>BRKX01000015.1:36237604-37475955 GCA_026008535.1 Perilla frutescens
ATCTTTCGAACCTGAAATCGATAGAATCCACCTTTCGAACTCTATATTAATAGATAAATTATCTTTCGGACTTTGAATTAACAATTCTCGAGAATTGTAATTGGGTACTGTGAACGTTAAATAACAATTGAAAAAAAAATTAAAAAAATTAAGTGTATAGTGAGAAATGTAACAATAAAGTGCAATATAGGATTTAGTGTGGTTTTGACTCCTAGCTTTCAAATGTTACTTATTTAATGTGAATCTGAAAAAGACAAAATTACCACCGATGATTCGAATAAGAACCCGCCATTATGACTACATAAATAGAGTTGAAAATCATCTATTTCCTTTAGATATTCACTGCCATTCATTATAAAATAGCTATTTCAATTTACAAATAATTTTTATATTATTAGTATTTTTAATAATTTTATTAATAAATTCTCGACAATATATACATACAAGACAAGATCTTAGTTGTGCACAACTTAGATATATGTCGACAAATTTATGTAGTTTAACTTTAAACAAAAAGGCAAAGCTAATTCATTTACATTTTTATATGCGAATTTCGAAATATACCAGTTGTTTGATGCCTTCAACATTAAAAAATCAACTTTAGAGCCTCCTTCAAGGTAGCCTTATTGCTATAATGGTGATTTTGTTCTTACTATTTTTTTATTTTATTTTATTTTTATTATAAGATCATTAATTGGTAGAATTCCCTCAATACTTTTTAGGTAGAACCGGCTGTGCATAAAATTATCTTCATTTATCTCATCATGCCGTTGAAGCGTGATAAGGAAAAAAGTAATTAATTGTTTTTGCAAAGTTATTTGCCCTCTAACGTCAATTATTTATCTAGAATATGAAAAAAGACAAAATTACCACCAACAATTTTAGTTACATTCCGCACATTATGACTATATAAACAGAGTTGTAACTGAAAATTCATACAAACATCCACCGCAAAACTCCTACAAACAACGAATTCATTCACTTGCAAGTCTAACAAGGTTAGTTCTTACTTTTTTTTTTCTTTTGGATGATGACGAGGATTAAAAAAAAAACCCTCTTTTATTCTTCTTTATCTATGAAGTTGCTTTAGTTTAAAAGCATTTCAATGGAACAAGTAATTCTCATTCGTTTAAAAAAAATTAATTTAAGATAACTAATGTCTAATTAAATACACCTCTATTATACATCTCATGATTGTTTGTGATATGCAATTTTTATTTAGTTATTCAAGTTTGAGTAGAACGTACCACTTTCATTCATTCATTTCATTATTTGCATGCATGCTGCTCATAATTTACCGATCACATTCCGATGCTAATTATAAATTTACTTGTTAAGTTGATTTTGCTCTTCAAAGGGCGGCTTGCGATTTTTATATTTTAAAAGTAATTGTTTATAATTGTGTGTGTGTGTATTTATTATTAATGTCTACACACACACACACACACACACATGCATTTACAATTGTCATTATCTTATAATGTATATATATTCGAACGTCACATTATAATTCTCATTATATATCGCGCGCCTTATACGTGCACACACGCGCACGTAAAATGAGAGCTCTATATAATTAGAGGAAAATTAATTAATCATAATATTAATTTACTAGATAAGTTTTTACTAGAGTTCGTTATGGATTATGATTCTAATCCTTACTCATTGTACGGTTGATTTAATTACGACATTAATAAATAGGAATTCTCAAAAGCAAATTAACATGTTCACCCAAGAAGAATTGAGCAGTTATCTTGGAGTCTTGCAAGTGACACCAGAGTTTATAGAGATTGATTGTGGATGCACCAATCCCAGATATGGCGACACATCGGGAAAGCTTCGAGTTTATCCCGACGGAAAACTCGAGATTGACTGCACCTGTCGTACTGGCTGTGATACGGGTATATATATATATATATATTTATTCTCGAGTCTCAAATAATTAATAGATAACCTATCTTTCAAGTAAGTAGTCATATATTTTACTAACTCGAAACTCTCTCCATCTTTCTGTCTCTTTTGATGACGCAGTTAATGTAAGCCCAGTGGAGTTTGCAAAGCATGCTGGGAAAATCAATGCGCACGCGAATTGGAAGAGTCAAATATGGGTATTTAGTAACGAAGGTCATAAAATTGCCGTGTGGAGGAGTTGCTTTTTGAAGTATCATAAACATAATTTTCAACGACGATTGAGACAAGTGACTCATCGTGATGAGTTTGTACGATGTTGTTGCTGCGGCAAAGACCGCCGATTTAGTCTTAGAACTAAACAAGATTGCAAGATCTATCACGATGCACTCGTCAATCCAAATTGGACCTGCTCCCACACGCCAAATAATTCGTAATTAATTATAATTAATCACAATGTTTTTATTTAATAATTAATCACATTATGTTTTTGAATTGATATTTGATTTGTGCATAAATTTATAGATTGAGCTGCAACGATGGTGAGGAGAGAGAATCACGGAAAGTGAATAGAGGTTGTCCGAGAGCTTCCAAGTGTGCAGGTTGCGAGCAATGTGTGTGCATCGGTTGCGAAATTTGTCGCTTTGAGGATTGTATTTGTCACACTTGTGTTGAATTTATTATGAATATGTGATTTCTCATCTCTTTATTCAACTTTCAAAAATTGTATTTTTTTTATAAAGCATCTATATATCATTTAATTATCTGCCAACAATACGTGTTTCCTAATTTGGGATCGATCGTATTGGTAATGTACTATTTGGGCCGAATTTTATTTTATACTACTTCGAGGGAGTCTGTACCCGAGCGCCTATAAAAGCTTAAAATTAAGCTAAATCATAATAAATTACTCTCTCTGTTATTAAAGGTAAATTTCCAATGATACTCTTATTTAATATTTATGACTTTCAAAATTTAAGTGGTTATTTTTTAATTTTCAAGAATTAATAAGGATGTATTTGTACATTACTATGACAATTAATGCTATTTATAGTATTCAGACACCCCAAATAGTAATAGAGATTATATAATTGGAACAGAGTGAGTAAAGTTTAAATAAAAATAATTAAAAAAAATATTAGAAGGGATCTGAAATTATTTATTATTCCATATTTGATGAAAATTACAAAATCGTAGACCAACCTAATCTTATCAGTAATTCCACATCTACCGATAAGATTTAAGAATCAACCCATAAGGAAATTAACTAATATACTAATCTAATGAATCAAATCCATAAGGAAATAATATGAAAACAAAAACCCTAATAAAATCTTCACACAAAATATCAAATCATAAGATTTTCAAAGTTAGAAATGGACAGTTATATTCTGATTTTGGGCGCATAAAAAGGGTATTTTTTTTTTAATAGAGAATTCAATCCGTGTGATGAATACAGGGAAAAAGAATGCTATTTATAATTATTATTTTTTGAGGGAAAAAAAATGCTCTTTTGATTCGCAGACTAAATCTTTTAATATTTTTTTGACAACTAATTAATACAACGCTTTGACCTGAATTATTGAAGCACGAAACCAATTTTAGGGGAGATCAAAAACTGACAATTTTCGATTTCAAATTTCCAATCCAACAAAACACTGCTGCTCTTAGAGAAAAGAACAAGAGGAGATAGATATCACTTACACTTTTTACTTTTTTTTTTTTTTCAGAATACATTTTTTACATTTTCGTTTCAATAAAATTTGGTTTTTGCTAATTAATTTCTTGTTTGTTGATTATATATGTAGACAATTTATTTATTATTTTTAATGGTCGAAATCCAATATCATGGAATGGTGATATATATGTTGGAATAAGTAAATGCCAGAAAGAAATTAAAACACCTTCAAACTTAATTCATTCATGTTTTGGATGAACCCTATCCAAAAGAACCTCATGAACATCTACTGCTCCGTCCCTAGATTCCGGTCAGCCACGCCCCCTCGATATCCGCTGCTCTCACTGCGATTTATATCGTTGACAACAGTAGCAACAAAAACACAACAAAAGATGCATGTTTTTGTAGTACATATCAATACCACAACAAAATTACATAAAAGCAAGTTTCTATCAGCATTTCACTTTCAATGCACAACAAAAGCTGAGAGTTAATGCCAGAAAACTACTAGTGTACGTGTTAATCAGAATCTGATGATGCTTCAGATGCAGGATTGAGTTTTGTTACCATGTCAGACAGCGTCTCTCCTAGATCTTCTATATCATCTTTTCCGAAGCCCCAGTTTCCGAGTAGCTCTGCCCCTAGCGCGCCTCGAGCAATACCCAACTTATAAAGGTTTTCCAATTTATTCTCCAGAAATGGCAAGATAGCATTGCTGGACCGCAGTCTTGCTGCCAATGGGATGGAGTGTACTTCAAGTGACCCTCTTGATGCTGAATTGGAGATGGGGGTATCGAGAAGCTCTCCATTTTTGCCAACGAGGTTACCAAATATTGAAGGGAAAGGCAACGGTACGGGGAGAGGACACTGAGATACTGAGAGATGAGAGAACTTAGGTCTTCTTACTGCATTCATATAAGCAGCATGCACTGCTTCCTTAACTTCAGAAATCGATGCCCTTTTCGATCCTGGTATGGATATAATCAAAATAATAAGTTAGTGTTAACATTCGATATAAAAGAACTAAAACAAATAATTAGAAGCATTTCTGATGAAAAGGATCAGATCAGCTAATAAGTTAATAGGGCCTTTTGCTTTTCCTATTCAATGTAACTATGTAAGGCTTCATTCCCTTATTTTCTCATTTCCATTTTCTAATATCATTCATCAATAAAGATGATGTTACAAGTCTCCCTTATTGTAAAAATATTTTGATTACATGTTCCAAAATAGAGAGAGAAAACAAAGGCACAGACGATACAGTTAATTCCACCCATTATCCTGGTCAATAGGAAAATAATATGCCATATCAAAGAATAACTTCTATCCCTATCAAATATCAAATATATAGGCAAAAAAAGGACATATCTGTCTTATTTTGTGAGTGAATATGACCGAATGGATAAAATTGAATCTTTGCATAATTTGTGGATGAGATCAACTTTTTTTTGGTTCAGGCAACAAACAATTGTGTGTAATTTGCAAGATAAATGCAAACTCGTGATGATGTTTATTATTTTGAAAGATTGGATATTTTGCACATCAAGAGCAATTTTGTAGGCCCACAATGTACAAGGCATAATAGATTCAAGAGTCTGGTCTGAAAATGAGAGGAGATACACCTCACCAACAGCTAATGCTTGTCGATGATTTCAAAGAAAATTAACAAATGAACTGAGGTTCTTAGTAACAACAAAATGGTCTAATCTCTCAACATTACCTGATGCAAAGGCTCCATGAATGGTCATATACTCCAAAGCTTGCATGTCTTCAACATCATCTGCTGTTTCTGGGGTCAGCGGCTGCAAAATCTCAGACAGAGATTGCTGGAACTGGGTACCTGGTTTACATGATTTGATATTTCATAACCAGCAGCCAATTAATTCCAAGGCGGGGGCAAGATAGAACTGAGAATATAATACCTGTGAAAGCAGGAGCTGGCACAGAAACATCCAAAACAGCAACCATATTCTGCCGAGCCTGTCCGGTTAAAATCTGTACAAGGTCATTTATAGTCACTGCACCAGATGTGCAACTAACTTGTGCACTGGGCCCATGTGGCTCCATTCTGAAAGGGAGAGTGATAGAATGTAGCGCAGATGCATACACTGCACTAGTGTGGTAAGGCTTTCGATCTTCTAAATAGAGATACTTGGACATTTTACCTTTGTAATTGGAAAAAGATCATATTAGCAAATGCAACAATTATAATCCAGAGGGCAAGGTATGAGGCACACGCTTCACAGAAGAGATGTTAAAGATTACACAAGTTATCCAAATGGAATGGAGAAGGGTTAGATACATAATGGAAAATATCCATATTAGTTTTTGGGAAATAGGAAAAAAGAAGAGAAAAAAAAGAAACTATTTCTACCATGATGTTGAAATTGGGGTGGAGGGTGGGGGATATTCATCCAGCATCGTTAGTCATTCAGACTACAACCACAATACACTGTGACCAAGATTCTTTGTACCACTATAAGGCAAATAGTTTGCCATCTCCACTCAAGTTTATGTTACATATTAAAGGTTATACTTGAGTTACTTATGTAATTTATCTTCAATCTGCAGACACTACGATTCGATAAAGACAAGCCTCTCAAGATCTAGATTGCTTACTTGCACTCAGGGATGGCAAACCGACCGGTACTATCAATTTACAGAAAGCTGATTGCTTGGAAAATGAAACTGCATCATGAAGTTTACGGGCTATTGTCAACTTGCGGTTGCTGGGACCCAGGCACGAGTCAGGACTACGAACAGAGTACAGTAGCACTGGAATGTTTGGGTAATCATCCGCAATATTTTCTAAAAACTCCCCTGCTACACCAGAGAATCCTCCAGAGTCATCAACAATAAATTGAATTCCCTGTAAAAATCAAGATAAGCAGAAATTTTAATAACCATAGAAAGCAGGCATAATTAATATTAAATTTATGCAAGAGTTTTAAGTGGCTCATTGGTCGCTACTCCAATTGAAAATCCTGCAACATTTCCAAAATTCTACTTTCTGAGCTTAACCCAATGCAAATATTCTGAAATACTCTGCATAAAGAAGGGTACCCACTACTGAGTCTTGCGGTAAAAAAATAAATAAATGTACCACCATTCATTTGCTGAACTAACAAATTTGCGGAAAGTAACCCAGACAATGGTTATTTTATTGTCAAATGACAAAAACATACTAAAATCTATTGGTCCATGGTGAAAAATTCAGCACTCTCTTTTATATTTACTCAAAATCAGAAGAGTGGGGGCAATATAAATTTCAGATGACAAGACTTTTTACATGTATCCAACAAAAACTACACAATACTTGGTTCAATTTCTATCACCTTAAGGTCCACAACAGTGGCAAGAACTATACGTTCACAAACTTGTTAAAGAAAGACAAAACTAAATTTCACATGCCAAACTGACACAACTAAGAAGTACAAGTTCACTTCAGTCTTGAACTATATATAACTGGTTGCTGAACATGGCAAGCTCAGAAATATCTGAAACATGAATTAGGGGGTCCTAAATCATAAGGGCAAGGAGAGTTAATCAAGTTCATGGCTGCCTTCTTAGGAGGTAGAAAGATCATCCCATCATTGGAAACTGCCCAGAAACACAATACAGTAACCACTTTCTTAAATATTGTGAAGAAAAGCAAAAAAGGTTGAAGTTCCAGATACCAGACATATTCCTAGGAAAAGGAAAAAGTAACTAGAGGTATGGGTGCAGCAGAACTACCTGAGGAAGGTCGCATTCTTCAAGAAAAAAGCGAAGCCTCTCGTTAACTTCTTCAGCATGTAGACCGCCAGAAAATGCGTCTCTTCCAATCCCATAATTGTTAAAATATTTATCATCTGTCCATAATCCACTTAATTTGTACAGACTTTGAGGGTGATAATGAACTTTTGAGAAGTCCGTCCAATACTGAACTTCATTCTCTAGACACTCAACAATGTCCTTATCTTGAACTTCACTATGAAGCTCATTTTTTGCATTGTCATTAGCTCTCGAGCTATCCACATTTGCATTCTCATCCCAGTCCAAGCTTTGCAAGAACAAGTTCTTCTGTAAAGGTTGAGATGTCTGAGTTGTTGCAGGACCTGTCCTAAACACATTGTCTGGAACTATTTAACATATATGCATATAAAACTGTCGGTAAAAAAATTCAGACTTTACATCTATAGATTACACTCTAGAAGTATTACATATGTTCTGAAGGAGCAGCTATGACTTAATAGCATTTTAAGGCAACCGAAAATTAAATATAGTCTGAGATTCCCAAAAGTCAGGATCAATATCGTAAAAGCTCTTTCGAATTAGAGATAGAAAACTCAAATGTTACAGCCTTTTGCCTTTAAGATAGTGCTAGCCCTTCAAAAGTAAAGCCAACATAATACTATATTACTATCATTCTATTAAAGCAAAGTGGATGTGATACAGAATTCACCAACCATCAAGCTTATGACACATCCTAAGAGTTGAAAACAGGAAAAGCATGCAGATAACGAGTACGCGACAGAAAATCGTGTGATAACAAATAAAGGAGAACAACCAATTACTAAAACTAGCATGATGGTAAAGCAGTTAAGACAAATGAAACCAGAGCATGAAGCCAATCTTGCATCTTAATTCAAAGAAAAATACTGAAGAATTTGAAAGGTAAATAAAGTCTCACCATGTTAAATAATCAACTGGGGTTTCTCTAACCTCTTTGTACAAGGTTCCACGTGAACTCAATGATCCTAGGGATCCTGTTGAGTCAAAGGCATGCATCAGTATCACTCTTAGAATATAAACTTATCCAACTATACACAAATTCAGGTAAATCAAATGCAGGGGATTTTGAGCTTAACTTTACTATCCCCCCCCCCCCCCAATTTCTTGAGGCTATAACTGCAAACAATGTTTTCCTTTGATGACAATGAGCCAGAAGAAAATAATGTAAACTAATACTATGCTTGTGTATGAAAATTCAAAAGTTCCTCCACTATGTGCAGTTCCAGTTTGATCCTATTTATGACTTAGCTCTCTAGCTACAATGTTATCTACCAGAACCTGTATTTGTTACTTTTCACCATCAAATCATGAATGAGGACTATGTAAAGACAAGATTTGATCATTGATTATTTGTGAAAGTCTTAAGTTAAATCATGCAAAGATTAAAATTGGTGATGGAACAGAAGTCGAGGACAGAAAAAATGCATGTATTCTTGAAAGTGCCAGTTCGAGAATGATACACATGAATTAGGTTGTATGCCTTATACAAGTTTAACACCAAAGAAATTATTTTTGCAGCACAAAAACAACATTCCAATATAAAATATTTTAGTAAATTCAGTCAGAACATAAGACAATGAGCTCCAAGTAATAATTTAAAATAACGTTGTCACCTTGAAAGCCCACGGAAACCAGCCGAGGGGTGTAAGTAAGAATTCCCTGGACAAGAAAGGCACATAACAAACCGATTGAGAAAGTCCTAAATCACGCTAGTTTCAGATAAAGCAAGGCAGAAGAATTTGTACAATAAAGCATTTGATTGCAAAAGAAATCGACCTGCTGAGTTTCACCAGCACGATAAAGAACATCCATGCTAAGGCCGTGGTTTTTGAATATCTGATCATTCTCAGCGCTGTCAGCTAGTCCAAGCAACTCGTCCTTGGACACACGAAGCGAAATGTCATTTTTCCAATGAAAATGCTATTACATAAGACTTGATTACTAGTAACTCTAACAAGACTCTTAAAAGAAAATAATAAGAGCAATCACTTGAAAAATAAAAAGTTTAAAGGCCCTTGTGTGAACAAGCCAGGCACATAACATTAACAAGAAAATTGAAAAATAATCACTGACGTCGTACAAGCATCAACAAGTAGAACGGGTATTTTCTTGAAGATGTGAAGCTATTTGAAGCTTTTAATGAAAATATTTGGTACCTGGAAATTCCAGAAGTGAGAGCCCACAAAATTTGCATAGTTCCCAACTTGGATAGTAACGGTTTCCCTCATAATTCTGAAGAATGATTCGAGATAACAAATACTAGGTTGTACGCGTGCGAGAGAGTGAGAGGAGCGGCGGTGCAGATGTGGGAAGAAGAAAGGAGGGATTCATAGTCTAACTGTATCTTCTTCTTCTGTTTCTTATTTATAATTTTGATATTTTTTATGGGTTAATTGGAAAAAAAAATTATATATATATATATATATATATGGAGAGAGAGAGAGAGAGAGAGAGATCTTTCACCCTATTTTGAAATTGTATAATGTGGATGGGTACACATGATTTAACTTGTGACATTCAGTGACGCCCAAACGGAACTGGACCGGCGGTTTTACAAACCGCCGGTTAGCCGATTTGAAAAACGTAACCATCAACCGGATTCCGTCGGTGCGGTTTCGGTTTAACCTTTTCAAAATTCACAAACCGTCGATTTCAAACCGACGATTTAGCTGTCGGTTTGGGGTTTTTTTTTTTTTAAATCCTCTATACTCCATTCATGTATTGTAATGATAAATTTGACTTTCATGTAGGATTGATTATTCTATCTTTCATTTATTTTGTATCTCTGTAGTAAAAGTTAATAATTTTGGTAATACTAAATTTTAATATATACATATGCAAATGATCGATTACCTATCTCGGGTAACTGCACAAATATTCACTAACTCTTATAATTAATTTATTGTGTTTAGTTTTGGTAATAATAAATTCAATTGTCATTTAGGAAAAAAACTATATATACCTTCCATTGACACATGTAATATTTGACAAATTATTTCCAAATAAATAAAAAAGTAATCCAGTGAGACGGGTGTTTTCTTCGATCTTACTTTTTTGTGATTTAATTTAATTTCATGATTGTTTATTAGGGTTTAAATCACCCAATTATTGTTTATAATTATTTTTTAGTATTTAGATTTTAATTTTTATTAATAATTCATTATTATGGTTGGTTATTTTAAATTAAATTTTATAATTCATTTTTGTTAATAAATATTGACTATGATTATTTATGTTATAATTAATTTATATTTTATAATGTAAAATCATGATAATGAATTGTAATTTAATGTTAAATTGTAATTTGTTAATTTGTAATTTCATAGTTTGATTTACAATTTGTAATTTTATAATGTCATATTATTTATCAAATTAACTTGTATTCTTAATATTCTTGTAAGTTATAAATTGTATGTTGTAAGTTGTAAATTGTAAGATATAAATTGTTAAATGTTAATTCTAATTTGTAAATTGTAATTTAGTGTTAAATTGTAACTTGTAAATTTATAAATTGTAATTTCATATTTTCGTAGTTTGATTAATTTACAATTTGTAATTTTATAATGTCATATTATTTATCAAATTAAATTGTATTCTCATTTCTCAATATTCTTATAAGTTGTAACTTATAACTTGTAATTTGTAAATTGTAAGATATAAATTATAAAGTTTTATAATAATATCAAAATTCAAATAAACTTATGTATTGTCATACTTCTTAGTTTTTAACTTGTAAATTTGTAATTTTTTTGATTTAGTTCGTCCAATCATCTGTTAAAAAAAAAAAAAACCAAAAACCGGCGGTTAACCGGGTAACCACCGGTAACCGGCGCTAACCGGCGTTGGGACAAACCAGCGGTTCCGGTTACAAAACCGTAACCGGCAACCGCCTTACCACGGTGCGGTTACGGTTTCGGCCTTCCGGAACCGCCTAACCGGCGGTTTCTAACTGGAACCGTGGGCACCTCTAGTGACATTTATATAATAACTAGAGGTGCGCATCGGTTGGGTTAGTCGGGTTGGGAGTGTTTAAATAGATCAATTTATACATTACGGCTTGAAGAAATTATAAATTATTAATCTTTTATTTTTTTTCACAATCTAACCCTACTTTTCACATTATTATAAGGTTTGTGTTGGGTTGGGTTCATTGGGCTATGGCAAAAAAATAAACTTTGAAATTAATTTGAACAAAAAAAAACTTTCAAAATCATTAATCACATATTATAAAAAAATATTAACAAAAAACAAATCAAATAAAATAAGTATGCATGTCATGTATCATTGTATATGCATAATTTGCTTAGTAAACACAAACATATAGACAACTATGGATAATGATCGAGTTGTAGTCATAGATAAATCAAATAAAAACTAAATAATAGATATTAAAGTTTTCCACAAAAAATATAAAAGTCTAAATAAAGAAAGTTCATAAAAACTTAAGAGTGTGTTACAATTAATATTTTACACACACATATATAAAAATAAATAAATAAAGAATAACGGGTTAGTTCGAATTAGTTTGGGTGGAGACCTTTAAACCTGTGAGCTAACCTGTTGAATCTAGCTCATGATTCAATAATCATCTTAAATCAGAAGTGTTCTTGATCAACGATTTGTGATCAAGAGTTGTATGGAAGTTTCATGCACATGCAAGCGTGGAAAATATGCTCAAATCAGTTATAGGGTTAACTGCACAGCTAAAAGAAGAGTTGATAAGCTAGGGTAGTTATCTGCAGTTGTAACTGGTTGCCACATATGCTTTGCAGTTGGTGGTGGTTATCAACTTGTGAAGTATTAGTAGCTTGATCTACAGCTGAGATTGAGTAGTACAAAAAAGAGAGAAGAAGTAAGGAAAGAAAAAAGCCTGCAGCGAGAGAGAAAAGGAATTGAGAGAAGATTCATGTGATACATCTCAGTTCTTCGAACTTTGTATTTTCATTCTAGTTCTTGAGTGATTGTAATCTTTGTGTTGCAAGTCAATAAGAAATCATCTCTTTCTCATAGTGGACGTAGATCAATTCGATCGAACCACTCTAAATCTTTGGGTTCCTAGTTCTAAGTTCTTGTGTTCTTGATTGCTGTTGTGTTACTGCTGTTTTGAATCCAACAATTGGCGCCGTCTGTGGGAAAGAGAAATCAGCCAATCAAGAATGGCATCGACGCGGTTCGATGTTGAGAAGCTGATAGATAAGATCGACTTTGGGCTATGGAAGATGAAGGTTAAAGCTCTTCTAATCCAACAAGGATTAGGTGCTGCTTTGAAGAAAGAAGCAGCAAGTGACAAAGGCAAAGAAAAGACTGAAGATCTGGCTCAGATCAAAGAGAAGGCACACAACCTGATCATCCTTTGTCTAGGAGACAAAGCTCTGAGGGAAGTCTCAAAAGAAACGACTGCCATTGCAGGTTGGGAAAAGCTTGAGAATCTATACAATCTGAAAACCCTTGCTAAAAGATTGTATATGAAGCAGAAACTTTTCTCATTTAAAATGATAGATGACAAATCTATCTTGAAGCAAGTGGATGAGTTTAACAAACTCCTTGATGATCTGGAGAATGTTGAAGTGAAGCTCGAGGAAGAAGATAAAACATTGTTGCTGCTGTCTACACTACCAAAATCTTTTGAGAATTTCAAAGATACTCTATTGTTTGGCAGTAGAGACACAATTACTCTGGAAAAAGTGCAGATAGCTCTCAAGTGCAAAGATTTGCAGTAAACAACAGGCAATGGAGGCTCTCAATCAAATGAAAAGGGTCTGCACATCAAGAAGAATAACCCTAAAGGTCAGCACAAGAAACCCCCCTCCAAAGGAAATCAGAAGGCTGAAAAGAAGACAAGTGAAACACCAAGAAATCCAGACCTGAAGTGCTTTCATTGCCAAGAACCAGGCCATTTCAAAAAGCAATGCCCTAAGTGACAAGAAATGATGGACAAATATACAGTTGAAGATGCCAAGAAAGCTCAGAGAAGTCAAGCTAATCAAGTAAGCAAGGACACTGATTATGACCTATGTGATACTTTATGTGTTACCACTGAAGAGGTTGGCACAGATTGGGTTTTGGACTCAGGCTGTAGCTTCCACATGACTCCAATAAAAGAATGGTTTTCAAGCCTGAAGCTAATCAATGGATGCACTGTGCTTCTTGAGAATGATCAGGTATGCAAAGTAATGGGAATTGGATCAATGAAGATTAGAATGCATGATGGTGTAATCAGGTCCATAAGCAATGTCAGATATGTACCAGAGTTGAGAAGGAATCTAATATCTCTTGGTCTATTTGATACTATGGGATACACATTCTCTTCCCATCAAGGGAGAATGACTGTATCAAAGAAAGGGAAGATTGTAATTGAAGGCAAGAAGAAGAATGAGCTATATTTCCTGGTTGGCAGAACTATCTCTGCACAAGCTCACCATTCTTCAGCTGGTGATAACACCTACTTGTGGCACAGCAGGCTTGCTCATATAGGTGACAAGGGCTTGCAGGAACTTGCTAAGCAAGGATTGCTCATGGGAGACAAGATCACCAAGTTGCAGGTGTGTGAACACTGCACCATCTATGGTAAGGCAAGAAGACAGAAATTCAACATAGCAACTCACAGTACTACATGCATATTGGAATATGCTCATTCAGACCTCTAGGGGCCATCCAAGGTTCTTACCAAATGTGGAGACAATTTTTTCATGTCTATCATAGATGATTACTCCAGAAAGGTCTGGATCTATATTTTGAAGTCAAATGATGAAGCATTTGGAAGATTTAAGGAATGGGTTGCTGCTGTTGAGAACAAGACAGGAAAGAGGCTTAAGGCATTCAGAACAGACAATGGCCTTGAGTTTCTCTATGAGGAATTCATGTCATTTTGTAAGAAAATGGGAGTTACAAGTTATAGGACTGTTCCTAGAACCCCACAACAGAATGGGGTGGCAGAAATGATGAAACAAACCATGCTGGAGAGGGTGAGATACATATTGAGTAGCTCAGGATTATCAAAGGCATTCTGGGGTGAGTTGGTATGCACTGCAGCATATCTGATTAACAGAAGTCCCAACTCTGCTCTAGCTTTCAAAACACCTCAAGAAATGTGGAGATGTGCTCCTGCCTCATATGACTCTCTCAAAACGGTGGGGTACCTTGCTTATGCTCATGTGAAGCAGGACAAACTGGAGCCTAGAGCAATGAAGTGTGTGTTTATTGGTTATACTACTGGAGTGAAAGGGTATAAGTTGTGGGATATTGAGGATCAAAAGTTCATAGTCAGCAGAGATGTAACTTTTGATGAATCTCAGTTCCCTCAAAAGAAAAAGGAAAATCAACCTAGCACATCTATGGAGATCAGTCATGATCATCACTCATATTATAATGATGATGGATTGATGACTCTCTGGATAAGCCAGCTGAACAAGAAGGTGTTCAGAATCTAAGCTCCTATCAACTTGCCAGAGATAGGACAAGAAGATCTATAAGGCTTCCTACCAGATATGGGCAAACAGACCTAGTATCTTTTGCTCTATATTCAGCACTTGAGGTGGAGTCTTATGAGCCAAATAGCTATTCTGAGGCAATCTCTTGCTCAGAAAAAGAGAAATGGTTGGTTGCCATGGAGGAAGAGTTACTGTCACTCAACAAGAACCATACATGGAAGATTGTTGACAAGCCTATGAATCAGAAGGTAGTAGGCTATAAATGGATATTCAAGAATAAACCAGGTGTCACAGAAGGAGCTGGAGTGAGGTTCAAAGCAAGGCTTGTAGCTAAAGGTTTTTCTCAGAAAGAAGGAATGGATTATAATGAGATCTTCTCACCTGTGGTCAAGCATTGCTCTATCAGAATCTTCTTGGCATTAGTGGCACAGTATGATCTGGAACTACATCAAATGGATGTCACCACTGCCTTTCTCCATGGAAGGTTAGTTGAAGATATCTACATGCAAATACCTGAGGGTATTCATGTGGAAGAAGCTGAGAAGAAGGCCTGCAAGCTGGAGAGATCACTGTATGGATTAAAATAAAGCCCCAGACAGTGGTACTTGAGGTTTGATGAGTACATGATATCAAACCAATTCTGCAGAAGCATGTTTGATAGTTGTGTTTACTACAAATCTGAAGGAAATTCATATACTTACTTACTATTATATGTTGATGATATGTTGGCATTAGAAGCACAAAGAAAACTCTTATGGCTGAGTTTGAGATGAAAGATCTTGGTGAGGCTAAAGTGATTCTTGGAATGCAGACTAAGAGAATCAGATATGAAGGAAAGATCACTCTCACTCAAGAATCTTACCTGGAGAAAGTGTTGTGCAAATATAATATAAACTTAAGCAAGTCTGTCACAACACCAATGAAGCAAGGATTAAAGCTGAGTGTTTCTCAAGACCCTCAGAATGAAATAGAAAGGCAGAAAATGATACTCATTCCATATGCAAGTGCAGTAGGCAGTCTTATGTATTCTATGGTGTGCTGCAGACCTGACTTAGCATTTGTGATGAGTGTTATTGGTAGGTTTATGAGTGATCCTGGTAAAACTCATTGGGAAGCTGTAAAATGGGCAATGAGATACATTAAGAGAACTAGCATGAAGGGATTGGTGTTTAAGAAAAATATAAAGGAAGAAGAAGCATTGATTGGATATGTAGATGCTGACTTTGCTGCAAATGTTGACACAAGAAAATCTTTAACAGACTATGTGTTTACTTTATTTGGAGCTGCAGTTAGCTGGAAAGCATACCATCAATCAGTAGTTGCTCTTTCAACTACAGAAGCTGAGTATGTAGCTCTTACAGAAGCAATCAAGAAGAGTATGTGGCTTAAGGGAATACTCTCTGAGTTTGGGTTGATTCAGGAGAAGGTTATAGTTTTCTGTGACAATTAAAGTGCCATTCACTTAGCAAAACACCAGGGATATCACGAGAGAACTAAGCACATAGATGTTAAACTACATTTTGTGAGGGATCTGGTGGAAAAGGAAAGCATCTCAGTTGGCAAGATAGATACCTTGGTGAATCTAATAGACTGTCTCACCAAGGCTTTGCCAACAACAAAGTTTGAACTCAGTCTTGGGCTCATTGGAATGAACTGATATAAAAGGAAGAGGGAGAATGCAGCAGCAGGTGGAGCTGTATTTTCAAAGGAAGTAAGAAGCTGAAGCTTATTTTAGTTCTTGAAAAAGTGAATCAAGAGCTAAGATGGAGAATTGTTGAATCTAGCTGCTCATGATTCAATAATCATCTTAAATCAGAAGTGTTCTTGATCAACGGTTTGTGATCAAGAGTTGCATGGAAGTTTCATGCACAGGCAAGCGTGGAAAATATGCTCAAATCAGTTATAGGGTTAACTGCGTAGCTAAAAGAAGAGTTGATAAGCTAGGGTAGTTATCTACGGTTGTAACTGGTTGCCACATATGCTTTGCAGTTAGTGGCGATTATCAGCTTGTGAAGTATTAATAGCTTGATCTACAGTTGAGATTGAGTAGTACAAAAAAGAGAGAAAAGAAGTAAGGAAAGAAAGAAGCCTGCAGCGAGAGAGATAAGGAATTGAGAGAAGATTCATGTGATACATCTCAGTTCTTCAAACTTTGTATTTTCATTCTAGTTCTTGAGTGATTGTACAGTGAGTGATTGTAATCTTTGTGTTACAAGTCAATAAGAAACCATCTCTTTCTCATAGTAGACGTAGATCAATTCGATCGAACCACTTTAAATCTTTGTGTTCCTAGTTCTAATTTCTTGTGTTCTTGATTGCTGCTGTGTTACTGCTGTTTTGAATCCAACACAATCCAATAAGACCGACCTACAATATGTATGGACCTAAACAAATTCGGCACACTATCATTATAAGTCATACGACTCAAATCCAGTTTGGGTTTGCCGGTTTGATTGCCCACACAAGTTTTTGTGCACCCCTAATAATAACGATTTCATATCCACTATATAGAAAATATTGATTTTCGATATTTCCGTAATTAAGAATACAATATTTATTAAAAAATCAATATTTATATTTTATATTTAGCTAATTATGTAAGTAATTGACTATATTTATTCATCTCAAAATATCTTTTATATAAGGTATAAATGTATAGTAATCAATATATGGTAAAAATGATAAATATGAAAATGGGATATCATACATACATATTTAAAAGAATTAAAGGTAATTAGGCATATATGACAACAATATTTTTTATTTATATAAATATATAGTACCCACAACATTTATCAGTGCTACATAAATTAATCCACCATGAGTATATTTTCCATCAATATAGTTTATGAATATATGATTGCGCCAATTGTGGACTAATATATATAGATTTTCATGATCATTTTTTAATTTCATATTCAAATGTAACTAAGTATGGTCACCACATATAGTGTATATAAGATGCACTTTACTTTTATTTCTAACTTTATTTTGATCAAATATATCTTAATTAATAGGTTGATTGATAGATTGTAATTAGAACACAGAAATCATGCGACCTCAATTATTTTATGTTGGACCGAAAAAATTCCTAAGTTTAGACGAAATTTAGTTTATTAACTTTGGGAATAATTTTTTTTATTAAGAACTTAATGTATTAAGGGGGAAATTCTACCCTAGTGGTTGGGGTACTACCCCAGCCACTAATACATCATTTAAAAAATAATAAAGTTGTATTATAGGGATAATAAAACATTATTAAAATGTATTAGCGGTTGAGGTAGTGTCCCAATACTTATTGGATCATTGATAATTATCTTGATTAATATATTAATTGCGGAGCCTAATTAGTATCTGTAAATCATGTGATATTTACATTTTAAAAAATAAAATACTACACATATATGATAAATTAATTAATTAATATACATTGTAATACCATAGCCAAAAAAAAAATATTATTATAAATATATCTACTTTCTCTCACTTTCAATTACACACGCATTCAATCATCATAAAATTGAGCATGCCTCCGGTTCAAAATTTATTTATTGCATATGAGTTGGAACCAAAAACAAATGGATGACAATTCAATTTGAGATAGTAATGTCCAATTATATATATTTTATGTTTGGATATTTATTATATTTGGTTTTTCTTTTCTTAGATGTTTGGTTGTTTATTGGCTTGTTGTTTCTTTATGTTTTATGTTTCCATGTTTATTGATTTTGGATATTTTTTATGTTTATTGCAGTGAATTTATTTATTTTGTATTGTTCTTTGCTTTGTTAGTTGTAACAATGCAATATTAAACTATGATGAGTATAATGATATAATAATCTAACAACTGGTAATTCCTTCTTCACAGTTAATTATCTATTTATTATTTTATTTAATTTGTGTCAATTATGTACATTAATTATTTTGTACATTATTACATGATTTTTGTATTCTAATTGAACTATTTACATCTTAGTTATAGATCACTTTGGGAACAACAGTAGGAACACCTTGGGGGTCTAATACAATTGTTGAGAATATTGTGTTTAATCAAATTGCAAAACCTAAAGAAAAGGGTGTGCTACATGTAATTAAATTGCCTTAATAAGATCAAAACATTCATTTAAATAAAATGTTCTATATAATTTGAATATTGTCTTGAAAATGAGTATCTCGAAGTGAGAATTGAGTGAATAAGAATCAAATGAAGAGGATTAGTTCATGTATGAAGATCAAATATATGGATATCTTTGAACGAAAAAAGAATATACATTTTTTCTCTTTTGGAAACAAACACTGGAAAACACGTTCGAGACCAGGAGAGAAAGAAATGCTAATGTGATCTTACATAGGGGTGAACATTCGGTTTATTTCGGTCCAAAAATCATAAGATCGAATATACCGAATTAAGAAATATTTAAGACCAACCGAACCTAATTAAGGGTGATGACCGAATTGGACCGAACAGAATTTATTCGGTTCGGTCCGGTTCGGTCCAGTCTGATTTTTCTATTTCGTTCTTATTTTTTCAATTTTGAATTGTTTGACTAATTGTGGAAATGATAGCTTAAATAATACTACCTCTGTTTCATAATGTTTGTTGTTTTGTTTTTTTTATATGGAATTAAGAATTAATTTCGTAGACAAATATACCCATCTCTTATATATGCCATAAAATCTAATTCATCTATATTTTCCTAAAAAATAACAATATTTTCTCTCTCCATATATTTTTCTCTCTTCATATATTATAGGTAAGTTAGAATAAAAAAATCTTGTAGGATTTGAGAGGGTTAAAATTGGGAGAGAGGATGTCAAATTATATAAAACAACAAACATTTTGAAACTAAAAAAAAAAAACCTTAAACAACAAACATTATGAAACGGAGATAGTAAATAAATTCCACAAATCTATAATTAGCATCACAAATAAACGCTTATGACTAATATATAAAACTAAACTAACAAATAACAATACAAACATATAAATTATCAAACAAATAACAATTAAAAAAATAATAAATTAATAATAACTAAAAAGGCTCGGTATATTCGGTCTGTTTGGTCCTTTGTTTGTCGGATCGGACTGGACCGATGATTGAATTTTTATTAAAAAAAGAACTAAATTGGACCGAAAAATCAAAAGAATTGAACCTAATGGACCGAAATCTATTCGGTTCGGTTCGATTTTCGATTTTTTTGGCTTTTTCTCACCCCTGATCTTATATATATAAGATAACCAATATTTTATTATTTTAAATTATAATATTGTTAGAATTGGTTTTTGTAATTTGTTATCCATGATTCTTAAATGTGGTCCAAAATAATCATTTTGTATTCAACTCTTATATTTTATTTTTATTTAGTTAGTTCATATTTATTCCGACTATAAATGTAAAATTGGTTGTAGTTTTAATTATTTTGATAGTTTTAGTTATAATTTGTCATTTTTATCTAATGTTAAAAATTATTGTGCAAAATTGGTTAAAATATTTGGTATATTATTGTACAATTTTATTAAACCAGGGTTTGTAGAATTGGTGATAATTCTTAATTTTTTTTAAAAAAAAAATGGTCGTGCGTTAGGATTAACAGTATCAATTATCTAAAAATATGATGTTTAAACATTATTATTTTTTTTACTAACTAATATTATTTTTATTAAGCTTTCTTGTTACAATGATTTAGAAAATATATTTTTACACAATATCCCACCACAATTTATATATTTATTTTATTGGACATCATATCATTAAGTGTGTGTGTGTATTGGATTATATAAATATATTTGATTTGATTGAGTAAATAATTTTTAATGGAGTTTATTATAGTTGATTTATGAAAATTTGTGGAAAGAATTGAATTTTTTATTTCATGCGTAGTAAAGTTCGCATTTCTTAATTGACTCACGTGTATCCAAATATATAATTTCTGAGAATTTATGATATATGATCAAATTGTCATTTATTAGGTTGCCTTTTAAAATATTGTTTAGATTTTTTTTATTTAAAAATTTTCTCCATCTAACTAATGTATATTTGCAATATGCCGCAATATTTTAATTATGTTATATGCTATATTAAAATAAGTTTTTAAATATTGAATTACATGTTAAAATAATGATAATTAATGTAAATTTAGTTGGGTGGCTTACACAATGATAATATCATGTTTCTTTATTCCCAAAGAATTTGATGGTTCAATATCTATTTTTTTTTTAAAAACATATCTAAATTTTTTTATTAAATTTATTATATAGATAGATAATAGTTAGGAAAAAGAGGAGATGTAGGTTTTGAATAGGGGTGGCACGGTAAGGTATACCTTACTTTTTCCCCCATACCTTTATCTTACCTTACTTGTACGGTATGGAGAAAATCCATACCGTTACCTTACCTTAAGGTTCGGTATACCTTCCAACGGTATACCTTAAGTTCGGTATGAAACAAATGACATACCTTTGCCGTACCTTTAGTTCGGTATACCTTATCGACATCGGTATACCTTACCGACATCGGTATACCTTATCATACCATTATTATCCTATGATATATCATATATCTCATATATTTACTCAAAATATATGAAACATTCCTAATAACTATCAAAATTCAACAAAATAAAAGAAATATTGTAAATTATTTACTTAGAAATCGTAAGAATTATTTACTAAGTATATACTAACAAAGAACACACTTAGCATTACAATGCATTAAGTATAACATAAGATTAATTATAAGTGTTAATATTGTAAATTACTAGATATTTATAAATGTATAACATATTTACTAGTATTATATATCAATCATGTTTTTATAATTAATATAAATTGTATAAAAATATTATAAACTTACTAAATATTACAAATTTGAAATCTTTTACTTAGAAATCGTAAGAATTATTTACTAAGTATATACTAACAAAGAACACACTTAGCATTACAATGCATTAAGTATAGCATAAGATTAATTCTAAGTGTTAATAATGTAAATTTACTAGAGATTTATAAATGTATAACATATTTACTAGTATTATATATCAATCATATTTTTATAATTAATATAAATTGTATAAAAATATTATAAACTTACTAAATATTACAAATTTGAAATCTTTTACTTAGAAATTGTAAGAATTATTTACTAAGTATTAATTAAGAACACATTTAATTATCATTACTATGCATTAAGTATAACATAAGATTAATTATAAGTGTTAGATATTTACATATATATAATATATCATATTTACTAAGTATTATATATCAAGTATCTATAATTCACATATACATATATTTATATAATATCACAAATATACCGGTATCTACCGTTACAACGGTATATGCCGAACTAACGGTATATACCGCATCTACGGTATATACCGGTACAACGGTATATGCCGAATTAACGGTATATACCTTAAAAATTCGGTATACCGTCGGTATCGGTATACGCCGGTATACCTCAGTTTTTAAAATTCTATACCGTTACCTTACCGAAAAATCTCGGTACGGTATCATACCTTACCGAAAATAACCGGTATACCTTAAAGTTCGGTATTTCGGTATTTTTTTCGGTACGGTAAGTACGGTATGACGGTATTTTTCCCCAGCCCTAATTTTGAACACCACATGAATCTCCGTTCGAGACGTCTCCCTTTCACACATGGGTCTCCACCATTTAGGTGTCAGTTACACACGGGTCTTCATTTATAATGTGCCCGGGGAACTAATAATAACTTATCTTAAAGATTTGCATATCTTATCTATGCAATGGACGGTGGTCATGCTAGTGTGATTCTATAATCACTTCTCCATTCTTGTTTGGAGTGTTGAATTTGATATAATTCAAAATGTGGTGTCATTAAAGTTTAAAAAGTGGCGTTGAAATTGTGAATAAAATTAAAAGTGGTAATTTTTTTGCAATATAATTAACCTTATTTTTATTGATAATATTTTTTTATAATTATATATTATTATTATTATTATTATGAAATTTCTTTGATTTTTCGTCCCTGTCAATTTTACAATAACTCAAACTTATATATCCTTTTAATAAATATTATTATTTCCGTATTTTCTTATAAACCTAATTTATATTTACAAATTAAAGCTATAGCATGCTAGCATGGAACACTTCAATGATTTCTACTCTGAGCCCTCTAAAAAAGAATATTTTTACTCTCGGGCGCTGATATCTAACTCTGGATGCCAATGAAACTTAATGATGTTCATCTTTTAAATTGAAGTATTGTAACTAATTCAATGACATATTAATTACTTTTTTAAAAATGAAAACAAACACATTCATATATGAATACTAAAAATAAACCCAGCATGTATTATTTGTACCCAAATGTAGTTGCAATTGCAATTAATTTATGTATCATCTATTGATTTAAAGTCTTGACTTGTTAGGTGCAAAAATCATTCTGCTGAACAATCTGGGAAATATTCCACACCTTCTGTTGTCATCAGAATTAACAAGAAGCTAATTAGTATTAAAAAAATCCGAAAGTGTACATTATTTCCTTGACCACATTTCTGATGAACCAGTCCAAACAAGATGAGCATTGAGCTGCAAGCGGACTAGCAACACTGTGGAGATGGCGGCAGGGTAAGGGTCGTGTTTCTACTCGATACACTTCATTCTGTCGATGCTCCACTCTATAAGCAGCTAAAATCGTGTGCGTAGACCCCCTTGCAATCTTCTTGAAGCTAACGTAGCCTAAGTGAACAAACACCATAAATCTCTCAACACACAAACTAGTACTGTACAGCAACAATATCCTCACTCACCATCATATCAATCAAAACTAACAAACAAATGGCATCACTTGCAACCTAGTTATCAAATTTAACCTTGTGTGTCCCAAAAGTAAGTTATATATATTTTCCCGAGGCAAATGCTGCCCTAATTAACCTTGCCTAAATACCAAATCAAACAGTGTGAGCATTAATTATCTATGTTCATATAACATATTAGGAAAGCATCAAATGAAAAATTAAGTTGACATACCTAAAACCGAATTTCTGGAAAAGCTTTTTAAGTGACTCCTAACCATAGATTGCACATGTTCCTTCTGCGGAGAAGAGCATCTCACCTCTCTAATGCTGCTAGTATTCACTCTGGTGTTTGACGGCGTAGCATAGTATGGTAATCTTCCCTCCTGCTGATGGATGTTCTGTCGCGTCCCACGTACAGGAACAGCCTCCAGATGTCGAAGTTGAGAACCAAAAAGACTATTTCCTGATACTGGGGACAATGACATGCTGCCACTCCTCTCTGATTGTTGACTCCTGTTATGAAGAATAAGATGATGGATCTGTTGCTGTATTCTCCTCCTTTCGTTTACAGTGAGGGCTATTGATCCAGAAGCAGGAGAATCAGCAGTTTGAGAATAACTAGGAGATGCACAGGGCAGAGTTTCTTGAGAAAATGGAGTTTCAGGTACATATAGCTCATTGTGATCAATTGTTTCCCTTATGGAGACAACAGGTGACGGACCATCACACAAGTTGTTATTTTCTCCATGATGGGGTGTTGGAAGACGCTGAGCATTTGAGGAAACAAGCTCAGTTGGTCTACAAACAACACAGTACCAATTTCCTTCTGGTACTTCACTTCCAAGACCAACACAGTAAGTGTGTGCAGGTGAATCACAGAGATCGCAGAGAAGCATGAGGGCGTCATCCCCGCCCTGATGACACTCAGTGCAAGGTACATCCTCGTATGGATCGAGATAGGCTCTAAGCTCTTCCGCAGACGGTTGATAAACCTGTGTAAATTAGCATTACCTAACTGAAAGAAGTAAAATATGGAGTGAGATAATTTCTTCTGGTTACCTGATCACACTCGGGGACCGGAATAATCACATCCCTTAAATTATGATCACCATCTCCAACCACCTGTGCAGGATTACTGATGGTTGAGAACCTTTGCTTGCAGAGAGGGCAACGAGATTCCACCTTAGACCACTCCAAGATGCAAGAAAAACAGAAGTGATGACTGCAACAGTTGAGTATTCCTCTGACTCTTGTTTTTCCTTCTTCAGATAGACAAATCCCACAAACCTGCTTCCCTACCTCGATCTTTATATCAACCATCTTCTCCTTTTCTTTTGTTCTTGGTCGTTTTTGTTGTGAAGGCACAGTTTCTTCTTCTTTAATCATCTTCAAAAAACTTGAACTTCGTAAATCAGTGGTTAAGCTTTTGCAAATTTCCCTACCTTCTCTTATCTGTTCTCTCTCTTCTTCAGAGATGGTGTACTCATAAACTGCAGCATCCGAATCAGAACCCGCATTCAATTTCCCGATTCCCCCATCATTTCTTGTAGCTCTTTTAGTTTTTTGTGCAACAGCTTTGATCTCCTTAACAGGACATCCATTTTTTGGTTTCTTTCTTGTGGTCGTCTTCAAAGTCTTTAATTTCCTCTTCTGCCTTTTCCTTTGGGCGCTCAGATCCTCTTGCACCCTCACCCTGTTAACCTTGTTGTTCTTCTTCTTCATGACAGGTAACAACACTTCATCAGAATCAGAATCATTCCAGTCACTATCTTCACCTTCTTCTTGATATGAGGCATTAGTTTCCTTTCTAGGCTTCTCGTTCGAATGATGATCTGCCTTTCCTTTAGCAGATGAGTACGAAGTTATCATTCTTAGTTCTCCACCAAAATAATCCTCCTGAATACCTTTCTTTCTTCCCTTAGCACCACCTTTCCTCTGCCTTGTAGGTTTTCCAACCTTGTTTACCTCCTCAGATTCACCTAAACTGCCTTCTGCTTCATCATCAGCATTACGATAACAATAGTCATCCTCCGACTCATCATCTTTACATACCACGTAGTCTTCGTCCGACTCATCCGGACCCTTCTTCTTCAATTGGACCTTATTCCCAGTCTGGTGTTTGGTTGAAACTCTGCCTCCCCTTGCCATCTACTCATGCACAACAAATACTTAAAACAGTATAAACTCAAATCGATACAGAATCAACTATCTCATTTTTATCCTTAAAAAAGTTTCAAAATCAAAACATCCAAATTGCTAATTAACTCATTTCATACTTAATCCTTTCCTTCCTCACCTTGATTAGAGAAACTGAAGTACACCAACAGCTGAAACTTAGCGAATTTACAATAAATGTAAAAAAGAAATTAAGAAAAAATGCTCATGAATCATGATCGATCTACTTGTAGTATCTAGACCTCATAAATTCATATAATTGAACACCAAACAAGAATTCCTCATTTCTACAAATGCTCAATCGATCATCCGTATAACTACCATAACTCCAACTTTCAGCTATATAATTGAGTAGAATTCTAGTCAAACCACCACCAAAGTTCACGCAGCACAACAATTCCGTAAAAAAGAAAAGGCGAGTCGTTAACAAGATACATAATGGAAGATTTGCGGCAAACTTCATGCAATTCAATGGCACCGACATAGAGAAAATAAGTACCTGCAGGAAATTGGAGAAAATGAAAATAGAAAAGATAAGACAGAAAAATACCGCGAGAACTCCTTCTGAGCTGTACAGAGAGAGAAAGAGAGAGGCGGTTGGGATTTGGTGCCCGCGAGAGGAGAGAGAGAAGGCAGTTGAAAGTTGAAACCAAAACTTGCTGCTTTCTGTTAAAAATTCGACAACAACGGTCAATGGGAGTGTGGTTAAACGTTAGAATTTGCGTACACTTTATAAAGGCACCTGCGTGAGAGTGCGCGCATGCCTCAAATGACGATAATGCCCCTATATGACAAGTTGGCCTCTCGTGCGTGTAACTCAATTTCAACGTAGATTTTGTATTCTCTCTCTTGTCTCTACTCTAGATAATTTTCAAAATATGTTATTTTTGAAATCTCACACACACACACACACACACACATATATATATATATATATATTCCCCTCAAAATATTTTTGAATCTTGTTCTCACTATTTTTTTATTAAATATAATGTATCTCCATTCTATTTTATTGTATTTATTCAAATCACGGATCAGATAATATTACCAAGAACGAGATTAGGTAAAAATTGGAGTCAGGCATGCTCAAATAAAAAGATATTATTTTTTTTTATTTTTTTTTCATAAACACCCGAATCACCCGATCTTGTGGTATTAAAGAGATTCAAATTCAAAATAAAATGATATTATTGGATTTCTGCAGCATTATAAATTTGGGAGGATTTAAAAAGGAAAATAAAAACGTATTTGATGTAAATTATTCATGAATTAGTTGGGCGTTGGTAACTGCAGGGGACAAGTGAGACAAGCGACTGCAGTGCACTGTGCACACTTGAGAGTAGTGTGGACAGAATTGTAAATTGAAAATTGTATTGGGCAGATAATCATCACTGCATGTAAATGGCCACGTAGTTGGTACGTGCAGTCTTCCCTACCGTAAAAATATTCAATCGCTTTTTCACCATCTCACGCACATTTACCATTTTTTTTAATGACGCGGAATAAATTGCAATCATAAAGTATAGAGAACAACTCATAAATAAACTATTATAATAATTTATAAATAAAATATTAGGTTATTTGCATTAAAAATTACGGACTTTAGATCATTTTACAATTATAACATGATATCATTCATATCGTAATTGTTGCAAATAACATACAATATTTAATTATTTTTTTAATTATACAACACCCTTAATTTTTCACTAATCAGTTCAATACTCATATCTAAATCCATATGGAATATGTTCGGATTTTTTTAACATGATTGTACGTGTAGAGTGTACACATGTAAATTTGGCAGAACACATTGGATTGAATTAGTGGAAAAAAATTGGAGGTGTTATAAATTATAATCACAAAAATCATTAAATGTTGTGTTTTATTTGCAACAGTTAAAAATTCATGCCATCTACAAAATGATCCATTGTGATTTTTAATATAAATAAACCAAAATTATGTCAACATAATGTGCCCACCTATTGGTAATTTCTAAAAAGAGTTCATATAAAAATATGAGACCACCACCACCACCACCACCACCATTATTATTATTATTATTATTATTATTATTATTATTATTATTATTATTATTATTATTATTATTATTATTATTATTATTATTTCGAGTTGTGGTGGAGGATGAGGATTGAATCTCTCCCGCATCCTTAATTGAGTGAGGAATACAATAGATTGACACCAACTTTGGTATTCATGAAGCAATGCAACATATTTGTATTGAGAAATAAAATTAGACCGATACAAATATGCAAGCGAATAAATTTTCTGAAATGGAGTAAATAAAATCCCCCGTGGTCCTACTAATATAATATATTTATTTTGAAGAAGGTCCTACTAAAATATTGAATTGGAAAAATCATTTCCTTTCTATCAATGAATAGTTTTGAAGATATAAGCCCTTTACAAATTAATGGGATTCCAAACATATCAGTTGACAAAAAGAGGATGATAAAAAAGATGACAAAAAAAAAGTGCATGCAAGGAAACCTCAAAATAAATTACTACATACTTTTCTTTTCTTCTTTTATTTTATTGCTCGAAATAGTGAAATTCGAACTTATTAATACATTTTGATCCCATCCCCATAAGTAGTTATACATACGAAGAACTTGAAACCTTTTAGCTGACAAGTAATAGCAAAAATTAAACTTGAGAACTTCAAAATCCTGAATTAAATTTCCATGTTTGTCAACAAGAAAATTGTAACTAATGTAAAATGTTCCCTGTGATTACTAGTATTTTGTAATACATTAATAATTACTCCCGCTCCTCAACTCATATTTCAAGCAACCTACAAATGCAGAAGCTCGTGTTTCTTCCAAACACTTCCTACAAGGCAAATGGAATTACCACATGCATCAACGGCTGCAATTTTTCACCCATCTCAAGCAAAGATTGATAGGATATTCTTCTTCAGTGAGAATTCATCAGCCTTTGCTGGGCTGATTGACTGCATCAACAATAATCATCAAAATCTATTAATATTTCTTCCATTATGCATCGATACACAGGCTATCTATCTATATATATATATTGCTACTGAAAAGACGTTTAAAATACAAAATTGAATCCTTCATTCCAAATTAAATTGAATACCATGGTAAATATTAGATTGCATGGCATGGATACATTAAGAAGTGAGGATATATTCGGACCAAAAAATTGCTCCAGA
This sequence comes from Perilla frutescens, assembly GCA_026008535.1. Taxonomy (NCBI): domain Eukaryota; kingdom Viridiplantae; phylum Streptophyta; class Magnoliopsida; order Lamiales; family Lamiaceae; genus Perilla; species Perilla frutescens. The sequence continues at coordinate 36,266,551 of BRKX01000015.1, forward strand.
GAACAAAGAAAGCTGAGATTTGAATTGATTTTATCTCACAGTCAATGTTAGTTAATTTCACATAAAAAGATGAGCTATAGACAGAATTAAGGGAAATTGCTTGAAAATCAGTCCAGTTGTATGTCAGGCAGTTTATGCTTCGTTAGTCACAAAAACCTATGGAGCAGAAGAGCTAATCATGTACCTTAGAAAGAATGCGCTCCAACCGTAGGACTTCATTCTTTGCATAATCAGAACCTTTGTCCAGGCAGCTCTTAGCAGCTTTCACGTAGATCTTCCCATATCTACAGAGGACAATTAGAGGGGAAAGAATAATTTTCTAAATTTTCATATGCACAATCTTGAACAAAAGATTGTTATAACATCACTACACGACCGATCAAATTAAAAAAAGTGTTTGTGAAATTAAAACCTTGCAGTTGAACCCTTCAGCTTCCCAGCTTCTTCCTCCAACCTTTTGAATACAACTTTTTTCTCATCATCTTTTGCATTTAAAAATTCCTTAACTAAGTTTCCAAGTTCCTCAACAATGCCAGCCTAGAATTAGGAGATAAAGCATATCAGAATCAGAAACAAAAGTACACATGATCACATCGAAAACTTTGTCACAGACCTGGGAGGTCAGTTTTCCTTTTGCATCTCGGCTAGTTCCGCACTTCTCATTAATGAAAGTAACAAAATCCTCTAAATCTCTGCCACCATCATAATCTTCACCGGCCTTGTTGTTCTTTGGGAAGAACTTCAATGTAGGAAAACCGCTAACATCAAACCTGCTAGGCAGAAGATAATTCGTAAGAAAACCCATGCCGTATTACCATTCTAAGAAAATTATGTAATTTTTATAAATCTGACACGGATTTCATCTTCAAAATGCGGCTGACGATACAAGCACAGGAGAAATAAAAACTAGTCATTCATCAAAACTATAATTTGAAGAAAACAACCATGTTTTTGCTCTTACTTTTCTGCAAGTTCCTTGTACGCATCAGCATCAACATTAGCGATGACCACGTCTTCCTCCAGATGAAATGCTGTTGCAACCTTTTCATAGGTCTACATGTCGAAAAAGATACAGAAATAAATAACCGAATCAACTCTCCAAGAGTCATGCCAATTCAATTAATTAGCTAGTACTGCACTTACAGGAGCAAGGCTCTTGCAATGACCACACCTAGAAAAACGAAGCATTAAATTATAAATATAAATTAGACTTACTAATGAATCTGGAAAAGATATCATAATGAGAGACCATATGAAGCGGCTTTAAAGGTCTATTAAATTGCATGATAATCACATCTCACACTGCATTAAAGTGCTCAAGAGAAAGCAATTTCTCATGTACACTTACCAGGGTGCATAGAACTCAACTAGGACATCCTTTTTCTCATCAAGTACAATCTCATTGAAGTTATCTGGAGTCAGAACCACAACACTTGATGGGATTGCAGCAATCTTGACATTGGTACCTGATGACAGTACAGCATTTATAAGGAACAAGTTGATAATCATCACTATCATCACTTACGTGGGTTCTAAGTAAGCTAATAACTAGAAACACAAAAAAAAGCAGAACACTGCTTCACATAATTCCCTTCCACAACTAACTTCCACAAAAATTGAAGATTCCGTTCACATACTAATTTTCTTTGCTTAAGCCGAAGTTAGTCATGTCACCGTCAACAACATAATCATCAAATGATGTTTGATAAGCCTACATGATTAATTGTGGATGACAAAGTACGACATAAACAGATAAACTAACAATGGTTTACCTCCTTCACTGTTAACAAATTCAGCAAGGGCTTCAGAAGTTCGTGCACCTTCATACCTAATAAATGAAACTTCCATTCATTAGGCTGTATATTTATTCACCAGATACTTCAAACATTCCAGTTCAAGGAGAAAGGGAAGGCGTAAAAGTTCAAAACTTTCTTCAAGAGTGTAACTCACTTTTTTGGCTCCAAAGAACCTTTAGGGAACCATTGGATGGTGGGATACCCAGAAACACCATACTTGCTGCAAATGCTCTTATGTTCATCACAATCAACCTACAACGGAATAAACGGAGCTGCTGAAATTAAGGAATTATTTTGTTCCTTTCAACAAATCAAAATTAGGCATGCAGATCATCTTGTTGGCATGGCACATCCCTTGAGATCAAGATATTTAGTAGTTGGCAATTGCAATCTTAACTCTGTAAGAAACTAAGTTTTCATCCAATAAGCAGACCCTCAAATGAGCTTAAAACTATGGCTAAGAACAAATCTGAATAAAAAAATGCTAAAATTTTTAAACAGAATTAGGCTGACTCGGTTAACTAACTCTGCTATAAACAAAGCCTAATATTGATAAAGCATTTCTATAAAAACAAGAAAACGTATGCTACAACAGGAAAAGAACACTTGACAGAACCATAATGAAATGTTTCGAACAGCATTGCAGCACACATGATGGATTCCAAGATTTAAATTATGACAAGTGAACTTACTTAAGATTGGCAAATGAGCATCACACAACAAATTCAATCCAAGACATGAACAGGAATAGAAGATTAGGCTAACCTTCCCGATCAAAACAGATTTTGCCTTCTTGAAACTTGCACCGAGCTTTTCAAACTCAGGGGCTAGCTTCTTACAGTGCCCACACCTGCATTATAAGATGGAACACCACGTCATAAGTCTCAAACTACACATTTGCAGCATAAGCTAAAGTCAAAAGGCCATTCCAAAATATTACACAACTAGTTTCAAATGTCTAAAATCTAAATTCAAACTTCAAATTCAGATGATTTCACTAACTCAATTGTTGTCTTCCAATAGAAAACTGAAAAATAAAATAAAAAAATCTTATAACACTTGACGCTTAAAAATATATAATTATTTTTCCTTTGTTGGAACATCTATCGAGTTACCTCCCCTCGCCCCTCTTGCAAGAAGGGTGGTTAAATTATCATTTCCATCCCAATCAGGTGGAAAATTCTTTAGAAAATCTTGGTTGGTAGCAGGTTGTTTCAGTCTAGCTCTGAAAGCATTGTCTGAAGTAAGAATAAAAAGAAACACTATGAAATTCTATTTCTTAGCTTCCAAAATCCCAATGACCAATATTCTACAAATAAAGTCATGAGCTATAGTGAAGATAGGTTAGGTCATAGATGACAGTGCCAGCGCCCTCGGGAAAAGGAAACCTAGCTATTCCTTTTAGTTTATTTTTTGTGGGTGACGATGAGAAAGCCACAGCTGCTTCCTACACCGTGTGCTCCGGTAAATCCAGCTGTTCTTATTGTTCTAAATAATGCTTGCGGTAAGAGTAGGCGTAAATGGGTCAGTCCTCAATCAAAACCTTTAGAACTCTCTCCCCTTCGTCAAATCCGGATAGGCAGGGATAGAGCAGGGAATTGGCCAATGCTGAGTCCGGTTATATCGTTAACCGCATTTATTCTAACAAATAATAACTCCTAAAATGCATTATTGAAATTTTACCACGTTTTAACTAATTGATGACGAATCGAAGCAAAAAACCGATCAAATCAGATCTAGATCAATGAACTCCCGAGAAAAAAAAAAATCAAAGACCTACACAATAATCCAGAAAACACGAAGATCAAAGATGAAAACAATAGATTGCGAAACATAAACATAAAATAAGCGAAAATACAATTTTTTCAAAAACATAAAAACCAAATGAAGTCAGCAAAAATTGGATACCATGGAGCATAGAACTCGACGAGAGCGCCACGGTCATGGCCGACCTCTTTGTCAAAATTCTCTTCGGTGAGCACAACGACGTCGTCTGCGTAAGCCGAAGCGGCCAACAACAGCGTTAGAGCGGCGAAGCAGATCGACGATCTCCACATTTTTTATGCAATCGGAAAAGGAGGATTGTGTGTGTGTGTGTGTGTGTGTGTGTGTGTGTGTGTTTCTTTGGTAGCTGCTTTGTGAGAATTTTCAGTGGTTTTACTTGCTACCGGTCTGTCATATTTTATAGTTGCCTCACCACCTCCACTTTCTTTCATTTTACGCTTTCTCTTGCAAATATAATTTTATATTAATTCTATGATACTTAATATTGTTATATTTAACCTGTGTGCATGTATTTAAATATAATAATTATTTCATTTTTACAATGTTTAGTTTTGAAATTGTATTTATTATAACATTAACAAAAATTATATTTAGTGGGAATTGATGATTTAAGTCCTACAAATGTCATGTACTAGTAAGTACGAGCTATCATAATATACTGCATTACTGTGGAAAATCAATTGAGTTTACACTGTTGATGTTTGATATAATTATTATGGAAGCGTGTAACATTATATGACTTTTTTTTTGTAAAATTATTAATTTGATGTTAATAATTTTTAAATGGTATTTATGTTAACTATCAAGTATTTCATATTTTGATGATTACAATTTTTTGCTAAAACAAGCCTTGCTTGACCTATAATTAGAACGAACTAACCGTGAAATAAATTTTGGAGTTGGATCCTCCATTGTGTTTGAAACACGGCACCAGATGTTGTGCAATCTAACAATGTCATTTCAGCAGAAAAAATTGTCTTATTTAGTTAATTTTCCAAGGGTGAAAACCACGACATTCTGTCATTATTTTTTCTCTAATCCTAAAACTCGCGTCGTCGTTTTTTATTAATGGAACTGATGACAAAGAACCATGCGCTCTTGTTGTTGAACTCCTCTTTGAATTAAAGTATTCTATATTGATTCTGCCATAAGAAACCAATTCCATAAATTACTCAGGCCATTCTCAATCCTTTGTTGTTTTTTCCCTACGTATGTTAAAAAGTCGATGGAACTACTTATATTTGAGATGGTGAGGAAAGTTTTTTGCACGGGGAGCCATCTGCAAGCACGCATGCCCCTACCTAAGACCAAATTGTCAGCTGATGTTTGTTGTTGTGCTTTGAGCCATCTACGCGCGTGCATTCGAGGCCAAATTGTCAGCTGATGTCTTTTGCCGATGTTTGTTGTTGCGTGCGCGCACCCGAGACCATATTTTCAATCACTGTTCTGCTGATGTACTCGTGCGCGCCTTCTGCTGCGCGCCGAATCTTGAGCGTAATTAAGAACGACCCAGAGCCCAATTAAGAACAAAATCACTTTTATTTTTTTATTTGTTAAGTCTAAAATCCTTATCAATGTGAATTTTTTTAAATATTTGCAATGGTTGTGAATTGACATTAAGAATAACCCTTATCAATGTGAATTTTAAAAAAATGTGAACTTAGTTGCTCACTGCACCAGATCTGCATGGTTGAACTATGACGAGAACTTCACCATGTCCAAAAAGATTTTCATAAAGCTGGGATAGATTGGAGTGGGGTATGATGGAGATTGAAGATGATGACGAGCGGATCTGGGGTGTGATAAGATAAGTGGGGCATGTCTTCAATTTTTTTAAAATTTTTATTTATTGTCTAAAGGGCATTTTGATTTAAAGTGAGTAAAAAAGATATGTTTAAAAAGTTGGTGGGCAAAATAAATTTGTTAAAATTTTAAGTGAGTTAAAAAAAGTTGACACTTAATATATGGAGCAAAAAAACAATAATTTGTTAATTTATTATTGCTATGCTATGAATTGAATAATTTTGTATTGCAATTTTTTTTAGATATTTATATAATTGTATTGATCCCGGTACAATGATACATATATGAATTCAGGTCCTTTTGTAATTCAATTTAAAACATTTAAATTTAAGTGATTTAATAAAATGTATGTATCGATTTTGCCAAAAACTGAAAAAATAATGAACAGAATGGTTAAAAATCTATTAGATTGAATTATTTAAATTGTCAAATTTCCATATATTTTCATTTAGTCTGCACACCCCCCCCCCCCCCCACACACACACACTTTCATTTGATATTTTTAGATTTTATAATAAAAATTAAGAAGTCTCTAGTAATTGATATTTTAGGTTTTATAATAAAAATCAAGAAGTCAAAAAAGAGAGACGAGTATATCCTCCCTTCTCTCCACTTCTATCAAATTTTATTGAAAAAATTTCATCTATCAAATATAAATTAATACGTAAGAGATTTTATAGTGTTTTGATAAGAGGTAAAATTTAAAGAAAGAGTGGGAAAAATCTGAAATATAAAATAATTTGAAACTAAATTGAAAGACTAATTGTGAAAGGGACTAATATTTATCACTTCTTATTAATTATTATAATAATCTCTCAACAGTAGCAAATAACTAATTATTTTATTTAAACGGATTTAAAAAAAAAACTAAATATCATGGTATTTTAAAAAGTTTGTCTTTTCTTTTTCAATTAAAAAAAAAGACGGTAGTTTCAAAAGGCGAAAAAGGAAAAAATATATAAAATCATGTTTGATTAATGACAACTGCAGAAGAGGGATTTAAAAGTCAAAATAGGTAAAAGTAAACAAAAGTAAATAATAATTGGGAAAAAACAATAACTTTTAAATATAGGTAGTTTGTTAGGCAATTTGTACTATATTACACTTGGTCCCCACACGATTGCACATTGTACTTTTGGCAGGCATTAAATGCACCTAACAGCCCAAACCCTAATTCTAAAAATGAAACCCTAACAGCCTCAATTATATTTAGTAGCATCGATTAATTCATAGCCTCGATTAATTTTCTAAGTTGAGCCTCGATTATGGTGATTTATGAAGAGTTGATGATTTAAATAGCAATTCTTCTTAAATCGATGCTTCATCGATTAATTATGTATTAATCATGCTTCATCAATTAATATTTAATAAGCATAGATTAAGAAAAAACTCCTCGATTTCTTTTTTAACATTTGCTTCCTTGTATATCCTAGATTAATCGATGCTTACTCGATTAACTATGAACGATTAATATCTAACCATTATTGATTAATGTTATTAACCGTCGATCATGCAATTTTATCGAGACAATGTTCCCTACAATTAATCATGTTTTTTTAGTGAATGCATTTATTTCTTGTCTAAGGTAGGTACTAGTTTCAATAAATAAAAAGAAAAGGTTGTTGGCTTCATTAAATGAAAAGAAGGGGAAGGTAGGACCGAATTAATGAAAAGAAGAGGATGTTGTACCGAATTAAATACATTCTAATGTTTTATAACGAGGTAGGTGAATTTTTTGAATAAATAGATGTAGAATCCGGAGCTCATTCACACTACAATACAAATCTCATTCACAAAAATCATACAAGTTTTTATTTACACTACTACAAATCGACGAAGAATAGGAAAAGTAGGACATTGCGGGCCCACTATCTTGGGATGAGGGACCAGCACCAGAAACAGATACACTGCACCAGGGAGCTATTTTTCGGACGAAGGATGAGCTCGCCCTGGCGATCGGTATCTATCACATGCAGAATTGAGTGGAGTATGCCGTGTATCGCTCGAACAGGTCACGACTGGGCTATGTTTGCAAGCATGGCGGTGATTGCCCGTTCAAGTGCTTTGCGGTTGCTGATGGGCATATGTGGAGAATATACAAGTTCAACGGCACTCACACATGCCATCTTGATATGGGTCGAATTGCTCCGCGACAGGTACCTGCACGAGTGCTCGGAAAATACTTTGCTCGTAGATTGGTGGACGAGCGGGTTGTTCTGAAGCCAAAGGAGATGATGGTGGAGCTTGTGCGTGAGTTTGGCATCCACATAGACTACAGCTTCGCTCTGCGCACGAGGAACATTGTCATTCAAATGGTATATGGAGACTTTGACAAGTCCTACGCACAGTTGCCCGCTTTCCTTCACACTCTGCAATTGATGAATCCGGGAACTGTAGTAGACATGGAGATCACGAGTGATGGTCGGTTCAAGCATTCATTCCTTGCTCTCGGTGCGTGTGTCAATGCATTTCTCCAGTATGCTCGTCCAGTGCTTGTGATCGATGGGACCCACCTGAAGGGAAAGAACAAGGGGGTTCTCTTTGTTGCAGTGACAAAGGACGGCAACGAACAGGTCTTACCTGTTGCAGTTGGGCTCGAACCGATAGAGAACGATGAATCTTGGATATGGTTTTTGGCCCACGTGCACATGGCTCTGGGTGATATAGATGATCTTCTCATCGTTTCGGATCAGCATCAGAGCATTAAAAATGCTGTAGAGGCCGTTTTCCCAAGAGCGACGCACGGACTGTGCTACTACCATTTGAAGAATAAGATGACGAAGAGAGGGAAACACATGACGACGCTGTTTCAGGAGGCTGCTACGCATATCGGAGAGAGACCTTCCAGGAGAGTATGTCGACGTTGGAGCAGGTCTGTCCAAATGCATATCAGAAGCTGTGTAATATTGGCCCAGTGCATTGGGCTCGTTCACACTGTCCCGTACGGCGCTACAGGTTCATGACATCTAATGCGGCGGAGAGTCTCAATGCTCGTCTGTTGTGGGCGAGAAGGTTACCTGTTTGCTCATTGTTCGAGATGTTTAGATCAATTGTTGAGCAGTGGTTCGTCGAGCGACGTGCGGCAGCAGTGGGCTCGAATCATGTGTTGACTGATGGCATCACGCTTAAGCTTTCGGGTAATGTCGATAAGGGACGCTGCTATGCCGTGCGTCCCACTACATTAGCAACTTTATGGAAAGTCGAGGTTGGGAGGGAGGTCTACATGGTCGATCTTCAGAACCGGACCTGTGACTGTCGTGAGTTCGAGTTGGACTTGATCCCCTGCTCTCACGCGGCAGCGGTCATCTGGTACGACATTTAAATCTATATTTGTTCTTATTTTTGTACATGTACCTAATTGAGTGTGTTTATTTTCCCTTTCGCAGTTGTACCGGGGTGGCTATATATGATTATGTGGACAGGTGTTACAAGGTGGAGAGCTTGGTTGGCATGTATAACTCGATCATCAGGGGTCTGCCTCATCCAGAACAATGGATTATGCCCGATGCGTTTGGATCACGAGTGGTTTTGGCGCCAGAGATCAGACGACGTGCTGGGCGTCCATCTACATCCAGAGCTCGAGCCCCGTTTGAGGCCTCATCCAGTGCACGGAGGCAGTTTTGCACTAGATGCCATGGACAGGGGCACAACAGGCGTGTATGCACATCCCATTTACCCATTGGCGGTGTTGATCTGAATTCACCACCCGAAGATGTTCCGCGGAGAAGGGCGCCGAAGAAGTGTGGCATTTTCGGTAGTACGGAGCATACGCGTCCTAGATGTCCTATTCGATTGTCAGCGGATGAGCATTAGTCGTTAAATTAAGTTGTTTTTTGAACCCTTTTGTTGACAGGACAACACATTTTGTCACGAAAAACATTAATGAAGAAAAATATTTACATTGATCAAGTTCAAGTACAAAAACAACACATAAGTCAATATTTAAATGTCAACATCTACAAGCTAGGTCTCGTAATGTAAGTCAATGAATATATCCGAGCCCCTATAATCCTCCGATACACATGTACTCCCTCCTCCGACAATCCGGGCGGAAGTCCTGCACCCAAAAGCCGATCCACGTACATGCAGGCATATACTCCACAGCTCGTCTGGTCCGTCTGCACGAACTGGTCCGGTATAGTCTTGTCCAGGATCATCGCAAAAGCACAAGGGGGCGGCATCTGACGACCTACCCAAAATCCGGCACAAATGAGTAGGCGTGGAAGTAGGCGGAGTAGGGGCATCAACTCTCTATCTCGCCTCTCGTACTGGACGCGGTTGGTTGGATCGTCCATCTGAAACAGAAATGAGTCGTACAACTCTACGACCCAGTCAGCAAAGCGGATACGAACCACTACCCAGTGCTCCTCTGCGACGTCACATACCACAATCGCCTGTGACATAAGATCGGGATCATATCAAGATTAATGTCACCAAATAATGTATGATAATATATCAATTTCTTGTGAAGCTCACTTACATAATCACGCCCCATCCATGGCACCTGATACCGCCCATCCCTGCCCTGGATCCGATGTATCAGTCCATCGGCAGGTGTCCATCGCTGGTAGTCATCGTCACCGTATGCACGTGTGCACTCCGGGTCAAGAGGATGCAGTCTCTTCCATGTGGCAACGAGGGCCTCCTGCAAAAAATGAATTACGATTAAGAGTCTAGTAAGGAAAAAGACAAACTATTTTCAAATAAGTACTTGAACTCACATATAGACCAGTAGTAGCCACCGTCGTCCGACAATGGTTGTCCCTCTTAACTCGTCGAGCCATCGCGCTCAGAAAGTAGCTCATGTGAACATCCTTTAACTCAGTCCTCGGATCCTCAAGATGATCAAACCATCCCTGCCGCAAGCGATCGCCGTTGAAATGGAGCTGAACAACGGCATCCGGACCCAAGGATCTAAATCGTGGGTAGGTGACCTGGAGTGTGCTATCATCGATGTCATTCATGAGCTGATAGGTCGCGCTAAAACCACCATGGCGTGGAGCCGAAGTGCTAGTACCCTCCGGCTCCACAGTGGGCTGTGGACCCTGATGACCAGCACTACAGTCGCTCGGCTCCGGACTGTGGCGATCTCTATCCTGAGGCATGTGTGACCTCCGAGAGCGGCTACCCAGACCAGCTAATGCACGATCAATCGCCCGATCCACATACTCCTGGACACGGGGCGCAATAGTCGTGTCAATAAGCTCCTGGACACGAGGCATCACTCGATCCACAATCCTCTGAATGAAACTCTCTGAGGGCTCCCCACTGCTCGGCGTGCGATCCCTCCTCGAACGCTTCATTCCCCAAGCTCGAGGAGGGCTCTCTGGATCGATCGAATCAGCCGTGTGCACTGGTGCATCCTCAGGGAGGGGCCGGGCTCCAGGCTCAGGATGATCTGGCTCGTCCCTCAATGCCCGGCTAGTCGAGGGTCGACTGGTCGCCTGACGGCCCGTCTGTGGTGTCCGAGCAGCTCTGGTGCCTCGGGCTGACGGGGGGACAACCGCCTCTGCCGATGTGGAACAACAAGATGCCACATTTGCAAGCATCTTCTTCTTGTTCCTGGATCGAGCGGGAACATATCTCACGCTCTGAGCTCCAGGCTCCAACTGCAAGCTCATGTAATATGAAGTTGCCGTCTCCTCGGGAGATGGCACCAACGTAACCACATGTGACTCCATGGAATTAATAATAATATCATTAAGATGAATTAACAAATATAGATCGAAAATTCTAAATATATCAAGAAACATCATAATGTACCACTCGCTGTAATAAGGTGGCTGGGTCGGTGGCAGGGAGTCTGAATGTCTACCTCAAACATCGAGGCACAGTGAGCTGTCCACTGTGCAGACCAGCCTCAGTAGCCAACTCCGGTATCACCTCACAAGCCCATACCTGTAAAGTGGATTAATGGATTAGTTACGTATTCACTTGATTTAAACTAATTTAGAACAATTAAATTTAAACTAATTACCTGGAGTGCCCAGATCGGCCCGTAAAAATGATACTATCCCGATCCTTTCCCGCCCATAGCCTCTCGAGTCCTGGGGAGGAGGTCAATGTAGTGTATCAACGACTGGTAAGAATATGCACCCCATGGAAACAAGTTCCATCGCTCCATATCATCCGCTAGCGCCCACACCTATGGATCCACGGCTCGGTGCTTATCTAGGTACAGAATCATCCGGTATACGAACAATATGTTCGCAACCTTCACATAATCCGCAGCGTCTCTGGCCATCCCAAGCTCCTTGAACCTGTCCTCCATCTGCTCGATAGTCGTACGCTTCCCTTCGAATAAACGGTGGTAGACCGATCTCCTCGGAACAATATGATCGCCATGAGGATCGAATGTCGAGCTGCCGAATCGTAAACCTGACACCAAGGCGTACTCACTCGGACAGAACCGCAGCTGGGAACGATGAATGTGAAACCATGCCTCCAGCCCCACACGTGCACGATCCGGCGCGTGCACCTCGAACGTCATCAGCGCGTGTATGACCCTCTTCTGGACGTCACCACCTCTGTAGTCCAGAAAATATCCGAAACACCCCGATCTAAACAATCGCATGGCGTCACCACCAATCGCGAGCAGTGTGTCTCTAATCGTGTCAATAACACTGGGGATGGCGTACACGACGACCGAGGGCGTCCGGCTCCGTAACGGCAGTCTAACCCAGTGAATCTAACAACATTTTCAAAATTAAAACTAATAAAGTAAACTCTTTTAATATTTCATATAAATTGGAATTTCTTAAAATTTAATTTTAGGCTTTTTTAGTTTTTTTTTTAAATTATTAATCGATTAATTTTTTTATAAATTATTAATCTATTAGTTTTTTTATTAAAAAAAATAATCGATTAGTTTGTTTGTAATGAAAGTACTAATCGATTAGTTTTTTTTTAAATATTAATCGATTAGTTTGTTTGTAATGAAAGTACTAATCGATTAGTTTTTATAAAAAATATTAATCGATTACTTTTTTTTTAATTATTAATCGATTAGTTTTAATTAAACTATTAATCGATTATATTTTTTTAAAACTATTAATCGATTAGTTTTTTTTAATTAAACTACTAATCGATTAGTTTTTTTAAAATTATTAATCGATTACTTTTTTTTAATTATTAATAGATTAGTTTTAATTAAACTACTAATCGATTAATTTTTTTTTTAATATCAATCGATTAGTTTGTTTGTAACTAAAGTACTAATCGATTAGTTTTTTTTAAAAATATTAATCGACTAATTTATTTTTAATTAAAGTACTAGTCGATTAGTTTTTTTTAAAACTATTAATCGATTAGTTTGTTTTTAATTAGTGTACTAATCGATTAGTTTTTTTTTAAATTATTAATCGATTAGGTTTTTTTTAATTAAACTATTAATCGATTACTTTTTTTTAATTATTAATAGATTAGTTTTAATTAAACTACTAATCGATTAGTTTTTTTTTAAATATCAATCGATTAGTTTGTTTGTAACTAAAGTACTAATCGATTAGCTTTTTTTAAAAATATTAATCGACTAATTTGTTTTTAATTAAAGTATTAGTCGATTAGTTTTTTTTAAAACTATTAATCGATTACTTTATTTTTAATTAGTGTACTAATCGATTAGTTTTTTTTTTAAATTATTAATCGATTAGGATTTTTTTAATTAAACTATTAATCGATTACTTTTTTTTTAAAACTATTAATCGATTAGTTTGTTTTAGGGTTTAGGCTACTAATCGATTAGTTTTTTTTAATTATTAATCGATTTTTTTTTAATAAATCGATTAATTCCTCGATTCGTTTTTTTTTACTTAATCGATTAATGCCACAATTAATTTTTTAATTAATCGATTAGTGCCTTGATTAAGTTTTCTTAATTAATAAATTAGAGACTCGGTTAATTTTTTTTACTTAATCGATTAGTGAATCGATTTAGTTTTTGTTTCTAAAATTAATCGATTACTGACTCGATTAGTTTTTATAAGACTTAATCGATTTAAATTATATATTCCTCGATTTGTATGAAATTAATCGATTTAAATTAAATATTAATCCATCTCGATTACTCTTAAATTAAATCATTAGTCTTAAATTAATCGATTAATTTTTTTTTAAGTTAATGGAGGAAGGCCTCGATTTGGTTTAAATTAATCGAGGAAGTCGTCGATTAATTTGTGTTTTTGGATAATTAATCGAGTAAGGCCTCGATTTGTATTAAATTAATCGAGGCCTTCATCGATTATTTTTTTTTTAAATAAAGGTTCCTCGATTAGTTTAATGAAGGTCATCGAATGATGTTAAAACATAATAGCATCGGTTAGTCCACAATTAGTATCTAACAAGCATCGACTAATATCAAACAACCAACCATTATATTAATAAAATCATAATAGCATCAGTTAGTCCACAATTAGTTTCTAATCGATTAATATCAAACAATCAACCATTAGTTTCATAAAAGCATAATAGCATCGACTAGTTAGTTTCATAAAAGTACTAGAGCATCGGCTAACATGAATATCATTTCATAAAAGCATAATAGCATCGAAAAACATTCATAAAACGTGATAAAAAACATGAGCATTGGAAAATTACTTGAGAAGAAGACCCGGCCGCCGGCTGTCCTTGCACTCCGTCCATTTTCCGGCGACCAAATTCCAACAGAGACGGCGGCGTGCATACTTCCGAGAGAGAGAGAGATTATCGAAGAAGAGAGAGAAGAGAAAGGGTGGGTGATTTTTGCTTCTAAATAATCGAAGAGGAGACAGGTTCGGTGCTGCTATATGTTCAAAATTATCGAGAGAAAGAGAGAGAAAGAAGGGTGGTTGGGATGGTTGGAATAATAAAGATTTCAAAACCCTAGTCATTAATATTCTATTTTTGGGAAGTACAATAAAACAGCCTTTGTGTAAGGCTTTTCTGAAAATAAAAGTACAAAAACTTTGATTTGGTAGGCCCGACCTTGATTGTTGCAAAACCTAACTCCACATTGTGATATAACTCATTAATTTAAAATACTGTTGCTTTTTCCATTTAAATATTTACTTTTGTCTATTTTAAAATTTTCCCCATTTAAAAATGTGTATTAAAAACTAGGGTTTAATTAGTTCGTCCCCAAAATCTGAATTCCCTTTTCAGTCCCACCGACTTCTTCATAATTTTGGGTTCCTTGTCTTTTTTCTATTAATTTTTGGTACGAATTCAGTGCAAGAGTCGATAGGCGGAGCTCCATAATGGCTCAGTCCGGCAACGGCGTAAGCACAAACTCACTCTCAAATTCTTCTCTATTTTGTGTTAATTTTGATTTCACCGACTCCAAGCGCAGAGTTTTTGTTGCTTTATGTGCAGGAGGCTGGAGTTGATAACACTTTCCGAAGAAAATTCGACCGTGAGGAGTATCTGCAGCGCGCTCGGGATCGCGAAGCAAAGGTATGTACATGTCGTTGCGTAAATATACGCTTTTCTTCACGTTTTCTCGTACTTGGATTTTATTTTTACCAACGGTCTTATTAAGTTGATAATTTGTTTCTGTTGTAGGAAGAGGCTCGGAACAAATCAAAATGTAAGGTTTCTGGTCTAAATGTTATTTTTTGATGAATTTATGCTGCTGAATTACCATGTCACAGCACGCGGTTAGTGAAGTGTGTTGGTAAATGATGCGTGAATGATTGAAAGCTTACTATTGGATTTTTGAAATTTCGGATTCCCCTATCATCCAAGTTTGTTTTGGTGCAGCAAGTGGTCCGCCAGTGCAAAGGAAACCATTGAAGCACCGAGATTATGAAGTGGATCTCGAATCACGCCTTGGGAAGACTCAGGTTAGTTGTTGCTTACATGCTTGGACAAAGTTGCAATGCTTCTGTTTATCCAAGTCATGATTACATCTAAATGATCTAATGTTGCTTAGATATGAGCAGTTGACATTGTATTTTCATTCATGCACCAATGACAACCAGATGAAACTATTTTGCATCTAATTGTGTGATTAGAGGCATGTTGAAATTTAGATGTTGCTGAGGTTTATGAACATATTTAGTCAGTAAGAGATCTGAGTATGACTGATTGAGGGCTTTTTTCTTTTGGTGGAATGCGAAACTTACTGGCGTTGTAGTCTTCAGCCCCCAAACTAAAATGCCTACTATTTTGCTTAATCAATCTTCAAATCTTAGTCAACTGTTTAATCCTTCTTATTCTTCTTCTTCCTCCTTTTTGTTATGTATGTAGGTCATCTTTAAAAGGCAATGCACATTGCGTTGTAAAGTCTCACCTTTTCAGCTATTTGCTTCTTTCCAGATATATTGTTGTTCTTCATGTTCTGTGTTCTTTTATGATTAGTATCAAATTAATTTATTCATTTCATTTGTAGGTTGTGACTCCTATTGCGCCCCTTAGTCAACAGGTATGTTACAAATCATTCTTTAAATATTATTTACTTCTGTTATTTTTGTATTTTATTTAAAGAGTAAAACTATTGCATGTATATAGGAAAAAAGTTGAGAACATGAATGGCTCCCCTGTTTATTCAAAAGTTACTGCAATTTAAGATGCATTTTATTTTAAATGCGTTGAAGTTGGGTGGGAGCTCCTTTTGTGGTGTTGTACTTTGACTTGAAAATTTTAAAATATTGATAGAGAAATTTATTGCACTTTGTAATTTGTTAAAACATCTTTTTGCTTAAAATATAAAGATCCCCAATTTTTCTTCTATTTGGTTTATCTATCTGATCCAGAAAAGCTCTTGTTTATCTAGAGCTAATTTTCTGTCACTTCCTATTAAAAAAGAGTTAATTTCCCCTCTCATCTACAATATCTGAGAAA
This sequence comes from Perilla frutescens, assembly GCA_026008535.1. Lineage (NCBI taxonomy): Eukaryota > Viridiplantae > Streptophyta > Magnoliopsida > Lamiales > Lamiaceae > Perilla > Perilla frutescens. Next base: position 36,282,753 of record BRKX01000015.1, read on the forward strand.
GCCTAAAACAAAGTATTAGCATGTAACTCCAAGTTTGCTGACAGAATCTTTTAAATAGCATGTTGCATTTACTCTCATTTGTTCTATATGCAAATCATTTAGCACTAGTGCTATTTCTTTTTTGCAGGCTGGATACTACTGCTCAGTTTGTGAATGTGTAGTAAAAGATTCAGCAAACTATTTGGATCATATAAATGGAAAAAAGCGTATGTCAAATCTTGGTCTACTTTTTTTGCTTTGATCTTTTGTCTATTTGCTATGGAGTTGCCAATTGACCCCCCCCCCCCATTCTTTTTCCCTAGATCAACGAGCTTTGGGCATGTCTATGCGGTCTGAAAGGGCAACCTTGGAGCAGGTGGGCCTTGAATTCTTTCTATTACTTGGAGTGAAGCATGTTTACTGCCTTAAATTCTTATTTAAATCTAAGATAAAATAAACATTTCAATAATAAAAAAGGAATTTATTTAAATAAAAGACTTTAATCTCAGGCGGTGCTGTGGAGACGATGTGATGGCCAAATGAATAAAGTCTTTTATTTAATAAATTTCCGCATAAATAAACTCATTTTGGATTATTGAAATGTTTATTTAATGCTTTATTTAAATAAGAGCTTTGCAGACATCACACTTTCTCTTTCAATGATTTGTACTGTGTTTATCTATGCTCAAATCAAATTAGACTCAACTGAAAGGTTTGAGTAAAAGATGAAACAAATCATGATTATAGATTTATAATAAAAGGAGTGTAACAGGTAGCTTGTCTGCATTATGGGATGTCCAAGATATAGGCCTTATAGGAGTCTTACCAATTTAAATGGTGATATCATACTCGAGAAATTAGTGAAATCATTATTTATGTTTATTGATTTTGCTTGGTGGACAGGTGCAGCAGCGGTTTGAGGTTCTCAAAAAGCGGAAAGATACTCCAGGCTTTACAGAGCAAGGTATTGAATATAAGATCTATTATGTTTGTGGATGTGTTCTTGCACACTCACAGGCAGATTGATGGATGTATATCTCTGTTGCATGACTAATCATAGAAGATTGTGAACCTTACTTGATGAACTAACTAAACTAGGTCTTTGCCAGTGAATGAAATAGCTATGTATTAGCTTCGTTCTGTGTTAGAAGAAATAAATTCCCTCAGGGTGTGAAGTGACTACTATGTGCATCATGAAGTTGCAATCTAGTGCTATACTGGAGGGCAAAGTAAATAAGAAACATAATGCATTTAGTTAGCATTACCAGGACAGTTTGGCACACATAATATCTTGCATGCTACACATTTCCTGTAATTTGTTACATAAGAAGTTAATTCTTTTGATCCAAACATTTCCTTTGTTTGTGCATTGAGATTCAGAAGTGTGAGGATCATGTTTTTGAGGAAGTTTGCTATAAGAATAATGCACATAATGAAGGTCCACTTCTATAATTGTCTTTGATCTTGACACAGTGGTCCTGATGATGGATGAATGACTTATATTAGTTTCCCGTCCCATTTCGTAGACTTTGATGATCGGATCCTGAAACAACAACAAGAAGAGGAGGAAAGAAAGCGCCAGCGTCGAGAGAAAAAGAAAGAGAAGAAGGTTAGTAATCAGAGTAATTGTAAAACCTTGTTATTTTGTTTCTCTTTTATAATATCTAATGGCGGACCAAATATCTCAGAAAGAGAAGGCAGCAGAGGAGGAACCTGAGATTGACCCTGATGTTGCAGCTATGATGGGATTCGGAGGTTTCGGATCTTCGAAGAAGTGATTAGATGATCTGGTTGGCTAAATTATACTCCACTTAAAATCAGACATGTGGGTAAGCAGTTGAAGCAATTCACATACTTGGGTCTCCCATTCTGATCATCATTCATGATCGTCTCGCGACATTGATGGCGGATAGGTGAGGAGTGTCCCGTTGATTCAGGTTGTGTTGTGATGTAAATCTTTTCTTCTTCTTTAACCCCCGTTGATGATTCATAAGTGGTTGTATGCCTCTAATTATTCTGGTGCAAATTGCATATTGACTGTTAATGTTTGACGATTAAGAGCGCTTCTAGTTATTATGTTAAATTGGGTTTTAAAAAACTCTCCTTGCGATGTTTCTAGTTGGCGAAGTAGGAAAAGACTTGTGTTTGAAAGATTATGAATTCGAATGCTACGTGATCTTAGTGAAATCAAAGAGATTAATAATAACTAATTAAGTTCCTTCACATTTTCGCTGCAGAATGTAATTTGGTTCTTTAAAATGCGTGCTTAACGAAATCAAGTAATCGTAACAAGCTAAATCGGGGTAGCAAGGCCGTTGGTTGAAAAGAAATGCAAGTTAATAGCTAAAACGTGAATTTGCAGTTTCTCTAAGCGCATACTACAAATCAGACAAATTAATAAAAATGCAAATGCTATTGTCACTGGCTCTCTCCCTCTAAATATGAATTATCTTATTAATATTGCTTGCTGTAATTAACGATAATAATTTCATATTAGCAGATAATTGATAAACTTAGCAACAAGAGTTTGCTTGCAACTATTCCAATTTGTCTATTGAGAAGGGGATCGTCAGTTTTAAGGAGTGGTTGAAGCCATGATTTAAGCTTAATTTAATTGCTGAATTAAATTTGTAATTACATATGGTTTTGCTGTACCCTCTACACTTCACATGAGAAAAAGATCATCGCTATACCAATTTCCATAATCACAATAACACGGACGGCTGAGATCTCACCAACAGCTTGATTAACATAAACCTCAATTCTTCTCATAAAAAAAATATAAACCACTTCACCAATTGTTCAACTACTCCATCTTAATTATAAATTATACAGTTACTATAAGCCCTCGCAATCCAAAATTTATCTATATAATGTACAATTTCGAAGCTCATTCCCATTCCATCAAATTAAGAAAAAAAAATTGACACCAAATTTGATATTTTGCAAAATAAATGGATCCTTCAAAAATGCCGAAGAAGGCAGCAATAGTCTTGTTAGCCATACTATTGGTGGCGATGAAAACTTGTGCAGGCGCAGGCGCAGGCGGCGGAGAAGAAGTACCGATTCTAGAGCTATACATGCACGACATTCTGGGCGGCAGCAACCCGACGGCGAGGCCCGTCACCGGCTTGTTAGGCAACATCTACAGCGGCCAAGTCCCCTTCGCCCGCCCCCTCGGTTTCCAACCCCCGAAAAACGGCGTCGCCATCCCCAACGCCAACGGAGCCATTCCAACCATAAATTCCAACGGAATTCCACTGGGAACCGGCTTAGCCGGTACAGCATTTTCAGGAACCAACAATAACAACAACAACATCAACACCGCACAGCTGGGCCCCGACGGCCTGGGTCTGGGGTTCGGCACCATCACGGTGATCGATGACTACCTGACCTCGGCCCCGGAGCTAGGGTCCCAGCAGCTGGGGAAGGCGCAAGGCGTCTACGTGGCCAGCTCTGCCGACGGGTCGACGCAGATGATGGCGTTCACGGCGATGATGGAAGGAGGGGAGTTCGGAGACAGCATCAACTTCTTCGGAGTGTACAAGATCGGGAGTACGATGTCACGGCTGTCGGTGACCGGCGGCACGGGCAAGTTCAAGCATGCTTGCGGCTTCGCGGAGCTGCGGTCGCTCATTCCGGCGGGTCAGCATGTTTTGGATGGTGTTGAGACATTGCTCAGGATTACTGTCCATCTCACTTACTGATCATCATCATCCATCGTTTTAATTTTATTTGTTTTCAAACATAAATTATTCGAATTTGATTGTATGTATGTTGTCGGATTGAATTGTGATTTTATTTTGTGTACGTGTTTGCTGCCGCAAAGAATATGAGAAGAAGACATGCATGCATATATGTTTGGACGTTTACTCGATCATGTGTGCGTGTGTATTTGATTATTTCATGAAAATTAATGGTCACGTGTTTATATTTTTGGTTTGGACTTTAATTGAAGTTCTCTTGTATTTCACCTCACTACATGTACATGTATACATTGCATTTATATACACATATAATGTGCGTTAGAGCTAGCTAGGTATATATATTAATAGTAATATTAAAAGAAATCACACACACACATATACATACATGGGGGAACAAAATCTATATTGACTACGTAAGAAATTGATTCGGTACGATCGAATTTCTTTTGACAAAAATGTACAATAATTCTACAAATTGGTTTTAAGAATTCAGATCAAGTAACCATTTCTTTTGATGTAAACTAGAGTTTCGCCTGTACGTTGCACAATATCATTCATGATCTCAAATTTAATTATTAGATTTTTAACAAGGTAAATTGAATTTCAATACTGTAGTGGTCATTTTTCGTCAGCCCACTACGCTGGTCCAGGAAGGTTAAACATTGTCGTTTAACCGAGCAACCTCATAAAGATCGGGTAATTTGAATTATTTTGAATTAGCCGTTCGCATTACCTGGAAGGATTGACTTGATCAAACGAATGAGATCAGGCTTCAACCGCTCCTGTAATTTATGTGAATCCTAGCCGCTACCTCTGTCTATAAAAGGAGACCTACCTCCTCATTTGACGACTACGCTGAAATACGCACAAGCTTCACATCATACCCTAAGAGCACTGAGTTCACAGTTTTCTGAATTAATTCCACTCAGGCGATTCAACATCCGGGCTTCTTCCCTACATTTTTCCAGATTTGAACGACGTTCCCTCGATTTCTAGTCACATTCTGGCTTAATTATTCAATTATTTCATATCTTATCGCTTTCTACTCGTTTTTTTCCTGACTTGAGCGTCGGAGGCCCAACGATCGTCGTCACCCTCCAACGGGGTCTTTGGCTCTTACGTTTTTTCTGATTTTGTTTCAGAGATTGACCGCTGCTCCGGACGGATACGATTAATTGCAGATTTCCGGATCTACAAGTACCAACATTATTTTGAGTTGCTTTTTAAAAATAGTCTATTTTTTCAAAATCAATAAAACAATATCAATTTTTTCAAAGATTTTTTTAAATATAATATCTGATCATGTAACACCCCAATTCCAGAAATCTGAGGCGCTACACAAAATTAAATAAAATTCCTATTTTCATAACCATTTTACCTTTAAAAAGAAAATATTTTTATGAAAATTTCTTTAGAAATAAAATCCACCAATCATTGTTTTAGAAGACTTTTCAAACAACCAATCACAAACATATTCCACAAACGGCTAGTTAGTGTTGAAAGTCTAATTTTTGAACAAGTCAAAAATAACGGTGGAACATGTACGATTTTAATATTCTTAAATACTAAAAAAATTCAGCGGAAGCTATTACGAGAAAATATTGACCAAAGTCAACATTCAAAATTCAAAATATGATTTTTGACTTCGTCAAAAACTAAGATAACTCATATGTCCACGTCAGCTGCCTGCATCACCTTGTACCTGAAAAATATTTTAGAAAACATGGGCTGAGTGTCAGAAAACACTCAGTGGGTTTATCGTGTTCGTCCAAACACACGCAAGGATTTTTAATAAAAATCCAACAATCCAATATTTAAAAATCATGTTCCTGCGCTTAAGAATATTTAATCAAAAGCCGATAATCAATATACACTCAGAGATCCATGAGCTTAAGAATAGTTATTCAGAAGCAAACAATTCAATATCATTCTCATAACAATGCGCTTAAGAATATATTTATTCAAAAGCCGATGCGCTCAGAAGACCATGCGTGGATACAGACCCTATGTGATCACATAACTATATCTCAATATAATTGACCATGCCAGAATTCATCATGCAGGTCAAATCATATCCACGAAGAGCGAAAACAGTCGTAAATCATATATGGACGAAAGCATTTGAAAAACATAAGTTTTAAGTAGCAAAAACCCACCTTATAGCTAATTTAGCTAAAGCTTTATACGTATCCTGCAAATCCTAAGTCTGATGTCTCGGGGTTCGGCCCTACAAATGAGAACTACCTATTAGTATCACGCTAGGTCTTGAAACTATAACATAAGGTACGTTTGGGTTTAGGAGACGGACTCTCAAAATTTGGGCTCAAACGGACAATTCTTGGAAGATGGACATATCTAAATTGGCCTAAAAAGGCCCAATTGAAGTCTTGACCATTTAAAATATTTTGAGAATAAACTACTGGGATAAATGGAATTATTCAATATATAAATAAAAAAAATGATTGTAACACTGCTCATTTAAATCCATAATTCTTAAAATACAATTTTTATTCCTGAATTTAATTAATAAAGTGAACATGCAAATTATAATAAAACTAACACACACATAATATAATTTACACAAACTCTTTCAATCTAAAGGTAAATCAACTCTCTCTCTCTCTCTCTCTTCCCCCATAACCCCATTCTCGATGCTCATGTACACACGGCTCGTTCGACTCTAGGCTCTGCGCACTGCGCACAGCCGCTGGATGTCCGCCACGTGACATTTTTACCGATACATTCGCCGATACTTATCCGAACCTATTTTTTGATCCGACCCTAATTCCGAGCCTGAAAATCCTACCCTCTGATTCATCTTTTCAGCACGGCTCACGAGGGACGGACAACTCCCCACCCACTCAAATAATTTCTCCAACTTTTCTCATTCTTCTCCAACGAAGCCACCACCGCGGACGATAACTTTCTACTATCTCTTGTTTTCAATCACCCGTTTAGCCGCGCCTCCTCCTCCATCGAGACCTTCTACGCCGATGAATCTTCTCTCTCCTTTCGTTGGGGGCAGCGTCTCCGGTGACTTTGCTGGTCTGAGGAACCTACCCGTGTCCCTTAGTTGAATGATACTTGTAAATTGTCTGTTATAATTAGCTAGAAATGTGATCTATGTGGGATGCTTGAGCAAAGATTTTCCTACTCTGTAATTTACTGACAGTTACTGTGTATTTTCTGGATTAATATACATGTGTAGGTGTGTGTTTATGCAATTTTTGGGTGATGCACTGTTTGGTCCTAGTTGGTTGAAGAAGATTGATTGTGTTTTATGAATTCTTGCTTTTAGTCTGTTTTATACCAACATCTGGATATGCAAACATGCTAACTGTCTAAATCCAAGTAATAAAAATCACTAATCAGATTACAGTTAGTCCATTGATGTGCACTAACTAGTTTTAAGTTCTGTTTCTGGTGACACCTAAAATGGCTAAAATGTAAGATTTTGAAGAATGAATGTTAATTGTGATAGTGTCCTGAATTCCGTACTATTGTTATTTGTTTTTGTGTGTGTTGTTGAATGTCGACCTCCATTCTCCTGTATGTATGTATATGCAACGCTAGTGTATTTGGAGTTTCTGCAGAGTCAATGCAGTGTGCATATGACCAAAGAGGAAACATCACACCCACTATTCTTCTTAGGATGCAAAACCATCTGTATTCAGAAGGCGGCCTCCGAGTATGCATTGCCATCTCTTTTTTCCTTTATATGTAATAACTTGGACCTGGAAATGGAGGCATCATATCTATGATCTATCTGCTGATTATGAATTCTGTGTTTTAACTTTTAAGGCAGAAGGAATTTTCCGAATCAATGCTGAGAATAGTAAAGAAGAACATGTCAGGAACTAGCTCAACAAAGGAGTCATCCCTCATGGAATTGATGTACACTGTTTATCAAGTTTGATAAAGGTATCTTTAGTCTGCATCAACTGGTTGATTACAAAATATAATGTTCTCTCCTTCCAATTTGGGAAAACACAAAAGGATTGTTTAGACTAATCTTGTCTTGTGTTATATGTTAAGCCTATTTTTTGCAATTGATCACATATTGGTGATTCTGCTATTTGCTGCTCAACTTCTATAAAGATCATCTTTATCCATGGTAGCCATCACCAAGTTTAGGAACCTCCCTCCTGATATTTCTCCGTTCTGTTATGTATATCCAAGAACCACGACACTAACTGCTTGGACACAAATATAATTGGCTTCATTTGTTATTATCAGATTGATAATATCTATTGACTTGCTGCATGTTTGTAGAAATTTAAACATTCTTTGCATCATGATGTGCTGAATGTAATGTGGCTGGTTATTAATTCTGTCTTCTTTTTTTCTTTTTGTGATGTAATCACGCTTGGTTTAGAGAACTGCCATCAAGGGTACTTGATTCTTGAACAGGTGATGCATTGCAACACAGGGGAAGAGTGCGCAGAGCTTGTAAAGTTGCTTGCTCCTACTGAAGCCGCATTGCTTAACTGTGCAATCAATTTAATGGCTGATGCAGCGCAGCACGAACACCATAATAAGATGAATGCAAGGAATATCGCAATGGTGTTTGCTCCCAACATGACTCAGGTGCAGCTGTAACTATATACCATGACTATGATGACAAGGCAAAATATCTGTCAAAGGTCATTTCTTTTAAAATATTTATTTTAATTTGTCTTTTAATGAATATGACTTCCTTGTAACCTAATTGTACAAATTTGTATATTCATCGCTGAACCTCCTGTAATGGTTACCACCTTTTTTTGCTTGTTGCCTTATTGTAGTATTTACTTCATGATCCTTCTACATTTTGTTCTTCTTTATTTTATGATGTAATGCTATTCAGCTGCAAAACTTGGCAAAGCTAAAATTCCCAATAGAATTCCAGGGCAGTGTCACCTGATATACTGATATTAACAAGTTAGTGTTCCTTGCATCTATTGTTCTTTTGGAAGGATATACCAGGAAAATAAAAAGTAGCACAACATGTTGTGGAGGCAACTGGGCTGTTTATATCCGAGGATTCAGGTGCAATTTCTTCGTCACCGCATCTTTATATTTTATACCAACACATGACGTTTAATTTAGTTATTCATGTTTGTTCCCAGATTTTTGCCAGCAAAATTGAATTTGAGGATCAAAGAAATAAGGAAAGTTAAATCTTCCCTGCTCGATACTATCAGTAGAAGAATGAAAGCAATTGAAGCAAGTGAAGTTTGCAGGGCCGACTTATTGGAATTGCTATTGGAATCCAAATTGAAATAAATCAAACAAAACGGAAAAATTAGAACCTGTTGTGACTGTGCTCATGAGCTCCTGTACTTTATATAGCCCAAAAAAATTATATAGATGAGGTTATTTTTCTTTGTTCTTCATTTTTCTTCACTACTCATATTTTAGTGTGATATGAAATTGCACTGAAACTGGGGCAAAATGCTGCAAAAGGACCGGTCCATGTTATTTTTCTGTGGATCATTGCTTATCTAACTAAATATGTAAATAAATGCTTCTCGGCTTCCCCCTGGTTTGTGTGCAGTTCCTGTTCAGGTTCAAATGCAGAGAGGAGTGAAGTATTGATCAACCATGTCTTCTTGGAGGATCCCTCTGCATTTTATTTAATGGAAGTCTATCATTTGGATTTTTCTTTTTTTGCACAAGGATATCTAAGTGCTGGATATAAAATCAGTTTACCTTACCTCAACCAACTTCGCACGAACACCCTAAGGGAAAAACAATAGTGGATCTCATGATAAAACTAGTCGATTAGTGAAACTGCAAATCGGAAAGGTCCTTACCTCAAGAAAATCACCAGTTATTTGGTCGCAGATTCCTTGTAAGGACATTCTATACTTACGAATAAAGCACTAATCAAAACTAAATCAATCCGAGAAGGAAAAACAAGGATGAGGTTCAATCATAATTGATAATGACAGATAATTAATTACCGGCATAAACACATGCATTTGAGCATGTGTATGGTAATGTATTCTATGTTTGCATCAACATTATTCTGGAAAAGAAATGCACAATATCTAGATGTCTCAATAAGTGCTCAGAAATTGTGAATGTTGGGGATAAGAAGAACTAAAACCATTTGCTTAATTTATAGCTGATTTTGACAACTCCTCCGAAACCAAGTATCCAACTACATTACTCAAGATTAATTGCGCTTTTCAATTCAACAATGCCCTTCTCCAATTTTCATTAACCAACCTGAAAATAGAGAACTCTTAAAACAAATTTTCATTTTGATTTTTCCAACTACAAATGAATTCCACAAACTTCAACCAGCAATCCAACTTACATTAACCTTCCATTTATTCTATCCCCCTTTTAATTTAGTTTAAACACCAAACATAAATTAGTATAAATCAAGTAGTCTATGATTGCATTCTAATCAATAAAACAGAAAATATGTGATTATAGAACCATGAAAATACATTTCCAAATTGAAATTTCAAGATGAGAAATTGACCCCCTAGATATTAAGTAGCAATAGATATACCGGGTTTCCGTGCATTTGTAAACTTTGTCACGGAATTCCACATTCAAATTGGACTTTAATATTCCTCAAACATCTGCGTAATTTCAAGAGAGAGAGAGATTGGAGGCTTGAACTCGTATGCCAACAAATATTTCAATGGTGCAGCTGCAAAAGGCCAAAAATTGTTAAATTAGGGTCTAACATAACGAAATTTTGATTATTCAAGAAAAAGTAAATCAAACCCTTAGAGAAGGAGGAGAAGAATCAATGAGTGCAAATACGAGGTTGTAGAGACTGCCATTGTTGGGATAGTGGGAGAAATAATGGATGGAGTGATTTTTGTATATGCTAGAATCAGTTAGACAGAAACTTGAACTTATGTTGGGGGCAATAAGAAGTGCAGGGGTACAAGAAGAGTTTGCTGCGCGGTGGGTTTTAAATTTTTGTGGCGGCGGTGTTTCTTTTTAATCTTTTGGTTTCCCGGCTTTTTTTCTTATTTTCATCTCTTTTTTTAGTGTTGTATTTTTATTGGACTTTAATTAGTAATTAGTGCTCCTTTTTATTATTAAAAAACAATGATTATTACTAATTATATATGTTTGGGTAAATACAGTGTAAATGACATGAGACAAATTAAAGCTATATATACTTCATAATTTTTTATTTATCTTTTTATCTAATTATTCTTAGTTATTGTTTCCTTCGATGAATAAAATCCTGAATATTTTTTCTTAACATTAATAAATTTGTATGTTATGAGTAAATTATTTTTTGTGATAATCTGTACTTTTCGTGATATTATTTTCATGTAAATTTTTCATCGATAATTAAACATTTAATAAATCATATTATCGAAAACTTTATATGACTAATTGTGTTTTTTAATAAGCAGTAGATAAACGAAATAAAAAAATAAATCAAATGATGAATCATATAATCTTTTTCGGATCTTTATATTTATTTTCAAATTAATTTGATAGATTTATTTGATATTTACTAGTATTAAATTATCCGTAATTTTTTTTTTAATTCTACCTCCTTTTAAATAGGAATCATCTTCGATCCACAGTATTCATCTATCCATAATTTTGTTTACTTCTAACTTCTTTTTAATAGGAACTAGTATTGCACCGTGCGATGCACGGACCGCACGGTGAGAGACATATAAAACATTTGTATAAACAATAAATTAGTAAGGCTGTAAATGAACCAAACTGTTCGTGAGCTACTCGGGTATCGGCTCGAAAAAAGTTCAATCGAAACTCGTTCGTTTATTAAACGAGCCAAATTCGAGCTTTTTTTCGAGCTCGATAATTTTCTCGAGCCGAACTCGAGCTACTCGCGAGCTTCTCACGAGTAGCTCGAGTTCGACTATAAACGAGCTTTTATCGAGTAGTTCGCGAGCTTTTAATCGAGCTTTGACAAATAAGCTAAAAAAATTTAAATTTTCACCCCCAACAAAATTCAAACATTAGCCAAATGTATTTCAATTTGTTATTATAGTCACTCGACCAAATTAAATTATTAACAATTATGTTAATTGAATCAAATAACATTTTTATAACAATTCTTCAAAACTTAAATATATGCAAATATTTATATATTATATTTATATAAACATATATAATATCATATTGTCAATTTATCAGATAAATATTTTCAACTAATAATAATAGACTATATGAACTCTACGAAATCTAAGAATTAGTATTATCATAAAAAAAGGGAATCAATTAATGAGATTTACAAACATTAAGTTAAGCTTATTTTATTAAACAAAAAATAGGAATATGTAAATAGATTTATATGATAAAAAATAATGTAATAAAATATTAATTATCCAACTTTAAGATATCCATTTAAAATTTATTTAGTTAACATATTAATATAAAATAGCATATTTGAATTTTGAAGAAGTCTAACAAAAAACTATCTAATTATGAGGTAATTAAAATTATAGTTTATAGTTATAATTAAGAATTGAGATTTGATAATGAAATAAACACAAATGAATTTGACTAAACCTATGATATCAAACAAACATCATTATATTGATCACAATTATTCATCAACAAACAATTAATAGTGTCTGATAATTACTTAGTTCATTTGATTTGACAATATATATATTATATCAATTTACTCAATTATTATATAATATACAAATATTATGTATACTTTAGCGTGCCTCATTGAAATATTTAATTTATATACCAATAAAATAAAAGAAAATTGAGATATAACAATAAAAATAAATTATGATTTATAAATCATATTATACAAAATTTTGAAATTTTTGTTTGAATTAAGATTATTATAAATATTTACTTATCAGTTGGAACATGTGTGAATGTGTAGTAAAAAATAATAAACTAACAAGAATAATGAACTATATCATCAATCAACTAATATAATTACAATTTATATAAAAATGAAACTGAATAATCGATAAAATAGTAAGAAAATGAGATATGTTTGAATTATAATATATAAATTGCATAATACAAAACACTTTGAAATTTGAATTTGAATTAAGATGATTGTAAAATATTTATATATTGAAGTTTGAAAGAAAAATAATAAGCTATCATGGATAGTGAGATAAATTACTAATTAACTAATGAATACAATTTTTAAATAAAAAGTGAAAATGAATGATCGATAAAATAAAAATAAAATGAGACATGAGTAAATTATGATTTATAAATTATATTAGATTTTTTTTTTTTGAAATTTTAATTCAAATTAAGGTAAATATATATTAAAATTTGAATACACCTATATTAATAATGAAAAATAATTAAATGAGTAATAAGCATGACTACAATTACATAATTAAGTAATTAGTTTAAAGAAAATAAAATAAAAATAAACATAATTAAAGAAGATCTAGAAAAGAAAAGAAAAGGACTCGATCACAAATTTTATTATCATCGAGCTTTAATCGAGCTTTTTATCGAGTTTTTTTAATCGAACTTGAACATATCCTTATCGAGCCGAACTCGAGCCGAGCTCGAATCGAACTCGATCACGAATTTTCTAATTCGAGCCGAACTTGAACTCAAACTCGAAGCTCGAGTCGAACTCGAGCTCGAGCTCGAACCGAGTATAACTTAAACAAGCCGAACTCGAGCTTGAAGGTATTCGGCTCGTTTACAGCCCTATAAATTAGAAGGATTTACTTAAATAATAGAAGTAAAAAAAAACAATAACAGCGAAATATACTTAGGTCTTGGATTTGGATATCAACATCTATTCCAATTCGTCTCTAGAGGTTTAAAATACATTTTAACTTTGTCAATAATGCATGTCATCACAATAAAGATTAAACAAGAAAGCAAATATATTACACAAGTTCCATGAATTATGAACTCAAATAGTTTGTAAAAGAACTCATCCAATATACTTTGTAAAAGAACTCATCGACTGTCTTCTCCAATAATTATACGATATATACAATCTTCAATTGGATTTATATATAAGTTTAAAAATAAATGTACATGTAGGTGGCCACTTATTTAAACCCCCATAGTGTATAAATGATTAAAAAGACCAATTGAAACACAAAATAAAAGTACAAGTTCATATTAAGACAAAACTGAATGTGTATAAAGTTTTATTCATTCGTGTATATTATATCTAAATATTATTAATTCTCCTTTTTAAATTTCAAAATCTTTCTTGCACGTCTTCAACTAAATAAATAAATATATTTAGATTTAAAGGCTGAAAATCCATCTTAAAAATTATTTAATTTATATATGCAGTTAAATTTTACAAAATTTATTATTATGTGGTAAGTGCGGATTAAATATCACCTAATAATCAGCGCATAATATATTTTATGGTTCAAGGGCTTAGTGAACAAATAATTATTTAAAATCATAAAATCGTAATTAAATCAAACAACATGCCAAACTCTCTACTCTTAAATTATTAATTAGCATTTTTTAAATAAAATTAATGATTTAATTTATTATGCCATCAAATAATTTAGCAAGAATATTAAATTAAATTTGACCGTAACTAAAATTACACATTACTAATTGAAAGCAATTTGTAATTAAAAGTCGATTAATTATTAAACACATAAATATTTTCATTTAAGCAAAAAATCTCAAAATACACAAATAACATAAAGTTGGCCAAAATAATCGATTACATACGACCGAACAATAAAACTTATTTCATTATTATACGATTTAAAGTAATATATTTAAAAAGTATAATTAGAATACGGCAGAATACGATTATTTATGAAGTGGATGATTAGTGAACGATATGAATTGAAATGTTTTCAATCACTTAAGTTTAGTAATTAGAATTAATTGAAAACATTCATATATATATATATATATATATATATATAACTTTCCATGTCCAATTAAATAATCTAATTAAATAATGAAAATTTAATTTAGAGGTGATTTAATTGAGAATTTTGTCGGTTAATATGTTTAATATAATTGATTATAAGTTTAAGCAATCTAATCAAATGTATTTCTATATAATCAAATCAAATCTACTTCTATATTTAATTAGCTCAACTTTATATATAATGAAATATATTAGTACACTAGTACAATTATAATCAACTCTATTTCCATATGTAAAATTTGTGAATATATTTATTGGATAAAAATGTATCTGAATAAACAAATATACAATTTTCAGTGATGCAGGATAAGAAAGACATTAAAAAAATTATTTTTAGTCTCTTCTCGGACTACCTTCATCTCTTTTATAGAATTATAGAAGAAAAATCACCATTTAAGAGATATACGAACATACCATATCCAAATACTTCAATTAAATCATTCAAATCATCGAATGAGTATTCAAGTTGGGGTTTACTAATAGGATGTTCCAAAGATGAATCTTAGGAAATAAAATTTGATTTTAATTGCAAATTAAAGATACAAAACCTTAAAAATAATTGAAGCATAGCCATTAAAAATGTGGCCTTTTTTCTCAAATAATTGATTTGTTATTGCAAGTTGAAACCTGCAAATAAAGAAAATAATATCAACAACAATACATGATAAATGTAATGCACCAAAAAAAAAAAAAACTCTTAAAGTATTGCAAAAGAAGAATGCAATGTAAATGACAATTATTTTCCTATATATAGAGGAAATTACTCGTTTTGAACTAAAAATGACTTCAATAAATATTATATTAAATATCAATTGAAATTTAATTAACTAAAATTATTACAAAAAATAACTTTCATAAAATAAGGAATTGAAGATTGAAATGCCAAAATGACAATCGTATATATAATTTTCATAATTAAATGTAAATAGGTGATTGATTAATTAGCACAATGAAAGGAGGATCTTGATTAATATAACATATGAAAGGAAAATATTTTACATAATATATATATTAATATAGACTCATTTTAATGGTTGATAGTTATAAAAAAGTTTTTAATATATGACGCCGATACTATTAGATATTGAGGTTAAGATGCACATGGTAATTATATGTTTATATTTCTAATTAAACGTGATTTTGATTATTTCATAAGTGATTTAAAGTTTGACTACTAATATATTTATGCATGTTCATTTTCCCGATTCATTTCAATTCATTATGATATGGCAATTTGTTTTTTTCAAAGAGATGTATGTGGCAATATATTAATAAAATATGATATGATATGATATGCGGCGTTGATACAACAATATATTAATTTATGGTATGATATGTAGGATTTTTAATAAATGAAGAATCCTTAAATTGCTACCCATTCTAATTAATTTGTGAAACATGGAATTTGATTGGGTGTATCATGTATATATCTATACATAATATAAAAATTACGTATTTCCTTAATTAGTTTTGAATATACCATGTAAGATTAATTTGATTTTTTTTTTCAAATAAAGATTTATTTGATTGTGTATGGATAAAAGTAATGTAGTGAACTATCATTCAGTATATATCCACGATCTTGTTTTTATTAATTAGTCAAAATTAATTTTAAACTTCTTGATTTTGGGTACTTAATATAATTATATAAGTTTAATTCTCTAATAAAATCAAATCTACTTCTACATTGAATTGGTTTGAATAATTTTTCTATGGACGTTTATTAATTAATATATGTAAATAATACTTTAATTAAATAACAAAAATTTCTATATCTAGAAATGTAGTTTAGGCGGGAAAATGAGTAATTTCTCTTTGTGCTAGACTATCTTACTTTTAGATACAATATATATTATCTTCGATCCTATTCGATACTCAGATTTAAAATAATTTTAATAAGTATATTCTTAATATAAAAATAACTAAAAAATAAAAAGAGAATTATAATTATCCATTTTAATTAATATAAATCTTACTTCTCCCACAACTTAAAAAATACGAGAATTATCAATTCAGGATCTGAAAGATGAATAATCTGTCAATTCATCACCCAAAATATGAAAATTATGAATCCAGGATTGAAAGATGATAATTGTTAATCTAGAACCTAAAAAATCGCGAATTTTAATTTCTTTTTATTTTAAATTATTTTTATATTAATTTTCAATGAAAATTCCGTTATTAATTATATGTAGTAATTAAATTGTCCGTATCTTGTTTAATTATAGTCATATAATCATATAATCTTCGAAATGAAAACTATAATCGATTTCAATTAATAACTCATCACATAATGTTCACATCATACTATACTCGATTCAATTACTAATTAATCGTATAATCTTTAAAATGAACAACTATAGTCGATTCCAATTAATAATTCATCACATAACCTTCCCATCAAACTATACTCGATTCAATGGCTAATTTATTATATAATATTTGATTAGAACAACTATAGTCTATTTCAATTAGTAATTTATCACATAACATTCTAACCAAAATTTGGTAGATTTCAATTACTAATTAATCATATAATCTTCAAAATGAACAAATATAGTCTATTTCAATTACTAATTTATCATATAATTACCTTCGAAATTAACTCCAGTACTCAATTTCAATTACTAATTAATCATATGAACTTCGAATTGAGTTATAGACGACTCAACTTACTAATTTATAGTATAATATTCGAATTGAACTATAGTTAATAAGAATATATATTTTGAATTCGTAGTATATTTATTGGTTATAAATAAATAAAATGTTATAACACTTGTGTTGCTTAAAAAATGATAATTTATTTGATAGAGTAATGTCCCAATGTATAAAATGGTGAAATAATTATTTTCTTAAACTTATTCTAAAGGATTTCAAAACCACTTCACAGTGGCTCATGGCACGACAGCGACAATGGAATCAGACGGCAAAAGAGCGAGAAACTTAAAAAAATTGGGCAATGATTTTCGAAGTGAGAGGAAAAGGGGGCTCGGGTTGTGGGATTTTGAAGCGAGGAAGAAGGGATAGTCGAGTTTAAAATTGAAATTGAAATGAAATGAGAGAATTTGAACTTTTCATTTTTATTGTATAGCGCCCAATTGAAATTGAAATGAAAGGAGAATGTTTTAATTTTTCATTTTCATTTTCATTGTATAGCGCCCAATTGAAATTGAAATGAGAGGAGAGTGTTTGAACTTTTCATTTTCATTTATTGTATGGTGCCCAATTATGTATATTTCATGTTTAACATTGCACGCACTTATGTATTTTTCTATCTTTTTTATATATTTGAAAAATTAATTCATATATTATGAAATCAATTTAATATAAATACAATCATGAGAAAAATATTCAGAGTAAGAAAATAAACATAAATTTTTGTATTTTGAATTAGTTTGAGATTTAAATTTTTATCAATTAAATACTGGACGAAGACCATGATCTCATTTATTATTTATTGATAATTTTATAAATACAAATTTTATGGTAGGTCGTGATCTTAAAATTGACAAATGATTAATATCTGATTCAAATTATTATTATTTTCGGATCTATATCGTGAACAATCTATATAATAACAACGAATGGTTGCAGAGCAATGGCAAGAGCAAGGGCAAGGGCAAGGGCACGGGTTTAGGATAAAAGGCAAGGGTTTAGGGTAAAGGGCAAGGGTAAGGGTTTAGGGTAAAGAGTAAGGGCAAGGGTTTAGGGTAAAGGGCAAGGGCAATGGTTTAGGGTAAATGGTAAGGGCAAGGGCAAGGGCAAGGGTTTAGGGTAAAGAAGTAAGGGATTGATTTTTAATTTCACAATACATGATATAATCAAAAAACATTTAACTACTATCACCGTACTAAATAATTAAGTTAAATTGTTTTTTCTCTAATATTACATACATGATAATAAATTTCAATTACTAACACTATTATAAAGTCATTGTACAAAAATTGTAATTTAGCGAGACTTGATACATATTACGGCATACATTACCGCACTGACATTTTGATGTATGATAACGTATCAATATTTCACGGTATATCCAAATTTTTAGTATACTAAAAATTATTTAGTAAAAACTCATGCATAAATAATAATAATAATAATAATAATAATAATAATAATAATAATAATAATAACAACAACAACAACAACAACAACAACGACGACATCAAATATCTCTAATAACAATCAAATACTAATACAACAAATCAACAAGGCAACTCAAACACAATAATTACAAAAAAAAAACACAATGCAATTATGTTGAAATCCTGACAGATATTAAAATACATACACGATTATTAGAAGGACAATATCGAGTCCAAACAAATATTAAAAACATAAACATATAATTATAACATTTTAAAATCCAATACAATTCTTGAAACTCCAAATCTCCAACATCTCAACAAATGTTTATGATGAACATACTAAATATTATAGTATTTTATCAAATATAATATTTTTCTAAATATTTATGATGAACATACTAAGTATTATAGTATTGTATAAAATATAATATTTTTCTAAATACTTATGATGAACATACTAAGTATTATAGTATTGTATAGCATATCTCATTCTATTTTTATTTTCTTGATAATTGTCATAACTTTTAGTCTAAAGATTAAAGAAGAATATATGATTATTATTTATTACACTTGATTTCAAATTGTTCATTTCTTGTTAAGAGTTTTGTATTGAATTATATGAAATATAATATTTTTTAAACTTTTATGATGAAATACGTATATCACTACAAGAAAATACAGAAATAGCAACGGAATCGGAGATGGAAGGCTATCCGTCTCTAATTAGAGACGGAATCGGAGACGGAATACTCGCCGTCTTTAGTTAGAGATGGAATGCTATTCGTCTCTAACTAGAGACGGATATTAACCAGAGTATCTGTCTCTGGTTAGAGATGGAGTTGGAGATGAAACAGTGACCGAACTTGCTGGAGCACATTAGAGACGAAACTACTTATATCGTTGATTTTTTTAATGGTTTTTTTTCCAGTAGAGACGTAATTATTTCGGTCATTGATTGTTTTTAATTATTTATGTGTATTTTAATTTTCATTACCCGCTCAATTTTCATCTTTTCCGCTCAATTTTCATCTTTTCGCAATTCAGATTGAGATATCATGAGAGTGTGAGAACATTTTTCCCCTGGGCGGCGTTCTCTCTTGCCGACTTATCCGCCAAAGTGAAGAGCCTGCGCGTCTGAAATTTCATCGTCGAAGTGACTCCGCCGGTCTCCACTGAAATATCTCATTTATCATTTCTCCCCCAATTCGAAAAAGCCTTAGGTTGTATTGTCACTTCGCCGGCGATTTCCCACAGCTCCAATCTCCCGCCCGCCCTCAGCTCCAGCGTCCCCCGTTATAGCTCCGGGGCGACCTTTTATCCTCCAATCGAACAAGGTTTGATTTTCTTCAATTCTCCTGCTTCTCATTCTTTACTTCGATTTTAAAATATTATTGAAACATTAGATATAAAATTGGTATTATTCAAACATTTTGCCCGATCATTAAACGAACAAACAGACATTTTGGAGAATTATGCAAATAGAGTTGAAACAGTGATCGATGTCTTATGAATTATGATAAAAGATCTGTGATGAAGACTCAAATTCGTGCCTTTTCCTTTATCTTTTTACACCCTTTTTAAGTGTTTAGTATAGAGTCTAGTATAGTTTTGGGGGTAAAGCTGATTGCAGGAGGCTGAGGGCACAAAACCACCACAATAGGCACAGACATGTGCTATTTATGCTGAGGGCACAAAGGACTGATTTGCCTGCCGAGGACCCAGTCAAAGTTGTTGCGAGAATTGCACAACAGAATCGCGGGCCAGCTCCTATATGCACGTGGAGGTGATGTGGCGGTCAGTTCCGAGTCTTGGGGAGGTCTAAGCACGTTGGGAAGGAAGTGGGGACATGAGGAAGCTACTGGAGACGCTAGGGTTTGTTGCTACCACTCCTAAAATCAAGGAAGAACATGGAGCATGAACATGAGGAAGTGGAGGAGTGCAAGAACCCCTGCGTGGGTGAAATCCGGGCTGCTTGAAGCCTTAATTCATTTGCTATAAATACTTTTATCTGTTTTTATATGGAGGCAAGCAGGCGTACACACACACATTCTGCACCTCGAAGATACAATTTACCGTTTTCGTACTTAGTTTATTTTCTGGATATTCTGTTTGCCTGAAGCTGGCGTTTTGCCTGCAGAAAGGTAGTTCAGTTATTTTGTTGGCAAAACTGGGGTCGGGCCCAGAAGTTAATCGAGTTATTTCCTTTCCAAGTAAGATGTCTTTTATCATTTCTTTTACTTCCGTTTCTATGTTTAGTGGCTAAGTATCCACTGTTCAAGTCGAAGTAATGGTCTAAGGGTAGAATATGTGCATGAGGTCATCGGACTTTAACGCCTTAAGGGTTCACAATCTTAACTTGTTTTTCACTTAGACATAGGTAAAGAGTGGTTGGAGATGAAAGCGCGCATTTCTGATTAACTGGTACTAGTGTTAGTTACGTGTGCCTCGATACCCGCATAGTAACAAGTCCGGGGGTGACAGCCTTGGTAGTTAAGATTGAGTAGTATATGCAGGCACAAGACCGTGTCAAACCTACTAGAATTGGGTCGCTTTTGCCCTCAAAGCTGCTATGCTTGCAAAACCTTTGTGTGATTCTCTCCTTAGGTTCTTGTATAGTTAGGTCCCTAGGTGCCGATCGTATCATCTAGACGATATAATGTAAGAAGTTATTGGGGAGTGGCCGATCGTATCCATTTCCTATAACCGGTTAACCCTCAAGGTGACAATTACCCATATTTGGCCATAGCGATTCGATTTTTGATCTTTCTGCTAGTGTGGGCACAACGGGTAGTAGCGGTAATTACATGTGTTTTGCCCGGGATTGCGCATACCTACCAAATGACTTGATGCTTTGACTTGAACACTTTTATTACTGATATTTTCTCTTGTGATTTCCTTTTCAGCATTTAGTTAGTTTAAGTTATTAGCAAGGTTTTTAGAGTGACACTGAAGACCCAAACCAAAACTAAGAAAAGACAGAAGGTTATGAACACTCCTCGTGGGATCGACATCCGTCTTCACCAGCTATACTAGCCGTTGAGGGCAGATTAAGCATTTGTGGACTATTTGCCCGCAAGTGTATTTTGCACACCAAAACGATGGTGTGCCAAAATTGGCGCCGTTGCCGGGGAGTGTAAGCGCACTTTTCTGTCTATTTACTGTTTTACCTTAGTATATGCGTCGTTCTAACCACGCAGGAGATTTACTCTATGATCCGGAGATAGAGAAGTCAGCGAGGGCAAAAAGGGCACAAGCTAGGGCATTTTTAAAAAGGCTGCAGGAGGAAAATCAAACTGAAGGATCCAGTGACGATTTGACCTCAGGCGGAGAAAGTCAGACAAGTAACGAACAAGCTGAGACAAGCAACGTTAATCCACTCTATTCCGAAGAAGAGATGGAGGACGATCAGATATCAAACCACGAGGAAGAAGAACAACAAAGACCACCACCGCACACCCTTACTTTGAGGTAGCTGAGTTTCCCTCAAACCATGAACATGCGTCCCACTGGCATCGTTTTGCCCACAACTACTAGTAACTGGGAGCTGAGGGCAAACTTCATCTCAATTTTGCCCAAATTCCATGACCATCCAGGGGAGGATCCACAACGACATCTACAAGATTTTGAGATGGCATGTGAGACGCAATGCACACGAGCTAATGGGACAGACGAATATATTCGCCTGGTTTCTTTTCCTTTCACCTTGCAGGACGGAGCTCGAGAATGGTTATACACTATTCCTGCCAGGAGTGTAACCAACTGGAGTCAACTCCAGCAAAAGTTTCTGGAGAAGTACTTTCCCACATCAAGAGTGCAGAGCATGAGGAAGAAGATCTCAACTGCAAAGGCTGGTCCCCACGAGAGCTTTTACGACTACTGGGAGCGTTTCAAGCAATTGCTCTCGAAATGCCCACATCACCAGATTCCAGATCATGACCTGGTGAACTACTTTGTCTCAGGGCTGAAAAGCGATGACCGAGCCCTGCTGAATGCAGCATGCGGAGGATCTATCCTGAACAAGAGGGTAGCTGAGGCCCTAATACTTATTGGAGAAATGGCCGAGGAGAACATAGACGATTCATATGAAAGAACAAGTGTTGCTGCTGCGGGCAAAATTATCTCTGTGCTTGAAAATGATGACCGAATCGAACAGCTTTGCAACAAGATGGAGAAGATGATCACCATGTTTTCCGCCAATACCTTGCAAATTTGTGGGGTATGTGAATTGATGGGGCACCACTCTGACCAGTGTCCACAATTGAAGGAGAAGGAAGAAACGGTTAACGCTATAGATGAAGGGCACTCAAGGAGGCACAATCATTTTTCCCCCAACTACAGTCAAAGGCAGACAGCACCATACTATCCTGCGCCCGCAGCAGGACCGTCCTTATCAGACATGGTTCACAAGATTGTGAATGAAACGGTGGAGGTACAAAAGAAATCAGAAGCTTTCGAGCAGGAGACAAGGAATGGATTGAACTATTTGGGAGAACAAATATCCCAAATTAGTGATGCAATCGCAAGGATGGAGAAAGCTAAAGGAATTCTGCCCTCACAGACAGAACCACCAAAAAAGGTTGGGGTAAATGCAATAACACTGAAGAGTGGAAGGTAACTGCCTGCACCATATCCAGAGACTGCAAAGGATGATGCCCACAGCGATGATGAGCCCACAAAGGAAGAAGCAGAGTTGCGGGCAAATGACGAACCAGAAGCAGTTGTGCCCAAACCCATCCTGAAGAGTAATATTCCAAAAGAGATCGAGGTGCCTTTACTATTTCCAGGAAGAATGAAGCGGAACAAGAAAGAAGCAGAGGATAGAGATCTAATGCACATCTTCAAGAAAGTGGAAATCAATGTTCCCCTACTGGACGCAATCAGGCAGGTGCCCCGATATGCCCGTTTCCTGAAGGACTTATGTACAAAGAAAGTGAGATTCACAGAGGAGGCACAAGTGGTTGTGAATGAAAATGTGTCAGCATTATTGCAGAAGAAGCTGCCTGAAAAGTGTGGAGACCCAGGGATGTTCTTTATTCCCTATGAAATTGGAGGACTTCGAGTTGAGAGAGCTATGCTGGACTTAGGGGCATCGATCAATGTTATGCCCCTAAGCATTTTTGAAGAGCTGACCTTAGGACCGCTCAAGGATACAAGGACAATTATTCAATTGGCCGACCGTTCCAATGTTTACCCCGAGGGAGTGCTTGAAGATGTCCTGATCAAAGTGGAGAGTCTGATTTTCCTAGCAGACTTCTATGTGCTGGATATGGGCAAAACCAATCCAAAGGCTGCCTGTATACTTTTGGGTAGACCATTCATGAAGACGGCACATACGAAGACTGATGTCGATAAGGGCACATTGACGTGCGAGTTCGATGGAGACAGAGTTACCTTCAACATCATGGAGGTAATGAAGTACCCCAATGACACTGAGGGTGTACATATGATCGACGTTTTTGAGCCTATGATCCAAGAAGAAATGCCAAGGCTGCTGGCAAAGGATCCACTTGAGTGGGTACTTCAGAACAGTAAGATTGATTGGGATGCTGAAGAAGAACGAGATAAGCAAATCAAAGAGGCAATTTTGCAATTGTATCACATCGAAGCCAATTTTTCAAGGGATACACGTCTGCCTTTGCCCACAACAAGGCAGGGTGATAAACTGGTGCGGTCTATCATTAAGCCACCCAAGCTGGAGTTGAAGGAGTTGCCCGATCACCTCAAATATGCCTATTTGGGTGAAGGAGAGAATTTGTCAGTTATAATCAGTTCATCGTTGACCATGAAACAGGAAGTCAAGTTGATAGCACTATTGAAGATGCACAAGGAAGCAATTGGATGGACCTTGGCCGACATCAGGGGCATAAGTTCCACCATTTGCATGCATCGGATCCAGTTGGAAGAAGGGGCAAAACCAGTGCAAGATCCCCAAAGGAAGCTGAATCCCTTGATGAAAGAAGCTGTGTTAAAGGAGATTCTAAAGCTGCTCGATATGGGCATTATCTTCCCTGTGCCCGACAGTGAGTGGGTGAGTCCTATTCACGTTGTGCCCAAAAAGTCTGGAATCCAGGTTGTGGAGAATGAAAACAAGGAGCTTATTCAGATGAGACTGCAGACAGGATGGAGAGTTTGCATTGACTATCGCAAGTTGAATGCAGTCACAAAGAAGGATCACTTTCCTTTGCCTTTCATCGATCAAATGTTGGAGAGGCTTGCGGGAAAATCATACTTCTGTTTTCTGGATGGGTATTCTGGTTATATGCAAATCGTGGTGGCCCAAGACGATCAAGGAAAAATGACATTCACTTACCCCTTTGGCACATTTGCCTACAGAAGGATGCCTTTTGGCCTTTGCAACGCTCCAGGCACATTCCAACGGTGCATGATGAGTATATTTTCTGATATGCTTGAGACTTGTATTGAGATCTTTATGGACGACTTCACGGTTTATGGAGATAGCTTTGATCAATGCCTTGATCATTTGAGCAAGGTACTTAGCCGCTGTGTGGAAAAAGACTTGGTGTTGAATTATGAGAAGTGTCACTTTATGGTGAGAGAAGGAATCGTGTTGGGACATGTAGTATCCGAGCGAGGAATTGAGGTGGACAAGGCAAAAGTGGAGATCATTGCCAAATTGCCCTATCCCACCAATGTTAAGTAGATTCGGGCATTTCTAGGCCATGCGGGTTTCTATCGTCGATTCATTAAGGATTTCGCAAAGATTGCTCAACCACTCACAAACCTGCTACAACTGGAGGTAAAATTTGACTTTGATGATGACTGCAAGAAAGCTTTTCATACATTGCAGAATATGTTAGTGTCTTCCCCTATTATCCAACCTCCGGATTGGGGAATGCCATTTGAGGTGATGTGTGATGCCAGTGGATTTGCCGTGGGAGCAGTTTTGGGCCAGAAAAGAGGCAAAGAGAGCTATGTTATCTATTATGCCTCCAAGACATTAAATGTCGCGCAACGCAACTATACCACCACGGAGAAGGAGCTGTTAGCAGTAGTGTTCGCTTTTGAGAAGTTCTGTTCCTATCTGCTGGGGGCACAAGTGATTGTTTACACGGATCACGCAGCTCTGAAGTACCTACTGTCTAAGAAAGAATCAAAGCCGAGACTCATAAGGTGGATATTGCTCTTACAAGAGTTCGATGTGCAGATCAAAGACAAAACTGGGGCAGAAAACCTGGTTGCAGACCATCTCAGCCGTCTGATGGTTGAGAGCAAAGAGGAAATCACTGAGAATTTTCCAGATGAGCACTTGTATGAGGTTGCGGGCAAAACAGCAAAGGAACCATGGTTTGCCGACATAGTGAACTACCTGGTCGCAAGACAGTTTCCAGTTGGTTTGAGTGACTACCAAAAGAATAAGATGAAGCGTGAGTGCAGGTTCTATCTCTGGGAAGCACCAACTCTTTGGAAAATTGGAACTGATCAAGTCATAAGGAGGTGCGTCAGTGATGATGAGGTTCTAAACAACTTGAAATTCTGCCATAACAATGCATGTGGAGGCCATTTGGGCCCACGTAGAATAGCAAGGAAGGTATTAGATGGAGGATTTTACTGGCCTACATTATTCAGGGATGCTTATATATTTGTGAAGAAGTGCAAGAATTGCCAGATGACTGGGAATATTTCTATTCGGGAGGCCATGCCACAAACACCTATCATGCCCGTGGAAGTCTTCGACATATGGGGCATATATTTCATGGGACCATTTTCCAAGTCAGGTAATAATCTCTACATTATCCTGGCTGTAGATTATGTGTCCAAGTGGGTGGAGGCAAAAGCCACTCCAACGAATGATGCAAATACAGTGGTGAAGTTCCTGAGGGCAAATGTGTTCTGCCGCTTCGGAATGCCCAAAGTCCTGATCAGTGATCAAGGGACTCATTTTTGCAACTCAGTCATAAAGAAGATGATGGTAAAGTATGGGGTCACACACAAGGTCACTACTGCATATCACCCCCAAGCAAATGGACAAGCAGAAGTCTCAAACAGGGAGATCAAAAATATTCTGGAGAAAGTTGTTGGACCAAGGCGCAAAGACTGGAGCAATCACTTGGAAGATGCTCTGTAGGCATATCGCACAGCCTACAAGACACCTATTGGGATGTCTCCTTACAGGCTGGTTTTTGGAAAGTATCGCAATTTGCCCGTAGGAATGGAGCATAAAGCATTTTGGGCAATCAAGAAGTTGAATTTCAATAATGAATGTGCTGGAATTGAGAGGAAACTGCAGATCCAAGAATTGGAAGAGTTGAGGTCCGAGGCCTATGATAATGCTGTGATGTATAAGGAAAGGACCAAGAGATACCACGATGCACTCGCAAGGGGCAAACAGTTGCTCTGTGGGCAAAAAGTGCTCGTGTTTAACTCAAAGCTCAAATTGCATGCGGGCAAATTGAAGTCAAAATGGATGGGCCCCTATCTGGTGCAACATCAACACCCAAGTGGAGCAATCGATCTGGTGAATCCAAAAGATGGATGCGAATTTTGAGTCAATGGCCAGAGGGTGAAGCCATATTTCGAGCAAGAAAAGGAAACTTGGGCAGAAACCCAAGTTTTGAGCAACCCTGAGTACTACTGAAGGCGCAACACGGTCGAGCCAAAGACCTTAAACAAAGGCACTGGACGGGAGGCAACCTGGTTTGTTTATTTGCTTTAATTTCAATTATGTTTGTTAGTTGTATTTTGTTTGTGAATTAACGCTGCAGGAAGGCAAAGACTGGAAACGCATCGCTATGGGCAAAGTCACATGCAGGGCACAACAAGGTTTAAGTGTGTGGGTGGGGACTGTAGCAGATTTGACTGATTGGGCAAAGACAGCATCTGCAGAGGCGGTTGGTTTTTCCCCATGCAGAGCTGATGATTGTTGAAAATTGAGGCCGAAAAAAGGGGAGTGAGGAAGAGATGATATATCCAGATAATTATTTTAAATTATAAACATATTTCCCTCCCCAATTCAAAATCCCCCAAATCTCTCAAAATTAGGCACAACCGTTCCCTAAATTCTCAGCCACGATCTCTTTGCACAAACTCACCACCCTCATAACACCCCATACTTCCTCCCTTTTGACGAACCAACATACTTTGACAAGAGAAAGGCCCCCAAGGCACAAGAAGGATCGCCCAGGGCACAAGAAGGACCGAGCAGGGCACAGAGCAGTGCAGATTCAAAGAAGCTTGAAAGAGTTGAGAAAGCCCTGCAGAACATTTGTGTTCATCTCGGGTTAGACTACCCCTCATCTCCTTAAATCATGTTTTATCCCCAGTAGTTTAGGATTTGTTTTTATTTTTGTTTGTGTGTTTAGTGTCTACTTTTGTTTCTATATTTGCGTCTGTGTATATAGAGTCTGTTTTGGGCATATCTAACCCACATTACTGCTTGTGCCCACAAGGGTGCTTTGCACAGCAAGTGTGTGGGAGAGATATGCCTAGGTCATTGTGTTTGTATGTTTTGTTTTTATTTTGTGTGTGCATGTTGAGTCTATAGCATATGAGTCATAGATTGACATTGGGCATATGTGGACATAAACTTATTGTTAGGCAGATGGAATTAATCAATCGCATGTGAAAGCAATATATAACTACCCAGTGAGCTTTGAGCCCAAAGTAACATTTGCGACTTTTTTCTGTGTGTTTAAATTCCACCACCTCATTTGATGCTTACTTGCTTGTGCCCTGTCAAACTTGATTTCATGCATGCTTAGATGATTAAGGCATTTTCTTTCGTCGTTATTTGGCCATATTATTCACTGATAAATGCTTCACATTGCTTCCATTATTTGAGTCTGCTTATTTGTTCATGACCTGCATTCTGAAAATCTCTCTTTAAAGAGTATCTTATGACCGGGAATGAAACATTTATGCTCGTATTGGTAGCATGTTTAAGCCAAATAGTGACAGGATGCCAGAATGGGCACAAAGAAAGAAAATAAATAAAAAAAATAAAAAAATAAAAAGTGTTTGAATTTTTATTCTCCCCAGGTTGTTATGTGGGCACAAAGCTGCCAGTGCTGATTTTGCCCGAATACTATTGAAGGTAGCCAGTTCCTAAATATTTCCAACCTTGATCCGCATGCCCCATTACAACCCTCACAAGACCGTTTGATATGCATGCATGTGAATAACGTAAATTGTTTATACAGGGTGTTTGCAAGTTTGTTGATGATAATTTGGTGGAATTGTTGAGAGTAAACACTTAACCTAAACACTCGAGAAAAAGGCGAGCTGAGTGTACACTACAATAGTAGCCTGAGTTTGATTGATTCGATTTGCCTGCATCATTCTGTTCAAACTGTTATGCCCTTTATCAACTTATGATTCATATGTTGTATTGTCTTGTTTTGAGTCATTTGAGTCTTCTGTTTTTTGTTGTTTTGAGTTAAAGTTACATTCATACTTGAGGACAAGTATAGTCCAAGTGTGTGGGTGTGATGAAGACTCAAATTCGTGCTTTTTCCTTTATCTTTTTACACCCTTTTTAAGTGTTTAGTATAGAGTCTAGTCTAGTTTTGGGGGTAAAGCTGATTACAGGAGGCTGAGGGCACAAAACCACCACAATAGGCACAGACAGGTGCTATTTATGCTGAGGGCACAAAGGACTGATTTGCCTGCCGAGGACCCAGTCAAAGTTGTTGCGAGAATTGCGCAACAAAATCGCGGGCCAGCTCCTATATGCACGTGGAGGTGATGTGGCGGTCAGTTCCGAGTCTTGGGAAGGTCTAAGCACGTTGGGAAGGAAGTGGGGACATGAGGAAGCTACTGGAGACGCTAGGGTTTGTTGCTACCACTCCTAAAATCAAGGAAGAACATGGAGCATGAACATGAGGAAGTGGAGGAGTGCAAGAACCCCTGCGTGGGTGAAATCCGGGCTGCTTGAAGCCTTAATTCATTTGCTATAAATACTTTTATCTGTTTTTATATGGAGGCAAGCAGGCGTACACACACACATTCTGCACCTCAAAGATACAATTTACTGTTTTCGTACTTAGTTTATTTCCTGGATATTCTGTCTGCCTGAAGCTGGCGTTTTGCCTGCAGAAAGGTAGTTCAGTTATTTTGTTGGCAAAACTGGGGTCGGGCCCAGAAGTTAATCGAGTTATTTCCTTTCCAAGTAAGATGTCTTTTATCATTTCTTTTACTTCCGTTTCTATGTTTAGTGGCTAAGTATCCACTGTTCAAGTCGAAGTAATGGTCTAAGGGTAGAATATGTGCATGAGGTCATCGGACTTTAACGCCTTAAGGGTTCACAATCTTAACTTGTTTTTCACTTAGACATAGGTAAAGGGTGGTTGGAGATGAAAGCGCGCATTTCTGATTAACTGGTACTAGTGTTAGTTACGTGTGCCTCGATACCCGCATAGTAACAAGTCCGGGGGTGACAGCCTTGGTAATTAAGATTGAGTAGTATATGCAGGCACAAGACCGTGTCAAACCTACTAGAATCGGGTCGCTTTTGCCCTCAAAGCTGCTATGCTTGCAAAACCTTTGTGTGATTCTCTCCTTAGGTTCTTGTATAGTTAGGTCCCTAGATGCCGATCGTATCATCTAGACGATATAATGTAAGAAGTGATTGGGGAGTGGCCGATCGTATCCATTTCCTATAACCGGTTAACCCTCAAAGTGACAATTACCCATATTTGGCCATAGGGATTCGATTTTTGATCTTTCTGCTAGTGTGGGCACAACGGGTAGTAGCGGTAATTATATGTGTTTTGCCCGGGATTGCGCATACCTACCTAATGACTTGATGCTTTGACTTGAACACTTTTATTACTAATATTTTCTCTTGTGATTTCCTTTTCAGCATTTAGTTAGTTTAAGTTATTAGCAAGGTTTTTAGAGTGACACTGAAGACCCAAACCAAAACTAAGAAAATACAGAAGGTTATGAACACTCCTCGTGGGATAGACATCCGTCTTCACCAGCTATACTAGCCGTTGAGGGCAGATTAAGCATTTGTGGACTATTTGCCCGCAAGTGTATTTTGCACACCAAAACGACGGTGTGTCAATCTGTTAATTGGCTTTATTTTATCATCAAATGTTATCATACTCGGGATTGGGAAGCATGTTTCAAAATTATGATGCTATTAACACAATCGTCTTCGATTGTCCTGATTTTTCTTTTTTATTTTTAATTCAAATTTGGATTTCTGGACAGAAACCCTCATTTGACAAAGAAGATATAGAAGAAAAAGCCATGTGATTTTTTACATAAAAATATGATCCATTTTGTTCTGTTTTTTGAAAATTATTACTCAATGTTTTTCAGCAACAGTCAAACTAACAGTTCATTTGTTCTTGAAAATCTCGGTAAAGCAATTGAGCAGAAGAGAGGCTGTTAAAGTAGAACTAGCTTGTCTTGCAGTGCAGGACACATGAGGATGCGGTTTTATTTTGAGTTTATTGATACTTCTGCTGCCTTGTCATACTTTTGTATCCTGATTCTACTTGGCATAGGATTTCTAGTTTCTTTCACCTACTTCAGATTCTTATTGGAAGTTTTTTTGCATTTCCTCACTAGTTTGAGGTGATGGTATTTCTTTGACTTGGTTTTTGTTTGATTTAGTTTGCTGTTGCCATTCTGCAGATTACTACTTCATGAAATATATGTTACTGAGTGATCAAATCTTTTTATTTCTATTTTTCTAGTGATAACCGATATTGCAGAGTGTGCATCAAATGCATTTCCTAACATCGAATGTTGAATTCTTGAATGTTTGTTCTGGCCTACAAAGCATGAATATGGTCATCTTTGAGTCAACCATTTGAACAATGTCATGTTTATTATGAGCTTCATGTTATTTTTATTAAAGGTTTATGGCTTAGCTAATACTAATTACTCAAGGAGCCAATTGAAATATTTCTCTTCAGCTCATGTGTATGCTATTATAGATGGCAATTTCAGTTTATGCTCAAGGTTAATTTAACCTAAACCATGTTCATAAAATAATCTGCTTAACATTACTATGTGTGAGTTTATTGTTTGATCGACACGGATATGGAATGTTATTCACAGTGATGGATTAAGCATGATGGTTGTTATTGTTTGTTGGTCAATATATTCTTTTTGTGATATGGTCATTTTTGCGTCAGTTGATCATTTGAATGTTTTATGTTAACAGTCTCTAATTCTGCTCGGATGCTTATGTTTTTTTTTTTAAATTGTGATTATTATGAGTGATAAAGTTTTGGTCAAGTAGTGGTGAAGCTGGTGCCCCATGGTGGAATTATTGGAGTGATGGTATTACGAACACTATTGGCCTAGTTATGGGGATTGAAGCACTCAAGTACATTAGTTACCTTGCCAGGCATGTTCAAAATCCTAACCATCTTTCTAGATTCAGGATAGTTTACTAAGTTATGATTTATCTTTCTACTTCTCGTCATTTTGGAGTATGTTGTCATTCTTATCTCGACTTAGTTGAAAGATTCGTTAGTCTTCTACTTGAATCTAATGCTCCTCTATGTTGTGGCTTAAAGTAAATGTTCTGATATCTTACAGGATTCTTATCTCTGTTATAGGATTGTTTCTTTTCTGGTCATTTTGGAATGTTAATGATTTCTCACTAAAGCCTTAGCAGAAGCAATAAGATTGATTTCATGATCTCTCTATCGCTAATGCTAGTTTTGTTGATTTTCCTTCACATAATGTGTGATTTTGTTAAATCTAAAGAGGTTTGTGAGCTAGTGCTGGATTTAATATTTGTAGGTGCTAGCTAAATCCTCGAAAATTATCCCAGGTGAGTTGATATGTATTAGGTGTCTATTAATTGAATTTTCAAATTTCTAATCATTTTATTGAATGAAATCCAATCAGCTTCAATCTCAGCAAGGTAAGCAAATTTTTTTGCTTGTCCGCATTTTCCTTCATCTTGTTTAAGTTCTGTATTAATGGATTGGGAGTGCTACTGTAATTGTAAACTAACAATTATCCCAGAAATCAACACCAATTTTAACTGATATTTGAGACACATTCCCTACCTCACAATATTAACATTTCATATGTTAAATTTGTTCGAAGCATATAGTTTTAACTGCTAACTATTGATGCGATTACAACACAATATTATTTATGGAAACTACAATTTCTGTTCAGGTACCCGAAAACAAGTGCTTGGAACATAATGCTAGGAATGAACTTATGGGGCACCATCTACAATTTGATATTCATGTTCGGCTGGTCATATGCCATTGGATATGATGCAATTTACTTCTGCGAGGAGCATGGGACATCTTACTCTACTTTGTGCGGCGCAGTTGGCCAAAATTTCATATTCCTAACCATAAGTTGATTTGGTTCCTTGACTAACAGAACGATTACCACAAGAAGAAAATTTGCGAGCATAGTTGTTTCTTCATTGTCAAGTGGAAATCCCCTCTCGCAGAAGCAATGGTGGAGCATTGCAATGGTTTTCTCTGGATTGTCATACCAGATTTACCTCAAATGCAATAAGTTGCAGAGAAAGCAGAAGAGAGGAGAAAGACGTGATTTTTAGACTCTACATGTGATATTTTTGCCCATCCTTGAGTTAAATTTTGATGTAAAATGAATACTAAAGTCATTATACAGTAGATAGATTCTTATAGATGAACACCTGAGCTGAATGTTCGGGAGGTACAATATTTAAAGGCAACCTCAGTTTTGGTGTGGTTTCCTCTTTTCCATGATACTACTTTTGATTTCAATTTTGCTCGAAGAAGTAAAAACATGAATTACATCGAGCATACGTGAATATTAACACCACCATTCCATTACACAGTGTTCTGCACACAAAAATACATCAAAAGAGGTGTGAATCGATCCTCTTCTGCTCTCTCTGGTTCTTTTGCATTTCTATTCCTTCTCTCACATCTATCTGAAGGTACTGTTGGCGAGGTGCCATTACATAGTTACAATAAAGAACTACTAAGTCCATGATGGTTATATCTGTACAATAAGACTTATGTAGCCAAGTGGAACAGTGTATATCCATATCCAAGTTCATTGATAAGATGCATACAAAAGAATGACTCACGACAAAAGAAAAACACGAAAATGAACTCCAGGATGCAGATCACAGCGATTGATCTTCACGTGTAAAGCTAGACTGCTCTGTAGCATTCTAGACAGCAAAAATCATGGGCCTATCTTAAAAATACAGGTCGAGATGGCTGCATTCTGAAGATAAATAACTCCTAAAAGATAAACTAAAGATCTCTACACCAAAAAAAAAACATACTCTAGATGGATCGGATCTCTTGGTATGACAATGAGATTGACTGCTCATAGACAATGGAGGAGGGACCTCTTGCAGGGTGGTGGCTAGGAAGGATTGGCGACTGGGCTCGGATAAGTTGACTCCAGTCCTAGAGTTTTCATTAAGAAGTGCTTTTCCTGCGTAGATTCAATTGACTTAGTTAGTAGAGAAAGAAAAAGAACCTGAAATGTGAACTTACAAGAAGATATTAGCTATGTGGCTGCTCTGTTCTATAATATACATCTTAATAACAAATCTTCTACTTTCTCAGAGAACGGACTAAAGATGATGGAAGTTTGAGTTGAGTCGTCTAAATGCTAGGTAAATAGGGTATACAACAGTACAACTACAACTTAAGCCTATGTCCATGATGTAGGAAAATATCATTTACATTCAAACTTCCATAATACTAACTATAAAGATCATATAGAGTCTTCCCTTGATAATTGTGGCTCATGTTAATTATAAGCAACACACTGTCTGTTAATCAACTCATCAATTTTGTGCAAGATCCCAACAAAAACAAAGATCTAGAACTAAGGTGTGTTGGTACAGACTAGATCAAAACTTCCGCAACTGTACATAATCTTATCTGAAATTAAAAAATAAAATATCAAAGTCGAAATTGTGTTCGTGCCATATCATCTTTCACTAACAAGAGCAATCTAGCGAAACCTGCACATCAACATATTTATCTATCTTTCATCCGATAAATGTAGGAAACAGACCTCCACATAGCCAGCAACATCGACGTGGCCTTAATTAACAACCATTACTCTGTCACTAATATTTGGACCTGAGAGACATTCAATACAAAAGTCACATTTTCAACCACAACAATGTCCAAAGAAATCTCTTAAACAAAGAAGGAATTCTTTTCATTCAAATGCAGAAAAAAGATTATCTAACTATAACATAATGGTCTTTTAATTCAAACACCAAGAAGTATATTTTCTAACTACCACTAAATTGCCAGTACTAAAGCATTGAAGTACACAAGATTTTGAATGAGCAATGATCACATCACATACCTCAAAATTCAATGCTATATGCTTTCATGAAGCTCTTCATAGTAAGAGGCTAGGGTAAACTTCTTTATGCATTCACAAGCCACAAAGCTCAAACGCCAGCTTATAATAGAATATGAACGAATAACAAGCTTGGACTGACAGTTAAGATGTAAGAAGTTTTCCATGTGCAAGAAGGCATTAGATTCATAAGAATTCATCTATGAAACCCAAGAGTTTTGTCAACAATTTTTTCCAAATTTAGGTGCTAAAAGAAGAAGATTAAAACAGTTAATAATTCCACTGTTGTTGATTGCTAAGGCTTCTTTAAACGGACTAAAATGATGTCAAAACAGATTCACAAGATAAAGGGGCAAACAAGATAATAAACATATGATTCTTTATAATGTTACTCACTATTCTATTTTTTTCCTTCTTTTCCTTTCCAAAAATACAAGATTTAAAACCCAGCCGAAGTCTGAGCACAACAAACTTCATAGGACTCCCACAGTTATCATTAACCAAAATGTTATGTATGATCATGCATCACAACCTAGTCTGCTTAACATAAAAGAGAAAAAAATACTAAAGCAAAACTGCAATATGTGAACAAATAAAAGAGATTACTACCTCGTCTTCCTTCTTTGCATCAGTCCTCTTCTTTTGACCAATTGTGACTCCATAATGTTGAAGATATCACCGCTTGAAAGGTGCAGCATCCACTTGAATCCAGCTTATTGTAGGATGCATTATAAAAAACTTCTAAAACATGAGTCTTTCTGGTCACAACTTCACTCCCCCAGGAGTAGTTTCTTCTGTCAAGCTTCAAGGCACGCAACTTCACATTGCCACCGCAAAATGTCTTTTTACTCGACAACTCAGTGCTGGCAGGTTGCCTACCAAACTCATACCTAACAGTACAATCAACATGATCAACTAATTAAATACATTACAATGAAAATGAATGAAATTCAGTATACATTCTGAATAAACAATTGGCAGCACCAACTTAAAAGAAGATGGATATATCTAATGAGAATAAACTGCGCATAAGATAGAGATAAAAAAAATCAAAAGTTTTATTTTTTCTGCTAGTTGAAAATGAGCAAATTGGTACATGTTCTGCATGAAGCAAAAATGAAAAAAAAATCACAGACTTAAATTGAGGAAGCAGAAATGCAATATATTCTACACATAAATTGAGCATTCAACAAAGCACATTTGAGGTCTTACAAAACCAGAAACAACAATAATCAAATAAGTTAAATAAATTAAAACATAAAATTTAACAATAAGAAAATGAGAACAAAAAATATTACTTCTCTCCTTCCTCCAAGCCTTCTTCCGGACTCCAGCTGCACGCCTTGCGTGCATCGAATCCTGAGAAATACCAATGGCTAGTGGATGTATTCATTTAAGGAAAATATATACGTATGACCTGTAGAGAAATACCAATGGCTAGTGGATGTATTCATTTAAGGAAAATATATATGATAGACTCTGCCTGTGGTATTTTGGAAGAGCCCAAAAGGATTGTTAAATTTTTTTGGGACAAAAAATTGAATTTGTGATAAAGAAATATGGATAACAGCTTTTGAGTGAGCAAGACGTTCAAACCTCGAGCAGTGGGCGTTGTACCTCACCGGTGGTTGGGAGTGACGGCCGCGGCCTTGATCGAAGGAAATTGATAGTGGTGGAGGAGAAATCGTCACTTACGATTGGAAAATAGAACGGCCGACGAATCCACGGTTGGGGGGGAGCAGCAAAATCGCCGGAAGTGGTGTTGTTTGCGAGTAAGAGTGGCTGCGACACCATGGGGGCGGCGAGGAAGGAAAAAGATGGGAAGGTTGAATTTAATTTGATAGAAAATTGGGCCAAATGAATTATCTATCCCAGTTTGCGTGACAGAGAGAGAACCACGTCGTCCACGAGACCACGAATCTAAAATAAAGTGGTTTGGAATTAGGTTTGGATGGTACAGTTGTGTCGGGAAAAAACAGTTGACGTGGCAGCCATCCGGAACCCTATGCGCACTGCGCTGAGCCTAGAGTCGAATTTGCCTACACATAGGCACCAATGTTCCAACATATTTATTATTTAATGAGATCTTTTGTCTTTTCCCTTTTGCAAATCACATTTTAAAATTTCAAAGTCAATTTCTATTTCTCTCTCCTCACATAAATAGAATCATTTTCAGTACCAAGCAAGCAAGACATCTCAAACTTCTCTCTCCTTTAATCAAAAACCAATATATTTTCCAAAAACACAATCAATTCTTCTCATTTTCTCGATTTAAGCGAGCTCACAACAATAAATCCATTTCAGAGTCAAATATTTATCTCTCTCTCTCATCTCTACACACATGCATTTAAAGATGTTCATTTTCAAAATCAAAAATCAATATATTCACCTTCTACTGTAATTGTAATTTCATAAACAACACACTAAAATGCTCTTTCTCTCCCTAACTCTCGACTGCGCGCACAAGGACCAAAATAATCCAAATAAAATTCTCATCTCCCTCTCCCAAAACTTGTCACCTGCACAGCACACACATTCACCGTTTTATTTTCATTTTAATTCACACCTGAAATCATTTTATTTATTTATTCAAAGAGAATTATAGCAACAGTTTCCCAAGAAAGACAAGATCAAGCAACGATGGAGGACTAGGGAAATTTTTCAAATATTAATATTTCTAGAATCTAATCTAGAAATTGAACTTTCAAAGTTCCATAAATTTTAAAATAAACAAGGGCAAAAGATAGAGGAAGAAGGGACGCAAATGATGGTGCCATTGCATGTTGGATCCGGTCACCGGAAAAGCTTGCCGGAGACGCGGCCAAGGTGGCCTTTTCCTGCTATTCCAACCTTTATTTCCGTACAAAACTTGCTTCGTTGCTCTAAAAATGAAAAGAGGAATCGAAAAACCTATCTTTCAGAAAACTTTGGCCGAAAATAAGAATTCCGGCCGCGGCAGCGGCGTTCCGTCCTCGGTCGGAAATCGCCTGAAGAAGAAGATGGAGTTCATCTTTAGAATAGAGAAGAATGAGCTCGATATGATCAAAATGGAATTTATATTTATTGATTTTGGGCTTAAAGCCCAAAGGCTAATATTTAGAAAGAACTGGGCTCTAATTAATCAATTTGCACTAGGCCCATTAGTTTGAAATAGGTTCTGAGTTTATAATTCTAATAATATAATCACTAGGCCCAATTTACTAGTCTTATCCAATGGTAAGATTTTGGGGTATTACAGATCAATTTTTTTTATTTGAAAATCCTAGGTAATTGATTGCATTTTAAGATTTCTTTATCAGATGATTTTTTAAGCGCTTGAGGAAATAAAAATATTCAAATACAGGAATAAATCATATGCTACACTTTATGCACCACTTGGTGCTGCACAATTAAATTTATTAATTTTTCTTTATTTTTTAATTCAATTTCAATTTATGGTGCCTTAGTTTAGTTTAGTCTTACACTTATTAATTAAGGTTCTTCCTACCCAATTAGGGTATATAATTATTTTTTATGAAATAATTAATTATTAATTAGAAAATAAAATTTAATATTGAATAATTATATACCCTAATTGGGTAGAATGAACCCTAAATAATAAATGTAAACTTAAAATAAAGCATAATAAATTGAAATTAAATTAAAAAATTGAAGAAAAATTAATAAATTTAATTGTGTAGCACTAAGTGTTGCACAAAATGTAGCAGATGATTTCATCCGTTCAAATACAATAAATTACATGGGATTTGCAGGTGAAAAAAATAATTAAATGTCGAATTTACAAATTTTTAGAAAAAATAAGTACTGTTTTGTTAATTTTAAAAAAGTAAGCCATTTTCGAAAAAGAACCCAAAATATAGGTGCTAAAATATAATGTTCCATTTTTAATGTAAGTGTTACATCTTCGTATTTTATAGATACTTAATATTTTAGTTAATAAGTTAATACCCTTTTTTTATTTCTATGGTTATGTTTTTTTTTTATATCAAACAATTATTATTCTGAATCTAAAAAGAGTTAAGTTGACAACCATTAAAATAATAATTGATTGATTATACACATATACATATTTATATATGTACATATTATGTATGTTATAATATTATATATTTCAAATAATTGCATAAATATTTAATAAAATACTATAATCAAAATATTATATTATAAATTATGCATCATTTGTTTGTATACAATATTTATAATAGGAGCATTTGTCACACTACCATCATTTACAAATAAAAAAAAAAATTCAAACCAACACCACTTGTTACTCGTGAAACAACTATATACAACTGACCACGACTAAAGAATTCTGAAAAAATACGTGAGCAAAGATTATAACAATAGTATACATTTCATTTTAAAGATTTTTAGGGTTGTATATTTATATAGATTAATTTGTTGGATTTAACTCTTAAGAAATTGATAATTATGTTGTATATAAAATAAATGTAGTCAAAATAAAGTTGATAAATATATATTGAAACATGGAAACTATATAATAATGCAACATACATATCTTCATATATTATATATAAATCTTCGTTTTATTTGCATTAAAATATGGTTGATTACACTTTAGCATCCAACATTGAGCGCTTTTACACTTGTATTCCAAAGTTTTGAACTTTACATATTGATACCGAATGTTTGCACAAATTAACGTTTATAGTGCTCGAGCAATTCTATGGCCTCATGACAAATATTAACATAGACTGCTGAAATTGTGAAGAGCAACACTATCCAGTATTTATATACAAATAGAATAATTAAGCTAAAGACTGAGTTTGAAAGATTTTTGGCAGTCCACGCAACATTCGTGAGACTAAAAAATTGCTTTAGTTCTATATGTGTTAATTTGTGCAAACATTAAATATTAATATGTAAAATTTTTAAACTTTGGAACAAAGGTGTAAAAAGTCCAATATTTGGGTGCTAAAGTTAATGCTATTAAATATGTTAACTATGATTGTATATCCAATAACCTTAGAATATGCATTCTAAAAAGGACAAATTACAATTTAATTCCCAACCTTTGAAGGTTTTAACAAAAATAACCTAACATTTTAATAATTACAATTTAATTCCTAACGTTTGGATATTTTAACAAAAATAACCCAACCTTTAACAGTAACAATTTAATTCCCAACATTTGAACATTTTAACAGAAATGACCCGATAATTTAGGAGAAAAAAAATCATTTTGATCGATTTCAATCACATTTACTCTCAAGTGAACTAGAGACCCATATAACGGACTAACATTTTTACCGAAAAAATGACCAAATAGTTTTTTCGCCTAAATTATCAGGTCATTTATGTTAAAATGTTCAAACGTTGGGAATTAAATTGTTAATATTAAACGTTGGGCTATTTCTGTTAGAATATTCAAACATTGGGAATTAAATTGTAATTTGCACTTCTAAAAACTAATATAATAGATAAATTTATAAATATCAAATCTGTTTGATTTAGTTACTCTTTTAATTAGAACATTAAGTGGTTAACTAATTCATGTTCAACATAATTAAAAATATTATAAATACTATATCTACTTATAAAGTATAATAAAGCCTGACCGCCGATTATGGTGTTTTATTAATTAATATTCACTTGATTATTTTATTTAATGTATTTAATATATGTTGATAATTATTTGACATAATAAAATTTTCGAAACATTATCAATTACTTCTTAATATACCAAAACTCACATATATATATTTATTCATTTGTATACATAGATTTTGAATGTCATGTATATAATGAAATATGTTATTGGATAATATAGTATAAATGAATCTATAATAAAAAAAATGCAGTGGTGTGTGTGTGAGAGAGAGAGAGAGAGGTATAAATAATTTTTTATTAATAATAATTATAGGTGATTTAATGTTTTTCAGAGGAAAATTTTGTTTTGAGAGAACTCCATTTTATTATATGCATGGATAGATGTATAACAATTGTACAAATGGCCGAGGGATTGAACGAACAAAAGCAATTATATGTTATTAGGATTTAATAATTGAAATTGATTTGGTTCGGTACGAATTTCTTTATAAATTGACTAAATGTGTACATTTAATTTATTCGACTATTTATATTGAATATAGACTTG
The DNA here is from genome assembly GCA_026008535.1 of Perilla frutescens. Classification (NCBI taxonomy): domain Eukaryota; kingdom Viridiplantae; phylum Streptophyta; class Magnoliopsida; order Lamiales; family Lamiaceae; genus Perilla; species Perilla frutescens. The sequence continues at coordinate 36,323,790 of BRKX01000015.1, forward strand.
ACTTGTACTACTATATATAAAAGAGTAAAACAAAAATTTGTATGAAACCGTCTAATGGGTCTCTTGTGTTAGACGAATCAAATAGGATCCAAACCTGCCCAAAAAATCCTTCCAAATCCGCAAAAACAGTCAGGCGCATGGCTCCACGCGCCCGCCCATGCGCGACCACTTGAGTATCATTAGATATAAAGTAAAGTATCATTATGTGTGAAGTATCACTAACTGTGAAGTTAAGTATCATTAACTATGAAGTGAAGTATCATTAGATAGAAATTTGACGAAATATCATTAACTATCAAGTGAAGTATCATTAGACATATATCTGGTAAAATATCATTAACTCTGAAGTGAAGTATAATTAAATATAAATTTGGCGAAACATCATTCACTATTAAGTGAAATATCATTAGATATATATCTGGTGAAGTATCATCTGATATGAAGTATCATTAGCTATCAAATGAAGTATCATTAACTATGAAGTGAATTATCATTCGATATAAATTTGACAAAATATCATTAACTATTAAGTAAAGTATAATTAGATATATATCTGGTGAATTATCATTCAATATAAATTTGACAAAATATCATTAACTATTAAGTAAAGTATAATTAGATATATATCTGGTGAAGTATTATTAACTGTTATAAGTATCATTAGCTCAGAAGTGGAGTATAATATGACACTTCACTTCGTAGTCAGTGATACTTCACATATAGTGATGTTTTATTTTATACCTAGTGATACCCGAATTATTTTATTTTTTAATTATATATTTTATTCAACTCGGATCTGGGTTGAGATCCGTCTAACGTAAGAGATCCGTTAGACGGTATCACATAAGTGTGCTCGAAAGAGTAATTAATAAAATAGTTTTTGACATTGATGAATTGCGTTGAACTCGTCAAAATTGGTTGGCATATAGTCAATTGACTAATTACTAGCTAACAATATTTTATTTAATTTATTCCGTATTATGTATTTTAAAATATATAAAATATTAAACTCAACACGAGTTAGCTTTTACTAAATACTAGTATATCTTCCGTACGATGTACGGAAATCGGTCTACACATTTAAAATTTAAAGTTTGATAATAGTTGAAATATTGGTTGTAATAGTATTAGTATATAATATAAAATAATTATAAGTTTATCAAATTATAGTTTACAATATATTTCAACATTATATTTGTAATTTTTTAAATATATTCATAAACACAGTTAGATTTTTTTTTTTTTTAAATTGAATCCATTGGAGATTTATATTTACTTATTGCATATGAACACATAACACATGATAATTTTATTTTCGATAGACAAAATTGAATAATTTCTTTATTTTATAGATTTAACATATTAAATATATTTTATGCAGCCACATATAAATTTAAATAAGTAGATCCATACCAAAATATAATAATAATAATAATAATAATAATAATAATAATAATAATAATAATAATAATAATAATATAATCTATGTTATATGACATATGTGCATAACTTATTGACATGGTTAATTTTCTAATGGTTAAAATAAATAGATAACAATGATTAATAAATATGTATTAGCTTTTTAATTAATAAAATTTATAAAATTAATTCAATTACTCCAAATTATAAAATAAATCTTATATTATCTATAAACCCTTCAAAAATAATTATGTTAATATATATACATATATATTAATAAATAAAATGTTATGAGAGAATTCAATTAGCTGAAATCTTTCCGGAATTTGAAAGATTGATGTCAACAACTAAACACATATTATTATTATTATTATTATTATTATTATTATTATTATTATTATTATTATTATTATTATTATTATGATCATCATGATCATCATCATCATCATCATCATCATTTCTTTGGTCTTATTTTTTTAATTTTTTGTCAGCCATTAAAAACTCTCATTAATTATAATCCTCTTTGATTACACGATAAGCGGATGGAATCATAACCTACATTTTGTGGAAAATTTATAATTTCAATTGTGTGCATGGAGTATTGCACAAAATGTAGCAGGGAGTTTTATCCGCACCGTCAAAATTATATTAATTAGAAATTAAAAAAAAAATGTAAATGGTTGTCATTCAAAATATCCGCTAATTATATAATAAGTAATTTGATTACACCAAAAGTAGTATTATAATTAAAAAAAATAAAAAATTAAATATTTTCCATAGGCATATTTTGTTATATTTTGGTAATATTTTTATATTTAGACAATCTAAAACATTAAAGATGTGAACGGTTGTTAATTTCTATCTATGCATGTTTTGGTGATATTTTTTTATTTAAAAAAATTCTAAAAAATTTAAAATATAAATGTTTACACCATAGGTAGTACTATAATTAGAAGGTTATTTTATTAAGTTTTAATTATTTTTTTATTTAGAAAATCTAAAAAATTACAAATGTGAATGATTGTTAATTTTTTGTGACAGCGGAAATTTTAAGAAATAAAAATATGAAAATGATAGAAAATCTAAAAAATCACAAATGTCAATGATTATTAATTTTTGGTGATATTTTTTTATTTAAAAAAAAATCTAAAACAACGAAAATTTTAAAAAATAAAAACATGAAAATGAAGTGAGTGAATGCACTGTTGAGGAATTGAACCCTCAAGCTTGAGGGTCTAATAAAGACCATCAACCATCTGCTCTACCGACCAGGTTGCACAAATTTTCGCCAAACAATGATTTTTTAACACAGTTTTGTTTGATTTATTTTTATGATAATTTTACCCCTACGATTTTGCTTTAATATATGTATAGATATATATATTAATGTACGTTAAAACACATGCAAATGAACTAAATTTGTTAGATATTTAAGGAATGTATATCGTCACGATACATATATATATATATATATATATAGTTTGAATTAATATGAATTTAATTATAAAGCGTTAATTTATGTAAAGAAGCTAGCAAGTTAGGTGACATATACAGAAATTAGCTAGACATATGTACATGCATACGCCATAAATTAAAAGGGCCTCAACCTCATGCATGTGCGCACTACATCGATTATCTTAAACCAAACTCAATAAACTCTCCGATCCCCTATACATATCCCACAACTGTGTGTGTGTATATATATATATTTCTCTTCTCTTTATATATTATAATTAAATACTACGCACACTATCTAACAACAAATTAAATTAACAAACATATATCCAAACCATGATGAAAACAATTTCTTCCACTGCCACCGCTGCGGCTGATCACGGCGAACCAAATAGTTCACAACCACCACCATCACCACCAGAGGCGGCGGATCACGTGAGCTTCATGCGGCAGCCTATGCAAAAAACCCTAAGTAGCGCGGCGAACTTAGCGAACCTCCTACCAACGGGCACAGTGCTGGCGTTTCAAACCCTAGCTCCTCCATTTTCGAACAGGGGAATCTGCCGCATTTCCAACAAATGCCTTACGGCGTCGCTCGTGGGGTTCTGCTCCGTCGTCTGCTTCCTCTCTTCCTTCACCGACAGCTTCACGGATTCGGACGGAAAACTATACTACGGGATGGCCACGTGGAAGGGGATGGTGGTTTTCAACGGTGAAAGTGAAAGTAGAGTTGATCTGTCTGAATTTAGAATGAGGTTGGTGGACTTGGTTCATGCGTGGGTGTTTCTGCTGGTGTTCTTAGCTTTCGCGTTGTCGGATGTGAACGTGCAGAGCTGTTTCTTCCCGTCGGGAGGAGAAGATTTGGATGTGTTGGTGATGAATCTGCCGCTGGCGGCGGGGCTTTTCGCCACCTTCTTCTTCACGCTCTTCCCTACTACTCGCCGTGGAATTGGATATTCAGATTCACCCACCGGCTATACGTACGTTCGTCCACGCTCGCTACCTACCTAGCTACTAATTCACACCATCATCCACGATAATAATTAAAACTACTATAATAATATAATTAAATTATGAATAGATCGACTAATGCATGGCGATATTTCATTATAATAATAATAATAATTTGCGGTTCGCAGCTTGCAAATTGTTGTTAGTCTTGTCTTTCCAATCAAACTAGTCCATCCTCATATACATATATATGTGGTTTTTCACCATAATATTGAATTGAATGATCGCCTTCACAAAACAAAAATAGTCCAAATACGCACATCACATGCATGTTGGATATGATGTGCATACATACCTAATTAATTAATTAATGTTTTCTTAAACGAAACTCAATATATAAAACTTAATTTCCTATATATATAATTAGATACGTACAATTACATATGTACGTCAACATGTGTAGCTCTAACAAGATCCAATAACTAAGTAATTGTAAGTAATCATATCAAAATTAATGAAAACCAATAATATAATTCTTCAATTCCTTCGCTCTGATATATCGACGGATGGATATATGGTTGATTTAATTGAGGTGTTTGAATTCTTCCCAACCACTAACCTGTCCAATTGGATTTTCATTCCTAATTAACTCTCAAGTCTGAACGTACTCAACCTATGTTATATATTAATTAATTTGTACCTACCTATTACGTTTGTGGAAACATATATGTAAAACTAATAAATCATCTGTCTAGCTACCTATTATCAGGCCCCATGCTTATTGTATGCATTTCTTATTACACGCACGTCAGATAAAATTCACATTTCTCCTAAGGCGTTTTTATATTTATTATATATTAAATTATGAGAGATTCCAGCAAGGGGATGTAGCTCAGATGGTAGAGCGCTCGCTTAGCATGCGAGAGGTACTGGGATCGGATACCTCGCATCTCCAAAATTACCATACATACGAAATACTATGAAAATCATGTGCAAGTTAGAACATATAAAATATTTTGATGACAAACAACCATTCCACAATTCCACCGGTAGACCACTTCCAAAAGGTATTTTATGTTATATTTTTGACATGCAAAGTGGTGATCAGTGAATATGGGATTTAATCTCTAAATATATCTAGTTAATCTCTAAATATAGCTAGCTAGCTAGGTTGCACCAGTACTTGAATAAAATTGATCGAGTAACGTTGTTGGATATATAGTTAATTAGCGTATCCTCCAATGTATATATATACTGGATTATATATATACATATATAACGTGTAATTAATAGTAATTGGAAGCAAGTTAGGTGGCATAAACAGAAATTAGACATACACACGCCATAACCTCATGAAATTAAACGTTTTCATGCACGCACACTATATCACATGTTAATTGAATTTTGGAACCTAGCTTAGCTTAAACCAAACTCAATAAACTCTCTCATCCGATCCAATATATATTTCTCTACTCTATCATATATATTATAAACACACTACTACTATTACTACGTCAACATATATATGCATGTCTCTTGCTAGCTTATAACATCCAATAACTAAAAATAAACAAATTAATCAACCACATATATATATATATATATGATCACAACCACCGCCCAGCCACCGCCACCGCCAGCGGCAAGGGCGGAGCGCGTGAGCTTGCCAGTGCAGAAAACCCTAAAAAGCGCGGCGAACCTAGCGAACCTCTTACCAACGGGCACAGTGCTGGCGTTTCAAACCCTAGCTCCTCCATTTTCCAACAGGGGAATCTGCCGCATTTCTAACAAATGCCTGACGGCGTCGCTCGTTGGGTTCTGCTCCGTGGTCTGCTTCCTCTCTTCCTTCACTGACAGCTTCACGGATGCCAACGGAAAATTATACTACGGGATCGCCACGTGGAAGGGGATGCTGGTTTTCAACAGGGAGGTGGATGATGATGATGATGATGATGATGATCTGGATCTGTCTAGGTATAGGATGAGGTTGATCGACTTGGTTCATGCGTGGGTGTCGCTGCTGGTGTTCGTGGCTTTCGCCTTCTGCGATTTGAACGTACAGAGGTGTTTCTTCCCGAAGGGAGGAGCAGATTTGGATGTGGTGGTGATGGATCTGCCGCTGGCGGCGGGGGCTTTCGCCACCTTCCTCTTCATGCTCTTCCCAACTACTCGCCGTGGAATTGGATATTCAGACTTGCCTACCTCACCCCACCTACCTACCCCTACCCCTACCCATACCCATACCCATACCCCTACCACCTCAACAACTTAAATATTATTAATTAATGCATACCGCGCCATTAATTTTCATTTATATAGAAATATAATGTAATGATTTTATATTATTTATTCTAAGTTTGTATCCAACAGTAAATTATATATGTGATTATTTTATTTAATTATTTAAGTAAAAAGTAGTGGGTGCCAAAAATTAATTAAACCCATATTTGAAGGTATTTATTTAGTACGATACGTACAGTAGAAGATTAGTTCACTTAATTATGAGTATCCATTCTTCTAAAAAAAAAATACTAATAATTATGAGTACGTATGAGTTTAGGCCGGCGGCACTTGCAACTGAATTGTTTTTCTTAATTCGACTTCAATATACATATATTCCTTTAATTTCCTTCTCTTTTAGCTGAGATTTTAGTTTAATGATGGTAGTTAGCTATAACAAAGTTGGGAAATAAAAGAAAGAAGAATTGAGTTTAGGCAGTTACTCATGCTACACACTAAACAGTAGAGTTAAAACATAAAGAAAATAAATAAATAAATAAATGGAGATGCGGGGTATCGATCCCCGTACCTCTCGCATGCTAAGCGAGCGCTCTACCATCTGAGCTACATCCCCTTTTTTGATCTTCAATGATTTGTACAAAAATATATACATTTCCAGAGAATTATGTCTTTCAATTTCAAACATCAGTTTGAAAAGGACTTTGAACTTTATCTATATTTGTAATGACAGCAATTCAATATTTTTGGGCAATACACTATAAGAATTATAATCACAATTTATATATTGAGCACTTGAGCTCTACACAATAATACTTACATGCATGTGGGCTTGGATCTTCATTCTTCCATCTTAAATGATATCTACAATACATATATGCTTTTACGTGTTTATTGTTATGCCATGATTGTAATTCATCACTCCAAACAAATACGCGTCCTTCTTAATAAATACGTATATCATACAACGCTAAATTTTGTTAAAGCACTCACGAGGATGTATGTTGTAATATAAAAAAGTTAAAAGCTCAATTCAACAATTTCTTAATTTTTATTTTTACTTTGAAAGATCAATTGAACAAAACTTAATAGTTCACGGGCCAAAAAAATATGAATTTTGACTAAATAATCCATTCGATATATAGCATTAGAATAAAACCCAGTTATATTCCCAATTCCCAAAACACTTGGAACAATTTAATCGTTTCGTCAGCTACATATGGTATTCATAAGTTCAATATCAACTGACATGAAATAAATCAAAATTCGATAAATAAACGGATAAATGAGAAAGTGCAAAATTCATCTAACAATCATTTCAAACAGACAACTGCAGCAAAAGGTCCAGTGAAAGCTAGCACCTGAATCCAATAGAGTCAATGTATTGTCAATGTATCATCGCTCTCTACTTGATATACTGAGAGACCCATTTGAAGCCATCTCCATAGCCCATCTTGCGCACAATGCTGCACATGAATACCTCGATTGGACGAACGTTTGAATCGGACAGGTTTACCTTCCCCTTGCCAGTAGTGATGCCGCTCAAACCCAAGTGGTAGGACAGCTCGTCTTCAGATGCAGCATAAGGAATGTCAATCTTGTTGCCCAATATCAAGAACGGAACATTGGCCAAAGTGTCATCAGAAAGAAGAGCATCCAGCTCTTTCTTCGATTCTGCAAACCTCTCCTTGTCGTAAGCATCCACTAAGTAAACAACCGCATCCACCTACACAGCAGAAAAGATTTGCACACACATTAGCCACCACAAAACTCACGGAGTTCTAACATTGAGTTCCATTATCTAATATCAATACCTATTTGAACCTGTCTAGAAAGCTGCAAGGATTTTATTTTAAGGAAAAAACATCATTAGGTTGAGTGCACGAGATGCAGCAATTGAAAATGACTTCTCATTGAACACATATCACTTTTTACTTCAAGTACATTTTACCAGTCTACGAGTATTTAGCTCTAAACTCAAGGTCCTCTTTTTAAACTCATAATGCGTGGCAATTCCTCCTGAGTGGCTGATGTTTTAAAAAAGAACAATGATCAACACAGAGAGTCTTGAATTTTATTAGTGAGCAACAAATTCATTCCAGAATAAAACTGTTTACAAATTTTGATCAAATAATCCAAATACAGCAATCATATCATAAACAAAGAAAATATTGAAAGACAACCATTATAATAAATATCAGACCATAATTCTCCATCCTCAGGTTTTTCAAGTTTTTCATATTTTCAAAGTTAAAAGCACTTAGAATAAATATCTTATGTGCCTTTTGCCTTCAAGATAATCGCTAATAAATATTAAGAGTTTAGTGAGGTACTATTGTAACACCTTTACATCAATGAAGGTACATTTAGCAAACTCCCAGTTTTCAATTAAGCGTCCTATGTATCAAATAAACAAGCAACGAGTTCATTTGGGATTATGAAGGTCCGCTTAGAATTTACACACATTAAAGGATTAACTTATACACAGGGACCCCAAAAGAGAGATTATCCAGGGTAGATTCCTCTTGTGAAGTAGATAGGTGTCTTTTCCACTTCAAAATTCTACTTGACTATATCAACACAGTGTACATCACAAAGCTTTTCAACTGCTTAAGCACATTACAGGAGCAAAAACACACATTTCTAGCTTACCCGAAAAAAGATAGGATCAAGGTCTAGCAGTTAAGCATCACACAAAATGAATGACTTTACTGGAAAGATTTAATGCAAAATTATAATGGTCAAGAGAACAAAGATGCCCTATGAGTTATTAACTTTTTTTTTGGGAGGGGGGGGGGGGAGGGTGGGGAAGGGTCCAGCATTAAAACATCACACAACCCACACTGTCAAGTATTTTAATAATAGTATCCGTATGATGAAATATCGAGAATCAACTACCAGGCAATCCAATTGACTGCTCTATACATTTACTATACATAGAAAGCACCAATAAGAGCGTACACAAAAAGAAGGCAATAATCTTAAAAATCATGAAGACAAGGAGCAAGAAAATACATCATACATATAGCAACAAAGCAAGGATCTATTAAACAACATAGGTCTGAAAGGTCAAATTTGGACACATAGTAAGCTCTGACACCAAAACATGATAAAGTTACCAAAGACCTATAAAAATCATTAGTCAATGGATGGGTAACAGGTAGAAGTTTCAGAAAGATTATACCTTGGCATAATAATCTTTCCAAACTCTGCGTGCAATCTGATGGCCTCCCAAATCAAAAGCCTTAAACTTGATATTCCCAATACTAAGCTCCTCTGACGTTGGATGCTGAGTTGGCTGATGCTGAACCAATCTCTGCTCATTTCAAACACCATAACGATTTCAATTTACATATAAACTCAGGAAAACAGCAAGTAAAACTCCAATTTGATCACCTTGATTAAATTCCACTTTGCAATTTGAACATTCAAAATATAGGACAGACACCAATAAAACCAGGAACGCAATAGCAGATAAAATCTACTGAATAAGCAAACTTATTAAAGCAATCACACATTTCAACTTGCAGTAGAAATTTAGACAACTGAATGCAGCGACAAAGACTCGTCCCACATGTATCAGTCCTAGTACAACAAGAAACGCCATCAACATAAATGAAAACTCGCATTCTTCCAGATTAGTGATTACTAATTTGATTTAATTATATCATGGATAATACGAATCAATTACGGTAAAATACCAAAATCTGGCAGAACAAAAGTTAAAATGAGCTGATCTACAGACGTTGCAAAAAAATGTTCCACTTCACAAAATTATTGTTATAAAAAAAGCTTCACTCATTACCTGATCTCTAAATCCAGAGCTATTAACCAAAATCAGTAATTTTCAAAACTGTTATCGACCAAGAGCTAGAGACTTTACAAGATTTATTCCGATTCTCAACACAAAAAAAAAACGAAAAAAAAAAGCAAATGCCAGAAAAAAGAGAGGAAATGAATGAGACCTCGTCTTTGAGCATATGAAGGAGGGTGGTTTTGCCGGCATTATCAAGCCCTAAAAACAGAATTTTGCCCTCCTTCTGCCATAAACCGAGCGATGCGAGAACTCCATAAAACCAATCCAGAAAGAACATTTTCCGATCCTTTTAGAGAAGGCGAGCTCGAAGTTGTATACTGAGGGATTGATGAAACTCGGATCGAAGAATTGAAGAAATCAATGGGATCGATCGATCGATCTGCGAAGGCTGAGCCGTTCGCAATCTCTCGATTGGGTAAACGCCTCGAATCGCGAAAACTGTTGGTCGGTTTCGGTTCTATTTTTCGTTGAGGGAGAGAGACAATATTCAATATTGCGTGTTGATATCAATAATTAATTACCCAATGCATCTCATTCCAAATCTATGTTTTTTTTTCCTCAACAAAAATAATTAAAATGTCCTACTTGTTTTCCCAAAACAATAAATTTGATGGGTCACACTTTTACGAATTATGCTTCAAAATTTTTACGGCGACTTAATCGAAAATATAATCGCATACTAATAAAATTATAAATATATCATTAAATATGTATTTTATCCTATAAAATTTTAAATATACCGCTGAATATAAATTTTGACCAATAATTTGATCTCACCTAATTTTATTTGAATTTTGACTTGCTTACACACTAAAATCTCACGCTGAATTCAATGTGTGTGACTCGTATATTATTTTAATTTTACTTTATATTACAAATAACTACTAATTAGTTAGATTATGGATCTTACTGTAAATTACTCCTTCCTTCCCATTTATATAGTCCCTATTACTATTTTGAGGTGTCCCAATTATATAGTCTCATAATTATAAATAGTATTAATTATCATAGTAATATACAAATATACCCTTGGTATGTATTGGAAATTAAAGCTCAACCACTTAAATTTTTTAGAGTCATTAATTTTAAGTAAGGGTAATAATGAAAGTTAAGCTTTAATATCTTATTTTCATAGATATTTTTAATCTAAGTGCGATGATAAAGTGGACTATATAAATGAGACGGAGGGAGTATATTATTATAATAGTTGTATGATATTTTTAATGAATTATATTTCTAAGAGATTTTATTTTATATTAAACTAGTATATCTCCCGTACGATGTACGAAAATCTGACTACACATTTTAAATTTAAAGTTTGATAATAATTGAAATGTTGGTTGCAATAGTATTAGTGTATAATGAGAAATAATTATAACTTTATCAAATTGTAGTTCACGTATATAAAATTATATTTGTGATTTTTCAAATATATTCATAAACTTGTTTAGAATTTTTTTTTATGTTTTTTAAACTGGATCAATTAGAGATTTATATACACATATTGTGTATGAACACATACCACATAGTAATGTTATTTTTTGATAGACAAAATTAAATAGTTTCTTTATTTTATAGATTAACATATTAAATATACTTTATCCGGACATATTAACATATTAAATCTTTCATGAATTTGAATGATTGATGTCAACAATTAAACACATATTGATGTATTATTATTATTATTATTATTATTATTATTATTATTATTATTATTATTATTATTATTATTATTATATCTTTCTACCATCTTATCAGTTTTCTTTGTTGGGTTTTTTTTCCGCTTTTTTTTGTTTAAAAGCTCTCATTGATTATAATTTATAAGCCCCTTTGATTACATAATAAACGGATGAAATCATAAATCATACTTTGTAGAAAATTAATACCTTTAATTATGTAGCGCATAGTATTGCACAAAAATATAGTATAAAATTTCATCCACAACATAAAAAGTATATTAATTAAAATTAAATATAAACAATTTTTAATTTTTCATTATTCTGTTTTGAACGAATTGGCCGCTTTTATCGATCTTTTTTTTCCCATTAAAACCTCTTGTCCCTTTGTTTAACCATGAGTAATATTAGAATTTAAAAAAAAAAATTAAATAATTGCCATTCAAAACTCCTGTTAATTATATAATAAGTCATTTGATTACACCAAAAATAGTATTTGAATTAAGAAAATGAAAATTCAAATATTTTAGATGGGCATTTTGTTATGTTTTGATGGTATTTTTTTTAGAAAATCTAAAAAAATTAAAGATGTTGAATGGTTATTAGTTGTTATCTATTCATGTTTTAAATAATCTGGTGATATTTTTCATTTAACAAAATCTAAAAAGTTAAAAATATGAATGTTTACACAATAATTGGAATTAAAAAAAAAATTAAATATTTTCTATGGGCATATTTTGTTATGTTTTGTAGATATTGTATGTTTAGAAAATCTTAAAAATTAAAGATGTAAATGGTTGTTAATTGTTATCTATGCATGTTTTGATGATATTTTTTTATTTTAAAAAAATTATAAATTAAAAGGTTAAAAATATGAATATTTACACCATAGGTAGTAGTAGAATTAAGAAAAATATATAAATATTTTCCATGAGAATTATTAAATTTTAATGATATTTTTATTTAGAAAATTTAAAAAATTAAAGATGTGAATGTTTGTTAATTGGTTATTTATAAATATTTTGGTGATAGTTTTTTATTTAAACAAAAATCTAAAAATAAGTTAAAATTTTAAGTAAGATTCTAAAAGAGGATTCGAACCTAAGCCACCTGTAAATGCAACAGCACCTGCTAACCAATTGAGCTAGAGGCTTACTTCTTTCAAACTTTGGAAAACAATTATATTTTAACAATGTTTTGACCGGTTTATTTTTATGACAATTTTACCCCTGCGATTTTGCTTTAATATATGTATAGATAGATTGCGAAATTGATATAATACATATATTATAAAACTTATTTGATTATTATTTATTCATTTTTAAATATTACTTTCAGTGTGCCTAATGACAATTAAAATTATAAAATAAAATATTTTAGATTATTTTTTTATGTGATACATATTTTGTGCTAAAATTACACGAGTTTGATGTGAAAATTGTTGAACCTAGCTGAACAAAATAATGAACAACGTAACAACAATAATAATTGGAGATCAAATAAGAGTAGTTTGAAATAAATTAAGGATCAAAGTAATATTAACAAGAATAAAGGAAACTCGATGCTGTGGAGATCACATTTTCCTTAAACCAAATTCACCACATACGAGCGTTTGATTCCCAGGATACAACAGATAGACCGGAACCTCCTCCGGCGAACTGAACACTATGCTCGAACTTGATCAAAGAAAGCTAGAACTTAAGAAACTAGAACTTGAACTAGATAGAACAAGAAACTAGAGAGAAAAGATGGAGAATGTTTTGGTGTGTCTTACAAATGAAGTTGATGCCACCTTTTATAGCCTCCAAAGTGAGACCTCTCACATGATCACCACTAAAACCATTATGTAACCTCCAAAAGATGAAAGGTTGCAATTAGTGCAAACCTTTGAGCTCTAGGGATTAGAATCATCTAGATACTAATTTCCCTCACATTATTTGATATTTTTCCAACAATCCCCCACATGAGGGAAATCGACAAAGATTTTGATCAAGTTCAACAGTTGAATCCGGCATAGGATAGGTAGGTGTAACTCTTTGAATCTTTCCTTATAAAATATATCGACTTTACTGGCTCTCAGTAGATGCGATGTTCTTGAACTGGTCTGCCATTTGTGTAAACGATGATATACCTTACACTCGATTCTTCCTAACATATTTAAGTTCTCATTGGTATGTTCATCCGTGGCCTTGAACATACGACTGGTTCTGTAAGAGGGTTTAAGAATTGAGCCTCACACAATTTCCTTCGAAGCGGCCACACTTCTCTTTTACATAGGTGATTCTTTTAAATAGCCCGTACTATCTCGCTCGACTCATCGATGCGTAAGAATCGTTAAAAGCTAAATACTTATCCTTCTCCATTCGGGTATCACTTAACAAGGGATAACAACCCCCCCACAGTGATCATACGAGTCTTTTTACAATTAGGTTGTCCCATTGAACCTAGATCTTGGGATCTCCAGTCAACTAGTTGGGTTTCTATTATATGAACTCTTTTCTAGAGGCATTAGACTCATTTCTCTGGTCGATTTTGCAACTAACTCCATGTTTAACCCTTTGGTTAATGAATCATCCAAGTTATCTTTTGACTTCACATAGTCAATAGATATAACACCAGTTGAGAGCAGTTGTCTAATAGTATTGTGTCTTCGACGTATATGTCTAGACTTACCATTATACATATGGCTCTGTGCCCTGCCAATCACAGATTGACTGTCACAATATAGACAAATTGCAGGCACTGGCTTCGGCCAACTTGGAATATCTTCTAAGAAATGAAATAGCCACTCAGCTTCTTCACCACACCTGTCCAACGCTATAAACTCAGATTCCATGGTAGATCTAGCTATAATAGTTTGCTTAGAAGATTTCCATGATATGGTTGCACCTCCCAAAGTGAATACATATCCACTTGTGGACTTAGAGCCCTTCATATTAGCTATCCAGTTAGCATCACAATAGCCTTCAACAACAGCTAGACATGTCCCGTAGTGTAGTTCATAATCACAAGTGTATCTCAAGTATCTAAGTAGTCTCACTACACATTTCCAGTGTGCATCAGTTGGATTACTAGTATATCTATTTAATTTGCTTACTGCACAGGCAATGTCTGGACGTGTACAACTCATTAAATACATCAGACTTCCTATGACTCTCGAATATTCCACTTGAGAAACACTTTCACTTTTGCTTTTCGATAGATGTTGACTAGTGTCTATCGGGGTTCTAGCAATACTAGAATCATTCTTGTTAAATTTCTCAAGAATTTTGTCAACATAATGTAACTGACTCAGCACAATCCTTTGTGATGTTCGAAGAGTTTTCATTCCAAGTATCACATCAGCTAGACCCATGTCTTTCATGTCAAATCTTGAATTCAACATCTCTTTTGTGGAGTTAATCATCTTATCATTGCTCCCAACAATAAGCATGTCATCTACGTATCAACAGTTCCATCAATTTTCATTTTCCTTTTGAAAATCCACTTATAGCATATTGGTTTATTTCTTAGAGGAAGATCCGCTAGCTCCCAAGTGTGATTTTGCAAAATGAAATCAATTTCACTTTGAATTGATTCTTTTCATAGAGTACCGTCCGAAGAATTCATTGCTTCGGAAAAGCTTTGAGGTTCACTTTCAACCATGTAGGTTAAAAATTCTGGACCATAGGATTATTCAATCCTATCTCTTTTGCTTCTTCGTGGTTTTACCACCTCTTCGTCATGTTGTTCTTCTTCAACTGCTTTTAAAGCCCGTTTAATGGAAGTAGATTTCATTTCACTCTTTTGTGGAAACACATGTTCGAAGAATGAAGCATTTCTCGATTCAATTATCGTGTTTTTGTGTATGTCTTCAATTTTAGACTCGTGCACAAGAAACCGATAAGCACTACTATTATGTGCATAACTAATAAATATGCAATCAACAATTTTCGATCCAATCTTCACCTTTTTTGGTGTAGATATCGCTACCTTGGCAAGACACCCCCACACTCGTAAGTATTTATAGGATGGTGGTCTTCCATACCATAACTCATATGGGCTTTTGTCTAACTTCTTGCGGGACACCTTATTTAAAAGGTAGTTGGCAGTCAAGACAACTTCCCCCACATGTTCTGAGGTAATCTAGAACTCAATAGCAATGCATTCATCATTTCTTTCAACGTTCTATTTTCCGTTCTGTAGTGCCATTTTGTTGCGGTAAATAAGGTGTAGTGGTCTCGTGCCTTATTCTATTTTCAGCACAGAAATTGGCAAAAGGTGACTCATACTCACATCTTCTGCCTCTTCGTAACACCTTAACTTTTTTACTCAGTTGATTCTCAGCTTCAGTTTTATAGAGAACAAATTTCTTTATTGCTTCATCTTTACTTTTGAGAAGATACACATAACAGAATTTAGTGCAATCGTCCACAAAAGTAATGAAATACTTATTTCCACCTCGTGTGGGAACTGCCTTTAAATCACTTTTTGATAGTTTGGAAGGATAACCGAGTTAACTTGGTTTCAACACAAGTTTCACACTTATGTGTTGAGTCAATATGGAGCATAGGTATGCTTTTCATACTCATTAACCTGCACAGGGTATTAAAGTTGACATGTCCTAGTCTACCATGGCACATTATGGAAGACTCAAGCATATAAACGGAAGAGTTCACTTTATTATTCATGGCTGACTCAACAATCATTACATTGAGCTTAAAAAGCCCATAACATCCATAACCCTTTCCGACAAACACTCCATTCTTGGTTAAAATGACCTTATCAGACTCAAATACAATGCGAAAGCCATGCTTGCTTAACAATAAACCAAACACAAGATTTTTACGAATCTCTGGAACATACAACACATTGTTGAGAGTCATCTCCTTCCCTGAGGTCATCTTCAGAAATCAGAATCACCTTTCCAAAGCCTTTTACGTCGGATGTAGCAGAGTTCCCCATGAAGAGTTTCTCGCCATCCACGTGTTCATCAATAGCAATGAACAACTCCTTATTTGAATACACATGTCGGGTTGCACATGTATCAACCCACCATTCCCGTGGGTTTGAACCAACAAGGTTCACCTCGGAGATCACCGCAGTTAGGTGGATCTTTTCAACATCCATGGAAAGGTTTTCCACCATGTGTGCTTCTTGGCTCTTCTTCGGCTTTGTACAGTCGAAAGCCCTGTGACCATGTTTGTCACAGTTGAAGCATTTCTCATTGAACTTCTTCTTAAGGTTCTCCTTCTTTGGTCCTAACGTCTTTTTACCTGCAAAATTAGGTTTCTTATTAGAGTTCCGCCTTGAGCTCTCGTCATGCTCAACTATATTTGCCTTAGCCTCTGGAGGAGTAAACCTTTAATCATAACTCTTGTTATCTTCTTCAATACGAAGTCTAATGACGAGTTCTTCAACGGTCATCTCTTTTTTCTTATGAGTCAAGTAATTCTTGAAATCTTTCCAACTCGGTGGTAGCTTAGTTTCATTCACCATCATTCCTTCAGAATGAATGTCGTGCAAGATTATTTGAAGTTCTTGCACTTGATCGATCACAGTCTTTGAATCAACTATCTTGTAGTCGAGAAATCAACCTACAAGAAACTTCTTGGCTCCAGCATCTTCAATCTTGTATTTTTTCTCTAAGGATTCCCATAGGTCCTTAAGCACTCTTGATTGAGGAATACACGTTATATAATATATCCCCCAAGCAGTTCATCACATAGTTCTTATACAAGAAATCCGAGTGATTCCAAGCATCAAGCGCAGTGACGGCTTGAGCATCAGCATTTGCCCCCAAGGTCGGAGGGTCTTCAGTCAAGAACCTCGCAAGGTTCAATGTTGTCAAGTAGAACAACATTTTTATTGCCACCTTTTGAAATTCAAACCATTGAATTTCTCCAGTTTGTCAGCATGGTTAACAGGAACATTGATAGCATTGATCCTCACAGTGTTAGCAGCAGCGACTGTGACGTTAGCGGCAACGTTGTTTATCTGTTCACTAGACATGTTGAAAACTAGGGTTTCCCAAGAGAATTTGGTTTAAGTTTGCTGAACAAAATAATAAACAACGTAAAGATCAAATAAGAGTAGTTTGAAATAAACTAAGGATCAAAGTAATATTGACAAGAATAAAAGAAACCCGAGGCATGTGGAGATCACATTTTTCTTAAACCAAATTCGCCCTGTATGAGCGTTTGATTCCCAGGATACAACGGATAGACCGGAATCTCCTCCGACGAACTGAACACTCTGCTCGACGATCAAAGAAAACTAGAACTTAAGAAATTAGAACTTGAACTAGAGAGAACAAGAAACTAGAGAGAAAAGATGGAGAATGTTTTGGTGTGTCTTACAAATGAAGTTGATGCCACCTTATATAGCCTCCAAAGTGAGACCTCTCACATGATCACCATTAAATCCATGGTGTAACCTCCAAAAGATGAAAGGTTGCAATTAGTACCTTTGAGCTCTAGGAATTAGAATCATCTAGATACTAATTTCTCTCACATTATTTGATATTTTTCCAACAAAAACCACATAAAAAAATGGTGCAAACTAAGGGTGCAAATGAGACCATAACAAACTTGAACTCGGTTCAATAAATGCGGCTACCAACAAAGACTAACAACTATCAACCTTTCTTTCTATTCTTTTTTTTTCTAAGAGTTCTGCAAATTAAGACTAAAAATAGAATTTTAAATGCTAATGACCGAGTCCGCTCCCAAAAAAGAAAAAAGAAAAAAAAAACAAGAGTGAGAAAGAGAGCGGAGAGAGAGGGGAACATATAAACATGATTAACTGAAACTTGAAATTCCATATACTGTTACAACAAACATGGAAACTATCTTATTTGATTGATACATTCCCAATATTTATTTCAGTTCGAAATATTCATACAACAAGCTGATGCCCATCTTCGACAAAACTGAATTCCTAGATCACAAAAGAAAGTGACTAAAATGTTTGTATACAAGTCCAAAAATTTAAAGACAGAACCTTCACACGAACTCGCCGAGATCTTAGTAAATAGAGAACAATGGCAGTACTATCTAAGAGAAATCCGTTTCAGCATTTCCTCTCCATGATTGGGACCCTTAAGAAGCCATCTATTTGAATAAATTACAACAATCCGAGAAACCTAAACGGGGACTGGCTCAGGAACTGTTTTAGAGGCGCTGAGTTCAACCTGCATTTAGAAATGCAAGTAAAAATATGTTTATTCTCTGTACAGTATATTTTCAACGAGACTTTGACCTTAAACGAAGATGCACCATCAATACTTATTCTTTAAGCAGATTGTTTGAGAAAAACGAATCATCTAATGTACCATTGTACCATTGAAAAATCAGAGGGGGCTTCAGTTCAGGAGTTAAGAATGATTTCCGTTTTACCTGCAGTTTATGTTTGGAAGTGCATGAGGAACCTGACTAGCACTTTGCAGTCTCATTTCTCATCCCCAAAAAGAGACTTGCATACTAATGCTATCGATGGTTTTACTTCACGTTTGTGAGATGTAAGTGAAAATATATTTTAAGGCACAGACCTAGTCCTGTCCAGAAATCTATAAAGAATCAAGACGTTACCTTGGCTGATTTAAAGAGTTCGTCTAGCACTTCAGACAAGGTTGGATGTGCATGCACTGTAAATTTTAAGTCCTGCAAAGTATAGTAGCAACAGCAAATATAAACATCTGAAAGTAGAGGCGATTTATTTAAATTGAATCTCTTTGACCATAATTTAATTTGTTCTGGTGTGGTTGGAAGCAAATAAAGGGTTCCTCATTTTGTAACCTTTGCTGGTGATCGCAGATATGACTACCATTATTAACCTTTTTTTTCTCTAGAAATCTTGTTGTGCTCAGATGGGATGCATACAGATTTGAAAAGAATAACTCCTATAACATACAAGACATTTTCTTGCTTTCCAGGCTACTGGGTACATAATTGGTAGCTTAACTACAAGGCTCTCGAGTAAAGTGTAGTAGGTTGCAATTTTAAAAGTAAACATACCTGTATAAGCGTTCCCATGGCCATGGCATTAGATGCCTCGTGTATGAGATCTGCAGCGTGTAATCCAAAAATATGAACCCCAAGGATCTCACCATTGTCAGGCCTGTATATCAACTGCATAGCACAATGGATTCAGCACATGTATCAAATCATTTATCATATCCAAAGGAACAAAAGGAAAAGAATAGTCTAGGATTCACGACTAGTAGACAGGAGCAAAACAGGCTACAGCGCAGAATATGTAATTTATTGTGATCCCTTTGCCAGCAATTAAATTCAGAGCTCCGATCATAGAACCAAGAGGGAAAACAATCAAGTGAACTAAAACTGGAGCAACTTATTATGAACTATGCATTACCTTGGCCAGTCCTTCCCCTTCATTTTCAGCAAGGGCTTTTGTGTTCGCTTTGAAACTTGTCTTGGCAATGCTTACTTGAAACCCTTCCTTCTCAGCTTTTTCTCTAGCTTGAGGCTAAAAAATGTTTAAAAGATTTTAGCAGCAGCACTAAGAATAAATAACAAGGAAACTACCTCAAAGCGACAATCAAACTTGTTGTCTATTTTTATTATACTTCCCATGAATTACGGTACCACAGAGACAAAAAAAAAATGTCTGCGGTGTGCCCAGAAGAAAGCTAAACATTCTTTCTCAAAAGTATAATATCAAATTTGTATCATATTCTGTCACCAATATTATACCTAAAAAACCTCATTGTCCTTTAACCTACATAGATTCACAATAAATTAGCACAAGAAATCAGTTAAGAAGCTGTCTTTTCAAGAAAAACCGTCATGAAGTATGAATTGAAGTGATTCATGGAACCTTGTTACATAGTATATATTCCCTCAAGTAATGAAAAGAACAAAACAAGTTCTTGCATGCCATCTACGAGCTAGTTTCACATACAAAGTGAAGGAAATATCAGCACACAATTATAGGATTCAAAAAATCAAGTAAGCAGCATTGACTAAAAGTAATTTGAGATGGAAATATACCTCAGTCAATCCAACCATACTGATTTCAGGATGGGTGAAACATGCTGCTGGAATGCTTAAATGGTTCAGCACGTGGTCGTTCCCAGTAACTTGCTCAACAACTGAGACCAATTCCAGAAGTAAATGACATTAGTTCATGATAGACAAAATCAAATTGTTGAAGTTTCATCTGAACTTCATTACCAGATATTCCTTGTGCACTTGCTGCATGGGCAAGCATCATTTTCCCATTAGCATCTCCAATGCAATACAAATGAGGAACCTAACAAGCACGACTTGGGGTAAGTAAAAGGCTCAAATATCAGACAACTGAATACTTTTGAACATCACAGATAAGAAAAAACAAACTGCAGACCCACCAATTTCCCATTTGCATCAATAACTCCCATGCGCTCATCAACAGGGACAAATCCACGTTGTGTTTGAACATTAACCTGGAAGTAAATTATTCAGATGAATTAGCTTTCAAATTACAGAATTAATTAATTTGCATAATGACTGGTACAATTTCAACATCCAGTTTCACTAACATTTTCCAAACCAAGCCCTTGAGTGAATGGGGCCCTTCCTGTTGCAATAAGAGCAGCATCTACCTGCAGTAGTCATGCATCTGATTACATACGTCCAATTCCAATTTGAACTAATAACCAAAACAAGGTGGAGAAGATGAAAATTGAACAGACAAGCTATAGCATGCAGCAGCCACAATAATCCAATTATATCATGTGAGAGAACACTCCAAAACAGATTAAAGGGAAGACATGAATTTTAACACTTCAGATAATTAGATTTGCAATAATTGACATTACATACAATTTTGCTTTGCTGTATCTCTTTCCTCAGTTTAATAAATAACCAATAGAGAATTAATATTATTAATAATAAATAATAATCCAATTTGCTCTGTCTTGAACTGTAACTAAGCAATATCAAGTGCTTAGGAGAAGAACATTATATGAGAATTTTACCTCCAGAGTATCCTTTGGTTGCTTTGTCTTTGCATCAATGAGCTCTATTTGTACTGGTTTTCCATCCTTGGCAGGAGTGATCTGCACAAGCCACAAGGGGTCAAATTAATAAAAATTGAACGTGGATTTTTTTATTTATTTTTTTGTTCGCATATATACAGCAACTTTGATTAGTAAGCACCTTGCTAGCAAATACACCGGTGTGAGAATCAATTTTGCGAGGATTGATGAGAACTCGCTGAGCTAACTTTCCAATCTCAGGATCAAAGCCCGGCATGAGTTGATCTAAAGCTTCAATAAAAGTAACCTGTGCAGTTAAGCAGTAGTAAGATCATCAAAGTCCTCACCACGTGCCATTAACCTTAAGTGAAGATGTAAAAGAGACTGCTGCCTAGATTTTCCCCTAGGTACAGATTATGATGAGCAATATACGTAAGGAAAGTAGGATTGTTAAGATGAATAAAAAAACAAATCTCTATTACCCTAACCAAAAAGACTTCTAATGTAGTTGATGATATAATCATATAAATAGCCTAGACACTAAATACCATGGAAGAATAAAATATCACACCTCACTTCCAAGTGCTGTATACACATCACTGAACTCAAGCCCAATGTAGCCACTTCCTACAATAGCTATCCACTGTGGAACAAATTCCAATTTAAGAGCATGGTCGCTGGTAATTACTGTCTTACCTGTAATCATTAGACACCAAGTATCAAACTATCAATGAATAGAGATCACATCATATTGCCAAATATTAGCCTAAGATGAGTAAAACAAAGAAAAATCTGAAGCAAATGGCTTAAAAGTTAGGATAAGAGCAAATATGAAGAGCAGATAAGCAGCTACCATCAACTTCAATTCCCTTGGGCACTAAAGGAACAGAGCCAGTAGCAATTATTATGTCTTTTGCAGTTATAATCTTGTCTCCTGAATCTCCTTTTCCATATTTCAACTTTTGTGGACCCTGAATATGTTGAAGTATACACATGTTAAAGAAGAACATACAACATAATTTACCATTATTTATAATATACGGACATTTCCTAAATTTATGGGACTAGGAATTCTTAGAACTGAAGATGTGGACTCACCAAAATTGTACCAACACCTGTCAATATATCGACACCAATGGCTTTCATTGAGTTGGTCAAGTTGCCTCTTATTTTTGAGGCCAAATTGTTTGCATGGTCAGCAACTTTCTGTCTGTCATATCCAGCTGCTGCAACCTGTCATTATGACATAATTCAGAATGGGGCGAAAGTCTAAATACTGAAACTGAACAGCAAAACTTATTTCTATACTCTCTCGCTATTACATAAAATCAAAGGATTTACCAACTAGAGCTTCTTATTTATTCTTCAAACTCCTTGTTTAGTTAACTACTTTACCATAGCATCCACATTACAGAATTTTGCATTTGTGTTGATGCAGTAAGCTTGGGGTTAAACAGAATTAATTTTTTCTTTCTTAGCACTAATCATAAACCTTTGAGTACTTTCAACAATAAAAAAAATCAAAGATCGTGCATTCAATATTGAACTTCAGAGTCACAAGAAAGTTAGAATTTTTACAATAAATCCAATCAAACATGTTGCACACACTTAAGTATTCAGAGGAAAGAGAAATACCTGCAAACCAAAAGATTTCATATGGTGTTCGTTTTGAAGTTCTCGCATGCGACCACTGACAGCAAGAAGTGCTTTAGAAGGAACACAGCCCCTGTTGACACATGTTCCTCCAACTACATCCCCTTCAATGATTGCAGTTTTCAAGCCCTGCAGTTCATGTAAATTCAAGATGATTGTCCAATAAACAAAATATTACCATGTTATGACATCACAGTAATGAAACCTCGTCACTTATCAAAGTCCAGGTAGCTATTATCCCACCAAATTAGTTGATCTCAAACGACATTGCATACATCATGTTTCAAAACTAGTAGATTTAATAAAACCGCTAGCAAATTGTAGAAAACAAAGTAGGCTCAGCAGAAGAAACCAAAAGGAAATCTAAAACAG
Source organism: Perilla frutescens (assembly GCA_026008535.1). Taxonomy (NCBI): domain Eukaryota; kingdom Viridiplantae; phylum Streptophyta; class Magnoliopsida; order Lamiales; family Lamiaceae; genus Perilla; species Perilla frutescens. Next base: position 36,347,332 of record BRKX01000015.1, read on the forward strand.
CGCAACGCTCGCAATTAACCAAATCTACCTTCTCAACAGCATGAAGAGCGGCGCCATGGCCGCCAACTCCAGCTCCAATAATCACAAGATCGTAGTCGAAACCGTTGGACGAGGGCGCGCCGTTGCCTTTCAAGGCCGCGAAAACTCTATTCAAATTGGAATGCTGGGAACGCAAATTCAACCGAGGCAAGCGCAAAGATGCCGCGTCGGAAGATGCGCTGGCGCCGAATGCCTCTCTCCGGAGGCCGCAGAAGCGGAGCGAGCGTGGCGCGGGAAAACAGGCATCGCTGTTGGCGGCGGTGGATCGGGCGATCGGAGACTGCGAAGAGAGGGAGAGAGAAATAGCGGACTGCATTTTGGAGCAGGAGAAGTGTGAGTAGTGTGTGAGAGAGGGAAGGGGGGTGATTTTTAATGGGGGAGTTGGAGCTTCGGGAGGTCCGTTGAGGGGTGGCGGAGTTTTCTAAGACGAACAAAAAAAAAGTGTGTTGTTTTCAAGTGCTGCTCAACTGCTACTAGTTCGCTAACACCGTTGGAATTTTTTGTTGTTCCTATTTTTTTTTTTTCGATCTAATTAATACGACATCTTGAGTCGAGTCCAGTGGAGTCAAATTGAGTATTATTAAATTTAAATTTCATTAATTTACTATGCAAGTTTCTATTTGCACCACTTAATTTACTTTTTACATCACTAAAAAATTAAATAAAAATAAAATAAATACGAAATGACTTATTATCTTTTTATTACTTGTTTGCACTATAATTATTACTCAATGCACCATAAAATAAAATAAAAAAATAAAAATTAAAACAATAGAAAATATATTATTAAACCTATTAAAAATCCAAAACAACAGGATCTAAACGTCTAAAAAAATATAGGAGTATTGAACACAATTTCACTCAAGAACCTAGATTCAACTTGTGCAATTGTGGTGGGAAATATCGAAAGAGATACAATGCGGAATGAAAATGAAGAAGAACATAGCAATGTGAGTCATTTTGATTAGTTTGTACCGATTAAATTATGAGTTTTCACTGATTTTTTAGACCTGTTATCGCGTTTTGTTCGAGAAATACAGTCCGAACATTCTTCAAAGAGTTCGAAAAACGAAGTTCGAACAAAACAGCTATGTTCGAACTTTTAAACTCGAACAGAACTTAACATTTTTTTTGATGATTTTCTGTTCGAACTTAATTGACCGAACATATTAACATAGTTTGAATTTTTAAGTTTGAACATCATAAACTAGTTCGAATTTTTAAGTTCGAACATGTGTTGCTGCAGTAACTAATTTTGATTTTATTTGGAATATGATCGAACTGAGAACAGCGTTATGGACCCAATCAATACAGAGTTGGTTCCTGATTTTACGGACATATTCCATACAATGGAATTATTTGATTCTCGTGAGAGTTTGATCAGTTGGGTTCGTGAGAGAGCTATTCCAGTTGGTATTGTCGTTATTGTACGACATTCAGAAGCTGGAAGTGATACTAGGATTCCTCGGTTGGTGTTGGCATGTGAATGATGTGGGTATCCCCGTGTGATTAAGAAGAAGCCTCCAACAAAACGTGATTACATATAGCAAAGTTTAGAGGATGATGAAGTTTTGGAAGAAGGGAAAGAAAGAAAGAATTTCAAAACGAGCTCAAGGGAGACTGGGTCGAAGAGAATTGGATGTCCATTTTGTTTGAAGGGGCATTATCTCCCGGAGTATAATCAATGGATGTTAGAAGTTGTTTGTGGTGTTCACAATCACCCACAAGCACAATATTTAGAAGGACATGCATACGTCGGTCGCCTGACATCGGATGAGGAAAAGTTGGTGGCTAACTTGTCAAGTTCACATACTCGGCCGAAGCAAATATTGGCTGCAATTCAGAGAAGCTTTCCCAATAATAAGTCCACAATAAAGATAATTTATAATGTGTGAAGTAGGAATAAATATGTGGAGCATGCTGGTCGATCCCAAATGCAGTATCTGTTAGGTAAACTTGAAGAACATGGTCATTCCAATATATGAGGCGGTGTCCATAGACTGACATCGTGAAGGATATGTTTTACACTCACCCGACAAGTGTAAAATTACTTCGAGCTTTCTCTGAAGTGTTATTGATGGACTGCACGTGCAAGACGAATAGGTACAGGTTGTCGTTATTCGAAATAGTCGGCGTTACCCCAACAAGCATGATGTTCTCTGTTGCATGCGCCTATCTAGAGGCTGAGAAGGAGGAGAATTACATGTGAGCACTCACTGTTCTTAAAGGGCTGATGGACCAGAGCACATTATCCAGTGTAATTGTGATGGATCGAGAACGAGCGTTGATGAAGGCAATAGAGGTGACGTTTCTCACTTCTCGCCATTTTTTATGTCGGTGGCATATAAATAAGAACATCACTGCCAATTGCAAGAAAAAGTTTCGTACTAAAGAACAGTGGGAATCCTTCTTGAGTGCATGGAATCTCGTAGTGCTTGCTGAGACTGAATCACGCTATTCTGAAATGCTTCAAAGGTTTCAAGAAGACTATGTCACCAATCCCACTATTGTGAATTATGCTATCAACAATTGGATCGTGCCATACAAAGAAAGATTTGTAAGCTGTTGGACAAATAGCGTTATGGATTTTGACAATACCATAACTTGCAGGTATATTTCTATATTTCTTATTCAGAACTTTAGAACGCTTCACTGTATATCTAAAAATTTTCCCTATGTTCATAAATTGTAGGGCTGAAGGTGCCCATGCGAAGTTGAAAAGGTTTCTTGGTACAAGTACAGACAATGTAGAAGGATGTTGGGAGAAGATATATGATCTGATGGAGACTTCTTTCAATGCAATAAAGGCATCGTTTGAAAAGAGTGTTAATGTGGTTCAACATCGCTACAAGTCTTCGATATTTCAATTCCTTCGAGGTACAATATCTATTGCTGCATTAGATAAAATTTATGAGGAAATGAAGAGTATTGGGAATGATGGAGTGGACCCATTACTATGTGGTTGTGTGATGAGAATGAAGTGCGGTCTTCCTTGTGCACATGAGATCAATCAGCATGTTCGGTCATCCACACCATTCTCTTTAGATTATGTGGATAAGTTCTGGAGAAAATTGGATATGGAACCTATAAGAGCGAACATTATGGTGGCTACTGATGTTGATAATCGTTGGTTTGAAACTTGGACTTGTGCAAACAACATGTTCGCACAAGCAGATGAGTCTGAGAGATTGCTCATGTTGAAGAGATTTAGGAAAATTGTTACCTCTTCTACCACATCCATGGTTAAACCAGACATGCAAACTAAGACTCATGGTAGACCGAAAGTCACAAAAACCAAAGATATTACATCCACGAAGTGTGAGAAGAGTGCTTTTGAGTACACTGACTTGTTCAATGACAGTTGTTCGCAAGTCCCAGACTCGTTTGAGTGTGCTACATCGTTTTCACAAGTATTTTTCGCCACGAGACCGAAGAAAGAAAAGGTCATTCGTCTTAAAGCATCATATCATTTGGGGATTGGGTACATTGATCAGATACCAGCATCATTTAGAGGCTATGTGGCGAGGACTAAGGATGTGAATGCTGATGGTCATTGCGGATTTCTTGCGATTGCTGGTTTGGTGCTTGGGGATCAGGAGTCTTGGTCACCTGTCCGTACTGACCTTTTCTACGAGATCAACAGTAATCCAAAGATGTGGGACAAGTGTTTCATAGAGCGTGGATGGAGGGAGAAAGTGCTTAAAATACTTAATTGTCATGAATTAACAGCTCCCACGAGACACTGGTTTGTTTTACCTAATTTGGGTCATGTAGTGGCTACAGTGTACAAGGTTGCCCTAGTGATGTTAGGTGGCCGATATCCCACTACATTCCTATCTTTATCATCGTCTGTTCCTGCTAAACCGAAGTGTATTTGTATGGCCCATGTCCAAATTGGGGAAGGACACCGCGCTAATCACTTCATTCAGGTCCGTATTTTAATTAGTTGATTGTTAAATTGCTTAGTATATATTATTATTCCCATCATAATTGTACTGCAATATTTTATTGTAGGTTTTCATGAACCCGAACCATCCTTCCCCCCATCTCTGCCTAGTGGAAGGACTACCGTATGGATTGCGCAGCTGGATGAGAAGACTTTGTAACCCGTCCTTAATTTATTTGTCTGAGAGACTTTGTAATAATTTTATATATATTTCAAGACTGCTATGCGTTTCATTGATTTGGGAATTTGTATATTTTTCGTTGATTTGTGTATTTGTATATGAATGAGTAAGTAGGTTTGGTTTACAAAAATAAGGCAAATATCGTTTAGAGTACCTGAAATGATAAATGCTAAATCCCATAGCAACCAAATCCCATGATTAATAGTCTGCAAATCCCATGATATCACTGATGCAACATGATTAATAGTCTAGATGATTAATAGTCTACAAATCCAATCTATATATATATATATATATATATATATATATATTATAACACACTCTCTACCATATTTTTCCCTCCCATTTGCAAGGGTATATTAGTCAATCTATATTATACTAATTTTATGTCTTAATCTTATATTTATTGATGCATATTATGTCAATATTAAAATTAAAATTACTCTATAATAATTACTTACCGCCAATTAATACATAATAGATTCCATGATTACATGATTACCAAACTAAATCTTACTTAACATAATCAATGGAATATATTCATTAATCAAGTAACTAATTTAGTTTATGTTGCTTAATTTAAATTACGTTTCTCAATATATATTAATCTATTGATCTATTTTTATGTACCTTAATTAATAATATAATATGTATGTACATTATAAATTAGTTTACTATCACTTACTGACAACACAATATGACCAATTAAATCTTCTATATATATATATATATATATATATATTATCAATTACATCAATCTATATTCTATTCTCCGTAATTAATATATTGACATGTGTATGCCGTAAATCAACTTGCCATCAATCATCCATATTTAATTTATATATAAATTAAGACTAGGGCCTAAATTTCAGATTATTGAATTGAAATTTCATCTATTTTACAAAAATATTACACTCTCTACCTCTATATATATATATATATATATATATATAGAGGTATTCTGAATTTTACAACTTACTTAGCTATAATGCTTATCATTCTTTAGTTTTGAAAAATAATTAAATTATGAAGCTCCTAATTTTGTGATTTTTATGCTACAGATTTTCACAAGCGCTACGAGTTCACTGTGATAGATTTTTGCAAAGTGTGTTTTTTAGATACAGAAGTCATGGATGAGTCTATTGTCGGATGCCATGTATTTTTCAATTTCCGAAAAGATGGAAGAGACTCAATTACCGACTTTATATGTACATAGGTACTGAAAATAGATGTGTACATATTTATGCCATGAGAGTATATGAATATAATATATATATACATGTGTGTATGTGTGTAAATAATTGACATTGATTTATGTTTTGATATTCTAAAGTTGCAATTTTGAAGATTTCTATCAATTTTTTTTTCTCTTCCTTCCTTTTTTTTTGGTAGGTTGAGTGATTTATTTGAGTTTTTTAATCATAGATGAAGCAAATACTTTTAAGTCTTAAATGAATGTAAAATATGTATTAGTTTTAAATTTTAATTTTGTTTGAAGTCTTCATGGACATGATTTTGTTAGCATGGAACGACATTTTGTGTATTCAAGTATTAGTGAGTGGGTGATTCAGCGCATGCTAAAAGGAATTGAAGATTTGTATTTTTATTAAGTTTTGTGGTTTTGGACTTTTGGTGTACATTAGGTGGAGGAATTAATTGAAGATTTTCGTTTCAATTTCCTTTTGTGCAATAAAAAAATATATATAATATATAATATCAAAGATTTTTAATGGCTAAATGACGAATATTTTTTAATTTTCCTACATATTTCTTAATTTCTACGAATAATAAATTACTGTAAAATAAAAAAAAATATATAAGTATTTAATACCCGTGCATCGCACGGGAGAATAGCTAGTATTGTATATATACACTAGTCCAAGAACTGATTAGATTCGAAATGTAATATCATCAAAAATTAAAAATACAAAATGAAGGTAGCTTTCCTCAACTCTATTGGGTTGTTTAGCATTCTTTTTTTTTTTTAATATCTTATTTCTAACTGTTTTATTGTTATAGCACGAACATAAAATTTTCTCTATTGCAAATTTACAATTGGTCATCGGCCGAAAACATATATTCAATTAAATACAATTAATGGACCAAAAAAACCAAACTAATGAAAATGGATTAAAGAAAAGCCCAACATCTTCAAAGCCTAACGTGATGGGTCCACAAGCCTTCCTTTATGCTAATTTAATTGCGACACTAAAAGTGGGTTCCGTTTAAACTTAATTTAAAGTGAGATTAGGATAAATATGTAGACATTAATGCAAGTCCTAATTAGAATCTGTGTTTTCTAAATTTAATCCATAGGCAGTTTAATTGTTTCTAATTTGGATGTTGTTTCATGATGGGATTAGATCTTAATTATGGTAAGCAAATCCTAATTAGGGTAGGTTTGTTTTGTAGTAAATTGTAACTATAAATATATGCCAACATGCCCTTTTTATTTTTCATCATCGATCATATATTCATATTAGCTACGTGTCTGTTCGATCTCTCCCTGCCGCCTACACTACGATGGCATCAATTCTCAACAAATATTTTCTAACAATTTTTTCACTTGCTTTCTTGCTTGTTTCTTGCTCTTCGAATGCCCCGAAACTGTGTAACTTTGATGTTTCCAATTACTACAAATACGGAGCAACAATATTTGATGATATTGAGAGTTGCAACGTGGGCGTCCTACGAACCTGCAATGTGAAGCAAATTTATCAACTCGGAGATTCAATTTCCGACGTTGGTAATTTAATGCGAGAGACGGCGGCAACTCCTTTCGCAACACTTCCCTACGGAACAAATTTTCCACAGGGTCTCACTGGCCGCGCCTCCAACGGAAAACTGATGATCGACTATTTCGTTACGTATTATTATTTTTTATTTTATTAAATATATACTACCTTCATTTCATAATGTTTGTTGTTTTGTTTTTTTTATCTGGAATTAAGAATTAATTTCGTTGACAAATATACTCATCCCTTATATATGCCATAAAATCTAATTCATTTATATTTTTCTAAAAAATAACAATATTTTGAGGGTTAAAATTGGGAGAGAGGATGTCAAATTATATAAAACAACAAACATTTTGAAACTAAAAAAAAAACCTTAAACAACAAACATTATGAAACGGAGGTAGTATATCATAATAATTAATAATCTCCGTACATTACAATTTACAGCCATGGATGCCGGTGTTCCTCTGATGCCGCCGTACAGAAAGAGAGATGCGGATTTCAGTCAGGGGATCAACTTTGCCGTGGGCGGTTTGACTGCTTTAGCGTGGGATGAATTGGCTCTTCTCAATATTTCTTCTTCAAAGATAAATACTTCACTTTCAATGCAATTGGATGAGATGTCGGCGTATTTATATTCCCTCTGTAACCACGACATTGGTAAGTAATTAATTATTCTTATTATTATTATTTAAAAAGAACTTAATTAATAACCAATCAGATGGTGACACGTGGAAATTAAACAATTGAAATATCCAAATTATATTATTTATTTATATTTTAGGAATTTTAATTCCTAAATTAAATAAATAAATTAGTATTCAATGTGTGGAAAAATCTCGACCAATAGAAATGCGACACATGACGAGCTCACACAAGAAATGACCACATTGTCGTAGAGAATCACAAAGGGATAAGGCACCAATGAAATTATGCCATATAAGCTCTAATGAATACACCAATGAAGTGACGTCATCTAAGCCCTAAATGCACCCTCATTTGCCTATAAATAGAGGACTTGGCCTAAGGAAACCACACAACTTCAAGAGCTCAAGTTTGGAGAAGGATTTATGAGAGAAAGCTCTCTTCAATCTTCAAGGCGTTCAAGTTGGAGATTCAAGACGTTCTTCACGTTCCTCGTCAAAATCATCCCAAATTCGACGTTCGATCCGGATCCAAGGTGCTCGGCCCTCCGATCGGCGTTACCGACTTCAAATCCTCAAGAACAACTTGAAGATTCAAAGCGTTCTTCAACAAATCATCCTAAAAACTACGTTTGATTCGGAATCAAGATGAGAATCCTTCGAATCGACATTGTGAACCTCAAAATATCGAGTTTCTGAAGATCGAAGAGGCAAATCCACCTTGAAGATCTTGAAGAACACGAAAAACAAATCTTGAAGAGAAGAATCAGAAGACTTAGATAGAGATTCGAACCACAAATTGTAATTTCAATCCAAAACGTTTTCTTTGTACGATTTTCCGGTGTTTATTAATTTAAATACTCGGAATTTGTGTTACAAATTACATATTTTCTTTGAGTCAATTATCCTAAATTTATTCTTCTTTTCTTCAATTAGTTAATTATATGAATGAATTTATTGTTTATTACTCATCAGAATGTGGCGAGAGATTCCGAGACGCACTTTTTATATTGGGGCCGTTTGGCGGGAGCGACTATTATGAAGCTCTATTCCAAGGAAAAACCATCCAAGAAATTAGAAGTAAATTGGTTCCTAAAGTGGTGTCTCGGTGTGTGGGAATCCTGATCAACACATTAGTTGGGATGGACTGCATTTAACGCAGGAAGCATATAGGATACTGTCCAAGTTTATGCTCTATCATTTCTTCGTCGACCTCCATTGCCCTCAACCTCATTCAATGTCTACTGCTGCAGTGGACGACTTGCTTTAGTTTAGATTTGAGATGATTTTTATTTTTATAGATTACTATTGTATTTCATGAAATACTACTGTGTATGACTGTTATCCTATTTCGAGATTAATAAATATTCATATCTCTTCTTTTATTTCTTTTCTAATATTTTAACTCCGTTTCGATTCGTGATATTTAAACTATGTTCAGAATGTGTTTATGTTTTCGGCCTATAAGCAATCTAGCTTAAATAGATTCAACCCAAACAAACAAAAATAAATTAAATAATATAATACAATTAACAAATTCTATACAATAAAACAGGAAACTGACATGCATTTAGAGATAAAATAATATTATTGAAAGAAAACAAAATTAACTTTAGAAATTTTGAAGAGCAGCTTCGGCGGAAGGCAACAAGCAACAGTGAACAGACGAAAGCTTGAAAATGCATTTTTTTTTCTAATTGGATTATTAATTTTTTTTAGTTTTGTTTTTTACAAAAGTAAAGTTGCTCCTTTAAACGTTTATTAAACAGCACATATTGACTTTTAACTTTTAACTTTATCAAGTATTAATTTAAATTACATCAGTATTATTATATTTAGGGTTTATCTATCTATACATATATTAAGGTAAAATTGTATGATAGACAACAGTTTTAATATAAATCGTTATCTATCACACGATTTAATAATTATATTTTAAACAACACTTTTTATATAATAGACAACAGTTCTAAGTTAGTAGACAACAGTAATGACATTTATTGTTTTGATTTTTCTTCTTTTTTTTTTTTTTGCATTTTTCATGACGGTTCAGATTATAACTGTTTATTTTTAACAAATTTTTGCAATCTTATTTATTATTTTTTTTACTTGGAAATTTGAGATTTTTAACATTTTTTTATGCATTGGTGGATGATTTTATAGTACTCTACATTTGTCGCATAAAAAATAGATTTCATTTGTATTGCACTATAATAATAATAATAATAATATTTTATTTTTATTTTTCTATTTCATCATTTAAAATAATTAAATAATTATATTTTTTATACTTGTCATATATTCAAAGAAATCAAATGTTCTTTAATCATGGATAATTATACATTGCTTTTTATAAAATCGCATCGTTTGGAATATTTCAATTCGATTTTTCTAACATGGATTTTCATTTAGTTCCTAAAAATTAATTTTCTTTTTGTTTGTCATAACTACACAAAATTGGTCTTCTTATCTAATTAATTAACACATGTGCATATCTTTTTATTAATTTTAAAAATTAAACATAACATATAGAATTCAAAAATAATCATAATATTACATATTTAAAAAAATAATTATTATTTGTGCATCGCACGGGAGAAATCCTAGTACATAAATATAACCAAGTGTGCAATTGCCTCCAAATCCATCAACTATGTATACAATATGATTAACAGTCTACAAAACCAATACATAAATATAAACAAGTCTCCAAACGTAATCAAATCCATCAACTACTGTCGTCTATGTCGTCGTCTGGATGATGACTCACCTTGCTCTTGTCATGTACCCTCGTATGAGTCATCATGCTGCCCTGCACGAAAATGCAATGCCTCGAATGCTTCTTTGACCTGCGACATCACATAAGACAGTGACATGTCCTGGTCCTGGGCTCTCCACCTGGTCACCAGAGGATCAAGATATCCAATGGCACTCTGAATCCCATCCCAAGGTGAAACAGTCGGCAGAGGGTCTATCACGGGAGCTGCGGCCTCACTCTACACTCGCGGATGAGAGATAGACTTATACTACTAAAGGTAATCAGGAGAGCAAGTCCAAGCTGGGTGAGCAACCCTTCCTCTGTGTTCGGGAGACAATTTATGACTCTCTCACTGCTCGAAAAATGAAGCAAGCATGCTCCATACGACGCGGTACTGTCCGGGCTTCTTGCCCCTTCGAAACACAATGAGGTCTAGTGGGGGTGTGGAATGGTCTGCACCCGTCCAAACTGCCTCAACACCCGATCTGAAAGATATGACTCTACAACATCACAAGCCGTGATACAACCTTCATAGAAGGTGACCTCGGGTCGCTCACCCCCATCCAGTAGCCTCACATACGGATCCCAAACAACCTAATATTCAAATTGCACAATTCAAGTTAATATATATTCTTGAATAAATTTATCTAATATACAATTAGAACAATTCAACTTACATCTTGATGCGATTCTAGAACCCCAGGACTTGTATCAGATTGCCAGAGACGGAATCCTCGACTCGAACTTCACAACACGGACGAACTATAGGTATATGAAACCTATAACCCAACAATGATTGGAAATAAGAACCTCAGATGAAATATGAAGACGCCACAAACAGTTGTGATCTACTGTTTGATAAGTCGGATGAACACGACACACGGTTCAATAAAATCTCCAGAGAGAATTCTCAAATTTAATATATCAAAAAGCTCCCCAATAAAATTATAATGCAAGCCCTTATATAGGTGGGCAACATAAAGAAAAAACCTAATTAAGTTCTAAACTGAATGGGAAATAAAACAGAGTCCAAAAACAGATAAAATTCGAAACCGCCCGTACAGGCGCGACACGGGGTCAGTCGCGCCGCCTTCTGTCGGGTCGCGCCTTGGTGGGCGCGAGCGGGGTCGCGCCAACTCTGTGCTCGGGCCGTGCCTCCCTGGGTACTTTTCACCCCTCTGCATCGGTGCTCGATCGCGCCGTGCCTGCACTCGGGTCGCGCCTAGGTCACGCTTCACCTGTACTCGGGTTGCGCCGTGTTCTCTTCGAGCCTCCTTTACGCGCACCTCTCGAACGTGTGAACTCCATCGTTAGCACCCCATCCAATATCGTATCATTCCCCTTCTCTTGAAAGGGATTTGTCCTCAAATCCGGATCTTCATCAACACGAGCCCTCCACTTCACTTTACTCCCCCAGACATCAGCCACCGGTTTTCTCGAATCTTTACACAGCTCCAGTAAGTTCTTCTGGTGTAAATCATGGAATACTCCATTATCATCCTGTAAAGACACAGTATTACAGAAAAATAGAATTTGTAAGTTTATTATGCAACTCGGTCTCTTGATTCCCTTGGGATCGGCTAGGTCGGACATAGCATGAATGATGTAAGAAATCTCGCCCACTCCTTTCTCCCTTCGGTTGTCCCCCTTTCGTCTTCATTTGGCCCGCCTCTTTTTGCAGTGCTATTTGATCCTCAAATACTTGAGATGGTGTCAAAGGAACAAGTGTCACCATCCGCTGCTTGTGCTCAAAAGAATATTTGTTTGAGAACCCATCATGCTCTACACGTCTGTCATACTGCCACGGACGTCCTAACAATAAATGCCCCGCCTGCATTGGCACCACATCACACAATACTTCATCTTCATATTTTCCAATCCGGAATGGCACCCTCACTTGCTTGTTCACCGTGGTTTCCCCACTGTCATTCAACCACTGCAACTTATATGGCTTCGGATGCTTTAGGACGGTTAGACCTAACTTCATCACCAAAACCACACTAGCCACATTAGTACAACTTCCACCATCTATTATCACACTACATACCTTATCATGGATGTGGCATCTAGTATGAAACAGATTCTCCCGCTGCTCTTCCTCCACACATTTGGTGTGCAGACTCAGTGACTTCCTTGTGACCAACGTGAGTGCGGGTGGTGCCACATACTCCTCGCCACTTTCTTCCTCCAACGCCGGCATCTCAGGCTCAACTTCTTCTTCATTAGTCACAATCTCTCCATTATCCCGCAGCAACATCACTCTTTGATTCGGACACTGATTGGCTATGTGTCCTCTCCCTTGACATTTGAAGCACTTGATATCTCGATTTCTGGAACTGGATTCATTGGTGGGTGCTTCAACATTTGGATTAGTCGGTAGCCTCCAATTTTCCTTACTCCCTTGGTTCGACTTCCAGGATGAAGTACCAGTGTTTGGATTTGATTTCCAGGTTGAGGAATTTGAACGGCTGTAGTTGCCCCTTCTCTTGAGTTGGTCTTCTACCTTGATGGCCATGTGTACCATATCTTCCAACTCCACATAGTGCTGCAACTCCACTACTTCTCGGATCTCTCTATGTAGACCGGCTAGGAAGCGAGCCATTGTGGCCTCCCTATCTTCCTCCACATTTGCTCGGATCATTGATATCTCCATCTCTTTAAAATACTCATCAACGCTGCTTGCACCTTGCCTCAAGTTTTGCAACTTGTTGTACAGCTCCCGGTAATAATAGCTAGGCACAAAACGTCGCCTCATAATTGCCTTCATATCTTCCTAATACTCTATTGGCCGCTCTCCATTACGCCGCCTAGTGGCTCTCAACTGATCCCACCACACGATCGCATAATCAGAGAACTCAACAGCTGCTAACTAGACCTTCTTCAGCTCGGAATATTCATGGCAGTCGAATATCATCTCTACTCTCTGCTCCCACTCTAAGTATAGGGCTGGATCATTCTTCCCCTGAAAGGAAGGAATGTTCATCTTGATGTTGCCAAGATGATTATCCGTCCGATTCTGCTTCCTCCTATCTCTCCATCCCCCACTAGCCGAGTGTCGATCATCTTCATCATAATAGTCAGACTCGGTTTCATAGTGCTTCTTTCTCTCCCTCTCTACATGCGGATAACGTCTAGCCTCCACTCGAGCTCCTCGACCTCCTCCTCCTCTATCACCACGATCAGTCTGCTCTTGTATTGAGGCTTCCATGTTGTCAAGCCTTTTTGTCAATGCAGCCATCTCGGTCTTAAATAGCTTCCCCAGTTGTTGTTGTATGGCTTCCATCATGTTTTTAGGATCAACTTCCTTGTCTACATCACCTCCAGCTCCTGCAGTTTTGGACATTTTTTTTTTTCGTCCTTTTTTTTTTAACCACTACCACCAACAATGCTCAATCTACTCCAAACACCAAAATATAGCCTCCCAAACAATGTATATCAACACCACAAATTGCCCAAATTTCACTATCAAAAATTCAAAAATTTTTGAAAATTCGCGAAAATTTTACGACTTTTCTACGGATGATATATAAGCTCTCGAGAATCCAAACAACCAAATAAAACGTAACAAAAATGCATAAAATTTTCCCGCCTTTTTACTCTCTTTTTTTAGCGTCTTTTTCCTTTTTTTTTATATCAATAAGCGAGAAATTAGAATACAGAAATTAAAGGGATAAATTGGAACCTGATACAAAGTCGAAGCTTTGATACCACTTGATGCGATTTTGGAACCCCAGGACTTGTATCAGATTGCCAGAGACGGAATCCTCGACCCGAACTTCACAACACGGACGAACTATAGGTATATGAAACCTATAACCCAACGATGATTGGAAATAAGAACCTCAGATGAAATATGAAGACGCCACAAACAGTTGTGATCTACTGTTTGATAAGTCGGATGAACACGACACACGGTTCAATAAAATCTCCAGAGAGAATTCTCAAATTTAATATATCAAAAAGCTCCCCAATAAAATTATAATGCAAGCCCTTATATAGGTGGGCAACATAAAGAAAAAACCTAATTAAGTTCTAAACTGAATGGGAAATAAAACAGAGTCCAAAAACAGATAAAATTCGAAACCGCCCGTACAGGCGCGACATGGGGTCAGTCGCGCCGCCTTCTGTCGGGTCGCGCCTTGCCTGCACACGGGGCCAACTCTGTGCTCGGGCCGCGCCTCCCTGGGTACTTTTCACCCCTCTGCATCGGTGCTCGATCGCGCCTAGGTCGCGCTTCACCTGTACTCGGGTCGCGCCGTCTTCCCTTCGAGCCTCCTTTACGCGCACCTCTCGAACGTGTGAACTCCATCGTTAGCACCCCATCCAATATCGTATCACATCTTCTGCTCTCAAGGTATCTAGCTGTGCCCTGAAAGCCTTCACCGCTTCTTCAGACACTGCACCATGTGCCTGTTGAGCCCACCTCATTGCATAATGTTGTCCGGCATAATAGTCGGCATTTTGTTGTGGTCTGCCAATAGTTGCGAAATGCTCATAAATCCAAGCCTGTTTCAATTAACAACATATTAAGAAAACAACACATTTAGTGAATAAAAAATGATAAAAAAACACATTTTTCATTTACCTCCAACAGTGTCAAGAAACCGACCATCTGTCTACACCCAATCCGAGAGGCCATTCCCAACTATCTGTATAGAAATGCTAAGGCCGCTACACCCCACACATAACCCCCAAACTCTTCAGGGTCCTCAAACAGTCGGAGATAATTGCAGGTGATCCGATCGCCCGTCTTATCAGTGAAAAGTGTACAACCTAAAGTGTACACCAAAAATTCCCTTTTGCCGCGTACACTGCCTCAAAATCATTCTCATTGGAAGCTAACTCACTAAACCTACTATACAGTCACTTTAATTTGATATAGCTGCCCCGGTCATTCACTTCCTCAATCGCTTCTTCAGCCGACACTCCCAGCAAGCAACATACCATATATTGCCCACCAGCAACATCCTCCCCAACAAATTCAACTGGTCTACCCTCAATGCTAAGACCAGTCAAGCAGTATACATCATCCAGTGTAATCCTCATCTCACTAAATGAAAGGTGAAATGAATTAGTTTCGGGATGCCAGCGTTCCACAAATGCCGAGATGAGATTCCTATTAGTGGCTCTGTATGCTAATCTTCTCAGCCTCAATAAACCGGACCGCTATACTAAGAACTTCCATGTGTCGGAATCGCCTGCGGCTGGCCACTTCAGTAGTTTAGCAGTTAGGTAATGGCATTTCAATACTTCTCGTTCTTCACCCCTCCATATTGCAGCTGCAACGTGTGTTTTAAAGTCGCACAACACTGATGTATCTGTAGGGCCTCCAGGGAATGGACCTCTCAAGATCTCATCATCCTCCTCCTCTTTATTCCCATCACCCTCGTTACCCGCCGCCTCTTCATCATGCATTTGATTCCTCATCTGTTCTTCGGCTACCCATGCATCGTGTTCTACTTGATACCGCTCATGTGCTCCTTGTCGTCTCGCGGATGTTGTTGGTCTCCTCCTATATTGAACACTTGCACAAAAACAACCAAATCAAATCTCTGTTCGAACTTAAAAAATCAAACTGGAAAAAAAAGTTCGAACTGCATAAGTCGAACATATATTATATGTTCGAACTCAACATTTCGAACCATACTTAACAAAATTTGAATTGATTGTGTTCGAACTTCTAAATTCGAACATATAGCTTGTGTTCGAACTCAATAGTTTGAACAACACTTGAACAAATTTTGGATTTGAATGTGTTCGAACTCCATAAACATTATGTTCGAACTCTAGAGTTCGAACACCTTGAAACTCAAAATTTGTTGAAGTGTTGTTCGAACTATTGAGTTTGAACACAAACAACAATTTCGAATTATACCGTCCGAACGAAACACGTTCTGGAAAAAAAAATCAAATCAACAACTCGCTCAAAACTTCATTTTTTTGCGAACAATCAACTCAAACTAGCATCCAATCGTTCTAATAACATACCATAGCATCTTAAACTATTGGAAAATTTGATTTATTTAAATCGCCAACTATTTTTTTCGTAAAAAACGTAACGAAATAAAACATACAAAATTGAACGGCTAACTCACCAAATCGTTCCATGAATGTTATTTTGAAGTTGTCGGGCAATGTCGAACAATTTCCTTCAGCTCGAATTCGAACAATCGACGGGTTGAAAGGGGTTGAATTTTTTTTTTCACTGCGCTTTTTTTAACCGTTTAGAAATGGGTTTAAATTTTTTTTACTTTTTTACTTTTTTTAAACTGATTTTATGTTTTTAATTTTTCTGATTTTAACTTTTTTTTATGTAAAAAAACATATTTTAGATGGGAGGGTATTATTGTCAATATGGGTGGTGCAAAGAGTAAAAATTATAGTGCAATGAGTAGATGTAGTGCAAAGAGTAAAAGTAGTGGTGCAAATAGAAACTCCGTTCATTAGAAGTCGTGCTCAAATATAATTTACTGTACAAATCTAAACTAGATTTTTGGCAGTTCAATTCCTGAGTCTCCTAGTCCTAGTGTTTAGGTAGATTCATCACTCAATCATTTCTACGTTGATCCTTATCATTAATAGTATGAGCAATTTTTTGTTTTAAAAAATATATAGAACTAACATTATTTTAGTGTTTGATATATGGTGTACATTAGATGAGTTAATATTTTTATTAATTTACTTTCGATGTTTAAGAAACAGGTTTTAATTAGGATGCTTTCAGTTTTATTGATTTATACAAGTATTATTGCTTGGTTGGACTAAGAACTGGTCATTAATTCGATCCGAACAAGAATTAACAAAATTTTGATTAAATAGGTCAAAGTTTTGTTCTACCATATAGATCATTTGGTTACTGGTTTTCACTCAGTGCTTCGTCTTCTATTCCAATAACAAGATTATCATCACGCATATTCCAAAATTCTTTAATTTTTATAACTCAAATGTATGAAAAATTCAATAATAATACACGTAGCAAAAATGAATTTCCTTGCTTTCTGAAGCAAGTAAAAGCAGAAAATGTGAGAGCAGAAGCATGATTGGCCATCAATCGTCTTCATTTTTGTCCAAAGAGGCTGATAGATAGCTCAAGATAAATCCATCAAGATCTCCTTCTAGGACTGAATCCGGATCAGAAACCTCATAGTCGGTTCGATGATCCTTCACCATTCTATACGGCTGCAAACAAAAGGAGATAATCAGGGAGACGTACATTCAGGATAGATCATAACCACAATAGTCGAAATGCATACGTGGAGCACATAAGACCGTATTTGGCTGCCGAAGTTTATGTCAGTGAGGGACTGTGTGTGCTCTGCGTTTTTCTGAGCCTGCCGTTGCATTTCAAGTTGGTCCACACGAGACTGAAGCACAGACATTGCAGAAGCCTTGTTCTGATGCTGTGACCTGTGTCATCAGAGAATAGTTTTACCTTAATATGGTTGAGCTGCAGACTACAGCATTTGGCAAAATTTTGAGGGGGGCTCAGTCAGGGCACGTTAACAAAAAAAAAAAAAAAAAAAAATAGCAAAAAAAACTAGTCAGGTGGAGTGTAGTTGCATGTAGGCACAGTTATTTTTTACCCTGCCTACATTGACGAGATTTTTTTTTTTCTTTTTTTTTTCCATGCCTTGTAGACTGGTGGATAGTGGATGGGGTTGCGGGCACTGCCAACTGAGGCCCCTCAAATTTACCCTACATTTGAAATGCATATTGGGTTCATACCTTTCATTTTGACAAGAGGCGGTGACTCCGGTAGGAATATGAGTGATGCGTACAGCGCTCTCAGTAGTATTCACATGCTGACCCCCAGCTCCCCCTGCTCGAAACCGCTCAATTTTTAGGTCGGATTCGTTGATTTGGACATGGGAAAATCCATCACCTAGGATTGGAATTACAGCTACAGAAGCAAATGAGGTGTGCCTGCGCTTATTGCTGTCAAATGGAGAGATACGCACCAGCCGATGTGCCCCAACTTCTGCTTTGGCATATCCATATGCATAATCTCCGTCAACCCTAATTGTGGCTCGCTGAAAGTTAAAATCAAAGGAGAACAGAAGGAAACGAGTAAAAATGATTTCTCAGAAGAGATGAATGTAATAACAATGACGATTCAAGATTAAATTTTGATTTTTACATTACATTACATTACATAGCACCATTTTTATCAAGGAAGATAAAACATCAACAACTGATACAACGCCATCACCTATTCAACAGATTTATCATGCAAAGGTTTTTCATTATCAATAAACAATAAGGACAGCAAAAATCAATGGTTAACAGAATGAAGTATTCTGGGGTGGGGTGTTGGACGCATACATTGCTAAGGCGTGCACGCGCTTTTTTATGATTAAAGTTTATAATACAAATTAGTATAAGGATCTAAGAGCATGAATACCTTGATTCCTGCCATTTCACCTGCAATCTCCTCGACAACAGCAACACCAAAGTGACGACTTTCAGCCCACTTTTTGTACATCTGCATGACCATTGAAGCCCAGTCCATGCTCTCAGTACCACCAGCTCCAGCTTGAACCTAGAGTTAGTGGAATAAGTGGTGTCAACATTTTTTACTTCAGGACGCACAAAAATATACAAGCAAAAAATTCCCGCAAATGGTAAATGTCAAGAATGAAAAATGCAATAATATTTGTGATTGAAATTGAATTATCAAATAAATATTATGCCTACATCATAATTATATAGCCTTAATTTTATTTGTTATTTATTTATTTTTTAGGGTGGGTGGGGGTGGGGGTCCTCATTCTTTTATTTTCGATCTCTCAAGGCAATAATGTATAATAAATAGACTGTATTCGGATATAGGGTTGGTCAAAGATGATACTAGGTTGGATGTACCCCATGACTAAAAAAGTAAACAAGCCTCTATTGTTAAAGATGTACTAGTTTGGATGTCTTCATACAATATATACAACTTGGTCAAGGCAAGTAAACAACTCATAAGTAGATTAGAAACAGTTAATAACTTCACCTCTATGAAGCAAGGGCAAGGGTCGTGCTCCCCGGCTAACAAAGCTTCAAGCTCTTTTTCTTTGATGTTCCTTCTTAGGGCAAGTAGTGCATTCATGGATTCCTAGATTAAGAGAAAAAGGATTATTTAGGACATGCAAATCGTTGATGAAAAGCTAAGTTACACTTAAATATCAGTGTCCTTTCTAGGCAAAAGCACCAAAGTAAAATTTTTGAGATTGCAGCTGGCGTAGATGGCTATCTCTCTGAATTCAAGTCTGATACCGACATCCATGAGTGGGTGGGTTTAAGAATTAACAGATAGTATATTGAAAGTTAAAAAGCTTTTAAGGAAATAGCAGATGAATTGAACTTATCTTGAAGTATACATTATCTCATTCACTCAACCTAGTGTCATTTCAAATCGCAACTCTATCAAGTATTCCTAGCCTCGAATAACCATGCCACTGGGTATTACAGCCAAATATGAACTCATGCTGAGTAAACTGAAACTTGTCAGGGAATACCTTAAAAAGGGCAAAAGAGACAAATTATTGAAATCAAGAAAGTAACACACTACCTTCATTTCTATAGAATATGCAG
This sequence comes from Perilla frutescens, assembly GCA_026008535.1. Classification (NCBI taxonomy): domain Eukaryota; kingdom Viridiplantae; phylum Streptophyta; class Magnoliopsida; order Lamiales; family Lamiaceae; genus Perilla; species Perilla frutescens. The sequence goes on from BRKX01000015.1 coordinate 36,367,214, forward strand.
GGGAAAACTTAACCTCTTTGACTCAGACTTCAGGAATTTCGGTTCCTGAGAATCAAGAACTTACTTGCCACTAAACACAATACCTTGAACACAAAATCTTATTCAATCAATTCCCCTGCTGGAGTCCATTCCGGAATTAAAGGTGGATAGTAACATAGATTGTGCTTCTTCAAAAATTTTCCATCTTTGAGAAGACACTAGTAGTGGAACCATTAGTAGATTATATGTGATCAACAGAATTACTAAAATAAGATGAGCACAGCCACAATTGTATTGGCATTAGATGATATTTAACCTATTGATTCATATTTATGTCATTGATTATCCTTAAACAAGTCATATTTTGTCATGCTTATTCCTAAGAGAAATTTTTGTACTTACAACTTAAAATATTTGACTCCACATTATACAGTTGAAATTTACATTTACCCCCTCTCAAGTTGGCATGTGTAACCCACAAATTTCTGATTTTGTTTAACAAACAATCTCATTCCCACTTCAGACATTGTTTTACTATCATTATGAAATGGTGGAAACCAGAACCATAAGATATCACTTTCCCTCAGCATTCATTAATGATATGACAATTTAGTAAATAAATGAAGGGGAAAATCCTAGAATGCTGTTGGAAGAAAAGAAAATCAACATGAAGTTTCATTGATTTATGCTAGACGAAAAGTAATGCAAAGAAACATATACGTGCCTAGAAAGGGAAAAACTGAGGCCCCACCGATTCCAATTCTGTATCATTTTCCTCACGAGCAAGCTTTATCATATCAATATGTTCAAATAGTTCTTGCTCAAAAGCATTAGCCGCTTTTATTTTGCCCATAATTGAGCCATGCTCACGACTTATCTTTCCTGCATGTGAAGGATCATCCCACAAATCTTCCTTATTCAATTCTTCTGATAGCATCTCCAGTTTAGGTATTAATTCTTTCCACTGTCACCAAAAAAAAAAAAGAAGAAGAAGAAGATCAGCTTTCCTATGGAATCTACAATACACTGAAATAAATAGAAAAAGTAGTACGAAACCAATTACACAGATAGATGGCAATCTCATAAAATACTTGGAAACTTTATAGATTCATCTTGCACAACCCTAAAAAGCAAAGCAGTTTGCCACAATTATGTGAAATGTTTCAAACTTTCATGTATCTGGAATAGCAAGACTCTAATACATGTACGGAAGTAAGCAACACCTCACATTAACGCAACTCTGAGAAACAGAGAGCTGAATTGTACCACAAAGGCAATACAACATCTTGCCCCATTCCAGAATAAAACTAAATTTTCCACTCATCACAGAGATGGGGAACTCGGCCGATACGCAAATAACACCAAAAGGAACAACTAGTTCTAACTTCAAAATTCAGAATTACAAAGTATCAACCATTATAATCCAAATATATGAAGCTGTTCTAATCACAAACGTACCCTTAGGCGTTTCTTGATAAGGTGAATGGACTGAGCAATGGCAGCTGCATGACTCTTCCAGTCACTCTCGTTTTCATCATAAATAACCCAATTATTTGCAATAATTCCTTCCACTGTCAGCCCATCAGAAGTGGATGCTTCAGCAGCTGCCTGTGAGCTAAAAACTCGCATATAATTCGACCCAAATGGGACTCTCCATTTCCCGTAAGATGATGAAAACAGTCCATTTTTCTCGGCTAAAACTGTGTGATTGTAAGCGGGGGTAGAAGAATAGTGAAATTGGGGTTCAGAGAAAGAAGACAATAACCAATTCAACAAACCAGTCTTGATGATTGGATCGCGAAATGGGTTTTTATTGCATAATCTTTTCTGTATAAAAGAAGACATTTTTTTCGAATAATTTTTATGTCACTGATCGTAAGAACTAATTTTGGCTGTTCAATCTAGATTTCTAGAATGAGTTTTGAGGTTCAAGAAGGGTTTATGGAACCGCATAATTGGGCAAGGGTGAAAAGAAACGACGCCGTTGTGGCATTAAGTAGTGAATTTTTTTTTAGTTATTTATTGGACTCATATGAGTATAGTCTATAGAGACGTAGACTCATAAATTATTAATAATAATAATAACAATAACAACATGAAATCTCTATTAATTATATCTAATTAGAAATTATTTTTTTTTTTAAATAATAATCAATTAATGTAATTGATTAGTGCACAATAATTGATTATTTTATAATAATAATAATAATAATAATAATAATAAAATTTATGATGGTCACAAAAAAAAATTAAAAAAAAAAAGGATTTCATGCCAACCCAAAAAACAACCATTCACGTGACACATTAGAAAATTGTTAGACTAAAAAAAATACTAATATTAGACATTAGAAAATTAGAGTAACACAAAAATTTAAGAAAAATAGAGTAAAGCAGAAAAAAAAAAGTAAAACTAATATTGAGGGTGATGATATAGATTTCCATTATAGGCGGCAAAATTGTTGATATGATCATCGAAGTCGTCCAAGTTGGGCTTGGTATCAGCATCGAAGAGGTGAATGCAGTTGTTAGATCCTTCAAGAGTAGTGGGCGGTGGATTATGATCAGCATAGCTATTGTAATTAGGAACGGTGAGATTGTCGTGAAGAATTTGAATGTGATTGAATTCATGTGGATTAATAATATCGTCGACGGACAAGAATGATCCTGCTGCAGGCGACTGGTGATGATCATGAGGAGGGGGAAGAATAAGTGGCTGCTGCAAGTCTGCCGACGAATCCAGAAATGAGGCCTCCTCATGGAAGTAGTTCATATTGTTCATGCCAATAGGGTGATGATGATGATGATGATGAGGGTTCTCAACCCGTACCATATGTGGGAAGTTACCTACTGCATGTCACAAATTAATATTAGTTAGCATGCATGCGTGTATATATATATATATAGTGTTAAAAATAGCTAGCTGGTAGCTGGGTATGCATGGATATATATATATATATAATTAATTAAGTAGGTAGGTAGGTACCTGCAGGTGGTGGTATTAATGCTGCAGGTTGTTGAATTAGTGATCCTCCTCCTCGGGTGGTGGTGGGGGTGGCCGTGGCGGTGGTGAAATTGAAAAAAGGTGAATGGGTTGGAAAGGGGTTCCTGGTCAATTGGAAAAGATGTTGATCGCATTGCAGTAGCTTGTGATAGTGTGTATCAAGTACTCCAGGAGGGAAGGTGGCGTAGTGGGTCCTATACAGTAGGGCATGACCTTGGGTGAAATCACCTGCCTCTTGCCAGTTTGTATGCTTCCTTGGTTGAGGTTTTATTTCTCGGAAGAACAAAGGCGGCTTACCCAACTGCAAATTAAAATGTAATTCATTCATTTAATATATATATATATATATATATATATATATATTAATGCGTGTATTCAGAAATTAATTAATCATTAATTAATAAAACCTCAATCTGGAGACTTCCGGGTTGATGAGGAGGCATAAGAGCCTTGATGGCGGTGATATCAGACCAAACCACTTCAATCTTACTCTTCAATTGTCCATCAAGAAACTCCCAAATCAGCTTTCTTTTGGCGAAGTACAATTTCGCAGTCAACTCCCCTTCTTGTCTAGACACCCTCTGCGTCATCAAGATTATATATATTAATGAAAAGGATTAATATATTAATAATTAATCAATATTATGTATGGGGTATATATACCTTCCAAGGCCCTATCGAAATGGTGTTAATTGGGAAATTGGAAGCCTTGAGTTTCTCAGACATGGGTTGATGATGATGAAGTTGAGATCCCACATTCATGTCCGTAATTGGCCTAGGACACAGATTGTGATCATCCCCTGCAGCTGCCCTCGACATTAATCTCCTTTGCAACGACGAACTTGTCAGGGCTTCTGATCTTGCGCGTTTCAAACCGAGAACAGGCCTCGAATCCACTTCCTACATTACATAAAATGCTATCTATATCTAAACATAACTAACAACCCATAAAATCAACCAAATATATATATATATATATATATATATATATATCATAAATTAACAAAACGTACTTACCTATTTATATATATATTTTTTATAAATTTCCAATTAACAATTCATTGGTTACAACTACTTAAGAAGACTAATGTTTACAGTACGAACGTAGCTAGGAACAGCTGCAGGTTAATTAATGGCTCAACAAGCATATCCAAGAATTAAATTAAAAACTCATAATTCCTTATAGGATTTGACATTGATCGGGAGTCTATTAAAATTGCATCCTCAAATGCAGATGAACTAGAAGTAGGTAATTTTTTATTTTATTTTTCTGGTTTAATACGATTCTGCTATATATGCATTTATTTATTTTGCTTATGTTACAAACATGTGGATATAGTTTGCGTACGTAAAAAAATTCTTCTTGCTTTATCTCTTAATTTATATATCTTTCTCTAAACACGCTTAATTCATGTCAAATAATTCTCCGAACTGGCCATCCCAAAATATAAGTATGAAATTAATAAATTTACTAAATTCTCAAACCCAAGAAAACAGAAAAAAAAATCTTTTATATATATCAAAAAGTAAATTGACCACAAATTATATTCAAGGAAAAGAAAAGGAAATATACGTATGCATGGAAAGAGCTAGCGAGGGTACACGCAGAAAATTATAATATATAATTAAACAATGTTTGAATTTGAATACGTATGCATAAAGGTATAGAATTGAAATAGAAAGCAAGGACATACGATATATATTGACAGCAATCCAATAACAGCAGCCATGCGAATGACAGAAACCTCGAGCACAAATTATAATAAAAATAAAAACCCTAAAAATCAATATCCATTCATGAGAGAGAGAGAGAGAGAGAGAGAGAGAGAGAGAGAGAGAGAGAGAGAGAGAGAGAGAGACCTGCAAATTGCAGCAAGGCGGTTCAGAGCCATCCGAATCATGCAATCTAGTCGTATCCATGGTTCGACTTCCAGTTGGAAGCTGCGGTTGGGTACTATGGCAAATTGTGATGATGATGATGAAAATAAATATTCTATTACTATTTCTTGGATTTTCTTGGCGCCAAAGAAGAAGAAAAACCCAGGAAAATTTTGGTTGGAAGTTTGATTTTACGGGAATCTCGCAGTCAGACGATATCTAGGTTGAGAGAGAGAGAGAGAGAGATCAACAAAATAGAATGCGCTAGCTGGCAATACCGATCACTGGGGAGTAGTTGTTGCAAAGAACTCTATCTCTATATAAACTCTTAATTAAATATATGGCGGCAAATATATATTATGAAATAAAGTAGTGGTTAAAGTATATTTGTTATTTTATTTATTTATATAATTATTTGGGTCAGCATTTTTTTTATATTACCTAACCCGATTAAATTTCCATAAACGGCGCGGTCTTTTTCTTTGAGAATTAGGAAAACATCCATCGATCTCTCCTACTCGATTGTGTAGATCAATGGTAATTTTGAGAAATCAATGATAGTTAATTAAACGTATATAAATTAACTATTTTTATTGTGAGATTTTCTGCTCTAGAAGTTTGTTAATTAAATGAACACATTTGTGACAAATACATTTTTTTTTTGTGACAAATACATTACTTGAACGTACCCTGCGAAACTTTCTTAACCTGGAAAAAAAGTTCGAATATGTAACTAGTTGAAAATGCTTGCATACTCAAAAAAGCACGTCCAATCAAAAATATATATATAATTTTCAAACGGACAAAAAATGAATTAGAGACTATAATTATGGCACAAGAAGAATAGTTATCTTTCACTTGTCATATTCGAGTATTCAATCGGGCTAACGTTTATTTAATTTTTAAGTTTTTTATAATTCTTATTTTACCCTTAAAACTCCAATCTCTTGGTTATTGTTTTGTAGCTAGGTGATACACACGTACATGCCAACATGTTCAATATCATTTGACTACATGATTAGGTTGTTATTTCGTATATATTTTTGGTCTTTTTGGTATGTTTTTGCAGTGTTACTCACCCCATGGTCAAGTTTTGTGGAAGAATTTGTGTCTTGTGGTTTATTTCAGGTAGTTAACATAAAAGTGGAGATAATGGCATTGTTTTGAAGGGTTTGGACACAATTGGATTGAAGAAAGCTGAAGAGTCTGGAAAGCAGTCGGTATGGGCATATCGACTGGTGGATTGTGCGAGTATTTGGACTGGAGATAGTGGATATGCACCAGTATTGGGCTGGACGAAATTTGGGCTGTTTTTATTACTTTTGGACTTTATTTTTATTATTTTCCTAGTTGGATTAGGATTAAATTTCTTTTATTAATTAATTAGTTAAGGATTGGTATAAAAGACTTCTAGATAGAGTAGGACTCTATTATTACAGTATCCATTGCAGTACAGTATTTTCCAACGTCATATACAGAGAGAGACGCCAGAAACGTTTTTTTTTCTCTCTGCAGTACACGATTTTATTCAATTTTCATTCTTCTTTTCATATTTCTTATTTTTCAATTAATTTCTGAATTGCAAATCCAATTATGAACTCAAGCTAAGCGCGTTCTATTCCGATGAAGATTAACAAAGCCTGGCATAATCATTCTGTGAGATCTAATTGTTCTTTCTATTTTAATTAATTACATGTATCTAATTGCTCTTTCTATTTTAATTAATTACATGTATCTGTGATTCTTGGTGTTTAAAGTTGTTAATTGTTTCATCTCTGCTAGATAGTCGTGAATATTTAGTAGATCAGAATTAATTAGTAGCCAATTAAACCGGTCATCCGTAATTGTGGTTTAAGTTTAATTAGTGGTACAACGATTCTTCAGAATCGAGGGAATAACAGTCTAAATTCAATGGTCCTGTGTCAGAGTCTGTTGATTTTGAATCGGGTTTCTCTAGTGTCTAACGCTGTCGGCTCATTAAATCTATAGAGTGTCTCTTACGGTTGTCAGTCGATTAGGGAAATAATTAGTGAAGTGTCTTCCTAATTATCGAGAAGCTAAGGAGAAATTAGGCTGCGTCAGTAAGTGTCTTCGGTGGCTATAACTGGTTTGCATGCATTAATTAGAAATATCATTGAGTCAATGATCAGAATAATTAAGCTAGGGTGGAGTTAATTGGAAGTCGGAATACCTTTTTAAATCTGTTAAGAAAACTACATTTGTTTAATTGCTTTTAAATTTGGTTTTTACATTATAATCAATATATTCGTGTGGAAAGTTTGGTTACTGCAGGCTGAAAGTGTGGAATAATTCTCGCCGGTCCTTTGGGAGACGATCTTGCTTGCTACTATTCTGGGTAGTTTGGGCATACTGACTGCGTGTCGGATTATTTTTGATGAAAAATGGCGCACCACTACACTACCTAAACCTCAATATATTGTGAGAAAACATAACATGTGATGTTCTTTATGGTGTTCAGTTATATGATTTATAGATTAAGAATATAAATAACGAAAGCATAAAAATGATTACCCAATTCGGTACACACACCTACATCTGGGGGGCCTCGCCCAGTAGAGAATCAATCTTCTCCTTCAAAGTTAGTTTTCAACAATGACTTGTACAACATGACCACTTATTTGAACAACTTTTCGAACACTACTTATTCTTTAATGGACTGAAACTGTAGAAACCACCTACGATCCAAGTGCCCATACTTGGTCTCTCTTGCAATCTCCGCGAGGTTACAATCTTCAGCAGCATCACGGTACCCAAAGTGTTTGTCCTAACAACAAACTACCCACTAGAAATTCACATTGAACTTAAACAAGAACAACACTAGTAGACACAATAAAAAACTATCAATCTATCATAACTCGATACTTAGTATTGTAATGTATAATTCAGTTGATGCGCGCCATTTGTTTGCAACCGAATGGCCTTCATATAGGAGCTCAAACACTTGTCTTCTTCGAGTCTTGCCTAATGAAGTTCGTTTCCATGTTGATAGAATTTTTTACCTTCTTGAGCGGGAGGTGATTATGGTGAATCTCCAAATTAAATCCCCATGAAGGCACCAGAACTCAAAAGCCTAGCTTGATCCATTAGAAATCAGAAGCCCAAGGTCTCGACCATCGTCCTGAAATCCTGAGGAACATCATTTTCTCCAAGTCTGACACCTTGGTTCGAAATGTTCCTTGAGTTGCACAACGGATAAGGATTGTGGATTGGTACACTGCAAACACAACGATTAGCACAATATATGATTTGTTTAAATAAATGACAATTAAGCTAGTACACACCGATTGCACTAACTGTAATACCCTAGAACTTATATTTTGGATCATTGCATGTTTGGGCTAATTTAATTAGGAGAATATGAATTTTATCTAAAGCCCAACTTAGTTTATTGGGCTAAGTTTGAATCAATTAAAACAAGCCCAATCCCAAAAGAATTTGAGCATGGGGCTTTTTAGCCCAGCTCAACTAAATATAAAATGCATTTTTAATTAATAGGAAGCTCATTCCCTTCTTCACACCAAAGGTGAGCTTCATCTTCTCCACCAGCAAGGTAGTTGGAGGCGGAGTGCCGTCGTCGCCGGAATTCTCACTTTCGATCAAAACAATATTTCAAATTCTATTTTTAGACCCCTCTTTACTTTCTAAATGCTTTGGAGCAAATTTGGTGGGGGAGACGAAGGCCAAATTGACAGGAAAAAGCCCACCATGGTTGTATGTCATTGCTTTTCCTGTAACTTTTTTCGGTGGTCCGATCCAACATGCAATTAAACTAATGTTTTCCTTTTATTTCTTTATCTTTTCCTCCTTTTATTTTAAAATCTATAGAGATTTGGAGGTCAAAATTTGAATTATGATCTCTAATATTTGGAAACACCCTCTAATCCTCCACGGTCATTTAATTTTCGTGTTTTTTGGATTTTTACTACATGAGAATGCTATTTTACATAAAATTAAGAGTGTGGAAGCTGTTGCATATATGAAGATGATGATAAAAAAAATTAATAAATAAAGAAATGGTGCATGTGTGTGAGGTATGGCCAACAAGTTAGTGAAGAGTGAGATAAAGATTTTGGTTGTTCGGTTTGTCAAAGGACATAAAGTAGAGAGAGTATCATTTTATTTTGAAATTGGTGATACGTAAATTGATATATTCTTTATGTGCATGTGGGTTCCAAGAAGAAAGAAGATAGAGAAGTGTAGTAGAGAGTGTGAAATGAGTACAGAGGAGAGAAAAAGTAAATGTTTGTTTTTTTTTATGTTGAAGGTAACTCACAGCCGCTAACGAGGTATGCATTGAGTAAACATCGTTCATGTGTAATAGTCTAAGATAAACCACACTTGACAAACCAAGTGCAACAGACTCGCACCTTGTAAATGTTTTATTTTGTGCATATATATGTATGCGTGTAAAGAGAGAGAAAGAGAGAGAAAGAGAGAGAAAAGAGTGATGACATATATATATATATATATATATGCGTGTAAAGAGAGAGAAAAGAGTGATGACTTGTTTTAACTTTTTTTGTTGTTGAAGGTAACCCGCAGCCGCTACTGAGGTGCGCACTGGGTAAATTCCGCCCCTGTGTAATAGCCTGCAAACCACACAGTGGAGGTAAATCACACTTGGCAAGACAGGTGTGACAGGCTCACACCTAGTGGTGTTGGTGGGATTCAAACTTGAGACCTTTGGCCTCAAGATATCACCACTCCACCACTAGGCCATCCCTAAGGGAACTAAAAATATACATGTGCAAGTGGGTGCAGAAATGAGATAAAAATATGAAAAATATTATGCATATTTAATAACGTTTGGTTTGGAAAGTGTGTAGAGATTTGATGAGAGAAGGAAAAATTATTGGTTCTCATTTTATTAAAATTGTCGAGAGTGGGGGTGGGATTGAGAGAGAATAACATTGAAATTAATTTGGTTAAGTGTGTTGTGTGTGCGTGAGTTAGTTTTGGATATTTTTATTTTATTTTTATCTTTTAAATTTTAATTAAAAAAGGTTTTTAAATGTGAATAAAATAATTATGGGTTTATTTTGAGAAGTGTAACAATCATCCTTTATTTATATATATATATGATAATATCATTTATTTCAAGAGTTTGTTCTAAAATGTATTAATTGATCAACCAAAATACTAATTGGGCCTTTTGGAATAATTTAAATCTATGCTCGTTTGAGTCCAAATTTCGAAAACTCCTTCCTTAAATTCAAACCTACCTTATGTTATAGTTTTAGGGCTTAGCATGATACTAATAAGTAGTTTTTCTTTGTAGGCCCAAACCAACCTAGCATGTGCAGGACACGTGTAAAGATAGTATATATAATGAAATGTTATTTAGGTCACTTATCTATTTTTATTAAAGATAAGTTAATTAATATTATCAAAGTAATTAAGTTGTTAAAATTATGTCATGTCCTCCAAATCATACAAGTTTTATTTCTAAAAAAATTACACATTTTATCAAAATAAACTTCACAATTACTCATCACTCTAAATATTTTTTTAAATATTAATATAAAATCATAGAGGATAATTTCAAATATATAGATTGGAGAAAAAAATATTATTCATAAGTGAATATATTAATTTGAATTTTACTACAAGTAATCTAATTAAGATATACAGAAATCAAGAATGTGTGTGTGTGTCTATATATATGAAATAACACTATGCCGTTTCTACTACGAGGTAAACGAGTCGATCGCCTCAACCCTCATTATTTTCATTAAAATAGTTAGCTAAATAAATATATGTATTATCCACATTCGATTTACAATTTTTTTGAAGTCAAGTATTTTAAATATACAATTGATCAAATATAAGGCTTCTGAATAAAGTTTATCATGTCTTAATCTCTAACAAATTATTTTTTAACCCTAACTTATCTAACATTTGAAAAGCACTTAGATATTAATAGATTTGATTTAGTTTTAAAATTAAAGTACACGTTGATAAAACCTAGGACATAAAATTATATATTGAGATATTATATCATATAAATAAACATTTGTCAATGCATATATTATCTATCGGATATTATTGGATATACTAATTATAACATTTTTTTTTGTTGTTGAAGTAAATTTTTAAGTTGAGTAATATGACACAGTTTGGGATTTAGAAGATTTAAAAGTGGTTTTATTGTTGATAAAACAAGAAATAATAAATAAATTTCTTTAAAACATATTAGTGTATTATATTTTAAAAAATATTTTACTTCTAAACATATTCATTATTTCGTCTCGGCCAACCATATTGTCTCAAAGCGGCCCTAACAAGTTACCATGTATGCAACAATTCATTTTAGAACACTACTAATTTTTCTAATGCTATTTTATCTAGGGAAAAATTTAGCTTAGTTACACTATTATATTAGAGCATAATACCGCTTTTATAATAGCACGTACAAATGTTATAACTAAAAATGTAGACTTTAGTTGCCAAATTTGGGCAAATATAACAATTTATTTTTTAAATATCATTCATTGCACTTCTCAATCAAATATTTATTTTATTACACAATAATTATTCGACTTCTCATTAGCTATCCACAAGTATACGAAATAACTGTATTACAATGTTGATTTTTACAATATTGAGCAAAATCGTATTCCACAGAGACTAAAAACTTAATCATAATGTGAGTACTACAACGTCAATCTTCTAAGTACTAGATAGATAGTGCATTCAAGATTTTATTTTATATCTACTAAAGATAAATAATTAATTAAAGACAAATAAAGATAAGCGGAGAAAATTAGGAACTAATATAATAGAGGAAGAAATAATCTAAATCATCGATTTCATAGATTTATCCTAACAATTTCAATTCAATTAAATGATTTATTCACGATTAAATTTTATTAGGACAATCATCAGATTAGTTAAAAGGGAAAAATATAAAAATAAATATAATACGTTTTATAACGTAAATATATGAGTCTTAGATATTAAAAAAATAAATATATTTTAAACTTTATTATTTTCCATAATATTAGAAAGAGCACATAAAGTGTTTATAAAACTAAAGATATATATATATATATATATATTATATAATTATAAACGTATAAATGTTAATATTTCAACTATATGAACTAATGAAAATTTATGCTCACAGGTAACTTTAAGATAGTATGCAAATCAAGAATATATATTCTTTTAGTATCTCATACACTATAATGACAATAGTGATAATCAATATACACTAATCAAGGAATTAATAATGAGAACATTAATACGTCTAAGTGTTAATATATTTACTGATATCAATTTTAATTTAGATCATAAACATACAAATTTTTAGTGTTTATGATACATGAATCATTTCAAATTAATTAATAATATGAATGAAATATGAATATATACTGGCCTTATAAAAAAATATATATATCTCTAATATCTCTAAACTTTATTATTTTCATAAATGATAAAAGCTTGTATAAGTCCATCCCACAGGTCAAAATTCGTAAGACGGATCGATGTTCAAATCCAATTTTATCCTCAATTTAAAAAAAAATAGTTTTACCCAATTTTAAAAAAAATCATGTATGCTACAAAATCAAAGAGATAAATTTCCACGTGTGAGCGAGAAGTGTTTACGTTTGAGAGATAAAAAGAGGTGTCACAATTTAGTTTTTCAAATTTGAAAAGGGGAGGCAAAAATGTTAGAATAAGTTAATAATATAATTGTCATGTATACTTTGAATTTGTAATAAAAATACAATTTAAACTCGTAAATCTTGATACTTTGTCGATCAATTTTGGATCTAGAAATTATTGAATTACAAATATGATCAATATGTTTAACTAATTTTTTTCCCTAAGCTATTGATTATCTATATATGTTTAAAAATATATTTTCAAACACACCTTGTATTTTTAAAATGAATTTTCAAACATAACCTTGTATGAAAAATATATGGCGTATTTAGAAACACATCTAACTATAAAGTATAAATTTTATAATTTTAATATATTTTCTTCTATTTTTACAAGGATATTGCTATGAGAAATTAAAACTAACATAGCCACAAAAGAGATGTCGCTTTTTGAAATCATAATGGATTTTGTTGACACTTAATATAATACAGGGAAAGTTATTTTATCAGCATAGGTTCACCCAAAAATCATTAATAACAAAACATTGACAAGATGTTCTATTTTAATATAAAAATATATTAATTCAAGAAGAAGTTCATAGGGATGTTGATCGTATGTAATAAAAAAATTGATTATTGTATTCACATATTTGAGAATTTACATTTGCCCAATATATATATAGTTTTAAATTTAAATCAATTTAAATATTATTCTTTTGTTATGCACACTTTTATTACATTTCATATATATGCTTAATCTGCACTTTAGAAGATATATATATAATATTCAATATAGAGTTTAACACAATGATATATTACTTATTTTTTTATTTTTAGATAAAAGAATTCATTTTAATGTTATTAATATATGTATATATATATATATATATATATTCTTACTCTAATTATTTAGTTGATATTTATTACTATTTTATAATTATAATATAGTTTATAACTTTAAATTTTACACTTTCAAAAGAACTTTTAATTTTACATGTTTTAGTAAAAAATCATTCAATTTACGTGCGTTACGTGCAACGCACGTGATCTCCGCTAATTATAAAAAAATCCAATTCAATTTTTATATACTAAAAATCCAAAACACCTTAAAATAAAACTTCAATATCAATAAACTATGTCGCGAATCACCTTTCAGATTTGAGATGCTGATTATAAATTTTACCGAGCCTTTAAAATGAAATCTCAATAAAATTATTTAGACTTAATATATAAAAATAGACAAAAGCAAAAATAAAAATGGAAAAGGAGGCAAGATTTAAGAGTAAGTAGTTTTCTAGGCAATTTGAAGAAAGATTACTATTATGACCCTTATGTTGAATGTAATAAGACACTTGTGAAAAATGTCTTATTTGCTTATGATCTTGATTTTGAATTTAATGAGGCATATGAGAAAAATGTTGTATTTGCCTATATTTAAAATTTCTTTGATTTATCTTGAGTTGCCACTAGCGCGAGAAAATGGTATTAGAGCCTTATGTTATTTTATTTGGGAATAATATAATATTTATTATTAAAGTAATATCTTAACGGAGGAGACACCAAGAAATATGGATCCGAACAATTGTTCAAGATGTTTTTATTTCAGAAGGTACCTTCAAATTTTGAAGGAACTGGAGGAAAGTCACAAGGAGAGGCTATCCTACTGGAAAGCCCAATATGAAGAGCGATTTCGATCAAAATTAAGCCTTGAGACGCTAGAGCAGTGTATTTTCTAAAGACAATTTCAAATGAACTTATTAATGGTGAATAATCTGCTACAATGCGAAGTAATGAACCATCAACAAAGGACACACCAAAACCACGGTTGATGGAACAAAGACACTACGAGATAATTCTCAGATTCAACGAGATCGTGCCAGACACATCAAAAATATCAGAGGATTTAAGGGAGATCCAGAAGACGGGACAAAACTACGGCAACCACACGTATGGAGTACCACAAGAAGTAAGACGAATTTCCATGAAACAAGATGAAATTATAACTATCTTGTCAGAAATTCAAAAGAAGATCCAGACACTAGAACTAAATCAAGCAAGTTCTATTAGAAGGAAACCCATCAACTTTGGCAAAGTAAATTTTACACAAAAGGCCAAAGAAGAACCCAAGGAATCGAAGGCCGAAAGGATTTGCCAATTATTAAGACAAATCAAAGAATGACGTCCCTCGAAAGGATAGGATTGGAAGATCTACAAGAATTGACAGAGTCATTTGCCAATATGAAGATGGTAGATCTGAAGATGAATATAGGAGATGGGGCTTTAATGCCTCATGGATACCAGCAGGTACCCCCGGAACAACAAGTGTCGCAGGTGTCACCAGCCCAACAGCAACAGGAAGGGGGCCCAACACAAGACGTTCTCATGAGAGCCCGCGAGGAATTTCATGTTGGAGAACAACACCGGAGAGAGAGGCCCAATATGAACAATCTTACGGGAACTAGGGTGAGGAAACAGATCCCTAAGTTTCGAGATACACCTCTCGGGAGGAGAAGACTTGATCTCATACATCCGTATAGACTCATGCTCAATATTGATGATATTAACTTCAAGGACATCGATATAATTATTGATGATTGGTCATCATCGATGAGAATAGCAGCAGGAACGTTGGATCTATAAAAGGAGGGATTCATCAAGCTGCTAGAGATGAGTTTGTTGGGTGTAGCCAAAACGTTATGGTCAAGAGTTGCACCAGCAGTCAAAGAAGAGACCTCGGAGCCAGCCTCATACACGGAGATCATGGATAGAATGACTTTCTGGTTTAAGCTCACCTTTTTAGGAGCAGATAATTTCAGAAGTGCGGATTCTGAAAAGAGGAAGAATTATTCTCAGGCTATTTTAAACCTGAGACTGGACAACATGGAGAATGAGTCGATTAACCAATTCTTCAAGTTATACCACATCTACCAATGGAATTCACATGTGGATGAAAAGGTCTGTGTGGAGATTTTCTTCAAAAAGTTCTCGATTCCTTGAAAGGAAATGTTTATTAAAGAATACGTTCCAGGAGATTCTGACAATGTTGGGAGGAGGATGTCTTTTATCAAACAAAAGTTAGCTGAATGGTGCGGACAGGCCATTCTGCAAAATAATTCAAGAGGTTAAAGAGGATGAATAAATATTCCCCTCTTGACTGCACAGCCAATGATCTGCTGACCATCATTGGAGGAGAATCGCAAAAGCTACGGAAGAACAAGAAACACAGAGTTCATCCTTATGCCAGGGAAGGATTCTAAAAAAAAGGACCTGGAAACCAAGGAGCAGATGGACCAGGCAAAAGGCTAGATTTTACAAATCTGGACAAAGAAGAGGTCCTTCTAGAGACAGAACACCACAGAGTTCATCAAGTCGAACTCCCGCAAGAAAAACTTTCAGAAGAGCCCATACAAGGGCAAATAAAAGTTTCAAAGATTGCAACTGCTGGACTTGCGGTGCAAGGGGACATATCTCGATAGATTGTCCGGGAAAAAGAGGAGTTAAAAGCTTCAAAGGTTCACCAGACATCGAGAAAGTAGTTTACTACCAAGACTTGGTACAAGTCTACCAATTCGAGGATATACCCTCAGACGAGAGTATATACGAAGAAGAAGAAGTCTTTAGCGACAAAAGTGTTGATGGAAGATCGGACTCTGAATCAGACCGGAGCTGAGGTTTTTCATCAAGAGCAAGTAGACGAAACTGGATACTCCAGTCAAACCACTATCTCACAAAGCATGATTGACAAAATCATGAACAAGAGCCTTAATATCCAAAGATATCAAGGTTTTTCAGCCGAACAGATTGATCAATTGCTCCGCAATTTCAGTCTAAAAAGCAGGAAGCATAATGTAATCTATAAGATTACCAGAAGAGAGATGTCGCTTGCCATAGAGCTTACAGGAAATCAAGTTGAGCTACAACTAATTCTATACAGTGAAGTTCAAGAAGAGTTGGAAAGAATGAGGCCGGAGGTAAAGGATACCATATCCTGGATCCACATCGGGACTGTCCAGATAGTGCTCAAATCTGCACTACCCACAGGTGTTGATATGTTCATTGATGTTGCAATATGCGATAAACGTATCAGAAATCACAGAGATTCCTTGTTAGGAACTATCTCGGGAAATCTCTGTGCCAAGCAGATTATAGGGGTGATCTATCCAAAAATATCCTATAATCTGAAATATAGAGATTTCAGTCGAGCTCTGACGCTGTATCAAGACTTCAAAAGAAAGGATATCAGCTACGAGGAAAATCGACCATTTTCTTTAACATATCAGGTGTCTTATGCACTTTCCAATTCACACCATACAGATTTATTTTTGGAAAAACAGTTCATCGAGATACCAGATGTGTATAAAGATCAAAGGACAACTCTGGTTAGCTATGCACGAGCCACTCCTCCGGGCCATCAATTCACCAATGATGAAAGGAGAGATTGCAGTACCGACCTGTAAAACGGAAGTAGTGGATTCAAATACCCCTAGCACGAGCTGTAAGCCGGTGCTTTCTATAGAAACACATGCCCAAGAGAAAATTGAGGGTCAGGAATTACACTCTGAACCATCAAGTCAACTCAGCACCTCTGGGGTGAAAGAGGGAGAGATTAACCTTAGGCCAATGACCGGTACCTCTAAGGTTAATATTAACAAGTTAGAAGTTTCTTCTTGGCAGGTTTATCAGGCTAATTGGGAGAAGCTTTATACCAGACAGGGAATCAATCCATCCAGAACCAAGATTGATGTCTCTGGAAAGTATCCAAGAGTGTGGATGTTACCAGGAACCAATCCACACGAGGTTAAACAATGGTATGATTTTGGGGCCTTAGCTTTAATTCAAACCATGTCACCGGCATTCCCAGAAATCAAGTGTCTACCCAAGTGAATACAGGAAGCCGTGCAGGAATCCTAGGCTAACAATGATAGGCTTAGTCGAGGAGACGTTTTGGAGCTATATTTTATGAGTGCAGCACCAGAACCAGCAGGAAAATGGAATCATGAGGCCTTTCACTACATCAGACTTCAAAGGCCAGATTCCAGAGCATGGAGCAATATTAAAGCCTCGCTAGAGGATATCCCATTGATGGCCTCGATAACTGAGGATCAAATCACCACTAGGCGAGCATGGAGATTATGGGTCCGTCATATAGAGATGGACAAAGTTAAGTTCCCGTTCAAGTTTTTCTATAATTCAGCGAACGGGTCATTCCTATTGAATACCATGATGGGAAAAAAACTACGAGATTTGCAGAGGATCTGTTCGAGAAGAAAATATCCTTGATATGGGAGAGTAAGGTTGCTATGAGCAAAGAGACTTATCGTAAGTATTGCAATATGGCTCATTTCGGGCAGTGGGACAATCGAATCTGTTCAGACTGCCAAAACCAAAATGAGCCAGAGTTTGGCAAGGGGTTCCGTCCCAAGATGGAACGAAAGAGAGTTGGGAAAAATGAGCATCAGATGCAAAAAACAAGGATGCCAAGAGCCCCACCAAAAAAGTAGATTCCCGATGAGGGAAAAGAAAGACATGTGATTGCAAGAGTAATCATGTGACTCAAGGGAAGAGGCTGGCCACTAGAGCTAAAAAAAAGCTAAGTGGTTTAATAGAGAAGGCACATGGTGCCATTTATTGTGGGAACCTCCACCCACAAGCACCTTCACGTGAAGATAAAGGAATCGGGACTGTCTATCTTTAATAAGGAGCGTCGGCAAATGGGTCAATCCATGTAAAATTAGGTGAAGAATAATAGAGTGTGTAATCATAGAGAGACTTCCCTCTATAAAATGAGGCAAGAAGGAAGCAAAGATCATCGATCATTTTCTTAGCTTTCTTCCAATAAATTGTAATAGTGAAAATAAGTTTTAGTTTGTATGAGAGTTGCGAGCCCAGCTACTATGAGTATGAGTAGCTGAACGAGTTTGTCTCCTCCCAAAAGGAGATTTACTTATTATAATAAATGTTTTATTATTCCTAAATAAAATCAAGGCTTTTGCTCATCACTTGTGTTTACCATATATATTTTCTATAAACTAAAGGAGTACTCTACACCCCGTGTAGGAAACGAATGAAGGTTGTACTGTATATTGATGAAGGAGTTCGTGTCTGGAAACCATAGGTTGCGATCGTGTGGTTTGGCAAGGCCTGTAAAAATCCGGAGGATTACCCGGCAACATTCCGATCCAAAATGTATGAATTTGGTTTATAGTTCAATGTATTCGGTTTACGGAAGCATGATGGGCCTGATATGGTCATAAGGGACTATTTCCATTTGATTATGAAAGTGGCATATTATGATGAATAGTAAAGAAACTCATTTAAGGGCATACTAGTCATTTACTACTCAAAGTGCCTACAAAATTACTATGTTTTAAATCTTGCCTCTTTTTCCCAATCCTTATTTACTTTTGTGTTATGGGATTGCAAGGTATGGAAGGAAGGATTGATGAATTCTTTAGAGGGAAGCTTGGGAATGAGGCTGGCGATGAAATTGGGGATAAAAATGATGTCTTGCAAAAATTAGGGCACGCGAGTATTATTGAATCGGCTTTGCAGAAGAGGGTCGGGTCAGACGATAAGGGTACAGAAGCGGAGTCGGGTAATGAACCACTGGGCCTCGATGTTATGGGCCGAAGGGCGTGGGCTGAAGGAGTGTGACATTGGGTTAAATTAATATTTGTTATTAGGTTTTATGATATTTCTCTTATTCAATTAAGGTTCCCATTAGGGTTTCTGTTAGTGGGGACCAGTTGTGGTATCTTTTGTATATGTACCTTGTTTCGATGATTATGGAAAACAAGAAAGCATTTCCTCATTTTCTCTCTTAATTCTTCTCCAAGCCTCTCCCATTTCTTCTCTTCCTACCTATCTGCTATCTATCGGAATTCACTAGAAAATATTATACCAATATCACATATTAATACATATATTCCTAGTCTGAATTGTAGTGTTTACTACAAGTGGTATCTCAGAGCCAGGCTATTTCCATGGCTGAAGAGACGCGCTTCAAGGATCTTCAAGAGGCACAAAGGCGTACAGATCAAACGTTGGAGGCCGAATCTTTGAAGAGAGATGCTGCAGAGCTGAAAATACAAGAAAAATTGGGTGAGCTTTCTCTAAAAGTGCAAGATCAAATAGAAGGGGTAAATTCTAGATATGAACAACTCACACATACCCTCACCTCGCTACAATTACAAATCTCAAATCTGGGTAAAGGGAAAGGGGCACAAGATGAGCAATCTATTTTAGGGGCACCTCCTAGCCTACCAGCTACTGATAGTGGCTCTGCCTCTAAGACCCACTCCACTTCTGGACCGAAGCTTCATTTGGAACAGATTCACCACCACTCCCAGAACACTCACTCCCACATATATAATCATTTACCCAAGGTTGATTTTCCTAGGTTTGATGGAACTCAACCTAGGGCTT
Organism: Perilla frutescens; assembly: GCA_026008535.1. Classification (NCBI taxonomy): domain Eukaryota; kingdom Viridiplantae; phylum Streptophyta; class Magnoliopsida; order Lamiales; family Lamiaceae; genus Perilla; species Perilla frutescens. The sequence continues at coordinate 36,387,125 of BRKX01000015.1, forward strand.
GGATCTTAAGATGTAATCAATACTTCCAGCTGGTGCCTAATGTACCTGACTCTCAAAAAATGGTGCTAGCCTCCTTACACTTTGATGGTAAGACAGCACAGTGGTTTCAAAATTATAGCACCAGATACAAGGATATGCCTTGGAATCAATTTCTAGATGTTGTGGCTGCTAGGTTTGAAGAGTTAAGGGAGACCAAAGTTATCATGAAATTCAACAAACTAAAGCATCAAGGGTCTTATGATGACTATGTGGAAAAATTTGAAGAGTTAAGAGCTTGTATGATGATGTTTAACCCTCATGTGTACTCTGAGAGCTATTTCATTGCCAGTTTCATAAGTGGGTTAAGTGAGGAGTTACAGTCAGCTGTCACCATATTTAGCCCTAGCTCCTTATACCAAACTATTGAACTTGGTGGCAGAAGCCAAATTCATACCATTGATGCCATAGCTAAGAAGCTAAAATGGTCAACCAGGACTGCTCCTAACCAGTTAGGTAGCTACAGAAGGTCAGATCCATCACCAAAGTTTCAGAATAAACAATTGGGACCTCTAAAGCCACCCACTAAGCTCCTGTCTACAGCTGAGATGGCTGCTAGGAGGGAAAATAGACTATGCTACAATTGTGATGAGCCCTATGTCTATGGACATAGGTGTAAAAATAGGGTAAACTATATGATTATGACTGAGCAAGACGAATTAGCTAGTCTGTGCCTACAGGAAGAACCTGAGGCTATCACAACACCTGGCACAGAAGATGTACTGCTAGAGGAAGTACACATGTCTTTGAACTCAATGTCTGGGTCTGAAGGAATTACCACCCTGAGGGTAATTGGCAAACAAGGTGAGCATGAGCTACATATTCTCATAGACACATGAAGCACACTTAGCTTCCTCCAGGAGTAAACAACTAAGAGACTTGGTTGTTTGGTGGAGCCAACAAAGCCCATTTGGGTCAGAGTGGCTAATGGACAGAGGTTAGTAAGTGATTCACAGACTACAGGCTTTAAGTGGTGTGTACAGGGTCACAATTTTGCCTATTCTCCTAAGCTACTGAAAACATAGGGCTATGACTTAATTCTTGGTGGTGATTGGTTAAAGTCTTGTACCCATATTGAATTGGACTACAAACACATGACCTTCACAGTCACACATGGCAGTGAAAAAGTTAAATTATATGCTGCTAAATCTCTTGTGGACTGCCAGTTAATCTCAGGCCATTCCTTGTACAAGATGATTCATTCTCCAATCAAGCTTGAAGTGGAGGAGATATTCATGGTTAGAGTTTAGTCACAGGATCAGGAGACACACCCAAGGATTCAACACCTACTAGAAGAATATGCAGATATATCTGCTGAGCCTACTGAATTATCACCTGCTAGGGGAGTGGAACATCAGATTACTCTAAAGCCTAATAGTGTGCCAATGCACCAACACCCCTACAGGACTTCTCATAGTCACAAGGGAGAGATTGAGAAGATCATTGAAGAACTTCTCAACAGTGGACAGATACAGCATAGTAAGAGTCCTTTTGCTTCTCCTGTAGTCCTAGTTAAAAAGAAGGACAATACTCGGAGAATGTGTGTTGATTACAGGTACTTAAATTCTCTCACTGTCAAGCATGAGTTTCCTATACCTGTAATAGATGAACTATTGGATGAATTGCATGGGGCAAAATACTTTTCTAAGATAGACCTAAGGTCAGGGTATTTTCAGATCCTAGTAAGGCCCCAAGACAGGTTTATGACTGCCTTTAGCACCCACCATGGGCACTATGAGTTTGTGGTCATGCCCTTTGGGCTGTGTAATGCTCCTGCCACCTTCCAGGATTTAATGAACCAGACATTCAGGGAGCAGTTGAGAAAGTTTGTCTTGGTCTTTTTTGATGACATACTGATCTACAGTTCATCCTGGGAGGAGCACCTACAGCACTTAAGAACAGTTTTACAGTTACTCAGGACAAACACTCTCTATGCTAAAATGAGCAAGTGCAGCTTTGGGACTACACAAGTGGAGTATTTAGGCCACATCATTACTCAACAAGGAGTATCAACTGACCCACAAAAAGTTGAGTGTATGCTACAGTGGCCCATTCCACAGACCCTTAAACAACTTAGGGGGTTCCTAGGTGTAACAGCCCGATCCCGAGATAGGGATTAACGAATGGGGACGAGGTGTTATTAAGGGATTAATGAATAAAGTCGGAAGATTAACAAAGGAGTTTAAGAACAAAGATATGCTTGGAAGATAGGTGGTGATGCTCGGTTTACTTGAGTTAAAATGGAAACATGCTTAATTGGAATAAAATGGCTAACTAATCAGATACCAACAAGCATAGACCCCTTCATAGGTCAAAACGAATAACATATATCAACGTGAATAAGCCTCTTCATAGGCGAACGAAAATCATACTCAAGAAACAGAAATAAACATAATACGCATCTTATAAATATTTAATCATGTCTGGGGATAATCTTAGTGTCTTGACGATCATAGCAGAACTTAAACGGAATTAGAAAGAGTGTATCAGAGTAGCAGAAACATCATGGGATTTCAAAACAAATTCAAATAAATAGCAAAACAATCTTGGCAGCCAACCCACATCCACAACCACCAACATACTCAGCATCTCAACCTGAAAACATTTGAAAAGAGGGGGCATGAGCACTAATGTACTCAGTGGGTTTTAGCAAAAATACTTTAATAACTTCAAGATATCCAATAATTAACTGACGGTATATGGAGAACAAAACGCAAAAGCCCTCTCCATATTCGTAAAACCTTTTCTTTTCTTTTGGGCCCAACTTGGCTCAAACCTAATGTCAACTACACCCTTAGGCATACCATGGGATGGAAGAGGGGTTACCTCAAATATCCGAACGAGTTTGCGAGGGAAAACCCAGCAGTGACTCCCTTAAGAGTTCTGAACTTAAATCTTGTCAAAGTGAAATGCTAAGTTCCTTCATTTCTTAACCTTACTATCAAAACCAATCCTAGAGCACGTCTAGGTACTAATATTTTGATATAATATGATCTCGGCCTATAAGGGATTTTACACTACCTAAAAAGGAGATCATTAATCCTCAACTGTACGAGCTTTAACAAGTATAAGCATTCGTATACGAGAGATAAACGTAAATAAATGCGAAATGTAACTAAAGACAATTCTAAATATCTCATGCTAAGTATAAACAAAACTATAGCATCTCTATATATTCTAATCATACTAGAGAACTCAATTATAACATAATATCTCCCTTTCCTTTCTTCCTTGTACAGAGATCAATCAGGCAGAGCAAAAATGCTTTATTGGATATCTCATTTGCCCTATATGCTTCTAGAGCTTATTAGCTCAAAACTTTAGATGAGTATAGATTTACCCATCTCGATCACGGAGTAGAAAATGAGGCAATGAGTTGATGATCCTTCTTCGAATTCCCACGAGGCTCACTTCCTCCTAAAAAGTCGAATTATCGACTTAGCGACCTACTACGAGGATTTCTAACTAAAAACATGGAATTAAATAATACCCATCTTATATATTTATAATCAGGACTTAATCATGGATAGCATGACCTTATGACTTTATAAAGATCCGAGAAGGATTTATTTTAATTAAGGAACTCCTCGACTTGATTTCTCAATTTTTAGACGGAAAATAAATTTGATTAGCTTAATCGAATTAAATCGGGAATAACTTGAATGCTTCTCTAAAATTTAAACTTGAATATAGCTTGGAAATATCAGGGTTTGAAAAGCTCGAAAAACTCGGGAAGAGGGTATGAAAATAGCTGGAAAAGAAACAGCGAAAAACAACACGGAGAAGGGGGCGCCGGCGGGGCTCCTCAGCCCCGGCGGGCTGGTGGAGGCCGAGGGGGGAGTGGCGCGGCGGCGCACCCCCCGCGGGGCTTTCTCCTTTCTCTCTCTTCAACCCAGTTCTGGGCGATCCTCAACTGGGTTCTTCGTGTTCGTTGATTCTTTTGACGAACACGAAGAACACTTAATTTGAAATTTCTTAAAAACAACATACTTGAAATTAACATGTAACAACATACTTTAACTTAAAAAGAATTTTGGCATTATAACGGCATAAACACGATAATCCTCCTTAATAATTAGAATAATGACGAAATCTCTTAAATATAGCTTGAACGGAATTTATTGGAATAAACGAGGCTAATCTTAAGAATAATAACGACAGGAATAAAGCGGGAAATATAACGTAAACGTTATTATCTTGGAACTTCAATAAAAATCGAAATACAATTTAGACGAGCAATAATGAAGAACGCGAAAAACGGAAAGTAAATGCGGAATTTAAAAGACGAAAAAGAAATGGAGTCGAGACCGACAAACAAGAATGGACGGGGTTAGGTGCGTCGAAGGAATGTGGTTAGCTTGACGTCTCGTCGAGTCGCAACGGCGGCAGAGCCGCCTGCTACGACCCAACGGTGCCCCTAGCACATTCCCTCACCACATCCCTTCCATGCCACTCCGCTCGTCGTCTTGAAGAACACTCATGAAGAACGCTTTTTACTTCGACAGAACCTTCTCGGCTTTCAAAGCTTCTCACCCTCTCGATTTAGAAGTGAAATGGATGAATAATGAGCAAAGAAATGCAAAAGAAGTGGCCCTCTATTTATAGGAGAAGCTTTGGCTTCCCTTGGAAGCCATTGCAGTGCGGAAATACTGTAAAAGTTACTCCGGGTTTGGTTAAAGGCTGCTTTATTCGATGTCGAGGTCCAAATGACTTCAGACACGAAATCTAAAAATATCGGGAGACTCGTTGGCTCGAATACTAGTGAACCAACTTGATTCGTAAAGAAGACAGGGTCGTCAGAAGAAAGACGAGCAAAGATTCCCTTTTTGGAATTAGTTTTTACTATTCACTCAGACTGACAGATTTTGCTCCCGAGCGTTCGATTGACCTCAGAATGGAGATCCGTGAACGCCAACGGAATCCTTGAGTCATTTCTCATAAGAAGGGCCTGACAGAACTGGACTCGGATCAACGAGAAGGATTTCGTAAATTTCTCAAAACACGAACGCACGCAAAAGTTACTATTCATTCGCCTTTCAAATACGTTTTTCATCACCGGGAACTCAAATGACTTCAGATTTAAAATCTGAAAACACCGACATACTTCTCGATTTAAAACCTTTCTAACGAGACCACAAATGGTCATAAATGAATTAAGATTATATTTTCCGAAAAGGCGATTTTCGCAAAAACTGACTCTTAAAGTCGTGACTGACATCCAACCTTAATTAACTTATTTAAATTTCTTCATTAATCAATTGATTAACATTAACAATTATCTTAAACCTTATCCAAAAATCTGGGGTGTTACACTAGGGCTTACTGGCTATTATAGAAAGTTTGTCAAGGGATATGGAGTGATTAGCAAGCCCCTAATAGACTTGCTCAGGAAGGATAACTTTCACTGGAATACTGAAGCAGAGAAGGCCTTTCAGAAGCTCAAGATAGCTATGTCAACAGCCCCTGTATTGGCTCTACCTGATTTCACCAAACCATTTGTCATTGAAATTGATGCTAGTGGTTTTGGGTTAGGGGCTGTATTAATGCAAGAGGGAAGACCAATAGCTTATCTCAGCAAAACCCTCTGCCCAAGGAACCAAACTCTCTTAATATATGAGAAGGAATTCCTTGCTGTTCTTATGGCTGTGCACAAATGGAGGATCTATCTACAAGGGCACAAGTTCATAATAAAGACAGATCAGCAGACTTTAAAGCATCTGCTAGATCAGAAGACCATAAACCCCCTGCAACAGAAATGGCTCACTAAGCTACTGGGGTTCAACTATGAGATTCACTATAAGAAGGGCTGTGAGAACAAGGTTGCAGATGCTCTATCTAGAAGAGAAGGACTCCCTATGGAATGCATAGCTGTTTCCACCATTATTCCTACTTAGATCCAAAAGGTGATGGCCAACTACCAAAATGACTCTTACTGCTCTAAAATAATGAGTGCTAAGGTCATTGATGGAGATTCTTATCCTAAATATCAAATCTTGGAAGGATTAATCAGAAACAAATGGAAGCTACTTATTGGCAGCACAGAGGATTGTAAATCTAATATTCTTTCGGCCATGCACAACTCCTCTTATGGAGGACATTCAGGTACAAATGGAACATGTATGAGGTTAAAAGAGATTTTCTACTGGCTTGGCATGAAGTCTGATGTGGCTAAATGGGTTCAAGAATGTGATGTCTGCCAAAGAAACAAACCTGACCAAGGGTTATATCCTGGGCTCTTACAACCACTCCCTATTCCTCACCAATCCTGGACCCATATTTCTATGGATTTCATTAAAGGCCTCCCTAAATCTGGGGGTAAGAGTGTGATACTTGTAGTGGTGGACAGGTTCACTAAGTTTAGCCATTTCATTCCCTTGTCCCATCCTTATTCAGCAGAAACAGTGGCTAAGCTATTTTTGGACAACGTCTACAAATTGCATGGACCTCCTACAAGCATTGTAACTGATAGGGACACTGTGTTTACTAGCTCTTTCTGGAAGGAGTTGTTCAAATTACTAGGGGTGAAGCTAGACATGTCATCAGCCTACCATCCCCAAACAGATGGGCAGACTGAAAGACTCAACCAATGTCTAGAGAATTACCTAAGGTGCATGACCAGTTCAAGCCCCAGACAATGGCTGCAATGGCTTTCCCTGGCTGAATATTGGTATAATACCAATTTCCACACCAGTCTCAAATGCACCTCCTATCAGGCCCTCTATGGAGTTCCACCCCCTCATTCAAGCTCTCTCCCTATGTAGATTCTCAGCACCAAGAAGTGCATGATTTCTTGACACAGAGGCAGGGTATGGCGCAGGCCTTAAGAGAAAACCTCATCCAGGCTCAGAACCAGATGAAGTGGTACGCTGACTGAAAGCGTAAGGACAGAAATTTTGAGGTGGGAGAGCTAGTCTACTTAAAACTATAGCCTTTCCGCCAGAACTCTGTTGCCCTAAGGAGAAATCTCAAATTATTCCCTAAATTCTATGGTCCCTATACCATTCTGGAAAAACTAGGATCCGTGGCCTACAAGTTGGATCTTCCACCTACGTCGAAGATCCATCCCATCTTCCACGTCTCCCTTCTAAAGAAATGCGTAAGGAAAAAGATCGTACCTTCTGTGAACATGCCGATTGTTACATATGACGGTGAGATTCAGGTCACCCCCTCCACGCCATAGATCACCGAGTTCTCCATCGCCGAAACCAGCCAATTCATCAGACACTTGTGCAGTGGCAAAATGCAGATGTTGACCAGTCTACTTGGGAAGATGATGTTTTCCTCCGTCATAAATTTCGGGTTTTTTTTTCTCGAGGACGAGAATTATCTCACTAGAGGGGGTATTGTTATGGGATTGCAAAGTATGGAAGGAAGGATTGATGAATTCTTTAGAGGGAAGCTTGGGAACGAGGCTGGCGATGAAATTGGGGATAAAAATGTTGTCTTGCAAAAATTAGGGCACGCGAGTGTTATTGAATTGGCTTTGCAGAAAAGGGTCGGGTCAGACGATAAGGGTACAGAAGCGAAGCCAGGTAATGAACCACTGGGCCTCGCTGTTATGGGCCGAAGGGCGTGGGCTGAAGGAGTGTGACGTTGGGTTAAATTAATATTTGTTATTAGGTTTTATGATATTTCTCTTATTCAATTAAGGTTCCCATTAGGATTTCTGTTAGTGGGAACCAATTATGGTATCTTTTGTATATGTACCTTGTTTCGATGATTATGGAAAACAAGAAAGCATTTCCTCATTTTCTCTCTTAATTCTTCTCCAAGCCTCTCCCATTTCTTCTCTTCCTACCTATCTGCTATCTATCGGAATTCACTAGAAAATATTATACCAATATCACATATTAATACATATATACCTAGTCTGAATTGTAGTGTTCACTACATTTTGTCTATATATAAGTTTACCCAATTATTTATATGAAAACTCACAACTTATTTAACATTTGATTTATTTCTTCAAATACTCCCCAAGTTTACTACTGAACACATTTTCTCATTTTCCAGATCATTGAATTCATTTTAAAAAATACCTCAATTAATGAACTACATTATATGAAGAAAGTATTGGTTGGTAAATACCGTAAATTAACAACTTACCAACAAAATATTGAGAGAGGGAAGATAGTACGAAAGGAGAGAGTGAGAGAACAAAATATTGAGAGAAGGAAGATAGTATAACAGAGAGAGAGAGAGAGGGGAAAAGAAAAAGGGAAAACTAGAAAGGGCAAATAAACAATTAAATGGGCTTGGAGTTCCCCAAGTTTTCTGACAGACAAAGACTAAAGCAATACTCTTTGGACACTGTCATGTAAGGACTCTGACAATCACGTGACCTCTCTCTCTCTCCCCCCCCCCCCCCGCACTCCCTCTTTTCTTGTTCAATTTTTCTCCTGCGGCAACTTTTATATTCCGACACCCTCTTCTTTTTCACACTAATAATTTATTTATGCGGTTTGAAAGTTCGAAGGTTCTCAACTTCTGGAGTGGGCTATTGAAAACTCTTTAAAATTTCAAGCGGGATTCTATAGGGAGTTGCTAGTTTGGCTCCCCAGATCTGCTCGTGCTGAAAAAGGTTTTCAAATTTCTCTATCGTTACTTACTTTTGAAGCTCCATTTGCATTTTCTGGTTGACATTCTCTTTCTAGGCTGTGTAGATGTTACTTCTTTACAGATATTGTATTGCTTGCTTCATATTGTTTATGGGTTCTTTGTTTACTCCTTTTGATATGTCAAAGAGATATTTTGAGTTTTTTCTCATATTAATGTTCGCTTTCTTTCAACCTCTCTTTACTTTTTAGTTAATAAACCTTGCTGTCTTGTTTCTTGAAGCATGATCTTGCTGCTAGCTACATTTTAGTTCTTCATTTTATTTCTCATGTGAAATGACTGTAAAGTTCAGTGGTTATCGAGGGTCTGGATACGCAGGTAGGGCAAATTATTGACACCATTTATTTCTTGTTTAAAGGAAAATGGGCGTTATTTCCCGCAAGATTTTCCCGGCATGCGAGAGCATGTGTGTTTGTTGTCCTGCTTTGAGGTCACGGTCTCGCCAACCTGTTAAGCGTTACAAGAAATTGCTGGCTGAGATATTTCCGAAGTCTCCTGTGAGTGTCTTGCCCTAACATTTTTTTGTATTTTAGCGTTGGCTCTTGTCTTGTTCCATGTTTATCTTTCGATTAAGTGATGATTACTTTCATTCACTTTTTGACAACAGTTGCTGATGTAATACTTAAAACAATTCAGACAATATAATCATTCTAACACTAGGAAATGTTTATGTCCTTTGGATTAGAAAGTCTCTAAGCAAGCTTCTAGTTCCTAGGTGTACTAGCCTTGCTTAGATGCATTTACTTGCCCCTTTGGATATCTTTGCTGGGGATACATGAATTTTACCCATTTCCTTTTCAATTATCTGCCCACTACGGAAAAAGCTAAAAGAAAGGGGCCTTCTCAAAATTTTGGTCTGGCTGAACTCTTGTTACATTGGTATAAAAATAATCCCATTGCAATTGAGATCAACGCCTCTGATGGACAAAACAGTAAAACTCGATCAGAGATGGAATCTAGAGATGGGATGTATCAGCAAATAAATGAAGACCATAGTAGCTTACTATAGTCTATAATGGAAACTCTTGAAAAGCTGAGATGATCTAAGATCTCTCACCCCTTGCCTCCGATATAAATTAACTGAAAATGTTATGGTTCTTTTGTTTTCCACTGTGCAGGATGGCCATCCAAATGATAGAAAAATTGCCAAGCTATGTGAATATGCTTCTAAAAATCCTTTCCGGATACCAAAGGTGAATCCATTTGCATATATTATGTATATTAGCAAAATATAAAATGTAGTTTTGTATTATTGGGAGCGACTAATGTGCATTGATTTTTTACTTAATTAGATTGCTAAGTATCTTGAAGAAAGATGTTATAAAGAACTGCGAAGCGGTAACATCAAACTTGTTAGTATTGTGGCGGAAACATACAACAAACTGCTTTGCATCTGTAAGGAGCAAATGTAAGTTGTTATTTCACATAAATATTGTTCCACATTATTTGCTAATGCTAACTTGACAAGGCAACTATTCTTTTGTTGGGATGTTGTAACATTTTCTGGAATGTTTTTAACTGCACTATGAACTTATCACTATGCTCTGTTGTGTGTTCTTTCATTCTCTCTTATTTATGCACTAAAGTTCTAGAAACTCTATTAAGTTCCATTCGCGAGAATTAAATTATTCCACCCCTTCATTTTGCAGGGTCTATTTTGCTGTTAATTTGTTGAATGTAGTTTTTGAACTGCTGGATGACTCTAAGGAAGACACCATGTTGATTATCGGATGTGATACCCTGGCTACATTTATTTATGGCCAGGTAATCTATTGCTCTGCACTTTGGATACATCCTATGGATAAAAGAAGTTGGGGTATCTTCTTTTTTGTATCCTGTAATTTTCTGGTTCATGTTGAATTATTATGCATTTATAATTATCATACTCTTTGCATACAATACAAGATCATGAGATAAACACATTTGTGTTGGTTTTGCAGAGAACAAATTTGAGTTAGCATGTTAAATTGTTGCATTTTATATTGTACATATTTGAGGAGTGTAACAGTAGCAGAAGATAAATTCCTTGATGGAAGTGAGATTATGGGGGATTGGTACCAATTCGTTCCCCATGCTCACATTGTACTATATTTCTTCTTACCATCACAAACCTATTATTTCCTTTGTCTCTTTGATCAATAGTTCATTCTCTCACTCTTTTGTTTCTTGGGGACTTACATTTGTTTTTTAACCTTGAAGACTTCAACTAGAAGAGTTGTGCTCTTTTGCTAATGCAATTGGAAGGAGTTCAACTCATATAGATCTGGGTGATGTTAGGAAGTGGGTCTTGGATCCATCCGGAAAGTTCTCTTTCAAAACCTTCTTCAAATCAATCTTTTGTATGCAATCTTTGCTCTCTTGGCCTTTCTTTAAAACTATCTGGAAGGTTCCCCTGCTTAGAAAATCTAAGGCCTTTTCATGCTTAATTGTGTTGGTTAAGTTGCTCACGTTCAAAGTGTTACAAAGACGTTTCTCACAAATTTTTCTTTCCCTAAACCAGTGCATCTTAAGTAGGAATCAGTCTGAAGACCTAGATATGTCTTTCTAAGTTGCCCTTTCTCCTATAGATTATGGCATGGAGTGTTGATACAGTAGATCCTGCCACATTTACTAATGATTTATCTATGTCTAATCTTAGTAGTTTCATTTGTGAAAAGGGCAAAGTGTTAGTCATTATGGCTAGAAAGGAATAGAAGAATCTTTGACTATCGGTTAGTGAGACTATAATATGTTGAAAACAAAATAAATATTTAATAATAAAAATAAAGTTTAATTATTAATTATAATTATTCATCTTCATGCCTTTATGCCTTATATATGAAAGGGGAAAAAAACTAAACAATGAAAACCCCATTCATATTGTACACATTGATTAATTTTTATTGTGTCATGTGTTTGTATTCATGTTGTGCAAGCCAGTATATATCGGTTAATTTTTTAGTGTCATGTTCGTGTCTGTGCATATTCTTATCATATCGTGTTTTGGCTTGTCATGTCATGTCATTATTACATCGACACGAAACTCATTACAATTGCATGAATTGACAACTCTAAGTGTCTATAATCCTTGACAGACCGTATTGTCATCTTATTCTTATTAATTTTTCTACAGGTGGATGGAACTTATACACATAATATTGAGAATTTTGTTGACAAAGTTTGCATGCTGGCACACAAGACAGGCGATGAGTATGAAAAGCGTGGTTTAAGGGCATCCAGCTTGCGGTGTCTTTCAGCAATGGTAATTTGGACTGGAAAACTAGTTTTGAACGCTTCTTGAATTCCTTTAATTATATAAAGTTAGTACACGCATCTTCATCTCTGTCAGTCGGGCCTTCTAGTCAATTCAAAATTATATTAATGTTTTAATTGCATTTTTTCATCATTCAAAGCACGTTGTTCTTGATCAGATTGGTTCAATGAACTTTTCGCCATTATTTGATGCTTCATTCTAACCTTTGTTCATGGAATTTTAAATTAGTTTGGTTCCACCATCTGCAGGTGTGGTTCATGGCAGAGTTCTCTCATATATTTGCTGATTTTGAAAAGGTGCGCTGTTTTGACAGGGTTCTTACATTATTGTTCAATTTCCTTTCAGTTTTCAGTTCAAAAGTTGAAACATTGAGGACAACCCACTGATTGTATTAGTTATAATAGTTCTGATTATAATAATAGTAGTAGTAGTAGTAGCAGTAGGAACGCCACCACCAGTAATAGTCATAGTTGCTGTATCAGTAATAACAGTGATGATGATATAAGAATTAGAACAATGCTTTCATTGATCTACCTGGACATATAATTTTGATTTTTTTTCTCTCTATTTTGTTCATGTTTGGTCTTTTTTACCTCTTTCTTGTTTACATTGTTCTTTTGCACTTAGTCTGCATAATCCAAATTCATACAACATTAGGGATTGACCTATAGCTGTTATCTTATCATCCACATGACCTGCTATGAATAACTCACTGATGAGCATTTTAATGAATGAAAGTATGAACCTTCTTCTCTATTCCTGATTTGCATTTACTCATGGAAGGAGAGTTAAAGAGATTGCCAGTTTGTGCAGTTATTGAGGTAGCCAAAGCTTGTTCATTTATTTTCAGCGAATAACTACTTGTTATTTATTTCAGATTGTGCATGCCACTCTTGATAATTATGAAACCGAATCACTTAATGAAGAAGATGAAGAAAGAAATGAAGCGCATCATAATTGGGTGGATGAAGTAGCAAGAAGTGAGGGAAGAGGTACTCCTGTTGTAGGTGGTGAGTTTAGCCCTAGCCACATGATCATAAGAATCAGGCCAGAAAAGAAAGATCCTGCTCTCCTGACAAGGTTGGATTTGTTCATTCTTTATGAATGCATAAAGTATAATTTTATTTTATGAGATAATAATTTGGATACTGCTGCTAAATTAGCAGAATTTGGTTCATTGCTTGCACTTTTTATTAATTTTTCAATTTAACTTGACATCAGAGAGGAGGTTCAGACACCACAAGTATGGGCTCAAATATGTGTCCAAAGGATGGTGGATCTGGCAAAGGAGAGCACTACAATGCGAAGAGTATTAGACCCAATGTTTGTTTATTTTGACATGAAAAGACTTTGGGTTCCTCAGAATGGCCTGGCTCCCATTGTGCTTTCCGATATGTCATCCTTCGTGGAAAACCCTGGTGATTTTCCCTAGCTTTGTATCTATATTTTCTTTCTTTAGCTAGTTATTTGTTAGGTGTTTATATTTAGACTCCGATGAGTGACAACTTAATCTGACTTCTATGTTATTGACTTTGGCAACAGTAGTATATTACAGAATTAAGTTGATGTTAATTTCTCCCTTGAGGTCCGACATTAGTTTGCTTATTCAAATCAAATTGGTCAAGTGGTTATGGACACGGTTGTACGAAGACAGATATATAGGTCAAACAAACTAACTTGGAATGATATTATTATGGATACTACACCAGTATGCTTGAGTAACATGTTACTCTCAATCATGGAAATAGTGGTTCCTGATTTAATTAAAATAAGCCTTTCTTGAGTTTTTACATGCATGTCTCTTAAAATCTAAGCATTTCCCATTTTGCTAATTTTATTTGAGTGGTTAACTATTTTTCAAAATAAATTGTGATCCTGGAAAGGTTAACACTGACAATTCATATGATTATAGGATATCAGCAATTAATTTTAGCTGGTGTTGTTCGACATTTGGACCACAAGAATGTTGCACATGATCCTGAGATGAAATGTCAAATCATCCAGACTGCTAGCTGTTTGGCCCTCCAAGTGAGGGCAGAAGGTGTGATCTCTGATATGGGCTTCGTTAGTGACCTCTTTAGACACTTGCGCAAAAGCTTCCAAGCAACAGCTGAATCAGTTGGAGAGCAAGAACTGAATGTGAATGCTGCATTGCAGACTTCTATTGAAAGTTGTCTATTGGAGACTGTCAGAGGGGTATTGGCTAACAACACTGAACTATTTGCCTTTGCACTTCTATCACTACTCTCTGCCTGCTTATTTGGTTTGTAATTGTTCAGATTGTTGATGTCCGGCCACTGTTTGATATGATGGCAATTACATTAGAGAAGCTTTCTCCCGTAAAAGTTGTTGCTAGGGCAGCCCTTGCCTCACTCACTATTCTTGCTCATGTCATTTCGCTGGCATCTATATCATTCCGCTCTCAGCAGGTGAGAAGCTAAGTTCTGAGTAATTGTTACTTCTGCGAATAGTAGTAGTCCATTTTCTTTTTGCATGTGTGTGTGCCTGTACATATCAAGAACTTACTATTTTAGTCAAGTTTTTGGTTTTATATATATTGGAGTAGCACTCACGTGATGCACGGATAGGGACGATTTTAGGTCAAGTGAGATGTTCCATGTTACCAATATTTGAAAATTATTGTTATTGTTATTTTAATATATAATATATGGTAATTATATTAAATGACATTGTAAATATCCAACATTTGCAAAAGAATTTAAAAACATAGTTTTAAATAATTAAATCATATTTAACGATTCAAATGGGTTTCATTTTTCTTTGTAATATTAGTAATTTTATATGTTAGTTTTGGAATAGTATTTAATATAATTTTTAAGTAATAATTATATCTTACATATATACTGAGAATTCAGTTTCTACATATTCATAGTATAGATTATTAAAATATAAATATTGATTTCTATTTATTGTAAGGTGATTTAGGTGGGGAATTTTCACTTTCTATTTTTAGGTGTAGTTTGTTATTATATATAATATAGATATAGATTTTGCTGATTGCATGATGTTTGGAGATTGAAGAAATCATGTTGCTGTTCTGGTAATATCTGTCATCTGAAGCAGAGTTCTGATATTCATTTTCATCCCTAGGTTTTCCCTGAGGCTCTTTTTGGTCAACTCTTGAAAGTTATGTTACATCCTGATGTAGAAATACGCGTTGGAGGACATCAGATATTTTGTGTTCTTTTAATTCCAAGTTTTGCTGATTCAAGAAATGATGTTGCCAACCATCCAAGAAGGTGGCATACAAAAAGCATGTCTACATTTTCCTCAATTACAGCTCTGCTTGAAAAGCTTCGTTTGGAAATGTACGGAACCAAAATGAGGCAGGGAGGTGAAAAGGATGATTATCAGCAGCTCAACAAAGTTGAAGAAGAGCGGATGCATGGGAGATCCCACAAGAATTCTCCTAATATGCATATAATAAGCTCCATTATGGACAAGGCCAATGCACCAGCTAGTTTGACTGAGACGGTACGAATATTTACCTCATCAACATGGGTCTGTTTTGTTATTTTTATTGTATGTTACATGAAATGTCTTCCCATTGATGCAGGAACAATATTTTTTGCAATGCAATGAGGACCAAGTAGTACAGTTGCTGTCTGCTTTATGGATACAAGTCAATCTTCCTGACAATCTACCTGCTAATATTGAAGCTATTGCTCATTCATTCTGTTTAGCACTTATCTCATCACGACTTAAGGTTAAAACTCAAATACTTTCATTCCTTCTACTCTATTGCTTATCTACTCCACTCAATTACATTGTCATAGTAACCTTGTGTAATTGTGGTCCTCTTTCGCTTTTGGTTATGCATAGTGCTTAAAATTAAATTTCTTATCCGTGACATGATCTCGCATTTCTTTGTTGCAGAACTCCAATGATAACCTAGTACTCAGATTCTTTCAGCTTCCCATGTCAATTAGAAAGATGTCCTTGGACCCCAATAATGGTTTGGACACCATCAATGAGCTTCTTTCTCTCCAAGCAATAAAGCTTTATGTTTGATGTATTGTTGTTTTGCTACAGGGTCCTTGCCGCCTGTGTACCAAAGATCTCTTCTTGTATTATCGACTGCAATGGTGATGTTTGCTGTGAAGCTGTACCATGTAGCTGACACGAATAATTTGCTTAGCTTGTTACTTGAATCTGATGTAAGTATTAGATCCTTTGTGCTTTCACTTTATGGACATTAATGTTTGCCTTTTAACTTAGGATAATAGATCAGGAATTGCAGTTCATGATTCAAAGCAAATGCATTATGAATGAGGATTCTATGTTGGAAACAACCGATCGATCAGAGCTTGCTAAGTCTTAACACGGCTGGCCTAAACTTGTCTAGTGTAATATAATTAATATGATACCAGATGGTATTGTTAATTTATGCTGTACTATATACTTATATTCTGGAACCTGCATTAATATGTCTGTGGCAACAAACATACCTGGTATATGCTGTGTGCTCGTCTCTGTACTACAAGCAGCAAACCAATTATTAATTCTTGTTGATGGATCGAGATATTTTAGTTTGTTTGCATTTTTATATGATTGATCTTCATTACTTTATTCTGCTTATGGTTCCAACATATCTAGCGCTCAGGCTTTCTTTCCAATGCTTACAATTTAGGTGGATCCATATCTTGGCATCACTGATGACTTTCAAGTCTACGTAAAGCCTCAGTATGAAGCGAAAGATTATGGCTCTGCTTCTGATAATGACGAAGCATTCTCAACTCTAACTGACCTGCGAGACAAGGCTTATGAATCTGACAAAGTTGTATTTGACATGCTAGTTGAAAGTTTATCTACCATTACCAAGGTATCTTCTTGTACATTACACACTGCTTCTTGTGCTCATCTGGTCGTCTTCCTTCAGTCCCTAACATCAACCTTGTTAGAAGGAGAGGGGCATGTGATCATTCAAAGGGTTTAACTTATGCTAATGTTTTGTTTGTTTAAGTTTGAGCCGGAAGAAATTTGCAAGGAGCTCTCAGAAGGATTTATACCTGATGAAGCTTTCATATTTGGTTCACAATCAATGCTCGACATGGATCATATCCAAAGGGCTGCACACTCGAAGGGATCACAATCATTTGATGGGGTAAGTAATGTAGATTTAACTCTCTCGGGTCCTGGCATTTTGAATCGAAGAATGAAGGGTTTTAACTTTGCTTTGTAATGGGATTTAACTATTGCATTGTTTTGCTTCTTTATACAGGAATTTTCTGCCAATTCTCTTGTTGAAGATGATGCTATGAGTATATCATCAGTTGCTGACATATCTCGCTTCATCCCCAAAGTCCCTCCATCTGCTTCTCCTTCAATGTCCCATATTGTCAGCATTGGCCAGCTACTAGAATCGGTACTTCTCCATTCTCTGTCTGTGTGCCAAACTCCAAACTGAAAGGTCTCAAGAAAATTTGGTTTAGAGGTTGATGCATTGCTTGAGAAGTACTTTTGTCTTACCTCTCACAACTGTGAAGGTTTCCATTTTCCATTTTCCATATGAGAAATCCTGGAATACATAAAAATTTGGTGCAAGTTCAGTGAAGAATGGATTTCACCAAACCAACATGAAATTCCATTTACACAAGTCCAACAGAAATTTACTAATTGCAGCTTATTTTTTAGTCGCATGGCTGGAAAGAGTAGAATTAACGAATGGCAGGGGGGCATACTGAAATAATCGTGCATGATTTGTATCTCTAAGCTATAATTGATTTCAGGCACTTGAAGTTGCTGGTCAAGTAGCTGGAACATCCGTCTCCACGTCGCCTCTCCCGTACAGCGCCATGACAAATCAGTGTGAAACATTTGGAACAGAGACAAGAAAGAAGCTGTCTAATTGGTTGACCTATGATAACCAGTGCTCGAAATCCTGTGGCATGTCACTTCCTCCGGCAACTGGACTGTCAGCAATGGAGAAGGTGAGAGAGAATAATTCCCCGTACCATTCAATTACAGGCACTCTTTGATTGGATACAACAGAAGGAAATTCAAGCTCTCCTCGACATATCATATATCTAAGGCATCACCATTATACTAAGATTTAGATTCTTTCTGTACAGATATTGACCGAGGAACCTGTTCCAGCCACCAACAACACTTGGTTAGCTCTGAGGTTGCCGCCTGCCAGCCCTTTTGACAACTTCCTCAGAGCAGCACGCGGTTAGAGCAGGGGTATGTGTGCCCTGATTTGAGTGTTCCGTAGCTTGTAAATTGTTAGGACAGTGACCAGGGGAGATGTGATATATCCATTAGCAGTTGCTTTGTAGGATCAAAATTAAAGCCTACTCCCATGTCCTTTGTAATCAGTATCTGTAATGTTAGCTGTTTTAGAATACCTGATACTTTCTTGCTTCCATTTTCGACTGCGTGTTTGTATGTGATATGAAGGAGAAAGAAGCAAGCGTTTTATTATCTGAAATATTTTTTATTGCTGTTGCAAAGCTGACTGTTGTTAGGTATTACAGTTTGTGGGTACAAGGAAAAACTTGTGTTTTTTGGTCTCCTACCGTTAGTTTTGTGAATCACAAACCTTGACATTTATTGTAGTTTTACTACAAACATTGTAGTTTAATGGGTAGGCTTCAAATTCAATCATTAATTTTCTTCGGCATTTTTCTTCAATTTTCATGAATAAAACAATGTGGTTTTGTTACGAGATGGAAATGACATTCTTCACCTCTTTTTATTTATATTAGTGTAGATCACATGCAAGTAATTTGCATAATTTTTTTACTAAAATATGTAAAATTAAAAGTTTTTTTGAAAGTGTAAAATTTAAAGTTATAAGCTATATTATAATTAGAAAATATTAATAAATATCTAAGAAATAATTAGAGTAATGATATATTAATAACATTAAAATAAATTATTTTATCTAAAAAAAAGTAATCTATCATTGTGTTAAATTCTATGTTGAATATTATATGCATATCTTCTAAAGTATAATTAAGCATGTATATAGGGTTGGGTTCCAGAAGGAACGATACCTCATGTGAGAACCGAGAACCAATCTCAACCATAGATCTCGCCTATTTGGACGGTTAAGATCTGTTCAAAAATTAAAAAAACGCGGTGGCATAATTGTAATAACTCCGAACTTCGCTGCCTCTGAAACTCGGCGAGGGTAAAATCGGAAATTTCAATGTATATGTGATTCACGCGTATATTTTTCAATTTAGCACCGTCATGACTTATTTTAGCACTGTCATGACTTATTTTAGCACTAACATGACCTTCTTTAGCATGACAAAAAACTCCCAAACCAGCTTTCTTTTTGCGAAGAACAATTTCGCCGTCAACTCCCCTTCGTGTCTAGCCACCCTCTGTCGTCGTTATACATATATCATCATCATGAAGACATTGGGATCTGCAAAAAAGAAAAAGAAAAAGATTGGACATTGCCACATTGGGTTTCGGTTTGAGTTTTGCAACTTTTTGCGATTGGATTTTGATTTTTTTTCCAATTCTACGATCTTCAAAAAAAAAGATTGGGTTTAGATTTGAGTTATGAAATATTTTGCGAGTACTTGTTAAACAGAAACTTTAATTTGTATATGTAATTTATTGCTCTTTAATTTGCTTGTCTTTTATTTATTTCAATATAGTATTTACGCCATTTATTTTTCTCAAGCGTGATGAATGCAATAAAAAAAGGTAATTGTACTTGAAACAATGCAAAAAAAGGTGCTACACTTGATAATTTTGAATGAGATACAATAATATAGATCAAATCACGACAGCTTAGCGATCGTGATAAATTGATTTGTAAACATAATATTTTAGCAATGTTATGACTTATTTTAGCACTGTTATGACTTATTTTAGCACTGACATGACCCTTGTTTAGCGCTTTTTTAGCAATGTCATGGCCTTTTAACATTGTCATCAAACAAATTAATTATATTTGGATTCCTATTTTAGCACTGTCATGACCTTTTTTAGCACTGTCATGACTTATTTTAGCACTAACATTGTCATGACTTATTTTAGCACTATTATGGTCTTTTTTAGCACTGTCATAACTTATTTTAGCACTAACATGACCCTTGTTTAGCATGACAATTGTTTAGAATCATATACTAATCAATAAACCAATCTTACTAACATATTCAGAAAAATGAAATTCCACCATTTTTTTCTCACTTCATTTGCTATCTTCTGCTTCCACAATTTAAAGTCAACATCATCTCTTAACAATGTTTTTTTTTCTTTCTTTCTTTTGTGAAAAGTCACAACAAACTCAATGAAACTGCCCACTTAATGTATAAACGGGGATCATCATCATGTAAACTTATAAGGTTGAATTCTTGAGGGCAATGAGACATGAAAAATGTATAAATTGATAATCATATTATGTGTGTGCAAGCATTGTCACACACATATACGTAAGTGATTAAAATTTACTCTGCAATCTAAATTTTAATGAAGTCAACTTTTAGTATATACGAGTTCATTGTGTTTTGGTTATTTTAATATATTTATATATATATTACTTGCCTCTTGTTCCATTTTCAATTGGTCACTTCCACTAATAATAGCCACAATTATATAAATTCTTAATCAATGCGTGCTCCTTCTCTTGCACAATTTCCTCTTCAATCCATTTGATTTATGTTCAAGTCCAGCAGTGTTAAAACAATTCACAGTAGTGCTAAACTAGGTTACAACAGTGCTAAAATAGTTCATAGTAGTGCTAAAGTACTGATAATGAAAAATTCAAAATAACAGCTTAATCAGCCTTGTCAACCTAAGTGCTAAAATAGTTCACAGTAGTGCTAAAATAGATTACAATAGTGCTAAAATAGATCACAGTAGTGCTAAAGTACATGACAATGCTAAAATAGTTCACAGTAGTGCTAAAATAGGTTACAACAGTGCTAAAATATATCACAGTAGTGCTAAAGTACAACACCGCATTTTCTATGCTTGCTTTGGCAGGCCACAGAACCCAACCATCTTCCAAATAACATCACTGATTGATGAATATTCTTATCAATATATACATATAAAGTCATTGCTATTAATATTAATGCCATGGCGCATATATAGAGATAGAGAGAGAAAGAGAGAGATCAAATTATTAATTGTCGAACAGTCTGTACAGACCAGATAATCATTCATCGCATCTATCTCCATTGGTAGAGATAGATGATCGAACAACTCCGCCTCGACCTTCTTCCTCCCCTCCGCCAGCTTCTCCTCCACCTCCACCTGCGTCTCCTTCTTCATCTTGTTCAACGCCTCCGATATCTCCGTCTTTACCGCCTTTATCACGACGGCGGCCTGCTCCTCCAACTGCTTCACCTCCCCGAGGTGTCCTTCACACTGTTCAGCTTCTCTCTGATGGCGGCGTCTCTCTCATCCATGAAGTTCCCCAGCGGTGAATGTAGTAGCGTCGACTTTACGATCAACACGAATTATGAGGGAAATATATTTCATTCCAAAAATAACAGAATTGCTAAATTACAGAAATAATCTCGGTTTATTAAAAAGTTGATAATATTACAATATTGCCACCATGTTTTTTTAAGTATGTAGCATATCTTGGTCGTCCAAATATACCAAATCTATGGCTCATATTGATTCTCTGTTCTCACATGGGGGTCTAGTTCTCACTTGATCCCATCTCTGTATGTAAAATATAATAAAAGTGTACATAACAAAATAATAATATTTAAATTGATCTAAATTTTAAAAATATATAATATATATAGGGCGGGTGTAGATTCTCATATATATGAATACAATAACCAAACTTCTTATTTACAATAAACATCCTTTTGAACTTCTTGAATTAATATATTTTTATATGAAAATAGAGCATATTGTGAATGTTTTTTCGCTAATGATTTTAGACCAACCTATGTTGATCAAAGAATTTTCTATGCATTCTATTAGGAATCAAACAATATTCATTATATAGCAGATTTCTTGTAAAAAATGAAGAAAATAAAGTAAAACTATAATATTTATACTTAATAGTTAGGTTTGTTTCTAAATACTCCACATAATTTACTTCATGCACCACTAATTAAAAATTAATTAATTACTAAATTACTTAAATATCCATTCATTTTTAATATATTTTCCATACAAGGCTATGTTCGAAAATTCATTTTCAAAAATACAATGCATGTTTGAAAATATGTTTTTGAACATACACGATCAATAGATTAGAAAAAAATTAGTTGAACGTATTTACAAATATGATCAATAGGTCCGAAAATACGTTCAACTAATTTTTTCCAGATCCAAAATTGAGCAACAAAATATCAATATTTACAAGTTTAAATCACATTTTTATTACAAATTCAAAGTATACATGACAATTATTAACCTATTTTAGCATTTCTGCCCCGCTCTTCTCAAATTGGAAAAAACGAAATTGTGACATCTCCTTTTATCTCTCAAACGTGAACACTTCCCGCTTACACGTGAAAATTTATCTCCTCAATTTTGTAGCATATATGAATTAATATTTTTTTATTGGTTAAAATTAATTTTTTAAATTGAGGATAAAATTGAATCTGAAGTTCCGAATATTGACCTGTCTTACGAATTTTGACTTGTAAGATGATCTTAATAATAAAGTTTAGAGTTATTAGAGATACATTTTTTTTATAAGGCTCATATAGATTCATATCTCATTTATATTATAAATCAATTTTAAATGATTCATGTATCATAAACAATACAAACGTTTATGCTTAGAATCTAAATTAAATTGATATCAATAAATATACTAATACTTAGATATATTAAAGTTGTCATCATTAATTCATTGATTAATATATATATTGATTGTTACTATTGTCATTATAGTGTAAGAGATACTAAAAGAATATATATATATATATATATATATATATATATATATATTCTTGATTTACATACTATGTATATATACCATACTATCTTAGGGTTACTTGTAAGCATAAAAATTCATTAGTTCATGTAATTGAGATATTAACCTCTGTACGTTTACAGTTATATAAAAAAAATATATATATCTTTAGTTTATAAACACTTTATGTGTTATTTCTAATATTAATTATTGAAAATAATAAAGCTTAAAACTATATTTGTTTTTAATATCTAAGACTCATATTCACGTTATAAAATGTATTATATTTATTGTTATCTTTTCCCCTTTTAACTGATCTAGTGATTATTCTAATACAATTGAATCGTGAATAAATCATTTAATTGAATTGAAATTGTTTGGATAAATCTATGACATTGATGATTTAGATTATTTCTTCATCTATTATATCAATTCCTAATTTTCTCCATTTATCTTTATTTGCCTTTATTTATTTATTTATCATTAGTAGATATACAACAAAATCTTGAATACGCTACCTAGCTAGTACTTAGAAAATTTTCGTTGCAGTACTCACATTATGATTAAGTTTTTAGTCTCCGTGGAATACGATCTTGCTCAATATTGTAATACAGTTACTTCATATAATTGTGGAATGTGGATAGATAATGAGAAATTGAATAATTGTAATGTAATAAATAAATATTTGGTTGAGTAGTGCAAGAAATTATATTTAAAAAATAAATAGTTATATTTGCCCAATTTTGGCAACTAATGTCTACATTTTTAATTATAACATGGAAATGGCTATTTGCACTACAAATTTTACTCTTTGCACTTTACTTACTCAATGCACCACACATTTACATTGATACTCTTTAGTTCAAAAATTAATATTTTACTTAATAAACATTAAATTTAACAAAATAAAAAGAAAAGAAAAGAAAAGATAATAAGAATTCATGCCCTTCTTCTCCATTCCGCCCACGTCTTCTTCTTCGGGGACGCTTACTACCGTCGTCGACAACCACCATTCATCCCAACTCGACATGACAACCACCACCACTAGCCCTCCTTCTTTCTTCCCTACCTTACTTTCTCTCTCATCTCCTTCCCCATTTCTGCATATTGGAGAGCAAGTTGTAGGTTATCTTCCTCCCTGGTAATTTCCCTCAGTGCAACCTACAAATTGGAGAATATGCCATTCATGACCACCTTCACAGCAGGTTCGAAAAAATCATCATCCGAATTTTCATCTCTAGTTCGAAAAGTATTGTTCGAATATATCACCTTTTATTCAAAAAGTATTTATTGAACGGATTGTTCGAAAATACTTTTTTGAAGAAATGCACCCTAGTTCGAAAAAAAAAATTGAACGTGTATATTAGTGTTCGAACAATTCAGTTCGAATGGGCTGTAACTTCAATTTTTTGGTGGTCGTGGGGGTGTTCTCGATTTCATTATGTGGTGGTGGCATTGTTCAATCTTTTAGTGGTTGTCATCGTGTCGGACGAGGGTCATCAACGACGGGCAATAGACATTCGCCGGAGAAGAAAACCGGAGAAGAAGATGCATGCGCAAGTGGCAGCAATTCCGCCGGAGAAGAAAGGCAAGGCTCCTAGAGAAGAAGACGTTTGCGCAGGTAGCAGCACCACCGCCTGAGAAGAAAGGCGATGCTCCTTCTTTTCATTTTTTTCTTTTTAATTTTTTTAAATTTATTTATTAATTATTTTTATTTTTTATTTAATGAAGATATTGAAGTAATTTTATAATTAATTATTATTGAATTAATTTATTTTGTGGTGCAAAAAGTAAATTTAGTAGTGCAAATAGAATCTCCCTTAGAACATTTGTACGTGCTATTATAAAAGCAGTATTGTGCTCGAATATAATAATATAATTAAGCTAAACTTTTCTCAAGTTATAATAGTATTGGAAAAATTATTAGTGTTCTAAAATGAATTGTTGTATAAGTGGTAACTTGTCAGAGTCGCTTTCACACAATATGGGACCCGTGGTGAAATAATGAATATATTTAAAGGTAAAATATTTTTTTAAGAGATAATACACTAATATGTTTTAAAGAAATTCATTTATTATTTCTCATTTTATCAATAATAAAACTACTTTTAAATGTTTTAAATCACAAACTGTGACATATTACTTAACTTAAAAAACTTATTTCAACAAAAACAATTGTTATACTTAGCATATCCAATAATATTCGATAGGTAATATATATATTAGGGGAGGAAATGTTTATTTATATAATATAATATCTCAATATATAATTTTGTATTTAATTTTATATCCTAGGTTCTATTAACGTATACTTTAATTTTGAAAATAAGTCAAATCTATTAACATCTAAGTGTTTTTCAAATGTTAGATAAATTAGGGTTAAGAAATAATTTGTTAGAGATTAAAACATGATAAACTTTAATTTATTCAGAAGACGTATATTTTTTTTTACTCACACACCCGACCTGTGGTATGGAGGAGATTCGAACCCGTGACTTTTGGTCTCCATACAACCTCGCTCCACCACTAGGCCATCCACACCGAGACTATTCAGAAGACATAGATTGATCCTTTATATATTTAAAATACTTGACTTCAAAAAATTGTTAATCAAATGTGGATAATGCATATATTATTTAGCTAACTATTTTAATAAAAATAATAAGGTCTGAGGTGATTGACTCGTTTGCCTCATGGTAGAAACGGCATAGTGTTATTTCACATATATATATATATATATATTTGATCTATATATATATATATCTTAATTAAATTACTTGTAATAAAATTCAAATCAATATATTCACTTATGAATAATATCTTTTTTTTTCTCCAATCTATATATTTGAAATTATCCTTTGTGATTTTACATTAATATTAAAAAAAATTATTTAGATTGATGAGTAATTATGAAGTTTATTTTGATAAAATATGTAATTTTCTTAGAAATAACATTTTTATGGTTCAGAGGGCATGGCATAATTTTTACAACTTAATTACTTGGAAACTTTAATTAACTTATCTTTGATAAAAATAGATAGGTGGCCAAAATAATATTTCATTATATATACTATCTTTAATACAAATATGTAGGCGATTGTAATTTTTTGGTGCTCTTATAAGTTCACATCGCTCTTTTGCAATGAAATTGTTTCAATTTATATACATTATGTAATATTATTGCTATTTTTATCTATTTCACTTCACTAATATTTGAATTATTGATATCACATGATGTGAATCAATAATTTATAAGTAAAAAAAATCAAACTTTAAGTATATTGACTTAATTATACTTATAGGCTAATTCCTGGATAATTAAATTATTACACTTGACCAATTTTGAAATCCAACATGATTTTTAAAATGTTCCAATAATATCACCTCTTGAATTGTGGAAAATTTGACATCCCTAAATTATTGCTAAAAAATAAATTAGAACATGCATTCATCATATAAAAAAAAGAATAAAAATAATTGACATGAATGCATGTGATATACATTATATGTGTGTGTGTATATATATATTAATCCATAATTTATATCTTATTAGTATATAAAGATATTAATGACTTGCATAGCACATGTTAATTGAAAAAGAATATGTTAGTTGCAATTAGAAACTAATTATACACACACGCACATATCAAATTGATGAACCAATCGAAATTATATATGTATTTTAAATATAATATTATGGAAGTCAATAATAATATTTCTTAATTGTTACTATATCTATGCATATCATATGAATGACAATTTGCATAAAAATCACGCTAGAAATTTTATATCTATTACTATATGACAATTAAAATTCATGTAGATTTATTGTATTACTCTATTGTCCTTAATTTAAATATATTATAGGGATATATAAGTAAATTCAATTTTGTAAAATAAGGCTCTTTTTATATATATTAGTAGATTCATATGGAAATTAATATATTATATTAGATTTTACATTATAAATACATATTACATATTATATATCATATTACATAATTACCCTTAAATTAAAGTTGTAATAGGGATATAATAGGTAAATCAAAATTTGTAAAACATCATATTTTTATTATAGTAGCAGAACATATTATATATTATATATCATATTATACAATTACCCTTAAATTAAAGTTGTAAAAGAGAGATATAATATGTAAATCAAAATTTATAAAACATCACACTTTTATTATAATAGTAGATATATATATATATATATATATATATTTATTTACTAACTTGTGTTGAAATTACATGCAAGATTTTGAAGCCAACTCATATTTCACATGCCAAATTTTCTATTTCATATTAGATTTGTTAAAATGTTGAATGGTCAGCCACTTTTATAGACTTGTAGTTAGTTGAGAAAGAAGATAAAATTGCCAAAGTTTGGATTGTAAACTAGAGTTTTTTCCTATTGTATGATAACCCTTTTATCTATATCATCTCGAATTTTCATTGAGACTCATCAATTCCCAAAGTCCTAAGGTGAAAGCTTTATCAAACATTTTTAGGCATAAATAAATTTTAATGTTACAAATACTAATGTTTATGTCACTCCTTACTATTTTCACCCCAAAGTAACTTTGTGCTGAATTTTTATAAAAAAAAAAAACTTCGTGCCGATTTTTTTTTTTAATATAATTTTTATATCATTAACAAGAACAAAACAAAATATATAGAAATAAGTGAAATCTATTTATTTCATTTTTTGTATCATTAAAAAGAACAAAACAAAATATATAGAAATAAGTAGGGTCTCTGTTTCTTCCTGAAAAATATTGACGGTGTATTTGTTTTGACCCTTTTACCGAGGAAAGAAGTAGATAAAATATGTTCGGGTTATACGACGCCGTAGAGAACTACGATTCACAAAACCCTTACCCTTAAACCCTGCGCCCATTTTCACCGTTTGCTCACTAGAGAAGTGACGAAGATGGCGATTATGAGAATCATTACCCGTTTAATCCTCCGGAAATCGTCTCAATCTCCTCCACCGAGGTGGCTATCGACGGCGATGGAGAAGTCGACGGAGGCGCCGCAAGAAAAATCGCGAAACACTATTTTCTATAGAGTGGTTGGCGCAAGCTCCAAATCCTGTGTGGTGGACGTCCTGAACAAATGGGTTGAGGGAGGAAAAACAGTCAAAAAAGGCGATATTATCAACCTCAGTACTTACTTCCGCTCTCGCAAGAAATTCCGAGCTGCACTTCAGGTTCTTTTTCAATTTTTAATTCCGTTTTCTGTTTTGGGTCAAATTTTGTTGAAGGGGTCTCTGCTTTATCAAGCAAACCCTTATTGTTTTTGTGCAAATGAAAAATAGTAAAATGTTTTCTGAAGGGTTTTGTTCGACTTGGCATGTAATCTTATAACGTTGATTTCGTCTTCTTCCTATCCCTTTAATTAGTGGCCTTAAAACCCTGGTTGAAAATCAGCAACGCTTGTGTCACCGTGTTCTTCAGAAGAGTAGTTTTTGAACTAAATTGCTACTGGGATTTAAAAAAAAAAAAAGAAGCAGCAATTTTTATATTTCGAATAAGTAATCAGTGAGCTTTAGGCCCCATCTAGTTATCTTTCACAAATGGGAGGTAAGGGACATCTAAATATGCGAATATGTACATTTCCTAATAGCTTTTTGTTATTTTATTCTCGAATCAGTTTGCATTTTTTTTCGCCCACTTTGTATGCTTCTCCTTAAATATTTTACATTTCGACTGCTGAGGAGGTTTTATGATTAGTTTATGATTTAGCTGGCTATGGTGTTGTACATTTGGATGGAACGTTGGGGATGCGGTCAAATTTTTTTTGAGTATTGAAAACTTACACGGAAACAATTCGCAGGTGACAAGGGTTGGGTTATGATATAGCTGCTTGCATGCTGTTCATTTTGCACCGTGTCTAGAAAGAATTCTGTAATTTGCTTAACCTAGAATTGAAGAAGCTGGTAGCAGGTTAGCAGAATGATTACTTATTTAGAACCTTTAATGCGTACCTTCATGATTGTGGTCTTCTACATTTTTCAACATCAACGTTTTTTGGATGTCAAATATTTCATAATATATGTTGTGTTTGTTGTTTTCCTTGTACTTGAGGATGTGTTTGCATCGGCATGTTTTCACTTCATTTTCTCTCTTTAACTTGTAACTTGTAAGTATGTGTGTGCTCTATTTTGCACTTGTTCATATTTCTTGATCCAATTTTTTCGCACCAGCTGTACGAGTGGATGGATAGCAGCAATCTTCAATTTAGTAATGCTGATGAAGCTGTGCGCATTGACCTCCTGGGCAGGGCTGAGGGTGTAGCTTCTGCAGAAAAATACTTTGATGGCCTCCAAGAGAAAACTGATAAAACATATGGAGCACTTCTAAGTTGTTATTGCAGGGAGAGAGTTTTGGATAAGGCTTTGGAGACCTTTGAGAAGATGAATGAAATGAGTTACACGAGCACACTAAATTACAACAATGTGCTTTCACTTTACTATAACTTGGAGCAGCATGAAAAAGTTCTCTCTCAATTTCAAACAATGCAGGAGAAGAATATTGCCGCCGACACTTATACTTACAATATGTTGATTAATAGTTATGCCGCTCTGAAGAATTTAGAGGCTGTTGAAGGAGTTGTGGAGAAAATGGAAAGTAGTAATGTGAAGCCCGATTTGTTTACATACGGAAATGTGGCTAACTTATTTTTCAATTCAGGGCTACATGAGAAGGCGAACACTTTCCTTGAACTGATGGAGAAAATGGAAAGTGAAGGAAAAACTGGAAAGGAAGCTTGCCACACCCGCCTGAGGTTGTACTCTATGATGAATGATGTGGCAGGGATTAATCGAGCATGGGAAGCTCTAAAGTCAGTGGGTCCAGGACCCTCTAATACTAGTTATCTTTTCATGCTTTTGGCTCTGTCGAAACTGGGGAATCAAGATGGCCTTGAGAAGATTTTGAAAGAGTGGGAAGAAGGGTGCACCTTATATGATTACAGGTTGCCAAATGTGCTGCTAGAATATTACCTCTCTCGTGACATGCTCGAAGAAGCTACTTCACTGTACAAAAGATTGAAAGAGAGAGGGTCCGAGCCCAATTTAAGCACACTCAGCTTCTTTATAACTATATGCTTACAGAACTCTGAGATAGATTTGGCTCTCGAGTATTTGGAGAAGGGATTAGAAAAAGGAAAATCACGGGACAGTAAGTGGTTTCCGAGAACTGAAACCATTGAAGCATTTATCAGTTATTTTGAGGAGAAGGGTGATACAGAGAGAGGTGGGAAGTTCATCGAGAGCATGAAGAAGCACAGCCGTCTGCAATCGGATTCTTTGCTTTCGTACATCAAAGCTACTGAAGAAGGAAGCTCTTAACATCCTAACATTTGCTCTTTTTGGGATCATCTAGAATTTCTAGCATCTATTGGGTATTGCAATGCCTTCTTGCGCTGTTATTTTCTCTTGGGCTGCAGTTTTGCAGTTGAACGTAGTTTATTCATGCGTCTTTCATAATTGTTTTTAGTGAGCTTATTGATTTTGCTAGTGTGGATGACAGGACCCTTTCCCTACCAGAACATTCTACACCTTTTCTTTTCACCGTATTTATAAAAATGTATTCGATCGACTTGCAATTATGTAATTTATTAATTCATGTAACTCTAAATTTCACAATAGGTTCTCAAGAAAAGAGAAGAAAAAAACATTTTTGCATTGGCCTTGTTCATTTGAGTCGCATGTTGGAAGGAATGAATGGCACGGTTGTTGGATATAAAATATACTATTTTCCTTTACAATACTTGCTAATCAGCGGGCCGTGAGCCCGGTAGGGAATGGATTATGCTCAGCCCGGTTCTTGTCATTCGGATTGGGCTACCATCTTCATTTTAATATCCACATTCTCTCATATTTAACAATCATCTAAACTTCTCTCTAAAAAAAATAAAAATAAAATAAAATAACAATCATCTAAACTTTCTGCGTAAAACTAATAAATCAATAAAACATGGGAAAATTCTAAATACAACTCCCCGTTTTATTCTCTATAACCCACAATATTTTATTAAATATAACTATAAATATGATAATACTTTTTTACCTCTTAATCTCTAACACTTAAAACTCTACACTATAACCCCCACTCATTTTCTATAACTTAAAAAACAGCCAAACATAAAATCATAGCATTCCACCTCCCCTAAATTGTGCAAATTAATCATCATCTCTTTTAAATATCCATAAGTGATTTTTGTGGCTGACAAACCCTATGAGGTTTTGTTGCAATTAATTAATTTTCCAACGGTGGTTTATGTTTATTTTCTATTGATGCTGCAATCAATTATGGCACTAGAGTTGCACAGTTCATTTCATAGTTGTGTGAAATTCGTGATCCAATTAATTATATATCCATTGTGAATTAATTGACTACGGAAATAATCAATTGTCTTCCTAATTTTCCCAAATATATAATTTTGCGTTGTAATGCTTTGTTTACTCGATGTCATCGGCTCTATTTTCCTCTTGTTAATAAAAATTGTGATTTTTCCATTTTGTTTGTATTCAAGAAATATATGCAATAATAATTTCATAAGATAAAGAAATAAGCAGAATTTAGTTTCCTCTATGATTATATTTCTCCATGTTTTTACAATTTTCTTATAAATAAGAAAAAGGATGGGGGATGAAAAGGAGTTGTGATTTTATCTCTTTGTTTTTGTTTTTTGCTTTTGTTTTGGTTTAGAAAAGGTTGGGGGGGGGGGGGGGGGGGCTATAGTGTAGGAGTTATAATATAGTTTTAGGTAAGGGCATCTCCAACGGGTAGGTACAAATCCTAGGTGGAATTCAATTGTACCCAATACATGGTATAATTTGCATTGGGAAAAATGGGTACGAATTGAAAAAATTTATTTGGATACAAATATTGCTACCAGGTACAATTGTAAAAATTGTGGAAAAAAGCTCACCATCAGATAGTCGCGTGAGGGCCAAACCAAAATGCTAGCTGACGCGTGCAGATAAAGCGCGAGTGGATCGACTATAATGTGGGCTCCATGGGTTTAGATTTGTACCCCTCTACATTTCTCTTCATTTTCAATTCATTTTCTCTCTCCCTTTTCATTTTTCGTTTCTTTTTTTTTTCTTGACCTTTTCAGTTGGTTTGTGGAATTTTTTTTTTCTTTGACATCATTCCTCTTTCTTTCTCTTTCTCATGTCTTATCATTTTTTTTCCCTCCATTTTTTGGTTGGTATATGTATTTTTAGCAAGAAATTTAAAATTGAATAATTAATTAAAATAAATTTATTAATGTATTAATTTATTTTAAGTATTATTTATTTATTTTACGTATTTAGTTTGTTTGTTATGCACGATGTACTTGTATTTCTCTATTTAATAAAATTATCATGAAAATTATAAATAAAATTATAATATGAATTAAAAAAATATAAATAAATAAAGTAATATAATTGTACCTGGATGCATTGTGGATGTTTGAGTATCAATTAAATGAATATTGTAACTTTTGATATGGCGGTGATGTGGTAACAATTTGTACCTAAAAATTGGGCACGGCACTGGAGATGCCCTTAAGGGGATAAATAGTATTATCATTGTAATGAGTAAAATGGGTGGTTGCCTTTAGAATTTCAAAAAAAACATATTTCTATTAAAGAAAACAAACATAAGTATAATAAATAATAAACATACATTTATGTACGGTTTTCACGACTTTTCTGTCACTTGGCTTGTAATAATATGTTTTACAATCCTGTTTCCCAAGAAGAAAATTATTATATTTTTCAAAATATATTGAACATAAAAGTTGTATAAGACACCCCTCAAATTAGTGGCGAACTCGGAAATTTTATTCAGGAAGATCCAACTTATAATAACATACAATCCTAAATAATAATAATAAATTAATATATAATAATTTTGATAAAAGTTAATATATTTTTAATTATGTTTTAACATTAAAAAAATTATTTGGTTAATAAAATTATATCATTCCAAATCATTTTTTAATAACATACAATTTTCTTATTTAAAATTGGTTGTCACATTAGTGAGAGGGAACGATTTGCTCAAGTATATACACATAACACAATATGCAATCACATGAATTCATTGAAACAAATTATAATTTAAATTCTTATCTACTCTTTACTTAATTCCACACCAATCATTAAATCATAGTTTAATAAATGTCACTCTTTTCAAAAATCTCTTGCACATCAGGTACAATGTGTAAGAGATTACTTTGACCTCTTCAATCTCCAAAGCTAAATTAATCAATTTACACTATTTTTGAGTAATTCTTGTAACATTTCCTTTAGGTTGGTTATTTCTTGAATATAACTTAAGGACGTGTGTATTATCAAATATTGCTGCACATTTTATATGAGCTAAGTCATCTCAATAATCCGAGTTTTTGATGCAAAAAAGGTCAGACTACCATTTAAGTATATATATATATATATATAGGGAAATGATTAAATGAGAACCCTTCCCCCAGGTGGGAAATAGGAATCAATCCTAGCCCTTGTTTGACTCAATCTGGACGGTCCAGATTAAATCAGATTTAAGTGGATGAGCGGTGGTATTCCTTTAATTTTCGGCAACTTTGTGGACGGAGGGTAATGTAGTAATTTAATAATTATTCCCTTTTGTTCTGAGGCTAAAATGAGAATCACATGAGGCTAAAATGAAAATTGCATGATACTAAAATGATCGAAGTAGGAGGCTAAAATTGATGTGACATTTTCCACTAGGGTTCACCGTTCTCAATTAGGGTTTATTACATTCCGATTAGGACTCTGATCCCAACTAGTAATTATGAGATTCCCATTAGAGTTCACTATCCCCAAATAGGGTGTATTGCATTTCATTCCAATGAAATCACCGTTCCATTTTTGTTTATCAACACGTGCTAAAATGAGAAATGCATGAGGCTAAAATGAGCGAAGTCGGAGGCTAAAATTGAATCTGGGCAATTTCTGAGTTCAGTTCCGATTTTGCCCTTAATGAGACGCGCGAATTGAAGACTTTCATTTTAATTACATAATTGCCACCGAAAAATCTGGATTGATCTGGACCGTCCAGATTATGGAATGGAGGGATGAGATTGGTTCCTAGTTCCCACCTGATGACTGGTTCTCACCAAATCTTATATATATATATATATATATATATATATATATATATATATATGGAATCTTGGCATATTGTTTTCTTCTCATGCAATTATTATAGAGAGATAGAGAGAGAGAGTGGTGGAAAGTAAAGGAAATTGGATATTTGGACGACGGTGGCAACGTCGGAGAGGTGTCAAATCTGAGTAGACAGGTGAAGAGTTCTGACGTCAGAAGTGATTGATCGGACGGCTGACAACGACTCTCACAGGTGCAGGTGCAGGTGCAGCCACCCGCGGCCTGCGCGGGAGGAAAATCTTATCATCATCGTTTTCTTTATTTTTTTCTTTCAATTTTTATTGGGAACATAATAATTATCTATTTTATTTTATTTTTAAATATATGTTTGTGAAATGTGAAATCTTTCAGTTTCAGAAATCTGACTGACAGAGAAGACGTAACTAGAGGTTAAAAGGGTTTTCGGAGGCTTTGACTCTGCTACAGCACTTATTCTTTCTAAATAGTATGCTAGTATATCTATATTAATTGTTGTTTTTTTTCACTACATATTATTCCCCCCCCCCCCCCTTTTTTTAATTTTATCTAAATGATATTTCCATAAAAATAAATATATCATTGAAAACATGATGTGGATTATGTTTTCTGCTGGAATATTTTCAATCTTGTTGGATGGAGGAGGGGTATTAATGTATTATTGCACTTTAATCTTTCGTTTTAAATTGACAAATGACAATTGATTTTAGGCGAAACACGTTCTAAGGTCTCTGTACTTTTATGTTTTATTTCGTTAGGTCTTTGTACTATTCTTTTATTTTACTGGGTTCTTTTACTTTAATAATTCACTTTCTCAAGTTCCCGTACTTTTATATTTAATTTTGATAGTTCCTTATACAATTTTTTTTATTTCAATAAGTCCTACTTTTATGTTCGATATCACCAAGTCCCTATTCAATGGAACTAACAAAGTGGTTAACTTTTTTATTATTTTAAATAATATTTTAGTTATTTATATATTTATTTATGCACATATATATATATATAATTTATAATATGTGAGTTGATGTAGTAATATGTTTAAAATAAAGTTATTATGATCAAGACATGCATATAATCAAAGTTTAAACAAATGAAATATTTATTACATTCGAGAATTCAAACATCTTAATTTTTGGAATTTTGGAGCTAATTTATTGTTAAATAAAAAATAGAAGCTTTCAATGAATGTAAATATGTAATACGTACTAATAGAATGGTTTGTATTCAATGAATTCAAGAATATTTAATATTTCCTTGAATTTAAACATGCATTAAAAAATACAAAGCAACTGTAAATAATTTATAATAGTTTTACTATTTTTCATCTCTCTATTTCTTCACCCTCATAATATATTTTACATGCGTTTTTTAGATGATCATGTGTTCAATTTAGATTTTGATATATTTTTTGATTATTTCATCAAAGCTTCATTAGTATTTTTTTTAATAAATTGGTTAGGTTAAATAACAAAAAAATTAATTACTTTGTTAGTTCCATTAAACAAGGACTTAATAATATCAAATGTAGAAGTAGAAGGACCTATTAAAATAAAAAAATTTGTAGAAGGATCTCTCAAAACAAAACAAAAATGTACAGGGACTTGAGAAAATGTATTAGGAAAGTAGGACCTACGAAATTAAAAAAATTGTATAGGGACCTATCAAAACAAAACATAAAAGTACAGAGACCTAAGATGTGTTTTGCCTTGATTTTATTGA
Organism: Perilla frutescens; assembly: GCA_026008535.1. Lineage (NCBI taxonomy): Eukaryota > Viridiplantae > Streptophyta > Magnoliopsida > Lamiales > Lamiaceae > Perilla > Perilla frutescens. The sequence continues at coordinate 36,422,792 of BRKX01000015.1, forward strand.
TTTAAATTTGATAACGTATCTTATCTTATGCATATTAACAAAATAAGAAAATATGAGAATCAGATGAAGAAAACAAAATTGAATTAGTTAGGCATGTAGAGATTCATTCCACTCTGATATTGATATGATCATCACTTGACATGTTGCCCATCCCTAATGGCTAGTATAATTTTGCATAAAATCATTGATAAGTGTAAATCACCCTAAATTATTATCTAATTCAAAGAATGGGCATTTGGAAAAAGATTAAGGAAACCCCACTATAAAAAAAAAAAAAAGAAGCATGATGTATATTATCCAAACAAAGTAAAGTGCGAGTTCCACATAAATCTCTTGGGCATGGTTGAAAAAAGTTGAAACATGAAAATGGATATATGTATGTATATTGGTCTGACTTCTGAGTGTGTAAATATATATCAATCTCGATCATTTAAATTAATTAGATGGGTTGATTTTTTTTACTACTTTTTTCTAAAATAAAATTAGAATCGATGTACGCTGATTTTAGCATTTGTATATTGAATTTAGCATTTTTTTTTTCTAACATGCATTACAACATTGTCATTGCCCTTTTGTAATTTATAAAATTATCAACGTCATTTTTTTAAAATTAAAAATTAAATTGCATGGTGGGTGTTAATTTTAGACTTGCATTTTTTAAAATAATTTACGAAATTACGAAGAAAGGCACTGTGAATACACATGTGCACGCTAACCCTAGCATTGGCGATTTGTGTTGAATTATTCTTGTAGGTGGGGCGAGGGGTGTACAGACTCCTAATTTTTTTAATTACTTCTTTTAAGAAGTCAATATATCACTATACACGCAACAGCAAATTGTGATGTTCTAATTTTCCAACTTGTATAGCTGAAGAATTTTAACACAAATCATAATCATAATTATAATCATAATCATAATCATAATCATAATCATAATCATAATCATAATCATAATCATAATCATAATCATAATCATAATCCTTGTATACATGGATTATAACACAATGTGATAGAAGCAACCATTCATGGATCCGACCAATTATCAAGTGACTTGAGCAGTTCAATTTAAACACTAGATATTGGAGCATTTGGCTGAAAAAAATACTAAGTCCTAGTGGTAAGATCCAACACTCTCAACAGACAAACTCTACACCATCAACAAAATGTACAAAATCTAAAGTAAACTCTATGGAGTTTCTAAAGCCTGCCACGGTCGGTCCCCGGACTTGCCAGAGTTAAGACTACACCTTGAAGTTCACTATTACCCCTCAAGGCACCCCGGCTGCTGTCTGGAGATGGTCTTCTAGGTTGAGCTTGTTCCGGATGCCTTGAAAAGGCGACTATGGGATGATTTTGTACAGAATTTGCATCGCTAGAGGCAATGTGGTGAGCCGGAGAATGAGGATGCTGGCTAAGAATGGCACCCCGCGACACAAGATCAGGTCCCTTGATCAAGAAGCATTGACACCAAAGTTAGAATAGAATCTATAGGAAAATCAAGTTATAAGTGTGTGAGCTTACCGGTGCAAATAAGACTCCTCGAAAGACTTTTCCATTGACAGTTGCTGTCATGAGGTAGCCCGAATCAAATATCCCATCCACTTGTCCACGAACTTCTGCTCCCATCTGCAACATGAAAATGAAGTGATTCATTGAACAAGTAATGGACAGTAGTAATATAATTGCACGAGGCATGTAGAAGAATTATGGAGCATACCAAATTTCTGGTTTTCCCTGACCCCAGAGATAATGAATCTGCAGCACTGCAGATCATGTTCTTGTGTTCTTGCTTAAGCTGACTTGGATGCTCCCATGATGGATATATGTCGGGAAAAGGTCTAGATATTGCGTGCCTGGAGCTAGTCTGGTTTAAGGGAGCATTGTTCAGCTGATAACAGTTTGAACTGGAAACGTTTTGCCTAAACAGCATATGAACTCTGGAAGATGGATAAGAGGTGCCCGTGTTTTTCTGCATGGGAGTTTGCTCATGATCGGATTGAGATGGAGATGAGTGCTGTGACAATGAAGTAGAATGTTCAATGGCCTCCACATTATCTTCAAGAAACTTCGAATTACTAGTTCTTCGCCTCTTAGGATGCAACGTACCTTCAAGGAACCAAAAAAAAGTAACCATTACTCATCTGTTTAACTATACAGTTGAGGAAAAGAGCAGCAAGATACATTGAGAGACTAACCAGAACCAAAACGAAAAGACTGCTTGGGAACAAGCTCGAGCTCCTCGACTTCCTGTGATGTTGAATCTTCATTGTCACCTACAAATATTGTTTTATGCTGCCAAAAAAGATGAGCGCAACTTAGCATATCTGATCATGACACTTGTAGTAGGCAGAGTTGGTTAGATTTAACAATTCTTGTACCAAATTACTCTCTGCTTTGGTCAATAAAATTTTTGTTTCTTCTTTAAATGTGTTTCCAAAAGGCTTGCAAGTTTGTGAGTCGATCTGCAAGACGAGCAATTCATTGAGGGGACGTTCATCCTCTCCACACCTGGAATGTCAAACAGCGAAGCAACATAAACATCAGTATAACTCATATGCAAAGAGAAACAAGTCTCAAGAATCAAGATCTCACCCTCCAAATATGGCAATACCCAAATTTGTAACGGTGGCTGTATGAGAAAATCGGCCTTGAGATTTTGGCGAATTGATGTCAAGCTGAACCCAAGAAGAAGTTATCACATCAAGAACCCAAATGTCATCGTAGTATTGTTTGTCACCAACTCCGCCAAGTAGATAGACCTATAGACATTCATATTGCTCTTTTAGCATCATGCAAGCACGAGGGGAAGGGCCGTTCGTGGAATATAAAAATCAATCAAAACCCCTTGAGAATTGAACGAGTCATGCCTCAGAATGAGTTAATCCAAACAGAGGATTCAACATTTCTACAACTAGTACAATTCAAGAACACTTGCCTTGGTTCCTATACTTAAGAATCATTGTTGGTGTACAAAGAATGAAGTAAGTCATCATTGTTGGTGTACAATTCAAGAACAAAGCAAATGAAGTAAGTCATCATTGTTGGTGTACAAAGAATCACTTGCCTTGGTTCCTATACTTACAGCAGCATGGCCAGCACGAGCACCGGGTGAAGCTCCGTGAGCATCCAACTGTGAAGGACAAAAAAGTATGTTTTAAGTTCATTATAGTTCTGAATTCATTATATACAGTATTATGAAAGTGGAAGTTGATTACCTTAGACCAAATGACTTTATTCATGTCTAGTACACTAACATCTCCTTGGTATCTATAACCAGAGTCTCCACCAAATATGAAAAGTCGGTTACCCACAGCCACCGAGCTATGGCTGTCACGAGGGGCGGGTATACTACCCTTCACCTCAGGTGATGACCAGTACATACTTTTGAGGTCCAAAATATGCAAATCATTCAAGTAATTAGCCTCCCCTTCTCCACTACCCCCAAATATGACCATTTTCTCATCACTAATGACATTAGCCGTGTGACTCTCTCGAGGAGAGGGGGGATTTCCATGGCATTCGGGGCGAGTCCACTCCCTGGACATGAGATCCAATATGTGGAAGTCATTGACCTTCTTACATCCATTAGTACCTCCAAAAACTAGCATCCTGTGCCCCACAAGCACGGCGCTGTGGCTGTCTCTCGGTCCTGGCCCCTGCCCTGAAGTCTTCAGCACGCTCCAACTCATTGTTGCAAGATTGCACACCACCACGTCGCTGAAATGCACTCCCCCGCGGCATCCCTGAACAGAGAAACACTCAAACTACTCATTCACCCACAATACTACTTTCTTCTCCATCAACTTTTGTTTTCAAATGAAACTAACTAACTAACTGCTTTTATTTATACATGTACACTATCGCATTTATAATTGCTCATTATCAAACTCACTACAATTACTTCAATGATTATGTTAATGCAAATGTCTTAAGGCCAAAGTGATTGCAAAAAATTATAAAAACTGAGAGCTAGAGTTTGGCAGTCCATTTCAAGAAATGTGAAATGTTTCTTAACAAAAATTACAAGCATCAGACAACTTAATTGCATCCTACCTTTTCCTTAATGATGGTCATTACAAAAAAAGAAAAAAAAACTAATAAATTTGAAAGAAAAAGAATAGTAATGGGTTGGGTTGGAAAACACATCTCTGATCATTAGAAGAAGGGAGAACCAAATACTGTACCACCCTCTTTATATGAATGAAGATATGCTTTACAAGTACATGAAATTTTATTTGAAACTCATTCACGTAGCAATTTCACATATAGGTAAATCTTCTCTCTCTCTCTCTCTCTCTCTCTCTCTCTCTCTCTCTCTCTCACTCACATACACACACGTTTTTATGTGAGTGTGTAGGGGACAAGCAAGTTATGATCCAAGAATGAGATATAGGGGTACACCAATTAATTTCTTGAAGCAGCAAACATTTTCGACCATGCTGCCAACCCTACAAACAACTACAGAAAGAAAATTCTTCAAATATGCTGTTAATTCGAAACAAGAGACAAAATTAGTAAAAAAAGAGAGGAACACCATAACAATTTATGAAAGAGAAGGTGCTTTCTTGCCAAAATCATCACATATATCTACAGCAAACTAAGAAGACACAATAAAGTACACATATGTATATATAGGGGGAGAGGGAGAGAGCAAATTAAAGTTACTACCATTGAAATAAATTTCATTCACAGAAGAAGATGCATATAGATAGGTAGAAACAAACAAGCAACCTCCAAAACATATATACTAAAACTGAAGCATGAACAATAATCACATTGAATATACAAAGCATGCAAAAACAAACATTTGACATATATGGAAAGTAAAAATAAAAGAATGCTTACTCCAAAAATGTAAATCAAACCATTGAAGTAGCAAGCAGAATGCCCCCATCTCTCAGAAGGGGTAGCACCAAGAATCTTTGGATACACCCACATTGCATGATTTCTTGCAACTTCTCCTCCTCCTCCCAAAGAGCCCATATTCATTCAAGCTTTGGGTTGTGTGAAAACTTTCTCAACAGTTGAGAGAGTGTATAGATAGAAAATGCTTGACAATGATGGGGGAGAGAAGATGAGGAGGAGGAGGAGTAAGAAAAAAAGAAGGGTCAAATTAAAGAGGACATGAAGAAGCCAAGTGACATATCAACTATCAATGTCAATGGACATGAAAAGATGGGCGCTTTCAAGTCCAAATCACTGTGCCACCACCAACACATCAACACAACCTCTACTTAAATACACAACTGCGACTACAGTTAATTAATAACTCAAAAATGTATTCCATCAATTATTTGTTTCTAGTTACAGTGTTATATATATACATGCATGTCCAGGAGTCATAACTAGGAGATTAAACTCTCTCTCTCTCTCTCTCTCTCTCTCTCTCAGACGCACACACACTGATACTAATTATCTAGTACTTTATCTATATGTTTGTTATTTCCCATGTTTGTTTAATGGTTTGTTTATTGTTTGCTCGCTTTTTCCTCGGCTGTCCAACTGAAAATGATGGGAAGTTGTTTGGTCTTTTTCTATTTCGTGTGTGAGAGAGAGATGTCACAGAGTGTGTGAGTGTGTGTCTGTCTCATTGGGATTGATGGGAGGTTTTTTTTTTCTTTTTTCTTTTTTTTCTGAGGCACCCCAATTTCATTATTTCAAGAAAAGTGAAGAGTGATGTGGATCAAGAAACTTAATGTGTGTTTGCTCAAGGTGCTTGTTGTGTGTGTTTGGTGCAAAATCCTGTTCTTTTAGTTTCGGGAATTGGAGTAGGCACTCTTTTCCTAAATTTGTTCCCTTCTTAATATTTATTATTCCCCAAAATGCCAAAAAAAAAAAAAACAATTTATTCATAAATAGCCTAAAACCTTCATTTTACCTAGGGGCTAGGCCATATATATTTAATATTAATTCTTCCCCATTAGACTTGCCCATTTGCACTATGAATTTTTTCTAAATTGAATAATAGTATTTCTACAAAAATGTGAAAAAATGCAATAGCAACGCGAGTGCTACACACAAAGTTATGTTTGATGAGAATGAGGTTAATTTATAGGCCGGATCGGGCCTAAAATAGTGGCCCGAACAAGTAAGGCACATACTCTTACTCTGCACCCAGTTCAGGCCTCCAAATGGCAGCCCAATGATATTTCTTATCGATCGAACTCCACTGAATTTTCACCTTTCATCTCATGCTCAATCTTATAGATTTTATTTTGGTATTTATTATTTATTTTCTATAACATTACAGTCAAATATTGGTAAAAAAATATGAAAAATAAGTATTATAGATATAAAGGTACAATATGAATATAAATTAAACCGTACGGGTGAAAAGATATGGACACACGTGTATATATCGTGTTATATATATTTATATCCATAGGTCATAAAAAAAATTATAAGTATTTTGGAAACATTTAAATTTATAATTTAATGTAATGATAAGTGGACGCTTATAAGCTATTAAAAAATATTAATCTTCTAAAATAAATCAAACTTTTAGAATTCTCAAATAATGAAAATGTGACCTCATATATGTTTGTTGAAAGAAGTAATTATTATGCATGTTGTTGGTGCAAAAGTAGCACGTTGTGTGATTGTCGTTATTTATGACAAATTATGTGTCCGGCTTCGAATTCATTCAGAATGATGATTTGGTGAAATATTCATGATTTCGTTGTGCAAAAGGAACAATAAGGTTGAAGATGAGAGATTTCAAAATTCGGTATTCAGATTGGTGTTCCACCGAGTGTTCATTACGTCAGCATTCTACTTCGGAATTCAATAGTTAATTGAAAATTAATTCAATAGTAAAGAACACCACACATCTGAGCGAGGTCAACAGTACTAACACATGTTATAACACCTGTGTTAAACACATACTCCCTTCATCCCAATAAGATAAGTTGATTCAAATTTTCACAATGATTAAGAAAAAGAAGAAAATTAATAAAAAAAAATCCTAATATGCCCCTATTTATTTATTTGACAATGAATTGATGTTAATTAATGTAAACATATTAAATAGAAATTAACTAAATATATATAGAAATCCGCCTATATATCGGGACATTCCAAAAAGATAAATAATTCTATCTTACTGGAATGGAGATATTATTTTATATGAAAAATGTGTATTTTTTAATAAATATAGAAAAAAAATTGCGAGGAAAATGATAATATTATCAATTATTCATGTGTATGATTACTGCACATAAAAATTAAAAAGTGTATATATATATTTATATAAAATATCTAGTACACGTGTAATATATATAGCTCGGCTTATTTGGTCAGTCAATAATTATTATGATTGGACTAGTATAGTATATAGCCATCTGTGAGCAATAACTACTTAAATTCCGTCACCATCAGCATTCATTGGTTTTGGTCGTGACTTGTGAATTTCTGATCTCATCCCGACTACTTAATTAATTTGCATACTATATATAAACTTTTCATCTCACTTATAGATTCCACGTAAAATAGTATTTATCTTGTGATTAATTGTAGTGTAAATGGATAAAAAGAGGCAAAATAAAATAGTAATTGGGAAAAAAAATCAAGATATAAGGCTATATGAGTTATTTGGGCAATTTGGAGTATAAATATCTACAATACCCCTATGACACACTTGTCAACACATTCCAATAATTGTGTAAGTGTACTATTTACACTTTTAATAACTACCTAATAAATGCACACACCTAACATATAAAAATTCAATTTCATGAATTTTAGGGTAAGGGTTAGAAAGTGTCAAACTCTAAAATAACAAAATTGTTAAAAATGAAAATAAGCATAACGAATTTTTTAAAAAACTAACGTTAATGCACGTAACGAAAATTATTTAAAAAACTGACCTACCACTAACGTTTTGAAAACGAAAATAAGCATAATAATTTTTTATTTAAAAAACTAACGTACATGCACGTAACGATTTTTTTAAAAAAAAACTTACACTCCATTAACGAAATATAAGATAACGATTTATTCTTTAACATAATGATTATCATTTGTTACATAATGATTATCATTTGTTATGCTTTGTTTTGAATTAATAAATGGATAACGATTATCATTTATTAATGCACAACTATATAACGTATGCATTGAATTATACATAACGAAACTTTAATAATGAATAACGAAAAGCATTCAATAGGTAACGATTGAAATGATATAGACCCTAAATGAAATGATAACGAAATGGTATACATATTTTTATCCCATAACGATTGAGTATTAGTTGCCAACATTAAATGAACATCAACGCATTATTCTTTGTTTCTACTTCGGCAAAACGAGGTAAGTAAAATGCATAAATATGTATTTGTATAGGTAGGTAGTAGTTGACTGAAATTAAATTTAATTTAATGCATTTAATTCTAAGTAAGAAAGGTTGGTGGTGTAATGTGCATATATTGAAGTTAAGGTTTGATCCGGAACATCCAAACACAAAAAATATGTAGAATTACCTCAAAGAAAAGGGAAGAAATATGTCGAGAGCTTGATACACAAGATTATTGAAGAAAACAACGTCGTCTTCATCTGCAAAACACCCTCGACATTTCTATGTAAAAGTTTCCAAATTTTGAAAGATACGTCTCGAGTTTATTTCTGCAAGAAACTTATGATTTTTTTTAGATTAGGTTATCTGTTGTTACGTCTGTAGTTCTAAAGTAATATCTAAATTTATCCTCACTAGTGTTGTGGTTTCTTGATTTTAATTCTATAACGTTAGGCTAAAAGGATAACGATAGAAATAGAAGGCATAATTGATAGCTTGAAAAAATAATGGTAATGATTCTTGAATAAAAAGAATAATGAATAATGATTAATAGTAATAACGATAATTTACATATGATAACGTTTATTTAAAAAAGAATAACGAATGTTATAAAATATTGATAACATTTATTTGAAAAAGGATAACAAAAGCTAAAAGATACTGATAACGATTCTTGAATAAAAAGAATAACGAAGAACCATTAATAGTTATAATGATAATTTAAAAAAGCCATAACGTTTATTTAAAAAAAATAACGAAAGTTTGAAAATATTGATAACATTTATTTAAAAAAGGATAACGAATGTTAAAAGATATTGATAACGATTATTGATTAAAAAGATTAACGAATAACGATTAATAGGTTATAACGATTAATTAAATATGATAGTGTTTATTTAAAAAAAGAATAACGAAAGTTAAAAAAATATTGATAACATTTATTTAAAAAATGATAACGAAAGTTAAAAGATATCATAAAGATTATTATCATTATCACAAAGATAACGATAATTTGATTAAAAGAATAACGATAATTTAATATGTTTGTGATATAACGATTAAAATTTATAACGATAAAAGATATTGACAACGATTAAAATTTATAACGATAACGATTAAAATCTATAATGATAACTATTGATAATCGTTATGGTTATAAAAGCTCATAATGATTGTTTATTTAATTTCTTATAATGATAACTATTGATAATCGTTATGGTTATAAAAGCCCATAACGATTGTTTATTTAATTATCATTATTCATTATCGTTTTTCTCCTTTTAAATTATCGTTATTCATAAATTAAATTTTCGTTATGTTAAGAAGAGAATTTTTGTTATTGGGAACTTTAACTTTCGTTATGGCAAAATTAAATGTTCGGTATGTTTACATTACGTTTTCGTTGTGTTAAAAATTAAATTTTTGTTAATGTAAAATTAAATTTTTGTTATGTTTAAAAAATAAGATTCGTTATTGATAAAATTAAACTTTCGTTATATATAGTTAAATTTCGTTATTGGTGTATTAAGACAGATGGTTCGTTATGCTTATTTTTGAATTTTATGTTATGATAGATGGTTAGACATCGTATTATTGTACGACATAGTGGCCGATGGGAGAGAGCTCAATACGAAGATGGTGTGGAGGAGCAGATCATCATGTCATCGGATGGTTTCTGTTTTAGGTCACTAATCAGAGAGATTCATGAGTTACTGGAGACCGATCACACATCTGTCGAGTACTAGTTATCATGGATGTCGAGCACCAATAGTGGCAGACAGATAAAGACAAGACTGAAAGATGATGCAGATTTGCTTGACTTGCTCCACGAACAGAGCTCAGAGATGGTTGTGTATGTTGTTCAGAGAGGCTGTAGCAGCTCAAGGGTCATCCCTGACACCGTGCCAGAAGAAAGAGATCCGGTTAGAGATGAGCAGAATGTTGATGATCATGCAGGCCCGCACGAAGGAGAGGAAGAAGAAGAAGTCGACGAAGAAAAAGAGATGCCCTCTAGTGATGAAGATGAAGAGGAGAACGACATATCGACCTTGCTCGAATCATTGTATACGGAGTTTTGTGGTTGGATTCGTTCGACAGGGGGTAGAGGGCGATTGCTGGGTATGATGGGAGGAGCAACATCATCGAATACTAGGTCTGAGGATGTTCCTGAGAGGGCCTTGAGCAATTGGGTTGTTCCGCTTGCAATCTGGACATTGCTGGCCCACTGAATTGGGGGAGCCTTCAGCAGCACATACTGACACACTTTACAAGGATGCTATTTTTCGTACGAAGGATGATTTGGCCCTAGTTGTGGGACTCTATCACATGCAGAATCGAGTGAAGTATGTCGTGTATCGATCAAACAAGACACGACTGGTCTACATGTGCAAGCATGGCATGGAGTGCCCGTTTAGGTTGTGTGCTGTTGTGGATGGAGTTGTTTGGAGAATCTACAAGTACAACTCCACTCACACTTGCCACATGGATATGAGTCGCATTGCTCCACGCCAGGTGCCTGCACGGGTCATTGCAAAACATTTTTCTCGCAAACTGGTGGATGAGGGGGTTGTTCTGAAGCCCAAAGAGATGATGTCTGAGCTTTTATGCGAGTACGGGATTCAGATCGATTACAGTTTCGCTTTGCGCTCGAGGAACATTGCTATTGAGATGATTTATGGAGACTATGATAAGTCATATGCGCAATTACCTGCGTTTCTGCATACGGTGCAGCTGCAGAACCCCGGGACATTGTACGAATTTTTGACGACCCCTGAAAATCAGTTCCAGTATATGTTTTTGGCACTCGGACCGTACATCAGATCTTTTCAAGAGGGTTCACGACCAGTGGTCGTGATTGATGGGACACACTTGAAGGGGAGGAACAAGGGAATTCTGTTTGTTGCTGCGACGAAGGACGAGAATGAACAAATATTACCTATTGCAATTGGTCTCGGTCCGATCGAGAATGATGATTCTTGGAAGTGGTTCCTGAGTCGGTTGGATATCACTCTGGGGGAGACTGAAGATCTCATGATTGACCACTTCAAGCAGCGAGGTGTGGTCAACTGGCCTCCAACGATGCCCAACCGACGTCCAAGCTCGGGGAAAACCTCACAGGCCCATGTCTGTAAAACAAATTGTCATATCTTCTTATTAAAATATCAAGTAGATAAAACATAAATTTAACTAATTATTTGAACGGTCCAAACAGGTCCATACCAATGATACGCTCCATCATTCTCTCCGCCCATAGCCCGTCGAACTCTGGGGATGAGACTGATAAAGTGCATCAACATCTGAAATGTGTAGCCCCCTCATGTAAAAGAATTCCAAGCATCAGCATCTTCTACCAGGGCCCACACCCAGCCATCGATCGCGCGTGAGGGGTCATGGCAAAATAAGATCCGATACACGACCAAGATGTTCGCAATCTTCACGTAGTCTGGAGGGTGATTGGGTAGCCTCTTATCTGTGAACTTATCATACATCTGTGTCACAGTCGTCTTCTTCCCTTCAAATAATCGGTAAAAGATGTCGTTAGGCGGAATGGGATGAGCCGCATTCGGATCGAAGTTCGACGGGCCGAACTGTAAACCTGACACCAGTGCGAACTCTGAGGGCCCAAAGCGAAGTGTGGTTCCATTGACATAGAACCAACACTCTCTACCCTCGCGTGCAGGATCCTGGACACGCACCTCGCGACATATCAAGGCATGCATCGCCTTGCGTGCTATACTACCCCCCCTAAAGTCCAAAAAATGTCCAAAACATCCAGATCTAAACATCTGGATCGTAGCCTGACCACCAAAATGCTCTAAGACCTCCCTAATATTCTCTATTAGCTCCAGCTTTATGTACATCAAAATATTCGACTTCAGCCTCTGGAGGGGGCGTCTAATCCACTTAATCTAATATTCACAATAGAAAATTAGACTGTTATTAAATTATTAAATTAAATTTGTAGCTACATGTATTAAACAATTATTACTATTATTGTTATTATTATTATTATTATTATTATTATTAGATTAATTGTTGTTGTTGTTGTTATTATTATTATTATTATTATTATTATTAAAAAATTATTACTATTTATATTAATTGTTTTTTATTTTATTTTTTTTACTAATAGTGTTATTTAGATTATTATTATTATTATTATTATTATTATTATTAATAAAAAGTATTATTATTTATATTATATGTTTTCGTTAATTTTATTTTTTACTAATAGTATTAATTAGACGAATATTATTATTATTATTAGATTATTGTTGTTCTTATTATTATAACTATTATTATTATTATTATTATTATTATTATTTTGTATTATTTGTATTTTATTATTATTATTATTATTATTATTATTATGATTAAATGTAATTAAGATTCAATAGGACATAATGATTTGGATAAATGTGGCCTACATATTTAGTTAAATGTGGCCTAAGGAACAAATTATCATTATAATTACTTAAATGGCCATAACGATTAATTAAAAATAGTGCATAATGATTTAATATAAATAGCATAACGAATAGGAACAAATTAGCATTATAATTACTTAAATGACCATAACGATTAATTAAGAATAGTGCATAACGATTTAATATAAATAGCATAATGATTATGAACAAATTATCATTATACATACTTAAATGGCCATAACGATTAATTAAAAATAGTGCATAACGATTTAATATAAATAGCATAACGAATAGGAACAAATTAGCATTATAATTACTTAAATGGCCATAACGATTAATTAAGAATAGTGCATAACGATTTAATATAAATAGCATAACGATTATGAACAAATTAGCATTATAATTACTTAAATGGCCATAACGATTAATTAAAAATAGTGCATAACAATTTAATATAAATAGCATAACGATTTCATAACAAATTAGCCATAACGATTAATCAGATACAATATTCGTTATGCATATCTAATATACGATCGTTACATTAAAATATTAGCCTAACGATTAATTAGCGATACATTTAAATAGCATAACGATTTCATATAAATAGCCGTAACGAATGATTAAAATTAGCCTAACGATTAATTAACGATATATTAAAAAAGTATAATGTTATTTATTTTAGCATAACGATGAACTTAAAGGCCATAACGAATGATTAAAATCGTAATGATTAATTAAAAAAGCATAACGATGCGTAACGATTAACTATAAAGGCCATAACGATTATTAAACATAACGATCGATTAAAAAACTTTCGTTAGGCACCGAAACTTTCGTTAAGGATCAATATAGTATCGTTTCACATCTAAAAACCTATCATTACTCTAGATCTCAAAACAAAACATGGAAATTTCACAGAACAATTAAATCTTATATTAAGCAAAAACATATCGTTATGCAAGATCCCTAAACCTATACTTTCGTTACATATAAATCATAAAATTAACGAGTCGTCTAACCTCTCCCGCTTCAGACGGTCGTTCTTCACCTCCTTCCTCCATCGCCAGTCGGTCTTCACCGTCGTTGCTCCGGCGAACAAGTTTTTTTTTTTTCTTTCACAGACCGGTAGAGAGAGGGGTTTGAAAGCAACGAGAGTGAAAGAGGAGAAGTGAGAGAGAGAGAGAGTAAGAGAGGTAGTTACAAGATATTAATGGAATTCAAAGCAACGATATTAATGGAATTGAATTCCACAACCATATCTTTTTTTTTTCAAATTGATATCGAGTTCGGATAGATATGGAGAGATTTTGTTCCAGAAAAATCTTTTATTCCTTTTGCATGGAAAGTACAACATTGTGTAAGAAACTTTTCAGAAAAGCAGGGAATATATTCTTATTTAATTCGGTCAATGTTCAGATATAGTACAAATTGCCTATATAACTCCTACCACCTTAAAACTTACCCAACTAAATAAATTTTAAAAATATATTGTCTATATAAACTTTTCTCCCTTAATTGTATTACAAATGATATAATTTAAAAGGAATAATTTTTATTGTGGTATTATATGTGTGTGTGTGTGTGTGAAATGATAATACAAGCCAAGTTTAATTTGGAAATTAAAGCAAATAAAAAAAATATATTGTAATATTTCGAATATAATGGAATAAAGTGAATATAAAAGATTCAATTCGGAAAAAAAAAATGCGTGCTCCTTTTTGTTTAAATCTTATTTTTAACAAAAAAAATGGAGAGAGAGAGAGAGAGAGTTCCAAACAGTAAAGAACATATATAGTATGTTAAATAACAAGTAAAGATTGTAATATGTGTGTGTTTTATGGATTTTGCGCCTTAGAAATTAGAATTGTGATCTTGGTTTCTTTATAATATATCCAGATCGATCAGCGAACATCCACAGAGAATTTTATTCCATTACGAAAATTTAGAAGAATGAGATTTATTCCGCACATAAAATGATAAAAGTTGATAGCATTAAGTTACAAAATATATAGTAAATAAGTTACAGAAATACCTTTTTTTTGTTGGTAGATAATTCTATATATATATTCTCCTTCACCTTTTTTGTTGGTATATAAATATATAGTTAAAGACTTAAAAGTCATTAATTGAGCACTTATCTAAAAAAACCAATTCGGAATGAATGACTAATTAAGAAATAAATCACGATTAATGTATATTTTTATTCCCTAATTAGAGTGCGTGCGTGCGTGCGCGTTTGTGTTTTTTGTACAAAAATCTTAATTACTTTTACCACAATTTTACTATTTCCCACCTGAGAACACGAAATTAATTAATTGAGACCTTCTGGCCAAAATATCGTAATAGCATTCTCATAAGTTTTCACAAAATAAAATAAAATAAATGAAGGGTAAAAGCGATTAAAATTGAGACTAATTAATTCCCTTAGACACTTTTCTGAAAAAAATTTCACTTTCCATATATAATATCAGATTACAATTAAGCATTTTACCCTTTTATTCTAATACAATTTGGTACCCAGTTTATCCTGGCTAACCCATTAGTTTTTGTCAGCTGCACTTAAACAAAAATATATATAATATGCATAAATTAATTACTAACTTACCACAATGTAATTAAATTTGGAAATATACTAGCTACAAATAAGGGTTTTTTTTTTCAATAAAAAAAGTGTTGATCGACTGTTGCCATGTGCCCCCCCAACTTTGCAGCATGTGTCAAGTTGACGAGCTGATTTAGATTTGTGGGCATGTCAAGAATTAAATTTGTCAAGAGATGGTAAATTGATTAATTGGTAAAGACGAAACTATATCATTTGACAAATAATTCTTTAATATTTAAGATTAGTGCCCCATTCTCAAAAATAGAATTGAGGAATTATGACAAATATTATTGGCTGCTTTAGATCCCGTATCATCTCATGTCACGTGGTCTTATCATCTTTCTTCTATAATTCAGTTATTAGCTTTTATTCTAATTTTTTCTTTCTTTTTTTTTTGGTGATTTAGTTTAAATTTATAATTATCAACTATGGTTCTTTTTACTCAATCGTGTATAATTATTTTTTTAATATTTAAATTTTAGTTTTTACTTAATAATCAGTTATTATCCTGTATTATAATTTGTAATTTTTTAATTTGAATTTTTTTATGATAAAATGTTATAACTAATTTTTATTTTTATAATAACTATTATTAAATTCATAATTTAATAGTGGAACATGAATTGTAACACATAATTACACACATAATCACTTTAAAAGATAAAATCAATGATTTACATTAATCGCGAATCAATCTAAACATACTTTATCATATGGTTCGATTTAAAAATACATGGACCCTGGGATCAGCTAAAATTTACTCCCTCCGTCCCAATAGTAAGGTCTCCTTGCTATTGGGCACGGAGATTAAGGAGAAGTAGATTAGTTGGTAAAGTAAGTCGGTAAAGTAAGTGGACTCCACTTTATTTAGGAGTATTATAATCAAAAGTAATATAAGTAAGTGGGGTCCATTTTGATTAAGACATTAATTATTTCCTTTTTGGGTATGAGACTTGGTATTGGGACGTCCCAAAAAGGCAAGAGGGACCTTGCTATTGGGACGGAGGGAGTAATATTTTGGTGATATGTTTGCATTACGGTGCGTATCACACTTTAATTTATTCAGAATACAAGCAATCTAATACTTATGTACAGTAAAACCTCTATACAGTAATATCGTTGGGACCAGAGAAAAATATTACTATAGGGAGGTTATTCTTATATAGAGTTTAGATATAAAAATCATTATTTTTTTAAAAAATTAATATATATTATACAACACTTGAAAATGTCCCTTCATATTTAAAAACATGAATTTAAAAGGTATGTAAGATCCATTCATGTGCTCTAACTGAATAATACATCATATAGGAATCACGCAAGATGCTCATGGTGATAATCCAGAGAATGATAGTGTAGAAATAGAAAAAATATTATGTCAACAAGCTTCAAACATGTTGGACAAGCTGGAAATATTTTAAATTCAACAAGAAAGTGATAGTATTGACTAATTACTTCGAACATACAAGTTAAAGGGTGTGATATTAACCCAAAAAATTAAAGCACTGCCACGAATAACTTTAGATAAGCATTTCACACAATCTTTAGTTTAATGTAACATATGTAGTTAAAACAGTTCTAGACATTTTATATAGATATTTAAATATATATGAAACTAGTATTGCACCCGTGCGATGCACGGAGAGTGGGGTACACATATTTAAAATTTTATTAAAATATGATCACAGTAAAAAAATATTGCTTCAATTATCGTATTGAAACTAAAATATTCAAAATTTGAAGTATTTAGCAAAATAAAACATACAACCAAATCAAAATGAAATTACAATCATATATCAAGTGCATGTATTATCAGTAGAATTTTTAAGCGGAATATTTAATTAGATTAAGTTCATTATATGTGATTTATATATCCTCAATCAAATATTAGGTTCTAGATATCATTCTCATTTAATATTTCATATATTAACCTAATATAAATAGACATGGTGTGTGTATATATAATCAAATTTATCCATCCCTAATATAAATATATACACAAATTCCTAATATTAATATTAATATTTCACGACTGAGAGTTGTTCATCCCTAATATTAATATTCACATATTAATTCCTAATATAAATAGATATGGTGTCTATGCATATATATAATGAAATTTATCTATCACTAATATTATACGTACGTAATCTATATATTAAGAGAAAATATTAGCTTCTCAATTAGTATAAATAGATATGGTGTGTGTGTGTATATATATAATGAAATTTATCTATCCTAATATCTATCACTAATATTATACGTACGTAATCTATATATTAAGAGAAAATATTAGCTTCTCAATAAGGAATAAGTGATTTGGGCGGAAAAAATTGTTATTTCTATTTTCGATGACTATCTTACTTTTAAATAATATATAGATTGGTCGTGGTACACCTTAAAAGAAATCATGTACTAATTTATAGAATCAACTACACCAAAGCTAGTAGCAATCATTGTCTGTTCTTGTAAATGTGAAGTGATATTGAATTTTCTGAATATTTAAGCAATATATCATTTGGAACATAAATAGATGCATGACCATCATTTTTACCTCCAACACTTCCATCATCTATACTTACAATTCACACCGAAAATTATTTCAGTTGAACTACTTTATTATGAGAACTCATATTTTGAAGTCTCATTTTTTATATGAATCTTAATACTTTGCAATTGCTTCATAGATATGAACGAATTAAAGCGACACTCTGCCCAATTTTTACTTGTATTAACTCCAAATTTTATGCCAAATTTGAATAACTTTAGATTAATATATTGAAAATTTTGTTAGATAAGAAATATTTATTATTATTTATTTAGACATGTTCATCATCATCATTATCATTACTTAAATCTACACATATTTATGTGCATAAATGTGTACTCCCTCTATAAGCTTTTATTTGTCGTTTAGGTTTTATAACTTGTAAACAATTATTTATCATTCTATATATTTTCACACACACTCTTAATTTTAACCCTACAAAATCCTTACAAAATGTCTTACTTTTAATATGGGAAGTGAGAAATCTTAATTAATATTTTTAGGAAAAATATATCTTAAAAGGATTTCATATGAAGGTGTATATTTATCAAAATATTTATACATTAATTTTTTGAAAATCTTAAAACGATAATTATAAGTTACTTAGAGTATATATTCTTATGTCCATACTTAGTTGGTCTACACATGAGTTCACAACACATAAGTAATTCCATTAAATAATTTATTATCATATATAGCATTATTTTTTTGAAGAAATTATTTTAGTATTTCTTATAAATTTGAAAAGGATTGTTAATAAAGATTTATTATTTCAGTTATATCGAGAAATATATTTCACATGTGCATTATTGTACGCATGCATTACTGTTATTATTATACAAAAACAATTTAAGTACATCTTCTATAAATTTCAAAATAATAATAGACATTTTAATAAATATAGATTATTTGAATAATATATCATCATAAAAAAAAATATAAATATGTTACTACTTTTTATAAGAAAAAAAAATTCCGATTTCTTATTACTTCATTTATTTTACACTCTGCGCTAACCATTAGAGTAATAATTATTCAAGATGATGATGATGATGATGATGATGATGATGTCTATATGTATTTAATTTACACAAATTAAAAAAAGTTGTTGTGAAATACCTAAATCAACAATGTTGTGTTTTTAAGATCAAGTAACCCCTTTCTACTATTACCACTACAATTAGGTTTTGTTGTGGTTTTTAGGATCAAGTAACCCAATTTCTACAATTACAACTACAATTAGGCTGTTTATTTTAATTTGTTAAGAATGTCTTCCAATATCTCTCCATTTTTTTATAAAAAAAAGTAAAAATCATTTCAAAATTATTATTATTATGGAAAATTAAATTTCTTGTAATTCGGAAATATTTTTTTAGTAATTTTATCTCAAATTATTTATTTAATTGCATTCTTACCGGTGAGAGGACCGAGGATGACAATTTAATTCAATTATTAGCAATTCAAAACCCATTAAACAACTTCGAAGTCTATAGTTTTGTTATTTTATTATAAAAAATATTCATTTTAGCTATTTCGATAGTGGTTTCATTTGAAACTCTTGTACCTAGAATTCAAATGCATATATATAAAGTGGAAAGCAATATTTATATTTTATCTTAAATACTTTAAAAATTTTCATCATATTTGACTTTGGCCTAATTTTTTGTTTAAATTAATTTTCAAACTTCGCTGGATGAATTTTACAAATTAATGCTTGATTTTGGGTATATATATTTGCTTAAATATATATGAAGAAGTAGAGCCCAAATCCAAGATAAATACAATTAAGATAGAAAAGAGTATTTCGTAAAGTTAATCAACTTTATATTTCATTGCAATCATTATGAATGTCATTATATTAATTTATATATGTTAAAAATTTGAGAAAACAAAGAAAGAGCTTTAAAATTTGTGCTTTGAAAAAAAAAATAGCGCTAAGCATGTAAGTTGTACACATCTATATGTACAACTTTAATGAATGGTGATGTATTAGTAAAATCAGACATCTCAAATTAATAAAACTAATGATTCTACAGTCTTAATTATGCATGCATGATTTATATGAATTTGTAATACTTAGTGCACAACCAATTTCAACAATATAAAAACCAAACAAATAAGCAATCGTACCATTAGTATTTAGATTATTATAATGCTAAAAACTATTTTACACGAAACTATTTAAAAGAAAAAAAACTCATATCTCCAAGTTGAAATTAAAATTCACTATGCATATAAACAAACATCTAATTATCTTGAACTTCTAAATAGATAAAAAAAAACATAGTTGGAAATCTATTAAAAATTACACTCAAGTCACCTTCACCTTCAAAGAAATCAATTATTCTATGAATTTTTGAATCTCGACAACCAGTGCAGTTTTGCTAGTATGACAGATGTTTATTCATCTTGATCCCACAATTCATGAATAAATACGATCTTGATTTCATAAGCAAGTACCTGATTGGAACCACATGTTTCTTCTTACACTCGATTATGTGAGAAACAAAATACATTCTTAAAACTTTCAATACATTCTTAAAACAAAATAAAACTGGGGCCAATTTCATTTCACTACAAATAAAATTTATGAGATTAGTTGATGTGCAATTTATAGGCTCTAGGCTATAACATAGGACGGTATTATTACCGTAATTAGTGTAATAAGATTAGCGTAATTTTTGGGTGAATAAGATTCAAAATTTATTATTCTATTTCAGAATATTATTTAAGCCCGAAAATAATTATAATACATATAGAATATATTTATATATATATTATGCTTAATAAGGTATTCTGTTTAAGATACTAAAAAAACTCATAAGATCTTAATTATAAATCCCCAATGATTGCGTTGATTGTTTTATTTTTGAGAAGAAAGATTGCGTTAATTTCTTAAATTTTATTTTGACGGAAAAAAAGATTGCATTAATTTTTAAAACCCAAAGATTGTGTTAATCTTTATGATTTACTATATTATGATATAGTGCACCGATATAAGGTAAATTATAATTAAACTAATTTAATTGTATTCATTTTCTTATTATAGGCAGATTGATATGGGCTATGTATATTGAATGCATATATGATATATTAGGTAGATTTGACTCGGTATATTTTCGCATTTTAATATTTTATATATTGATTACCTAGACGAATATTTAATATGATATGATTTTCGCATTTTATATATTGATTACCTAATTGCTAATTATTTCCATGTATAATTATTTATATATCACTATTTATATAGTTGATTTAGGCGGGAAATTTTTATATTGCTAGACTATTCTGTTTTTAGATATAATATAGATTTAATGTCACTTTATTACTATATGGAGGTAAATTTCTTAAGAATGTCCTAAAAAAATACTGGAATATTACAATGTAGAGGTTATTCTTATTTATAACTGGTCCCGAATTGGGACCACAACTTTTTATTACTATAAGGAGGTTATTCTTATATAGAGTATTCCTATATAGAGGTTTTACTGTATAAATTATGTATTAACATGCCAAACACACGATTTATATGTTATAGAAGTAGACTATCAAATTTATTAATTTTCCTCTCATTTTTTCCTTCCCAATTTCAGTTTATTGTACTTTAATTTTACAACCACAGTAAAACCTCTATGCAATAATATTGTTGGGACCATAGAAAAATATTATTATAGGGAGATTATTAATCTTATATAGAGTTTACATATAAAATTATTTTAAAAAATATATATATATATATATTATACAACACTTGGAAGAAATGTCCCTTCATATTTCAAAACACATGAATATAAAAGGTATATAAGATTCATTCATGTGCTTGAACTGAAGAAAACATCATTATAGGAATTAGGCAAGAAGCGCAAGATGATAGTGTAGAAATAGAAAAAGTCTCGTGTCAAGAAGCTTAAAGCATGTTGGACAAGTTGGAAATGTTTTGGATTCAACAAGCAGATGATCGAGTTACTTTGAACGCGCAAGTTAAAAGACGTGGTATTAACCAAAAAAATTAAAGCATTATCATAGACAATTTTAAATAGGTATTTCATACAATATTCTTAAGTTTAACATAGCATATGTAGTTAAATAGTTCTAGATATATTATATAGATATTTAAGTATATTTAAAATTTAATATTATTTTATTACTATATATATGGAGGTAAATTTCTTAAAGATGGTCCTAAAAAATACTATAATATTATAATGTAGATGTTATTCTTATTTATAATTGGTCCCGAGTTGGGACCATCATTTTTTATTACTATACGTAGATTATTCTTATATAGAGTATTCTTATATGGAGGTTTTACTATATTAGTCATGGTTGATTCCGCACAATTATGATTTATAATTATTTTTTAGTATTTAATAATAAATTAATAATCGTTAATGCTAATTATGTCATCATTACGAGGTTACTTAAAAAATGAAATTTTTATTGATAAATGTTGAATATATAGTCCATTATGTTATGTTTAATATTTATTTTATAATAATCATTACTTAAAGCATAAATTTAATAGTGAAATGCGGCGTAAAACACGAAAGTGTAATGTGAAATTATATATAAGGGAAGAAATTAAAGGTAACTAAAACTTTTGTACATTTTATTTTTCCTAAGAACAAAATAATATTATTAATATCATTGAGATCCTAAATAGCTATATGATATTTCTCACCTTTATACATGTGAATGGTCGAGGTTCATTCATGATACCCCTCAGCTCATCTAAATTAAAAAATGTTTCATAAAATTGAATAGAAACTAACTAAAAAATAAAATAAAATCTTATAGAACTAAAATTAAACAACATTATATTTATATCAGCAAAACATTTTTTAATTAGAACTGTAAAAATCACATTGTTTGCATGCAAGAATTACTCAACTCATGTATAAGTTGCACAGTCAACTTAGCCTCAAGAGTCATTCTCTATAGTATCTCTTACATTCGCCTATTTTTTTCATATATTATTATTTAGTTTTTAAAATATTTATCTAGGATCCATCATTCTCCAATTAGAATATATTAAAAAAATATAGTTACATAGGAGATGTAAATCCGATTATTGGGATGACTTATCGGAGTAGTGGGACAACTTGTGATAATCTAACAAATTTAAATCTCACTGACATCTTATATATGTTGCTCGTCACAAATAATTTTTCAATTTAATTTATTTCTTATATGTGTAGTTAATTTGAAGACTATTACACAAAATCGAGTTTAGTGAGAGAAAACCCTTGTCGTAAAAGAAAAAGGAAGAATAATGAATTGTATTTGCTACGAGTCGTCGTCGTCCCAGTTCATGTTAAGGTGGTTTATAAGGTTAACAATATCTGTGGTGAAACAAATACAATTAAGCTATAGCTATATAAGCATAGTAATAAGGAGCCACGTAAGCTAATAATATTCATAGACAAGAGAGTGCTCTGAGACTAATTAAGTTATATATGCCGGTCAAATTAAAATGAAAATAAATTAAATGCAGTATATATTATTTTTATTAGGAACTAAAATGATACCGTGTGCAGAACGTCGAGTATAAGTAAAATGATCGAATATAATAACTTCAAAAAATATACTCCCTCCGTTTCATTTTATTTGTTGTTTTAATTTTTTTATTGTGTCAAAATATTTATTGTTTTATGTATTTTCACACACACTCTCTCTAATTTAAGACAATATAATTGGATAGGATTTTATGGCATATATAAGAGATGAATATATTTGTCCACAAAATTAATTGTTAATTTTAGATAAAAACTTAAACCAACAAATAAAATGAAAGAGGGGGAGTATTAAAAATGGTCCAAATTAAAATTGGGAGGCATACTTGATTAATTTTTTCTTTTTCTTTTTTAATTATTGTAGCAAACATATGAGAAGTTGAAAATATATAGTTGGAATTTATTCCATCAAAATGAAAATGCCAGCCACACTTAATTAATTTTTCAATGATATATATGTCATGTTATTGTGATTGAAAAGACAGAGAGAGACTTAGATTGCACGCGATAAACACGGGCGACCTTTTTCTTTCTGAGCTTTCGATATTTATTGTATTGCAGTGTATATATACATATCATTTTTTTATATATATATATATATATATTCAGAGAGAGAGAGAGGATGGCGGTAGGAGACTGGTAGTGAATTTGTTCACGTGATGTGACTGTGTGTGAGTCACTGACGAGATGATAACCCTCTTCTCTTCCTTCTTTTAATTCCCTTTTACCAATTAATTAAACTATACCATATGAGATATTGAAAGACGTCTCTCTCTCTCTCTCTCTCTCTCTCTCTCTCTCTCTCTCTCTCTCTATATATATATATATATATATATACACGTACTGTAGTAAGTAGGGGGTTCCTTCCTTCTCAGACTGTTTTGCTTTTTTTTGTTATTTCTTTGATCACAATATTGATTCGACCTCCCCCTTCCTTGCATGAAATTGAAACCAGATTATCAATTAATTCTTTCTTGATATATGTGAATGTCATAGTAATTTATATTGGAATATTTTGCTTATTTAAATCCTCACGTAGAAAACTTGGTTTTGAAAGATGAAATTTCATGTTACACTTTTTCATGTTTCACCTGTGTTTCATTATCAAATTTATGATTTTAATAATATTTATTATAAAATAATTATTAATAATAACATAAATAATCATAGTCAATTTTTATCAGCAAAAAAATGAATTAAAAATTATAAAACATAATTTTGAAAAAAATTAACCATAATAATAAATTATTAATTGAAAATCAAAAATTAAATATTAAAAAATAATTATAAACCTAATTGGACGAGATGAACCTAAAAGTAAATCAATCATAAAATTAAACTAAATCACAAAAATGAAAAAATAATACCAGAAAAACTCATAATTTACAAATTTAAAAGTGTAAGTAGGACATTCCACGTGCGTTTTTGAGTCCTGATAGATCGGGGGAAAAAAATCAAAATCTTTGTAAGCTTATACATTTAGCCAATTCTTTTGAAATGGTTAATTTAACCATATTTTGGTCAGAGTAAAATTTTGGCCAAATTATTATTTTGATAAAAATTAAGTTAATTTTGAAAACAATATATTTAGACAAGATCGTCAAAATATTAATTATGATAATAATAATTAATACTATTAATATTCTTATTATAGTCTAATTAATAATAATAAACTATTTTGACTAATATAATAAATAATTACTGTTTTAATCAATAAATCATATCTATTATTTATTTTCATTTAATTAATAATAAAGTTTTGCCGAACTAATGATCAATTATAATTTCTAATTATAATCTTTTTATAAGTTATTATATTATATTTTAGACCATGACGACAACAATGATGATAAGTAGTTGAAAACAAATTATTATCATTATTATTTGAAAAAATTAATTAATTATTAGTTAGATGAAAATGAATAATAATTAATTGTTTTGAGCTTTTTAATTAATAATTAATTATTTATTCGATATAATTATAATTTTATTGTTTAATTAATATTTAATAATTATCATTATTATGCACTTCTGAAATCTGAAGTAAATAGTACGTTATATATTGTTACTACTTTTTTTTTTTAGGAAAATATATTGTTACTATTTGAATGTCACCAGTGCACTTTTTTTACAACAAAACACGCACCACCTTTCATATAGTGATCACATGCAAAAGATTATGATAAAATAGTTATGTTTATATTCTCGAACCCATATAATATATTAAATTATTGAAAGTTTTACTTAAATTCCACGCAAAAATGAGATGAAACGCAGAACTACCGCTATTAATTTATATTCAATATTTTTCTTTAATTCCAATTGGTCATATTTAAGTTTAATTTTACAGTTATTAACTTGGGGTTCATTTTTTTCAATTAGAGTCTATAATTATTTTTTAATATTTAATTTTATTTTTAATTAATAATTAATTAATTTCTAATAAACTTATATACCTTAATTAACAAGTATAAAATTAAACTTAATACAATCAATTAAAAAAATTAATTTAAATATGTAATATGGAATGTTACCCGGGACCAAATAAAGAGATGGTTGAGTTCCTATATTTTAGAAAGAAAAAAAAAAGAGAGGGTAATGGGAAATTGAAGACATCAATCAATCAAAATGTCATCCCGTCAAAGAGGAAAAAACAGTTGACAGATTGATGTTAGAGAGAGAGAGAGAGACTACATTCATAATAATGTTTGTTGTTGGTAAAACATTTATTCATCTTTTCTTATCAATTGAATAGCAATGGAATTCAAACCCTCAAAAACACGAAAAAAAAAAAACAAGAAGTGGAATTCAAGTGTTGTGTATCGTACTAATTAATTAAGCATTATTATATAATAAAAATGCAGAATTTGAAAAAGCTTCGTTGTTTGTGAATGCTTCTTGGAATCTTTGGAGACCACACACAGCGTGACGTATACTCGCAGTGCTTTCTATCGCACATCACGTGCAGCACCTTCCCAATGCTTTTATATTATATTTGGTTATTATCCAAAGCAATTCTTAACTCATAAATAATAATAATTCACCTCATGATAAAATATGAAAATGTTTACTAACATATTATGTAAATAAAATTAACATGTACGTAGATGATATGATAATACATTTCCTCTCCCGTTTCATATTATACATATGTTCGATCACAATTTATAGGGGAGTTTCTGTTTGCATCCCTATATTTACTCTTTGCACCATAGCTTCTTCATGCACCATCTTTTTTTACTCTTTGCACCCCTAAGATTAAAAGCACAAAAAAAAATCGCGTTCCGTTCGAAGTTGTGTATTCGAACATTCTGAATATGTTCGAAGTCTTCTGTTCGAGTATAATGGATATGTTTGAAGTCTTGTGTTCGAATGGTACTTAAAAAAATTCATGGAGTCCGTTCGGAAATTATTTTTCGAACATGCCATGTTTGTTCGAAAATCTTATTTTAAAAATTATGTATGTTTGAAAATAAAATTTCGAACAAACACGATGAATTCGAAATTTGATTTTCGAACCACACTTAATTTTTTCTTTTTAAACAAAGGGCATTTAAGTAACTTAAAAACTATTTTATTTTTTCTTTTGGGGTGCAAAGAGTAAATATGGGGGTGCAAACAGAAACTCCTAATTTATAGTTTTAGAGGAGAATAATATTTCGCTAACATTTACATAACCCTCCCCGACCGACCCGGCCATACCACACAGGATTTCCTGCTATTTGCACTACGAAATTTACTCTTTATGCCATAAATGAATTAAAAGAAAAAAATGAAATAATTTTGAACTTAATTAAATGCCTTTTTAAATTGCTTTCCTACATCACATATATTTCTCTTAGCACCACAAATTAAAAAAAATATATTAACAAAAAAGGAAAAAAAAAAGGAAGACAGACAGAATGGATGTTCACGTTCTTCATGTTCTCCGATCGGTCACGTTCTTCTCTAGCAAATGCTCACCGCCGACGATAGCTTGTGACCAGTCCGGATCAAAATGACTCCCATTGTCATTACGACTTCTTTCCGTAAAATTATATATGATAATTTCAGAAAAAATAATTTCAAACACAACCGTTTCTCGTTCAAACTGAAATTTTCGAAACATATAAATAACATTTGAAAACGAGTTTCTGAACGTATTACATTTGAAAAATATTTAAGTTTTTTCGAATTGAATACCATCACGTCCTTCAGATGATTCGAAAACTCATTTCCAAACATCCTTTACGAGTTTCAAAGACTTGTTTCCGAACGTTCTTTCTAGGTTACGAAAACTTTAGTTCAAACCGGAAGGAGATTGAGTTCGTTTTTTTTTTCTTCAAGGGTTACGAAAACTTTAGTTCAAACCGAAAGGAGATTGAGTTCGTTTTTTTTTTCTTCAAGATTTCTAAATTAATTTTTTTCTCCAACAAGCCTAACTGCAGCGAGAAGAATTTGCAGCATCAAGCTAAGAGTCATTTTGGTAGAGGTAGGGTGCAGGTTGTTGTCGACGGCGAGCAAGCATTCCCTGGAGAAAAAGGTGTCTTTCCGAGAAGAAGGACATGAACAACATTATGGATAATATCAGCATTTTTAATTTTCCTTATTAAGGATAATATCAGCATTTTTAAAGTGAATGATAAATAAGAAATAGTGTATAGTGTAGAGAGTGAAATGTAGAAAGTGGGTCGAGTGTAAAGAATAAAAAATGTTGTGAAATAGCAACACTACCACATATTATTGGTATGCAAATAATGCCCGCGGTAGAAACTCAAAGGAGCAAGAGTGGGGAAATTCTACCCTAATTGCCCAATCACTAATATACTTTAATAATTTTTTATTATTTGTTAAATATAATTTTATTAATTTTTAAATAGTATATTAGTGGCTAGGATATGGTAGAATTTCCTGAAACAGTGAGGTATAACAACTTTATAAATGATTATAGTTCCAATATCGTGTCAGACGTGATTAATTATTACATAATACTCCCTCCGTCTCATAATTATAGTCAACTTCCCATTTTCACACAGATTAAGAAATCACATTTAATATGTATTGGAAATATACAATTTACAATAATTATCCTATATTGCCCTTATTTTTTACTATATTAATTGCATTCATACTATATTAAATAGGGTTATATTTGTAAAAGAATATTTAAATACAATCCCAATTTAGAATAGGACTATAATTTTAGAACATTCCAAAAAGGAATAATGGACTATAATTATGGGACGGAGGGAGTAACATTAATACTACCTCATTTGATAATTATTTATGTAAAGCGGTAGTTCTATCAAACAAATCTTAGCTCTACCAGTATTATCGAAGGATAGTTCAAAAACAAAATTCTTGATCAAAAAGAATTTGTCGGCATACGTTTCAATTCATAGCTCAAAATCGTTCATACCCGTACGCAACTAACAAAATAAGTAACAAAATGCTAATTCTTAAACTAAAAAAAAAAAAGGAAAAAACTCAGTATTAATGTATTATATATACAGTTCAAAAATCAGTGGTAAATAAGTAGATCTAAACACACACACACACACACACATGTATGTGCATAAAGTTATGAAACTGACTTGAATACTAGACAACACCACCCACTATTTCAATTTTCAAGAGCTTTCAACTTCACCAGAAAAAGTCATAAATTTCACAACGAATAGTATTAATATACGAACGTTTCTCTAACATAACGCGTTCCACGTCACAATTATGCAGGGGGTGCTGGACGTGTGAATAACCAATGATAAGCGTCCATGCATTTAAGCAATGAAAATGATTACCACAAAATTATGAAGCTGTGTACTAACTAACAGCACTCAGAAAAAATATTGTTTCCGTACGGTGCAGATGAAATAAATTCGGTTCACCCTAATAAAGATTTAAACAACTCTGCATGAGAGGACCCCATCCACCCAAGTAATCGAGGGGAAAAAAATAAAACTTAAATGAATGAAGCACCTTTCAAATCCCACAGATAAAGATCATGAAAGCAGATGCTAGAGCATGTGCAATATAGAAGAAGGGAGGGAGAAAAGATGATTACATGGGTTGTTGGACAGGGACAGCAAAGAGGTGGGGCTGCTACCTCTTTTATGCTGCACCTGACCTCATAAATCTGTTCCTCCGGGATGCCCTATTCCGCCACTCGATTAAGATTTCACTTCTTCACCAACCTGCATATTCGGGGCTCTCTTTAACAAAGCTGCAGTTCCACTTCAACAATCAGTAATCAAACATCTATCTTCATTTCAATACTGCCATTCAACAACAATCCATCATTCTGTATCTATCTCTTACACTCGCATTTAACAACAATGAATTATCAGTATACCCTCAATATAATATACGTCTATTTAACACTAGAACAAACGAGCAATAAAAGGGACCTCCACAGTCCACACAAGGAGAGTAATTATAACTCTTCATATAAATCAAACAAGCTGACTATCAACCGTACCCAAAATAAATAAATGTAATGATATTTGCTAGTGTGTTTTTTTTCTTTCATGATCACTGATACATGCCAACTTTGTCTTTCAGAACAGACCATTGCTCAACTTCTAAAAAATGCACCATAGCTCTTCTTAGAAGAGTGACAAGCAAAGAGAAATTACATTTGATGAACAATTCTTTGCAAAGTATGTGGATGTATATACAGTCTGCCTACTGAGACTATTCTGACTGAATCATATGTATACACGAGCACTGCCACTGATGAGTGATGAGCTATCATGTATGTACAACATGAGGAGATTCAACTTGATTTAATGTCTTCTTACTACTGAGAGACAGGAAAAGTATACCTAAGGCCTCTCGCTAGTTAGAGGTCACAACCCCTGAAGTATGAAATCCCGTTTCATTTCAGTTGCCGACATTAGCAATGAAGCTGAGGTACAAAAGTTAAACAATGTATTAGCATACAATCTCTAGGCATATGCAAACCTATTTACTCCATATATACAGATCTAAAGAATATAAACTACAACTCAGGAAGTCAAAATTTCAAACACAATGCTAACTTACTTGATTGTTTTGTCAAGCATCTAGTGGATAGGACGATTTTAGAATCCATAATCATAATTTACTTGCTTCTTTTCTCCAATGCCTCCTAGATCTGGAATGAGTCATGGATCTCTGATTAGCAAGATTATTTTCTTACCTAATTTTCATTTATGTAATTACCTATAAATAACACCCCTGCATGCAAAAGGAGGCAGCAGGCAATTATTTCTATCTCTATCGTTAACAACTCTGGGGAATTTCATTCCTAGCTCTAGTTCAGCTCTTTCAAATCAACTAAACAATCTTTCTTTTCTTAACCAAGTGGTCATTCTGGTTTCTGGAAATTAAAATAAACTATGCCGACCCCCAACTTCAAAAGCACAATTTTTTTAGACCATTTCATAGTTATATTGTGAGGGTTTTTACTCAAGAAGATAGGGGGATCTCCAAGAGTAGGTTACAGCTATATCCATGCAGTGTCAAAATGAACCTCTGGAGCATATAAAACCAGATTTTCTACATTAATTTTTTCCACATGTTCCTTTGTTTTTGACTCTGGGAACTACCATCCCAATCTAGTACTCATTGAACATCTGTGCCATATAAACCTCAGATTTTCTGCATATTTGTTCTTCATATTCCTATGTTTGACAATAACCATCCCAAGTGGACGTTCAGCAGATAGAATTTTTTGGGAAGTTATCAACATAATTAAAACCAATCAGTCAATAAAATACTAGGAATATGAAGTTGTTTACTCACATTATGAAGACTGCAGCTCAAAAGAAAAAAGTTCCTGTTGAATGTCAGTTGGTTTCTTCAGCCATCTACAGTATAAACAAGCTGCTCCAACTACTGACAGAAGAGACAGCATCACCAGAAATCCAAAATGCGAAACATCATTCACAATTATCGCAACCCCTAGCATTATTGACTCTGCTAAACTAGCAAATGAAACCTCAGTAGTTCCAATAAGATTTGCTTTAGAGGCAGGGATCCCTGTTTGTAAAATCTGTGCCCCTATAACATCATACGACATGTGCCCCAGTCTAGACAATACCTGTCAATACAAAATGTTCTAGTATATAAATACTTTGACAACGAGGTCCAAATGAAGCTCTAAATTAAAACTTGTACTAAGTTCCAACAGAACCTTAGAATACGCATATACAACATACTACAATCTCAACAAGTAGATTATAACATATAGAACATGTAACAAGACAGGTCAAGCATACTTGACAGATTAGAGAAGGTCCACGCACACCAAACATGGTAATTTATTCAGTTGCTCTCTCAAATAGCAACTACTGTCATCAATTACCAGGCAGAGATCTATAAAAGAGAATTTTGTCCTCATAAACCTTTGGCATATCTTATTTTGATACATCAAACCTTGCTCATAATTGCTCTCTGATTTATTTATTTAATTTATTTTATTTTTTCTATAAGAAGTCATAAGGGACTTACAACTAAACACAAAAAGAGTATGAGTGGAATCTTGTGAGAAAAAGAACCACTCCAATATACTCCAACTGCTACAGTAAGAAGTGAAGCCTGAAGGATAAGACCAGCAGCTCCAGCCTGGCACAAAAGATTAACATTATGTCCAAACAGCAACAGCAACAACAGCAACCAACAAAAAAATTACTTAAAAGAAATAAACCTTCAGAATACCGAGTTGGTTGACCATTTCGGCAGACAAAAAAGTTGCCGTCACACCCATAAGAGCACATAATCCACTGAAGGCTCCAATAATTGATGGATTCAGACCTGAATCATTATCAACCACGTGAATAGAAAGATACAGAACCACTAGAAAGGGCAAAGGTTCACTTAAAACATCAAATTACATATTTTCCAGAGAGATAAGGATGAGTTTGAAGAGTTGGAGACACCAAAGCATGTGCATGTAAGTTCACGGATTGATATTTTATTAAGAGTAAAAATGCGTAGCATCTTTCTTGATTTATAGAAAATTAGAAACAATGCTGATTGCTGAGAACATCTGTAACAGCTTTTCATGACATAACATCCATCCATTTCTTTGACAGCCAACACATATTGTTAATCTACTAGGAAATAGGAATAGCATACAAAATAATCCATCATTGATAGAATCGTTATTCATTTTCCTGAGATGAACAGTTTAGCTCTTGAATTCCCATTTCACTCATTGTGGTACTGGTATCTTATGGTTCCATGCATCTCGACGTCATGTTACAAACTTTACAACATGAGTTTACAAATGTCTACGATTCATGCAAACTAAATGTTCACATCAACAGCAAGCTAGGTAATCACATAAGCAGCAGATGAGACACAAATTAGTCAGTGGAAGAAAAGAACAATGGATGAATCTGAGTCAGACCAAATGGGCGATATGAAAGTAGATACAGATTACAAGAAGCTCAACATTCTTGAGTCAATAACTATTCAGAAATCCAAATATTTTATTATATACTGACATGGTATGCATTAATAAATTGTTTCTGGATCATTCCCAACAAATGCCACCTATCGAGGTAGTTGCAAAATCCAAAGAGTCTAGACAATACCATGATGTGTTAAGAAAGCAGTCATTAGACCACCAGGAGCAAGAGCAACATTGAAGCAGAGCAAAACATAGGCAAGGCTTGCCGGCAGAACAGGCTGCTGAATGTATTCAAACCATCCGTGCTTAAAAGCATCGATACTTGCTGTCACTGTCAAAAGAAAAACTGAATCAGAGAGCATGGCAAAACAAAAATTCTCAATAGAGATTAAAAAATCAGTGAAATTACATATATTTTCAGTATCTTGGGTAGATCTTGTAGGTGAACATCCAGAACCAGTTTGTGGATATTTAGCATGAGACAGGACTTCAGCAGAAAGCTTGTTGGTTAGCCATGTGAGAAAAATCTGTCACAGAGCAAGAACATCAGAAATTGACAAATTATGAAATGGACTGAGCACTCTGAAATAGCAAGGCTGAACACTACCACAATAGGCAGTGAACACATCATCAAGCTAGCTGCCAGTTTTAAGCACGCCACTGGTTCATATTTAGATAATAAAAATCCAAATAATGATGCTCCTGCAATCTGCGAGATTACAAGAATACGAAAGCTATAAGCACCGGCATTAATAAATTATATGTTCATGATATTCTAAAGGTGCATAATAAAGAATTACAAAAATAGGCTTTATGACATTATTGATCACCTCACATAGTAGATCGATTCTACTAAGCATTGAATTTGCTTTAGCAAGAGCAATTGGTCTGTTTGTTCCTGCTAACTGAAATAACATATGAACAGTACAAAATGAGAGAAAATACTATAAGAAAGTTCCACATTAGTAAAAGAAAAAGGAAATACCAAAACAACCCAATCACGCTCCATTGCAACCCCTAGAGCTAGTCCAGAGAGCCTCTCTATGGCCAGAGCTATTACAAGCACAGCAAACCAAGGTTGGAGAAGTACAGAAGACACAGAATTGAGGTGTGTAATATGGGCATGAATTATCATTCCAACGGATAGCAATTGAGCAGTAACCTGGGGTGAATAAGTACGATAATATAGAACTTTTGGCTGAATGTTGAAAATGAACATTATTGTAGTCCCACGGAAAATACCTGGATAACAGTCAAACAATTATACGCTGACACTCTTGGAAAATAGTCCATCAGTTTCCCTACCAGAGGCCCTCCAACTATTACAGCAAGCTGTTTAGATGCAGAAGATTCAATACGGCCATACGGGTGTGTGTGTGTGTTTAATAAGAAAAGATATATTTCACTAGGAAAAGGATGAGTTAGTTATTATAAAGGGATGGATAATCTCCAAAAGAGCGATGACATCCTAAGGATACAACTCCAATATTTGGCAACATCTGAACACCCCCCCCCCCCCCCCAAAAAAAAACCTTGAATTTTTTATGATTTGAGACCCACCAACCAACTCTAAACTTTTCCCTATCCCACACCTCCTCTAAGGATTCTTCTTGAACCTCAAAGATTCACCTATTCCACAATAACCAACAGAGGGATGAAACAATAACCCCCCCCCCCCCAACAACACTTTACCCTTTTTGCATCTGAAACTACCAATATTAAACAAAAACAAATAATTGACTGAATGTGGCAAAATCAGCAGTATGCACATTCATTCAACACTCTATGCCATAATCTATGGGTGAAAGGGCAACATAAAACAGCATGATTTAGATTGTCAGACTAATTCCTACATACAACACACCATCAGAAAAAGATGAATGTGTGATAAGTGTCTTTGTAACACATTGCATGAATAACCCAACACCAATAACCATGAAATGTTCTGAACTGTTTTAGGTTCCCTATAGCTTTAAAGAAGGGAAAGGGGGTAAGGGATTCATAATAAAGATTAATATTATAAAGGATTTGCAAGAGAACTTTCTAGATGGATCCAAGACCCACCTCCTAACATCATCAAGATCCTCTATGAGTTGAACTCCTTTCAATTGCCTTAGCAAAGAGTAGAATTCTTGCAGTTCAATAGTTAATTCCATTGCTTCTATTCTTAAAGGCCCAGTGATTTTAGCGACAGATACCTTCGCAAAGAAGCCCGTCACAGCCACTGGAAGAAGACTTGGATGAATCAATGCAATAGCAGCAGGCCAAGCAAAATTCCAGAGCTGTTCAACCAAATTCCCAGCCAAGCAGCTAGCATATAAAGCTAGTTACGCATTAAACTTTTATTAGAAGATTGATTCACAGAAAAAAGTGAAATAATATACTACATTATAATATTTTATTTCTTCAGAGAAAATATAATGAGAAGACAGCTCCAGAGTTCAGACCTCAAGAATTTTAGCAATATATGATATGGATTAATGAGAAATACTCTCTTTTCATCAAATAGTTCCACTTTGTGATTGTGCTGCTTCCTAAGCTTTGGAAATAATTACTAGTATCAGATTACAGAAGGTGTGCCATTTCAGCAATGAACTTGGGTAGTTTACAGTCCTTCTATATGACTAAATTATATTTATGTGGAAATCCCTCACAATATACTCAATCTCTTATAGACCAGAAAATATTAGAAATTCCAATTGTAATCATAAAAGCTTTCAATACGGAAATATGTTTATTTTCATCAAACACGTGCTGCTTTAATTTCCTTTTGGAGAAAACTAACCATAAAGTCCGGCTGGATGAGCAGGAGTTGAAGCAATGGCATTCTGCTCCACCTCCGATAAGACCTATATGATCCCCGAAAAGACAGGCAACCAACATAAGAGGGCAGAACTAGAAGCCAATATTTCCAAAGATAAAGCAATCTCACAAATCGGGATATGTGAGATGATACAAAACTTACAGGCAATGCTGTCAATATAGTGTTTACAAAACTGCCACCAAGAGAATTAAGTCCTGCGTCCAGGCAATCGGATTTAAGATTAACAACTGGAACCGAACAAATAGATTTAGTATCCTCATCGACTTCATCATTGTCGCAGATGTCAGTGTTTGTCAATGAACACCTTAAACTAAAAGAGCCAATCCTGCAAGCAAATAACAAATGAATGAACAATAAAATATATACTATGCAACTTTTTCTCCAATTTGAAGCACTGAAACAGTCTAATTTACAATTTCTTCCTCCAGTATTTTCCACTTAGGTCTCACTACATCAGGTAAAATATGCTACCAATTCCCAATCCAAATAACATTTTCAGCAAGACACGAATTAGATAACATAACTAACAACGTAGCTTCAATTAACTACTCATAAAGGCAAAAATAACCGGTTTTTCAATAGGAGCGAAGCGGAGTTACCTAGGAGGGATGAAACAGGTATTCAGCCGTCGTCGCTGGCGTAACATGAAACAAGAAGACAAGAACGGAGCATGAGCTTGCAGGCGGAAACAGCCATACCCATACATAGCGGCGGAAGGCTGACCATGAGCAATGGCAACCACGCCGATAGCCATCTTTCTCCAAATTTGGGGTCCAAATTCTCTCCTGCTATTTCTTCTTCATCACCTCGATTAATACTCATGCAGCTGATAGATTGAAACCCAGAAATATGTTATTATGCCGGTTTCGTGCTACACCGTAACACCGGTGAGAGAAATTTGCGAGCTGTGAAAATATCGTTTTTTGCAGAGTTGTTTGATTAGGATTATTTTCATTATACACCACCATTAAATTTAAATAAAAATTAAATAATTAATAATTTACTTTAATATCCTTTATAACTCAAAAATTTTTATTTAAAAATCAATTTTAAAAAGTAAATTGAAAAAGAAACAATTGCGGTACCCATCTTCTCCCACACTCCATTTTCTGCCTTACCTCACCTTCCTTCATTTCTTCTGCAAATACATCGTCAAGAAACACAAAAATGACCCAAACTCTAGATAATCTATAGATCTAGATTGCAAAATCAATTAGAAACAAATAAGCAAAATAACTCGCCATTTTTCTACACTATGTTTCGCAGTTGGGAAAATAGATTTGAAAAATTGAGGCTAAGTTCGGATCATATTTTCGAAAACAAACGCTTTAGTTTGAAAATAAATTTTCGAATTCATTCATAATGTTATGAAGAGAAAGAAATCAAATTAGAGATTCATATTCGAAAAATTCAATTCGATTCATGGTTAATCTTGGGAAGAGGCTGAGTTATCGCCTGATGGAGGTTGAGCAGAGTAGGGACCGTCAATAGTCATCGGCATCGTGCGTGGATGTTGCCGACGAGCTTTAGCGGCAAGAAGAAGCTACAATTTCGTCCCGAAGGTTCGACGGAGCAACTTTTTACTGTTCATGATTCCCATGAATAAAAGAATTAGGACTTAGTCTCATTGTATGCAGAGAAAGAGCCATTGGCTGCAAGTAAGTGGATTTGCATTACAATGTAGTAGTGAAATCCAATAATGGCGTTTTCGAAGAAGAAGATTTTCAAAGAAGAAGAACGCTTGATAAGTGTTTTGCCGTAGTTTCTTCTATGCTTTTTTTTTTTCTAATTGAAGGTTAAATTAGGGAAATAATGTGGTGTATAAAGAAAAAAATAAAAATAAAAACTTAAGATTGTGGTATATTTAGTAAAAATGGTGTATATTGAAAATTTGGTGGTGTAAATAGCAACACCCTATTTTTTCACTGCACAATTTCTCCCTTGACGGCTTTATCTCAAAAGAAACAAGGGATTTTTTTTTTTAATTTATTTTAATATAAATTTTATATTTAAAGTTCATCCATTCTCAATTAGAGTATATTAAAAAAAACTAAAAAAAAAAAATTAATTTTGCAACTCCAAATGTAACACAAATGGCAACAGATGATCTGCTCTGCTCAATGCATCATAATTGCTCTATAATCTATATACTATTATTTTTTGGGTGTTAGACTATCCACATCAATGATACTCATCCAACCTAATTTTCAAATAAAATATTAATTTCTCTCTCCTCTATATCTATAACCCTCAACTCTTTAAAATTTGCACTCCATCGGTGACACTCATCTAACTTGACCTTCAAATAAAATATTAATTTCTCTTTCTTCCAATCTATATAAAATATTTATAATTTTATTTTTTTAATAATATATTATTAATAATAATTTTTACTATATTTAAAAAATCCTAATTAATTTATTAGATATATT
Organism: Perilla frutescens; assembly: GCA_026008535.1. NCBI lineage: Eukaryota > Viridiplantae > Streptophyta > Magnoliopsida > Lamiales > Lamiaceae > Perilla > Perilla frutescens. Next base: position 36,460,813 of record BRKX01000015.1, read on the forward strand.
TTTTGAATTCATAATTAAAAAAAATATCCACACAATTATAAATTCATAATTTACTTGAAAACAAAATGAAAATTGCAAGAGTTAAAACTATTTATAGAAAAAAAACTATAAATTTTGATATTATTTTATAATTATGTAAATATTTATATTTTAAATTAATATAAATATATATATATATATATATATATATATATATAATTATGTGGCACCCAATTAGAGGGTGCCACGTATGCATAGGTTGAGGGCGGCTTGGAGGTCGTCTGAGCGCCTCAAGTCATGCAAAATGGTGACTTTTTTATTGTTTTAAAAAAAAAATTGATTTGTCTTATATGATTACATCCAAATGGATGTCACCGGTGTGGATAGCCTTACTAAATAGCCTTACTAAATATACTATAACTTTTTTTACACACTACACGCTAAATTAATTGAAAACTAATTATTTATGATTTTACTTAAATATACTTACTAAATAATCTAATAAATTAATAGCTATAAATTCAAAAAAAATAAATCAATAATCATAAATTATTTAAAAAAACAATAGAGAATATATCAAAAAGATCTAAAAGTTGATGTCTATACAAGGATAAAAAAACATTATTTTTCCTTCAAACCCTAACCATTCTCAAAAGTTTCCAAAATCCATTTAGATTGAGGTTTTTGGTAGAATTAAACCATGGAGCACGAAAAGAGTGAAGAAACAGACAATGTAAGTATTTGCCGTATATTTTTTCCAATTAATTTGGTAGTTTTTCCAATCTTAGAGTAGTGTTTGTCACAGCTAAGTCAAAAAAATAGTCTGAAACCCGTCACATGGGGTCAAAAATATGTTTTTCGACCATATGATCATGCGTCAAAAATATATTTATGAAATAAGAAAGTTTTTTCAAAAAATAGTTTTCGAAAATCTTCATAATGAGTCATAAATTATTTTATGAAATCATCGGTTCATGTCATAAATTATTTTTCAATGTTTATCAAGAAGGTTCAAAAATCTATTTCCAAGCCACGTTCAAATATGTTAGAATCTAATAGTTTGTCACTAGTTTTCTAGGTAACAGAGAGTAGTGTTGTTGGCCCAACGTATGAGTTAGTTCTTGATTATCAAAATGTATTCCACACTATGGAGTGATTTTGTTCTCGAGAAAGCTTGATCAATTGGGTTCGTGAGAGAGCTTTTCCACTTTAGGTGATAGGTATCCAACTACATTTTTGCATTTGAGGTCTCCAGTTCACCAGATCCTAAATGTATCTGTATAGCATTAGTTAAGTCACCATGAGCTAAAAAATTAAATCACTTTATTCGGGTATGTTTATCAGCGTTGATACAAAATTATGTAATTATCTATCAGAAACTAAAATCTCTTTGTTTTGTAGGTATTCCTAATTCCGGACCACCTACTACCCTTATATCAATCGTGTGGAAGGATCACCACGAGGAATGTGTTGTTGAATGAGAAACATTCAATCTATAATAATTGTAATACATCTTAAATGTTAAATTGTATGTGTTTCATGTGTGGATCATTTTATTCGAATGTGTTTTTACTTTGTGAACAAGATTCCTAGTTTAGATCCTCCAGGTTGAAAAATTATTTATGAATTTTAACAGACAGGTCGAAAAATTATATATGAGATTTTACTCTATAGGTTGGAAAATAATTTTCGAAATCATTAGCAAATGTTGAAAAACTATATATGAGATCTTAATCTATAGGTCAGAAAATAATTTTCAAAATTATTGCAGGAATATCAAAAATAATTTTCCAATATCTTCAAGATGACAATCAATTACACAACACATCAAAACAACTAACATAATATATAGTAAGAATTAATACCTCAAAAAATCCAACAAAGTATCAATATATAAATAGAATCATACATTTACATCAAAACAAGTAGAAATTTCCAAGTATTGAAAAATCCACTATAAAATAGAAATAATACTATAAAATCATCTAAGTCAGCTAGATGACTCATCGTGATGATAAGAAGGCTAACTCGCTCTTAGCGCCTCATAAGCTTCTTCAACCTACCTCAATGCAAACTCGGGAGAAAAGTCTCTAACTCTCCACCGAAACTCCACGGGATGGAGAGTCGGAGACAATCTGATGCAGTTCGAATAACATGCGCATGGTCAATATGACGTAATCAAGTAACTTCAATGTTAGAACATTTGTTGGGGTTTTGTACTCGAAGATAAGAAATTTGATAATACCATTGGAGGTACTCTGACACACACTGCTAAGCAAAGTGAGCCACTCTTCCTCGACGTTTTGAAGACAGCTTATGACTAGCTCACTCTTCAAATATTTTTTGATATCTAGCACAACATATCAGAAAATATTTTTTGATACCATATTAGAGAACATTTTTTGAATTTGAGTGTAGCATGATAAATTGAGTTTTTGCACTAATTCAAAGTTTGTTTTGGATTTATTTTGTTGGTTTATTGTGTGCATTATTCCAAGTTTATCTCTGATTTCACTTGTTTGGACGAAATAGGCATTTGGTTCTATTTTATAGGAAATTGGATCGAAAATCATTTAGAAGTCGGTGAAATCAAGTTCCAAGACTTGATGGTTCGAGTAGAGACTCAATCAAAACAAGAAAATGCAAGTAACATGCATATCGGGAGTGCAGACAGTAAGCACGAAACGTGCTATTATTCGGCCTTTTCTGCATATTTTCCTTATGGGCTCTAATCGTTTTCATCTCAGGCTTGGACCACCTCCTAATTAATTAAGGATTTTTTACACGAAAATTCGACAACTTTACCCTATAGAGAGAGTAGAGAACACCGTGGAAAAGATGAAGAAGAGACCATAGAAAGATTGAAGAAGCATATCATAGACTAAGTTTTATTTTATGTTTTATTCATTCAGGATTACTATGTTGACTATTGATTCGTATTTATTTTATTTGGATTTTGAATACGATACGAGTAGCTAAACTTCTAGAGATCCTAAGGTTGTTGGTTATTTTATGAATTTATAATTTGAAATAATTTATTGTTCCGTTTTATTTCTTATTTGTGCATCCTTGGTTATTATTGTCTTATGTGATCGATCTGCTAGATCGAGTGACTGGTAGGCATTGTAAGGAGAAAAGTAAAGCACATCATAAAATATTTTCCAAAATAAATCAGAGCATATTAGAAAATAATTTTCGATATCAGGAGTAGTATATAAAAAAATATTTTTTGAAATTAAACATCAGCAGCAGACACAAGTAGAACATATCAGAAAAACAAGTAAGCATATCAAAAAAAATGAATTTTCGACCAAAGCATTTTCCATCAACAAAAACCAGTTTCACGATCTAAATTTTTCAGAAATGAAGAACGAAGAACGAACACCATTTCTTTACAATGTAAAAATCTTTAAATAATTGGAACATAGAATGAAGAACCGAAGAATTTTAACAACAAAACTACATCAGATTTAGAAAAAATTATTGTATAACAATAAAAATTGAAAAAATCAACATTTCTCCATTGCTTTCCACACAATCAAAATGAAAAATCAAACTTATGAACAACCTCCATGAAATTCGATTTGGGTTGGGTCGAAGAATGCTCTCTTCGAAGATCAATCCCCCCTTCGATTTCGATTTTTGCCACTCAAATTGAAAAAAAAAAACTACTAAACCCTAGCAGATGGAGACATCCTCCACGATATATATGTGTTTGCAAAATTTAGTTTGATTCTATTTTAATTTTGTTTATTATTTTAAATTAATAATATTGTTAAAATTATTTTTTAGGATGAAAGGTAAAAATGGAAAATTTTGTAGTGTAGAAAGTAAAAATAAAAAAAAATTAGTGTAGTGTGAAAAGAAATTGTAGTGTGTAAAGAAAAAGTCGTAGTGTGTTTAGCAACACCCTTATTTTTTTTTCTTATTTTTTCTCATTTTTTTTCTCAACATACCACACACAATATCATATTTTTCCTTCCTATCAAAAAAATTATCATTTTTTTAGCAAATCATACTTTATTACAAAATTAACTTCGAACTAAAAGATGTGAGAACAAAGAAGAAAGGAGGAGAAGACACAAAATCCATCAAGAGTTGAATTTTTGAAACATTAGAACAGCAGCAGCATCATGGAGTCTTCAAAACCTATGGATTCAATCGAACATTTGACCCCATTGAATCTTTTGATAAGTTCTTTTAGGTTTTAATGTTACCTCATTGAACTTCTTCGTTTCGATCTTGGTTTAGATTTAAGTTTTTAGGTTATTGTTAGTGTTATGCTTTGCACTAAGGTATTTATCAAGCGTTGTACTTTGCACTTGAAGTAGTGTTTGATTGTCATTAATCTTTATAATATTAATCAATACTAGTGTATTTGATTTTTCCAAGTACTACACATGTTGTACTGGATAACATTCGTTAGGATGTACAGAACGTGATCTGAACTTCAATAAAGATAGTTCAAGCATGAAGTCTAGATTGAGCTGAAGATGAAAACAGTTGTGATCGAGACACAACTGACTTTGTTCAACACACTGAGTATTGCCAGCTAGCTTAAATGATAGCCTAAAGTCAGTTTATGAACATACAATGTTATTCCGCTGTGCTACCTGAAGTGAAGGTTCAAGATCAACAATATTCATGGCAAAATTTGGGAATGTTTACATGAACATCTTCTGTCCAGATTATTCTTCCAAGATCATTGAAGCTGTTTGAAGTTTGTCAACCAAGAAGAGATTCAAGATCATTCTAGAAGATGCATTAATCAACTTGGAGAGCACACGATTGAAGATAAGGTAGAAGTCTAAAGATGGAAGATTTCTAACAAAATAAGTCATGGGTTTAGTTTAAATAAGGAAATTTCTTATTAGATGTCTGATAGGATTATGACTTTTGTTTCCATGTTAAGGGTATGTTCTAATCTACAAATAGTCCGGAATCAAACTTGTTAAAAAACCACGCTGAATAGAGAGAGACTGCACTGATTATTTCAAGAGCTCCAATTGTTTTGAGCCACATATCTTCGATCGTGTGTTTAGGCTAGAGTTTAGTGTTCTAGTCATCGTGTATTGAAACACTTTTCATACACCATCAAAAGAAGTCTCGGGAGATATTTTCTGTGGGAACTAGATAGAGAGAGTCTAAGTTGTGAGGGGATCTCATAATTCAATTCATCAAAAGAGGGTGTACAAGTAAACATTGCATTGGAGTGGTGAATTATTTCACACGGACCTGACAACTTCTCTGACGTAGATCAATTGATCGAACAAGGTTACCAACTATTTGTGTGCTTTACTTTCTGAAATTTCAATTAAGTTCATAATAATATTCATGCACATTATTGTGAACTTTATCTATCAAAGTTCAGGCACTTTTCGGTGAACGTTTGTAGAACAAATACTTCATACAGGCGTGTGTAATTTCAGTTTCGATCTCCGATCTTTGAAGCCCATGAAATTGTTAACCTGCTTTGAATTTAAACCTAGAATTGATAAATTTGGGGAAAACCCACTACTATAATCATGTTCGAACTATTGAATTTGTTCGATGAATTTAGGGAAAAACCACAGCTGAATTTATTCAAATGTATATTGTCGATTGATTACCTAGACAATTGAAAAATATAATAGTGAACTAAATGTTTGTCGTTTGGAAAATCGATTTGTCAAATATATTATTTTATGTTCAACAATCAGTTTTTTGAATAGACTCAAAGTGGTTTGAAAAATCAATTTTCGAACTTTATATAATTTGGCAAATACTTTTTTGAATCAATTCAGAGCTGATAAAATTGTACTTACATCAATTTTAAAATATTTCAACATCAATTTATCAAAGGAGATCCACTGCATATGTAAGGAGATGACGTGTAGTAGAACATTATGAGGCATCACGTATTCGAAGAGCTGAACAAGAAGAATTGTAAAATATAGCTAATGAGGAAAGAATAGAGGAAAATCTAGATATAGAGGACATCATCAATTAAGAAAATGAAGGTGTTGATGATATTTTTGATCATGATGAGATAATGTGACATGCTATTTATTAAAAAAAATAACACGTATGCAAGTGCACGGTGCTATTGTAATACCTAGGTGAACAAGAGTATCGTATCCCACAGAGACTGTATTAACTGACTCTTATCAAGTACTCACCTAATATTTAGACACAAAGTATTATGTAAAAAGAGAGCAAAAATGACTAGCATAAAATAAAATAACACAAATATTGAAAATAAAGAAATAAAGAATTAATGAGAAAAACATAAGTTTTAGGGATGTTGGATTTAATATTTCATTTAATATAATAATTGACTCTCTTAACCCGACTTTTTGTCTTTAATCTATCAATGGTGAGAGATCACTAGGTTGTTATCAGATTGCGTTTAAATGCATAAATCATAACATAGATATAATGAGCACATGCTTCACTGCGGTCGGTTCTTCACATATGTCATTACTCCTGATCTAGCACACGAAGATCTATTCAATCATATGTGACACTTGTTCACTTGGTCAATCATTTCAAGCACACATAAAATGATTTCTATCTTTCTATCATTAATCATTCTCTGGTCAGTGCTTCAGATTAACGACTAGCATGCATGAATGGTAATCAAGCATTCATACAAGATATAAAATAAATCATAGAAATTGAATCCCAAGAGATAGTAGGAAGAAAATCAATGGAGTCATATATTAAAATCCATAATATTCCAAACCCTAAAACCTAGCTAGAAATCTAGTTAGACATGATAAAATAAACAAAAGAAGCTAGAGTAATAATGTTCATGACAACAAAGATAGGAAAATCGAAAAATGCGGAGTAATCCAGCAGTCTGTCTTCACTGCAACGGCACTTCGTCTCTATCAACCTTGTCGACTTCTCTCGAGGTCTAGTGCGTCTCCTCCTTCTTCTTCTCTCTAAGAATGTATTCCTCGTCCCTTTTTTGGTGTATCTTGAAGATGTCTCGTGATAATTTTCGTGTGTATCAAGTGAGGCTTGTATATTTAGGTCAAAAATCCTGAGTTGGAGTGGATAAAATCAAGTCCCGCGGACCCGCTCGTATGGGTCAACTGAGCTCAGTGGGTTGACCCAGAGAACCATCTTTGACAGGTTCAACCCAGGTGATTTGGGTCGGGTCGACCCACCCTTTGCATTTTTCATTGGGACCGGTCGACCGACAATTTCCGGGTCGACCCGATCTCTTCTTTCGCTGGGTTTCGGATTTCTTCGAGCTTCAATCATTTAATCCAGTCCATTAACTCCAAGATAGTATCTAATTAAGCTCAAAAGCCCAATTAGATACCTCATTAGCTCCTCTTGACCATATTTGCTCATTTTGCTTCAAATATGCAGTCAAATCACAACAATTGCTGCAAAACTAGCAAACACATAAAAAACTCTAAATGATCACAATATAAGCATTAAAACTATATAAAATACATAACTTCATATAATAAAGAGCATCAATTTATATCCGAAAGTTGTGTAAAATACACAGCTGTCATAATGAAAGGACCTTTTTTGGATATATTTTGTATTTTATGTTTTGGATATTTTGGATCGAAAAATGCATCTTTGGACGCTATTATTTGGATCTATATATTGACGTTTGAAAAACAGTTCTTCGACCCGCATCGTTTAAGTTTGGAAAATTTATTTTCTGAACAAACACAATTCCTGCTATGTACTTAAAAAAACTCAATTCATTATATAAGTTACGAGTCAATAAGTTACTTACAAGTTAATACATTTAAAAAAAAATGACGATAAATTACAAGTCCTCAGATTCACAATACACCAACAATATTTGTAACAACATTTTCCTACAAATTTGATCAATTTGTCCCAATAATCAAATAAGTCCATTGTGGCAAATATATCTTGATAGTCAGAAAGTAATTCATGATTCAATGGGCCAACTACACTGCTCTCCGTAAATTCATACAAAATTATTGAAAAATAACAGAATTTTCCTTGTTCGAAAATGGATTTCTAACACATAATTGCATGTTCAAAACCAATATTTTCGAAACAATATTGATTAGTTTGAAAAATCGAATTTGTGAACCACTTCATATTTATTCAAAAAACTCATTACCGAACCTTATGAGTGTCATTTGATAACATAGTTTCCGAACTAAAGTGTACGAGATCGAAAAATGAATTTTCAAACATCCAAGGTTATTGTGCAGGCTGTATTTTTTCATACCAATCGCGACGATTTGCAATTCTTAGCTCAATAGACTTCACGATAACTGAAAAAATTACGGTGTAAACAGTAAGAAATCGTTTACATTGCTCGTGTCTTCTTCATTTTTGAATCTATGATGATTTAGATAGCTAACATATTATCCAAAGTTTGAGAAATATATGATTTTTGGTTTTCTTGTTTTTGTAGTTAGTTTCCATATGTTCAGAAAATTTTCACGCTTCAAACTTTGATATTCATTGAATTATATATATATTTTTTTAAATATTTATATGTTATTTTAATTAGTGGTGTATGGAAGTAAAAAAAAAGGGTATTTCAGTAATATAAAAAATTAATATTTTACAATTACAAGCATTGAGAAAATGTGTTGATGTTAATAGAAACACACAAAAAATAAAAATAAAAATAAAAATAAAAAATCAAGTGGGTCTTCCTAAACACACTACAACTTTTTCTCTTTACACTGCACATTAAATTAATTGAAATCTAATTATTTATGATTTTATTTAAATACACCCTTACTAAATATTCTAATAAATTAATAGCTATAAATTTAAAAAATAATCCAATAATCATAAATTATGAAAAAACAATACAAATCTAAAGGATGATCGGAATCTATACAGTCAGGATGAAAAATATTTCCTCTTCCAATCCCTAACCATTCTTAAATTCCCAAAATCCATTTAGATTGAGATTTTTTGTAGAATTCAATCATAGAGCATGAAAAAAAGTGAAGAAACAAATAATGTACGTGATTTGTCATATATTTTTTGATTATTTTGGCAATTTTTCCAATTTAGAGTAGTATTCATCACAGGTAAACCGAAAAATACAGTCTAAAACCCGTCATAGGGGGTTGAAAATATTTTTTTCAACCATGAAGCTCGTGTCAAAAATATATTTCTGAACTAAGAATGTTTTTTCAAATAACAGTTTTTGAAAATCTTCATAATGTGTTAGAAAATAATTTCTGAAATCGCGGTGTTCAGATCATAAATTGTTTTTCAAGAATAAACAGGGAGGTTCAAAATTATGTAATTATCTATTATAAACTAAAATTTCTTTGTTTTGAAGTGTTCTTAACTCCTAACCATCCACTACCCCAAATGTCGAATTGTGTGTCTTATGTAGGGATCATTTTATTTGGACGTGTTTTTATGTTGTGAACAAGATTCCTAGTTTAAATCTTTCAGGACGAAAAGTATTTCTGAAATCTTAAACTCCTTATAGGAGAATAAATTTTTAATTTTAAATAGACATGTCGAAAATCTATATAGGAGATCTTATTCTATAGGTCCGAAATCAATTTTCAAAATCGTTACAGAATATCAAAAATAATTCTCCGACATCTCCAAGATGGCAAGCCATTATAAACAACACATCAAAACATCTAACATATCATCAATATATAGATAGAATCAACATGTCAAAATATCCATCAGAGTATCAATATATATCCTACAGAGAATCAAAACAATTAGAAATTTTGAAGTATTGAAAATCTACTACAAAATATAAATAATACTAGAAAATCATTTAAGTCGGCTAAATCACTCGACGTGCTGATAGAAAAACTATCTCGAGCTTCGGAACAACCTCTTGTTCAACTTGGATTTGAGTTGCATCTTTTCAACTAGAAATGGAGTTGTTTCTTCAACTTGATTCGAGATGCCACATGTTGTCTCCTTGTTGACGCAGTTGACCTTCTCCAAGAATATTGTCCTAAAAGAGTGTATATTAGTATTGGAGAAAGCAAAAATAAGTTAACTAATTTGAAAATATTTTTTTATATTTAACATAGTATATCAGAAAATATTTTTCAAAATCAAATAGAGTATATCAGAAAATATTTTTTGTAATCAAGTAGAACATATCAGAATTAAGCCTTCAGAGCATATCAGAAATAATTTTCGAAATAAAGCAGAGTATATCAAAAATATTTTTTGAAATCAAACAGTAGCACAAAACAACTATAACACCATTTCTTCCCAAAGTAAAAATCTTCAAATAATTGGAATGAAGAACGAAGAACTGATGGATTTTAATTGCAAAACTACATCAGATTTAGAAAAACATCATATCACATAACAATAAAAATTGAAGTAAAAGATCAAACAAATTAACATTTCTCCATTAATTTCCACACAATCAAAATGAAAAATCAAACTTACGAACAACCTCCTTGAAGTTCGATTTGGGTTGGTTTGAATAACGCTCTCTTTGAACAACACTTCCCCTTCAATTTCAATTCCTGTCGATCGATTCAAAAAAATAATATTGAACCCTAACATATGTGTCTCTCTCTTTCTTAATCATATGTATTTGCAAATTTTGATTTCCCCTATTAATTTTTGTATATAATTTTTAATTAATAATATTGTTAAAATTATTTTTTAAAGTGAAGAGTAAAAGTGAAAATCTTTATAATGTAGAAAGTAAAAACATAAAATTATAGTGTCTTTAGCAACACTCAAAAATCAATTCAAAAGAAATTGACACTCGCCACCTCAAACCTAAGACTACCCACATCAGTGACATTCACCCAATCCAACCTTCAAATAAAATATTAATTTCTCTCTCTTCCACATCCACAACCCCAAATATTTTAAAATTTGTACTCCATCAGTGACACTCATCCAACCTGACATTCAATTAAAATATTAATTTCTCTTTCTTTCAATCTACATAAAATATTTATCATTTTATTTTTTAAATAAAAAATTATTAATAATAATTTTTACTATATTTAAAAGATCAAAATTAATTTATTAGATACATTTTTTAAATTCATAATTAAAAAAAATACTCATAAAATTATAAATTCATAATTTACTTGACAACAAAATGAAAATTACAAGAGTTGAAACAAAATAAAACATAATTAAATAAACTGCAATTAGAAAACTTAAAATTCTAAATTACGGGTACATGAGATGTAAATTACATATTCAACTAGTGCCAAATTTTTTCCAAATGTGCTCGATCAATTATATAAATTATTTAAATTTTAAATTAAATAAATTAATATTGATTTTTTTTAATTATATAAATTATTGATTTTTTTAATTATATATATTATTTAAATTTAAATAAAACATAATTAAAAAAACTTTGTATATTGATTTTTTTTAATTATATAAATTATTTAAATTTTAAATTAATATATATATAAAAATTAAGTGGCACCCAATTAGAGGGTGCCACGTGTACAAAAGTCATGCCCAACCTCAACGGCGGACAGCCGACCGAGTCGGCACTTTTCATGACTTTTTGAATTTTTTTTTTTTAAAATAGGTTTGGCGTTTTGTGGTGATACCGGGGTGGGTGTCACCGATGGGAATAGTCTAACCCTTCTTTCTTCCCCACCCACCCTTAGGAAAGTCAATTGGTGCGGTCTCGTTCGAGTGTCAGACTATTTGATTAACAAGTTCAATTTTTTTCGTAAATTTACCAGCTCGAGAATCGAAAATTATTCACTTAGGAAAGTCAATTGGTGCGGTCTCGTTCGAGTGTCAGACTATTTGATTAACAAGTTCAATTTTTTTCGTAAATTTACCAGCTCGAGAATCGAAAATTATTCACTTAAAAAAGTGAAGTCGATCCCATACATTTGAGTTTAACTATGATATATTTACGTATAAGGCAATGTTTGGTATACTGGTACGGATATACCCATATTAATAAAATCTGGATTGCTTTGAAAGATAATTGCGTATTAGCTATTTTAATTGTGTGTTTGGTTATTAAGATAAATATACTAAGATTGTTTCACACATCTGTTTGGTATATTGTTTGTTTTATTTGGTAGACTAACTTCTATAATAAGTAAATTAGTTTAGGCAATGTTTGGTAGCCTAGATAAAGGCATATATACTAAGATTGCTACGCCAGAAACTGTAACCGAGGGGGGCGTCGGATACATTGTCCAGCCGAATCAGTAAATTACACCCCGGGCCTCGCGTGAACGAGCAATGGCTACCAAACACACGGTTCTTGCTGGATACCTTTACTAATATGTCTTTATCCAGGCTACCAAACATTGCCTAAGGGGTGGTCTTGTGTGCATCTTATGTAGAGGTGCACATGGGCTGGGTTGGCCAGTTATAGGTATTTAAATAGATCAATCCATGCAGTACAATTAAAATAAATTCTAAGTCATTATTTTTTTTTCATTGCATAACCCAACCCTATTACTCACGAGAATATAAGAGTTTGGTTGGGTTGGGTTCAACGGGTTAAAAGTCAACAATTAGCTCAAATATAAACTTATTAATTTATTGTAAACTATAGTGAAAGTTGTCAATATCGACCCGTAGCAAAGAAGAAAGCTACTAGATTACCCTACTCGGAGAAGAAAGTGAAAGTTTGTTCCCATATATTTAGAGTTTGAGTGTTTGAGAATTAAGATAGTCGAATAAATGCACATCGATCAGTAGGAACAAGATCATAAATACGGAATCATATATAATAATATACATTCAATATAAATATATATATATATATATAATTGAATAAAATGTAATGCGTTAATTTGGGTTGGGTTGGATCAAGACCCTTGAACCCGTGGGCCAACCCATTAAGGTCGGTCTATATATGATGTGTGAGCCGAAACAACTTCGGTTTATAATCGTAACAGGTCATACGGCCTAAATTCAGTTTGGGTTGGCCGGTTTGGTCGGCGGAAACACATTTATGTGCACCCCTAATCTTATGCACCATCAGATGGAAATCAATTGAAAAAAAGTCAAAATTAATATCAGTAGTAACACTAAAAAGTATCACTTAAAAACTCAAAAGTATTACCCGTATTCTTAAAATGTATCGACTAGAACCCCCCTCCCCCGTCAAATATCAACTGTAACACTGAAAAATATCACTAAATTCAAAAAATATTACATGTATTTTTTTTAGGGTTAATTGAGTTAATGCATGGTGACCCGCGTTGACCGTCTAAGATGATAGTTCACATAGTCTATGGAAGAATTGACATACTTATAACACATTAAAATTAATTTTATTTAGACCTGCATGTATGATTTATATTTAATGGATTGCAATATGCAAACATACTCTTGCATGATCCTAAATTATTTCATTCTTAAGAAGAAAAAAAACTAAATGTTATGTGCGAACCAATTTTTTCATTTAATAATTGTCTGCACTAATCAATTTGAATATATAAATACAAGAGTACTCTCTCCGCATTGCATTGGCATTAATGAAATGCGATAATGGTCGTATCCCGTAAAACTACTAGGATCGGATCACTGATCACGTTTAAGCATGGTAATAAAATTGAAATGTTTAGATTTATCTTAATTATTAAAGAGGTAACTTTTTACCTCAAATTGTTTTTTTTTTTATTTGTATAATGATAATTTCAATTTTATTATTAATATACATAAGAAGTTATTTCAGTAATTCTTCCTAAACATATTTCAGAAATTAGGCTTCAGACGTCATAGATGTTTATAACTACTTATTAACTCATTCGCAAATAATATGAAAAAAAAAATTGTATTTTGAACAATTTTTCAAAATAAATTATCAACTTTATTGGTTTGCATCCATCCATGTGGAGACACAATTCTCATTATTTTGGGCAGGGCCAGAACAGGCCAGCCTGAGTTTTTTGGGTTTGGGCCGGGTCAAAATTGACAACTTTACTCACAAAGCAAAAATACAATACAAGATTGCACTAAAAATATATATATAGAACACAAGATATTATAAAATGTTAATTCAAGGGATCTGACTCAATTACAGTGACATCAAACATAAAATGGTTTCTTGAAATTAAGAATTGTCAGTATTTTGGTGGAGTTTGGAGATTGTTGTATGTGGATGATTTAGGTTTGACGAGATATTGCAGCAGTATCTCTGAGGAGGAGGAGGCTGTGTCCGGAGCAGCTTCTTGAAAAGATACTTCAAACATGAGAGGCTGATATAGACAAACTTCATCTTCCTTACAATAGTATACCTGCATATCATCATGAAGCTACAAAGTGATGACCGGGCAGGCAACATTTTCTCAAAAAACAAAAGAATCGGATAGAAGCCAAGAACAACATTTAGATCAGAAGTAAGAAATAAAAGCAATTTTACTTTTGCTAACTAAAAGAGGTCATGAAAGGAACAAGAAGAAGTAATGGCCATGTTTTAAGCAGATAAATAAAAGGTAGGAGATATATACCTTGCAGTATATTCTGCTTTTAGAAGGTGAAGGGGAGGATCTTTTAAACTGTACAACAGCCGATCCATCAGGGCTGATATTACCATCCATGGGATTGATCAATGCCGCATTTTCTGGTTCAACTTCCACGCTGAATTTACTTTGTGCTTCCTAAATATCAGGATTCACAGTCATATGTATGTGTATATATCACATATTGCCTGATTATTAAATAATACAACTATCAGAGTATCTGCATGTTTAAATGTGTGTGTGTGTGTGAGAGAGAGAGAGAGAGAACCTTTGACAAATGATACCCTTCCGGTACCCGTATTTGCAGACGTAGTCTGGCTTCATTGACTGAACCGCCATCAATGAGTATGGTCTCCATGTCAGCTGAGGATCTCCTTCTTAGGCGCCTTGGAGATTTTGATTTTGGAGCTGGAGGTTGGACGCCTTTCAGCTCTAAAGTAGCAAGCACTGGTTCTCTCTTGTTCAGGTCCAACAACCTTATTAAGCTATTATTCGTATCAGCTATCAATAATCTTCCTGCATTTCCCAAAAACATCAAATATAAACTCTCGTTATTTCTACATGGAGACTGAGGGATTGGATTCCATCATCATGATAAAAAAAGGTAAATCAAGAAGCCTGTGATTTTTTATTTACAAGTAGAGGTAAATTAGAAGTGCAAAAAGTGCATGTGTTTATGAACTTGTGTTAACATCTATATGACTCGTTCCAATATACTTCCTACCGTTACCCTTTCACTATTTTTTCTACTCGTCATAATTACAAAAAAAGGGGGAATTTTAAGAAAAGGCTCATCTATTGTACTTTTAAGGTACAAGAAATTATGCACACTGCACTGAAACTGCCACATTTCAATTGTGAAAAAGTAGACAATGGTGAATATATCTTGCAGATGAAAAAATTACCATTTCCATCTTCAACTAGTCCGGAAGGCTCTGAGAGCTGCAGATTTAGAGGGCATCAGCAAGTACAAAGCAACCACCAGGATAGTGCTAATATCAAGGATGTATGTCATTTCTGAATCACCAGGTAGAACTAAGTGGGATTTTTTTTCATACAATTCTCAAAACTTATTAAGAAAATTAACGAACTAGTTATACCATAAAAGTCACTACTCACAGATGTGACATGTCTGTTCAAGCAGAAGACAATATAAAGAGAATAATTTTACCTAAATATAAAAACTTCTATTTTGTATTGGGATCATTGTAATGATTCATATTACCTAAATATGCAGATGCAGCATAATTTTTAAAGTTCATAAATGTCATCTGATACATATATTCTAAAAGTTTTAACCTAGAAGGTTAAACAATTCTTAGATCAGAACATATGATTGTTTATAAGCCATGCAACCTATTAGCAATTCAAAGTGGGCGTGATTGGAAATCGAATTCTTATTTATTTAAGATCCAATAACAATTTACACCACTTTCTAATCTACTTAATCTGCAGGATTTGTACGTTCTTACTCTGAAGGCATTTGTAATTCATTCCATTTTTAAGTTCATTTGGGAAGCAATACCATCTTGGTGTTGCTCTAGATCATACTAGCCCCCAATGCAGTATAGGGATCATGGAATAGCAATATATGCAATTGACATTTGCATTTTATTTATGTAATACAAAGGGCAATATGATAGCAACCAAAACGATCAGCGTGTGGGTGAACAAAAGGTAGAGTGAAAAAATCAGAAGCTTTTCAACCTGGGCTTTCAAAACTGATCCGTCCTTGAATCCAGCCTTTCCGGTTCCAGCTAATGTAGTGACTCTCTTACTAGCTAAATCCAGCTTCTTAATCTGAAATGTAAATTAAGAAGTAGATGATGAATTTAAATTAAAACCAAAATAATTATAAACAGTCAAGAGAAAAGGCAATAGCCACAAGATCTCGCTAGTGATGAAGTGAAATAAATAGTTGCATGTTATCACAGTGAGTGACATTGAACATTGCTCACATGTATTTGATTACTAGAAAAAATAAAACTCTAGTTGAAAAAATATATAAAATGAACAAAAAAAATATATATGGAAACACGTGGCCGTCCTCATTAAGTACAAATTAGAGAATATATTTATCCCAAAATCAATTAGTTCAGTTTCAGTATAAGACACATCAGAAGAATATAATGGAAAAAACTGCAAACATAGATCACAATTATAATCCAAACAACTTGGAGTAATTTTCAAATAGCCAAACTTTAAAGGCAATACTCCACAGTGAAGTGCGTGAATGTCATATCCGCTACATTGTAATTCACTTTTCCTCGGGCATGGAAAGGGAAGGTGGACATTAACATAATTTTTCCCATTTAATTATTGTGCACTTTATCAAATTTGAGAATAATTTCAAAAGTTCAGATGGACTTTCTTGATTCTCAAAATAGTTCAATAAGTAGACACCCAAAGAAAAACACCCATACTCCCACAACACAAACACACATAAAGAGTGATGTGTGTCTGACAGAACAAGTAATTTCCAAACTATTTGATGTATGATACCAGTTTCTTAAGTTGAGAGATCTCATGATACCAGTGTCTGACAAACAACCGAAGCATTTTCACATCCCTAGCCCGCAAGTCTACTGGGCGTGTAAATTTTCTCAATGGGTAAATGTGAAATAGTCATCAAGTTCTAGAATAGTCATGATTCTGGAGGTGGCTCTTGCGCCTAATTTGTCTCAGGGGTTCAAAAAGGTGATTCACATGAATAACAAATTATTTTGCATAGATCTAAGGCCATGGTACTCTTAACTGCAATCCCATCTATCAATAAAGGTGTTTCATTTCCACTAACATTGATATTGTCATGGAGCAATAGAAATATAGTACTCCTATCATCATATTCTTATGTAATTACCTTGTGGTTATAAGAATCTGCTACATAAATTTGACCATCACTGCCACAAAAGACTCCTAAAGGATGCTGTAAAAGCACTTCAGAACCTACTCCGTCACTATCGCCAAACTGCAACATATAACAAATCAAAGTTAACAAATATGTTTAATTTCAACTAGTGCAAGATGCTTAAACTTGCAGATGGTAGCAGAAGACAGAAGTACCTTAAACAAATTGTCCGAGAATATTGGGTCACCACCAGCTAGTAGCCTTGATCCTCCTGTTCTTAGATCAAGTGCTCGAATGGAGCTACTCTCACTATCAGCAATGTATGCCTCCTTTAAATCTACCAAAACAAACGAGTAAAAATATTCATAAATCTACAATACATAATCAAGTGATTCACCAAGGGCTATATGCAGCTCGTTATGAATTTTTACAAGTACCGGGAGACAACGTAATCCCGGAAGGTTGAGCAAATGAAGTGCTTCCAGAACTGTATCAATGTATTAAAAAAAATCTCAATCAGGAAAAAAATGAAATCAACATCTAATTGTAGAAAGCATAGATATTGTTCAAGAATTAAGTCATGCCAAAAATTAAGTAATTTTAGATGAAAAAGTAGGATACTTTCTATGGTAAATGTAATCTTAAATAACAGCTAGTGCTCATAAAAAAGAGCTTGTAAAATCTGCATGGTATACATCGCAAAGACTTTTAAAAATAATGCTTTTTTTTTCCTCCTAAAATCATTGTTGTGAACATCGAAAAGCTAGCACCATTCAAATTTCTTTTACCTGTCCCCATTCAAATTTCTTTCATAGCCATCACCACTAAAAGCTCTAGTAATTCCATCTAGTGTATGTGTCCAAATCTGATGCTGGCCAGCCATTGCAATGTAAACAATGTCGTTCACAGGATCAAAGCAGACATCCCAGGGAGAGTTAAGAAGCTGAAAATGAGAGAATGTCAAGCGAAGTGGTGGAGCTTATTAGTTATTATTTGTCTCTGTTGTTGGTTGAGTTCACATCACTTCAATATTAGCATATTACAAACTGCATATCATATTATTGTCCACTATGAATAAGCTCCATATCACCATGTACAGTCTATAAATAACTCTATACAAAATCTTGCCTGAGATGTTCCTGACCCTCCTCCTTGGTAGTCAGAACCTTTTGTTCCATTTCCAGCAAGTGTTTGCACAGTCTCATTGACAAAATCAATTACCCTACAATAGAAGCAGTTTAGCATCAAGAAATCAGAGTAAGTGTGCTATAAATGACTAAACTAATGCCAGGTATAGTTAGGAAATCATAAAACAAGCCCAGTTCTCACTAGAAGAGTCCAAACTTAATCTCATCATTTAGAGGCAAAGTCAGGTTTCAAATCCTCTCTCTCCATAAATATGAGAGCTACTACTTTCTTAATGTTACTGAAATAGAATGAAACTTAATATTCCTTTTGATTATTATAAATTATTCCACAAGAAATTCTAAAATGACTAGGCCGTGCAATTTTTTGTTTTTTTGGAGGGCAGGGTATGGTGAAGGTACTCTTCCCACTGGAGAAAAATAACTTCTTATATGCATCATCACATATTTCAAGAACAATAAGGTTGAGGAAAATATATTATTTATTGATAACCTACCAATGTAGCTTACCTGTTTTATCCCATATTTAACTATTTCATTGTGACAAGGTGAATGCACTATTTACTTCAACTTCTCCCCTCCACCTTTATGAACTAATCAAGCAGACAATTGAGAATGAACAATGCCAAATAGAAATAACCAACTCATACTGAGCTCCTAAAATTTTAAGCAATTGATAAAACTAAGAAAAGCCTTTCTTCTGCTTCATTTGCTGCTATAATTGTACCCCCAAGAAAGAAAGAAAGGGAAAAGGAAGGCAATCAGAATACAGAAAACAAAATCACTTGTCCTGGAGAACTGCTACCTTAGAGCGTGATTTTCAGTGTCAGCTACGTACAGGAGGTTTTTCTTTGCATTATAAGCAAGTCCCTACAAAAGCATATAATGCGTGATCACATACTCAAGCAAGTAAAGGAAAACGGAATATTTTGGCTTCGCCATACTCAAAAAGTTCAAGCAACTAAAAAAAATAGATGCATTATTAAAAGAGCAAACAGAACCATTACCTGTGGGCGGTTGAACATGGCATCATCAAAGTTACCATCGTGAAAGCCCTCTTCTCCAGTGCTTCCGATTTGCATTTTGAAGTTACCATCAAGGTCGGTGACTACCTGAAACCAATCAGCGACTCAAATGGTTATACATGGTCTATTCACTTCTCCACAAGCTTCTGTTTCCATTTAAAAGAATAAGATAATGAACAGTGAGAATATATGCAATGACAATAGCACCTTGGGAAACAAAGATAAGATAAGCTACATAGGTTAAGAAGAGTTTGAGAGCAAACATTTTTAGATAATGCTGAAAACTTAAATATATTTCTTGTTTTTATTCAAGATAGAATCAACAGTATATAACCCGGGGGGGGGGGGGGAACTCAGCAGTAAAAAAAGAAAAATGAAGATTGCAAATTTCAAGAAAAGTATTATGAAGATTTATGTGATCATTTTTTTTACAGGCACCAATTAAATGATACATCCTATTATCGGAATCAGCTATATAATCCACACGTAGAGTTGTCACACGTGCCTTTTAGAGTGAGACATGATTGCAGAGCGGAAAGGAGAGGAAGAAGGGAAAGAGAATAGACACTTACTACTCGGTTGTGATTGCTATCAGAAATGAAGAGACGGTTGTTGAGAACGTCAACCTCCAGTTTACCAGGAAATTTCAAAGGGGATGTCAACAGTCGAGGATCGTCATCCTTCTCCAAATTCAGAGGAATAGGTCTGTTGTCCAATATTTGCTTTCCACCATAATACAGTAAAGCTGCCTCAACCAAATCATCAAGATCCTTGGGAGGGGAAGTATATACAGAGTTACTTCAGTATCTATCATTCGGTAACAGCATAGCATATTTTATTTGCAAAAAGAGATAGTTAACAGTTACAGTTCAGTCTAAATTCAGAGAAACCAAGAAAACATATTTATATAGGAAAAATGGCAGTTTGTAGCCTCAATTCAGACTCTTAATAAGTAGTAAATGGATAAACCAAAAGGCAATTCAATTAAGAGTAGTGTAACTCCATGAGAGTATTTCTGCTCTACATGAGCTCAACAAGAAAAGAGAAATAAAAAAAAGCAGACAACTTGGCTCTCCAAACCTTATATAATGCAATTTAATAAGAGGTTTTTCAAAATAATAGTTGAAATTTACACTTGAAAATGAATTACAAGGGAAAAAAAACTGAGGTTGGGGTTACAGGCATTTTATGCATGTTTTCTTCTTGGTGAACTCCCATCCATTATGTGTTGGAGAGGTTACTTCTTATTTTGTGCCAAAGCAATGTATATAAAATATGACAGAGCTCAAGAACAAAATGG
The DNA here is from genome assembly GCA_026008535.1 of Perilla frutescens. Taxonomy (NCBI): domain Eukaryota; kingdom Viridiplantae; phylum Streptophyta; class Magnoliopsida; order Lamiales; family Lamiaceae; genus Perilla; species Perilla frutescens. The sequence continues at coordinate 36,481,539 of BRKX01000015.1, forward strand.
AAGAAAAGGTTTTCTCTAGATCAACATGTTTTCACTTATTTTCTTTACATTTTCTCATCATACTACATGAATATGGATGGTAGATTCACTTTAAAACTAACTCGGCTTTTAGAAGATACTCATCTGTTTTTCCTACTAAGAATTCCATGCACATCACCACTAGAAGGTTCAGAGCAAATATCAAAGCCACAGGTGAAGAAAAAGAAATGAATTATCTATGCATTACTCCATGCACTAGTGATTACCTTCCGACGACCTTCGCCAGATAATTGAGCTAAAAGCTTGCCATTAGGCCCAACAAGAGCAAATGTAGGCCATGAGCTTATACCCAACTCTCGCCACAAATACATATCACCATCATTCACCACCTGAGTTAGTTCCGAAAAGTTGCACAATAATGATAAGTCAAAAGATGATTTGACCATCCATGAAGCATCCATCAGTAATACATACATGGGCATGAATATATTGACACAGAACCGTGCGCATATATGAAGGGACATACACACACGTGGGGCTCTAAAACATCTATATAGTCAATTTTGGCACCTGATAGAGGTGGTACACAAGGTACCAGGCCTTAGCTAGTCTACTCACGTGCAGAGGACCTATTAGCAAGATTACTGGATCTCTGATTATACCATAGTAGAAAGCTTGATTAGCAGGATTCTCTTAAATATTTTAGACTTATGCAATATCTTACGTGTCTCCATAAGGGAGTAAGAAGTAAGCAATTTCACCGTTATCAGTTATACTGAGGGACAAGATATTCTAACTCTGCTTCTTGTTTAATATCCTTTCAACTTCTAAAAAATATTCCACCTAGATCGATCTATTTCTCTCTCATATGTTGTTTCTCCTCTTTTTACCTATTCTCATCTCCATTCTTGGCCAGCATAGTTGTTATTTCCACTACCACAAATGACACAATGCACCACTGATAAAATTCTTCTTTCAATTAATTCTTCTCTTTTTTTTTTTCATCTCTCTTCATTTTTCTCCTTTTATTGCTATTTTTACTTTTCATTTTTGTTCCTTTTTTTCCCATTAGAAGTTTCCAGGAGGGGCGAGCTGAATTGAACAGAGCATCAGACTCCTTTGATGAATTTTTACTACATCTATTTTATTAGTAATAATTTTCCAATATTCGTTATGCTCCTCATTTTGTTCAGTCGGATGATTACATGCCTAATTCACATAGTTAAAATTGTATTACTATGCCAATATATGGTCATGTGAATGCAAATACAAACCGGATGAGTGATTCCATAGCGTAAAACTGCATTTCGAATGGCCTCCAAGTCTTTCTCATTATCAAACTTAGCAGAATGCACTCCTACAACAACAAACTGCCATAAACATATGTTACTTGCATAGATGCATGTTAAAAATCAATGTTCCATTAAAGTTGCAAGCAACATAATAATTCATTCTCATGGAATAAATCAAAAGATAGTATCTTGTACATAACTGAAAGGTGACGCAATAGAGATTCTTATTAATTTTCTAGATGGTGGCACCTTTTCCCCCTTTGATCAAGTGATTAAACCATATATCGTTAATTTTAACAGAATATGTTCCTTGGTTGTTGAGAAAGATGCTACAAATAATGAAATAAGAAACTAGAACCAGAAGATGTTGAATATATTGGATGATCCTACACAGTCAAGATAGTTGACGAAAAAACTGGTCTACGCCTGTCAATAGCAGGATACAAGTCTCAGCAACTGCCAAATGTATCTTATTTTGATTAGAATAACTAAACCGGAGAAGAAGTTCTCATCAAGTTAAAAATATATTAAAAAAAAGAACTTGAAAAAAATGAGATCAAACATATGGTACGGCTCAAAAAAATCAACACCAAAGGCAAATCTTCAACTGAACAAAGCTTTTATCTATAGCAACTACTACAGTAAATGAAGCACTTAAAAATAATAAGAAACGAGGCAACATGAAGAAAAGGATCTTACCGGTGCATCTTTATACTTTCTCTCAAGAAACTCAAGATCTGGCAAGACATGCATACAGTTTATACAGCAATAGGTCCAAAAATCGAGAAGAACCACTTTTCCATTCAAATCCTGTCCAATTAGAGGATTATGTCAAAAATGGCATCTTCAAGTTGATGTCGACATGTTTCCACTGTTTATGAGGATGTATTGACACATTTATATTATAGATCATCACAAATGTTCTCTTCAAGTGAGAAACTATACAAACAACAGAGACTATAAGTAAAACGAGCAAACAAAATAGCACATTACCCTTCGCAACTGAAGAGGAGCTGTGTTTAGCCAGTCAAGTTTAGATGGAAACTCCGGCACAGTTGTTGCAATTCCCCTTAAATTACAAAAAGTAGCACAGCTCTAACAAGTTAGGAAAAGTATCTTAAAAATGATTAATGAAGTCAAAGTTTGATATACCTTTTTTCCAGATCAGATATGTAGTCCACAAACTTTTGGATTCTCTCATTACGAGATTCATCTGCAAGCAACCAAAAGAGATAAGGTCAGCAGGATGATGCAAAAAAAAGTCATATACATTATACAGGAACAATTAACAAGTCCATTGTTGACCATAGACCTTTTTTGGGTCCAAAAGAAGGGCTGCCAGCCCCAAATAACATATTCTGGATGGATTTTGGAGACGCATACTGCATGGCCTGCAAAGACATGAAAGCTTGCAAAGATACATTCATAGTTAAACAAATGAAGCAAAGGTCATCAAGTCCCAAGATTCATTCCATGAGAGCAGTATACCTTCCAGTTTGTGACAGTAAAGAGAAGGCAAGAAAGAGCAATTCCCAAACTTCCATATCTCAAAATATCACGCCGAGAACCCTGAAACCTGTCAACAAATCATTTCTGCAATTCAAGTAGTAATGGACTAGGTGTCCTTTTTACACTACTGATAGAATTTAGAAGAAGTAAAACTGTAGGTTTAAGAATTCATCATGAAGAAGAGATAAAGTGAAAAACATGTGGCAAGAATTAAAGAGAAGGCTCATAACACTAAATACATTTTATCTTAGCCAGGTGCTTCTCATAAGTAAAAGAAAAGATCTCCAGTCATTTAATCACTGAAAATGCAATTTAGCGCAATCAATCATGACTATTGACTAGAAACAGAGCCAGATATCTACCAAAGCCCTCTAGGCACGACAAATTGGAACATGGCTTCCTAATGCCTAAGCCTTGGCAATCTTACTTTAGTAAACTCTATGAGAATGAATAAAAAGCCAACTTACGATGTCATCTAGATATCTCTCTGCCATTAAAAAAAACAAGAAAAAGAAAAAAAAGGATTGCAGTGCAACTATCACAGACCTACCAAATATAGTAGCTTTCACTAGTGTTGGTATACCACTGAATACAAAAATCTTTCATGGTGATTAATGAAGAAACAACATAATAGATACTAAATAGAAATATTACTTGCAGTCTATTGGTCCATCACCGGTCTTGTTCCAAATGTTTGTGTATAATATCTCTATTGATAGAAAGAACTTGAAAAGAAAAAGGACCGTCTATAAATAACCAATATTGTTGTGCCTACATAGTTATGCCTAAGTATTGGAATTACTATGAAAAAACAAAGCTACTAACAGAAGGATTCCGCATATAAGAATCATCCTTACCCTCCAAATGAGAAGATTGGATCTGCCATAGAGTCTTTATCCAGAAATAATTTAGATTCTTTACTGTACAAATTGGACAGACTTTGTGCAGAAGCACTAAAGTATTCAGAAGGCTGCCTCTCTGGATCTGCAATATGAATTTAAATCAGAAATATTTAACATCAGGCGCCAGTTAATACTATTGCAGGAAAGTGCATAGCTAAGAGATTATAACCTTGCTCCCCTGAAAGAATGGCCAAAAGCCTATAGCAACAAAAAATATAAATTGGCAGCAACAAATTTTTTATTCACCAAAATATATAATCTTTGAAGTACATAGAATTTTATAAGAAATACGCCTTAGATTCTCTTTCAGATCTTATACAAGACGAGTCTGAACCTAGGTACATCATTTGTGATGCAAAAAGGAACTCATAAAGTGCACTTCCACAACTACATACTCTGAGAACCAGAGCCACCGTTAAGGATATCATCAAGGGAAATATCTCCTATCTCCTTCCTGATAAGTGATGGACCAGCTGCCCTCAAAGTATCTTCAGCTAATGTTGTTGTTACAGCTATGCATCTGCAAGCACAACAAATTCTCAAAAAACCCATAAAATTATCAAAATGGAAATAGAGGAGAGAAGTGGGAATGATATTCAATGGAACTAAACATTAAAGTGATATGATAGAATAATATGATAATTGTTCATAACCTTTTGAGAAAAGAGTTAGGGTTCAAATCCTTCCTACCCCTACTTTCCATTTGCCAAAGAGTTCAAACTGTTACCCGTGGAAACAAAAAAAAAAAAAAAACAAAACAGGAAAAGAAAAAAAAAAGCAAAAAAAAAAGAAAATGAAGAAGAAAAATAGTGGAATTAAACAACAATCAGGAAGATGAAATGAAGGAAGAAACCTTATATGCATAACAAATAGAGAACATCGATATAGAGAAAGGCATAGATCCTATTTTATCAAACAGAAACCAAATATTACCTCATGCTAGCAGACTTGGCAGCTTGCACTCCAGCTAATGCATCTTCAATCACAATGCACTGCATAAAGATTTAGGCCATCAGACTAAGTTCCGCACTCTTTTCATACCCCCACTAAGCCCTCAGAATCGATATTTCAAAAGTCTAGGATGAACATTTGCAAATAAACGCAGGAACTATAAATTTTAGCGCATAAACAAGATTTAAGATTTAAGAATAAGAACAAAAATCAGTCAAGATCAGAAGTTGTAGAAGCACACCTCATTCGTTGGCACATCCAAAATCTTTGATGCAGCTAAGAAAATATCAGGGGCAGGTTTCAAGTTTTCAAATGCGTCAGCAGACACAATAGCATCAAACCTGTTAATATAACAGGAAATAGAACATAAAGAAATTCATGAGAACAACGAAAGGATTTAAAAGGTCTAAAATAAATTCCTTACATGATGAAAATGTCAGTAGCCATCATAAATACCTTGAGTTAAATTTCACCATTTAAACATTTTTTAGTGCACAAGCAATTAACCAAGTTTTGACATACATATATAGCCAGTGACACAAGAATATCCAATGCGAATGTAAGATTCTGGGATGGTTATTTTACAGAAAATCATGACTTGTTTATATGGTCAAAACTTATGATACAATATGTGCAAGCATTCTTAAGTCTTTCTTCTCATAGAAAAATTATCCTTGCTGTTTTAGCATGCCTACATAAATAATAATCATAACAGGCATTGCTAAATTATATGCGTAATAATAACAGTCAGTTTTATAATTTTTTCAAATGATGGACACATATGGCCTTTAAAAGCTACAAATTACTTGACTAAATATATCACATGGAGATTTATTATTTCAAAACCAAGTAAATCTATAGACACAACAAAATATCTACCAGAGCAAGACAAAGAAAAAGGCGTCTCAATGGAAATCAATCAAATCTTTTATACCAAAGATGTAAGCATATGGATATATGCTTCAATTTAGAGTCAGAAAACAATCATGGAATTTATATTTGGATTCATTAAAAATCCTTCCTGTCTAGGTAATCATTCTAATTCATAATTACTAGATTTTCACTATTGAAACTTGGATGTAAAAAAACAATGGATTAAACTTGGATGAATAAAAACAATGGATGAATAGCTATCAACTTTAAAACTTAGAGCAAATGACCACATATATATTTCACAACAAGTTTACAGTTGCTTTAATTCCCACGGTTTTGCAGTTACAAGATCTTGTATCCACTAAAGAAATTGCAGATATCTAGATCCATGGTAATCAGTATGAAGAAATTTTACAGGCCAACTGAGCTGAACAAAAAATACTTCATAAAATCTCGAAAGGATAAGAGTGTTTACTGTTATATCTACGACGATATCAACATTTCTTGTGACTAAACTCACATTGAGATTTGCAAACCAGCAGCTGCTAAATTGGCATTGACCTTTATACGATCAGCACTAGATGCAACAGCAACTTTGAGGCCTTTTTTTTTACACTGTTGTTCACCAGCAGTAAATCCAAAAGCAAATGAAATTGCGAAAATAAGCAATAAAATGCTTTTGTTGCAAGTATACCTGCACGACAAGTTCATAGGCACCAGGGAAGCCTATGCCAGAATTTGGCTTCGCGTACTACAAAAAAGTGAAATATGTTCATGGAATGACACCAGTTTTTAATATTATGAAATGGATACATAAAGCAAATCACATAAAAATTTGTTCAATCACCTTATCCAGATATATCTCAAAGAATCTCTTCTTCGCTGCCTCGGGATCAAATCCCTTCACACCCTTTACAGAAGCAACACCTCCCAAAAAATTAGCTTCACCTGATTCAAATTGAGGGAAAATATGCATTCAGACCCAGAAATAGTTACAGATGAGGAAAGGAGAGAGAGACACAAATATTGTTGAGAAAACGGATGGAGGATGACACAAGCAGAAACTGGTAATTGATACATCCAACAAATTCCTTTCCCCGTAAATTATGTAAATTTAGATCAGGAACTTGCTTTGTGACAGAATGAAGCTGTGGCTGCCAGTCAAACTGAAAGATTAAGAAACTTGAGTTTCAAGGCAGCGCTGCAAATGGCCAATCAGTTGTTAAATTAATCCAACTTTCTAATGGCAGTAATTGGGGCTTGTTGGCGAGGCTTCATTGGGTTAGAGCTTCATATATTTGACTAGGATGTTATTTCCTAAATAATACATCAATATTATATTCGGTTTACAAACTTTTAATATATGATATCTCACACAGATGTATAATTCACTGCTTGATTGATCATGTTAATAATTTTCGTGAAACCACTATTATCTGAAACGGACCTTCCATTTACATACTTTCTTATTTAACTGGGTCGGATTATCTCAACTGAAAGGAGCAAATTATTCAATAATTTGAGGCTTTTTAGCTCTCTTTTATTAATTTGTAAAATAATATCATTGTGTTAACATATTTGTGAATTAATGATGAACATGAAATAGTTTTAAAATGGTTCTTCAAAACATGGGGGAAAAAGACTCTAGAGTAACATAGAAAAGGAATGGGGAATGTGGTGCTCCTTCTCAATCCTCCACTACAACTCACCAGTGAAGAAGGTGCTGGTTAGTAAAGAGAATGGGATGATCAACCGAAAAACACTTAAGTTGATGCATTCTTTTTTCATTTTTTTTTTTTTGTGACGAGCAGTCGCTGTTTGAGGCCGGGCATGGGGTGACACTGCTATTTTGTAATAGACACAGGAGAGGTAAACTGCACTAGGAAAATCCGGTGCAACGGGCTTGACCTAACGCGTTGGTGGGAGGCATTCTTGTCTCTACCACGGGTCTTAACAGAAGAAGACTTGCAACTATTTCCGAACACAGTCTCGTAACTAACTATTAATCTCTCCAAAATCTCATACAACATGAATTATACAAAGGGAGTTTCTAAATGCACCACTAAAATTACTCTTTGCACCACACTTACTCCATGCACCACTATTTTTACTCTTTGCACCACACACATTTACATAATTACCCCTTACTCCAAAAATATTTATTTTACATGAAAAAAAAACAAAAAAAAATATGTTCGGAAACAAAATTTCGAACACGTTCGTCTTGTTCGAAAATATTAATTCGAGCAACTCATACTTAGAAAAAAAAAGTTGGTTCGAAAACTAAAGTTTGAACAACCCTCATTTGTTCGGAAACTAAAGTTCAAACAACCCTCATTTGTTCGGAAACTATAGTTTGAACGACAATTAGATAATTTCAGGATACAAAGGTGTTAAAAATTATTTTCTGAACAAACTATGTTCGAAAATTAAAGTTCGAACCACTCCAATATTTTCGAAAAATTGAATTCGAACACATTGAACTCCTTTTTTTTTCCAAGTGCTGCTCGAAAAATGGAGTTCGAACCACTCCAAAATGTTCGAAATTTTCAGTTCGAACATATCGCGATCTGAACAAAAAAAACATCCACAACACTTTCTAAACTCAATTATTTTCGATCAATACACTCATACTAGCATCTAATACTTCTAATAAACTATTAGAAGTTGATGAATACTTCAATTAATTTATTTTCTTTTTTAATTTTTTTTTAGTTTTGAATTTGTGGTGCATTGAATAATTTTAGTAGTGTGAACAAGTAATAAAGGGGTATTGAAGTAATTTCATAATTATTTTATTTTTTCTTTTTTTCTTTTGTGGTGCAAAAAGTAAATTTAGTAGTGCAAATAGAGACTCCCTTGTACGAAATACGTATCCCCCATAATAAGGCACGCCAAAGGTGCACAAGTAAACGGAACCAGATTGGAACTAAAGTAAAATTTTATTTTATTTTTTTAGTAAAATTTGAATAACAATTTCGAGCAGAATGCACATTGAAAACAGACACGAAAAGCATAATTCTGAAATCATCAAAACAGGAAAGAGAAGAACATGTCACATACCTGTGCCCATGAAAGGCACGAAATCATCGACCGTCACTTCAACTCCCATATCCGCGAAAACGTCGACCGCCGCCAATCTTGAGAGCTCCTCGCTGTTACACAACACTCCATCCATATCAAACAGCACCGCCGACACCTTCCCCCATTCGCTGCCGGTTTCCGGCGGATTCTTCTCTTCCAATCTCACGCACGCCTCAACCATTCTTCCAGACGTTCTCCTCCCGTATAAATTCGATAATTTATCCTTCGTGGGCCACTGATTTTCAAGAAATCTTGATTTTGGGTTCAAGAAAAACAGATTTCTGAAGTGGGTTCTTGAACTGCATGCTGAAAAAGGCGTTGGTACTGGTCTCAAGGCCATTGTTTGTCTGTTGATGAGAGAGAAATGGGGGGAATATGAATATGGTTTAGTTTGAGCGGTTGATTTCTTGGTTTATGGCGGTAGGGAGTTCACGGACCTTATCGTATTACTTCGATATATTATTATTGTTCATAATAATTCTTGAATACGACTGCGTCGCATAATTTCCTTTGATTTGAAATATTTCCTGATGGAGAATATTTTAGCACCAATAGTTTATGTCTAGAGGGATAATGTTATCTAAATGTATAAATGTATTATTTGCATTACTACTTTTACTCTTTGCAGTATAAAAGAAATAAATAAAAAATAAATATTTTTTTATTATTTATTTATATCACTAAAATTACTCAATACACCACAAATTCAAAACTATAAAAAATAAAATAATTGAATTTAGAACGTGTTGTGGATATATATTTTTTTTTTTGGGTCTAGATCGCGATTCGTTCGAACATAAAATTTCAAAAATTTTAGAGTAGTTTGAACTCCATTTTTCGAACAGCATTTGGGGGGAAAAAAAGAGTGCATGGCATTCGAATTTAAGGGGGTGCTTGATAAGGGGTAATCGGAGTGGGTAATGGGAATGGAGGGGGATTCATTCCCATTCTTTGTGCTTTGTGCAAGGTAATGAGAATCAAAATAAGCATCAAACTCTCGAGCACGGTAGCAATTGGGAGCTTTCTTGTGCATGGCCAATATATTGTCACCCCACCTCTTTAGATTGTTTTTCAAATGGTATGTAAAAATTTCATGTGTTGTCCGTGGGTACACCTCTACAACAACGTTCGTTATGTTTTTATGCTGATCAGAAACAAACAACAAGTCCTCAGGGCATCCATATGTCTTCTTAAGTTGTCTCAAAAGCAAGTCCTTGAATTATCATTCTCTTTGTCTCCAATTCCAACTGCCAATGGATAAATTTGTTCAATCTCATCCTTTATTGCAGCAACAAACATAACGCCTTTGTACTTTCCTTTCAAATGAGTCTTATCTATAACAATAACCGGACATTCATAAGAAATGAACTCATCAATACAAGCAGCAAGGGGCATGTAAACGTACTCAAAACGATCTACTGTATCTGTCTTCAATTCAACAATTGAATCTGGATTTGATTGTTGCACCATATGCAAGTATGATGAGAGTAGTTTGAATGATTTGTCACTGTCACCATATATCATTTTGATTGAATGATCTCTCCCTGCAAGAGCCCGCACGTACTCCACGGCAACACCAAACTCTGTTTGCAATTGCTTTTGCATTTTTTTTGGTTTTAAAATTGCTCATTCGGTTAGCAATTTAGGAGCAAAAAATGCACGTATTACGTTTGATGTAACTGTACGGTGCCCATGGCAGCTAAAATCCATCTGACAGGTATGGGGAGCGTTCCATTTAAAAATCCTCCATTGTTCATCATGGGTTGATGCACGCATTGCGAATATGCAATCTTCATGGTGTCTACAACGAGCAACAAACCTACTCTTGTTTGAACGCTCAATCCGATACTCCACACGATTATGCAGATGATACAAATCCAACGCATTGATAATTGACTCTTTACTTTCAAAAATAGCATCCAAACATAAAGTATCCCAAGTGTTGGAATATCAATACCCAACCTATTTAGGGGAAGTGTGGCTTGATATAGTGCCCTGGAATAATCCATTGTCGTCAATGTTGGCATGTTTTTTTCTAAATTATCATCTTGTACATCATTTATGTCATGTGAAGTGCCAACTTTTGGTAGAGACTTATGGAGTCTTTCACAACAAACATAAACATCATCAGTCTCATCATCAACAGGAACTTCCTCCCCATCATCATCAATAAATGTGTCATCATTAATGCCCCAATCAAATCCAAAACTCTCATCCTCATTAACATTATCATCAGCAGTTGATGAGTGGTGTTTTGGCACATCATTTTGAGGTTTAAATGAACTTAATTGAATAGTTTTACATGTGTTTTAACCCAAATTGCGCTTTTAACCTCCCGACTTGGAAGTTTTGTTTCTTATTTGAGTTGTACAGAAAATGGAGGATAAATAAAAGACATTTTGAGGGATTCAAGACCATGGGAAGATAGAGGATCGAATTGGAAGCACTTTGCAACTTGAATCACCTCAATCGGACAAGAAACGAGAGAGAATGAAGCAAAACCGTGAGAGGTGTCGGAGCAGGGACGGAGGCGCGACCTGCTCACTCGCGCCGGCAGTGCGACCCGACCGAATCAAAGTGCGGCACGACCCGGGCACAGGAGCGGCTCCATCGGACGTTAACACAGAGGTCCCAAAAGTCAGTTACGGGACGCGACCCGTGCCAAAAGAAGGAGGCGCGACCTCCGTGGTCGCGCCCCGGGCACTAAATTCCCGATTTTTTTCATCTTTTTTCCCCATTTTTGATTTTTTTTTAATTCTTTTATTCATCCACTATATAAACCAACCCCAATTCGAAATTAGGGCATTCCATTCCATCCTTAGCCACTTTTATAGAGAAAAACACTCGGAGAAGAAGAGAGAAGAAAGGAAATTGAAGATTGGGCAAGAAGAGCAAAGTTGAAGCAAGATTTGAAGGCCAAAACATCCATTCGGGTTCTTTTGTTATTTAATTTTATTAAAATCATGTTCCTTCTTGTAGAGATTTTGGTTACCCATGTGATTATGAGAAGCTAAATATTTGATACTCTTGGGTGTTGGTTTTATTTGGATTATAATATATAAATGATATTTATTTTGGATGTTTAATGGTTCTTGATTATGCTTTGGATTCATGTTATGTATGGGTGTTATGTATTGTTGATTGGTGAGAATTAATTGATAATTAATTAGCATGATTATGTATGTTGATTCAAAATTCGAGAGATGAGCTTCAACATAGGATCTTAGAATTCAAAGAGCAATTATCAACAAAATCGAGAGGTTTGAAATAGTTGTTGAGGCATAGATCATTGGTGCTTTTGGTAAGCACACTTATGTATTAATTGGAGACAATAATCCTATGCATGTGCCCCATATTCTATATGTTTCGAGAGGAGATATAGAATAAATTTGAGATCGTCTTGGTAATCTTGAATTGGAAATTAAGCATCCATTATAATTAGATTTTGTGTTAATTAATCCAATAAAATCAACCCCCGAGAGTGTTCCTTTCCTTAATTGCCCAATTTATTTATTAATTGCAATTATTTACTTTGCTTTATTGTTTAGTTAGTTTTAAATCAAGCAATTATCCATTTCGTCGTCTAGATAACAAATAGGAGCCGATGTCATAGTACGTGCTTATTTAATTTCCTTTTTCCTGTGGATTCGACCTCGTTTCACCCTGTGCTACATTTTTTTGTTCACTTGCAAGTTGATTTGAGTTTTAAAACTAAAATTTTACACATCAAGTTTTTGGCGCCGTTGCCGGAGAATTAGTGTTTTAAATTTGTGCTATTGTGATAAGGTTATTATTGTTAATTTAGACATTATTTGTTTATTTTTGTTTTTCACTCTTTGTTATTGGTACTTTGAAGGTGGTGCATGATCACATGGTATAGGAGAGCACTCCTTGAACGTGAAGTTATTATTTCTCGTTGATAAAGGGAGATTGAGAAAAGAGAAATAGTCATGGGAGATGAAAATAAAGGTATTGTTCATCGTTTACAATGACAATTTGAGGAGATTCAACAAAGGTTGAATGAGCAACGAGATGTTCGGGTTCAAGTGGAACAACCACCCATTAGAAATATGTTCCAACCCACTATAAATGAAAGAGTGATGAATGGGCCAAGAATTGAAGCCGATAACTTTGAATTGAAGCCCGAATTAATCTCAATGATACAACAAAACCAATTTGGTGGAGGAGTCGATGAAGATCCAAATGAGCACATTGATCAATTTCTACAAGTGTGTGGGACCGTGAAGTTTAATGGAGTTCCGGATGACGCAATACGCTTTCAACTTTTTCGATTTTCTCTTAAAGAAAAAGCACGAACATGGTATCAAGGTTTGAGAGTCGGATCTATTGAAACATGAGCTGAGTTGATTTCAAAATTTCTACATAAATTTTTCCCTCCAAGTTTGATGTTGAAGTTGAAAGGTAAGATCACACAATTTCGCCAATGGGATGATGAGAGTTTTAATGATGCATGGGAACGGTTTCGTGAAATGTTGAGGAAGTGCCCTACTCATGGGTTTGGTATCGACCACCAAGTGTGCATATTTTACAATGGAGCCAATCAAGACATGAAGAGACTATTAGATGCCACATCGGGTGGCTTACTGTTAGGAAAAGGGCCCGATGATGCCATGAAAGTTATCAAGGACATGGCCACAAATTCCTATCAATGGCCCGGGAAGAGACAACAAGTGCAATATTTGAAGAAGGTGACTCCTATATCCGAAGCCGAACCTTTGTCAATCTTGGCGGCCCAAATGACAATTCTCAATAAAAAGATTGAAGCCATCACCCATTCTTCATTAAGCTCAAAGAATGAACAAATCCAAGGAGTTGAAGCGATGAAATATGTCGAGCAATGAAGCAACAATGGCCACCCAAACCAAAGTTTTCAAGGAGAAAATCATTACAATCAAAGAGTCCGACAACATTATTCAAATGTTCCTTATGGTAATCCTAATGGTGCTTGTCAATCTCCACCCAACTTTGGCATAACTAATGTCATGGTTGATGATGAAAATAATCCCAAGATGGATAATCTTTTGATAGCATTCATGGATAAAATGAAGACATATATGGGAGAGTCTCAAGTTCGCTTTCAGAAGCTTGAAAGTAAGATGGACATAATTGGAGCACATGTGGATACCATTGGAATAAGAATGGATGTGATTGAGAAGAGAATGGATAGATTGGAGGTTGTAGTGGGGAAACGGCCGCAACAAAGCCCGGAGCAATGCAAAGCTATATCCGTGATGATTTTGAAAACTTTTCATGGGTTAAAAACACCATGTGATGAATTTTTGGAAGTTGAATGTGAACATTCTCAAGGTGAAAAAGATGATGAAAAAAGAAAAGCAAAGGAATTGGTTGAGGATGCTTCAAGTAAGCTGTCATCGGTACCCTTAGCTCCTATTCCTATTGCCATACATTATCCTCAAAGATTGAAAAAGGATACCATGATGGAACAATTTACCAAATTTTTAGAGATGTTTCGAAAAATTCACATCAATACCCCACTTGTGGAAGTCTTGAAAAGGATGCCAAATTATGCCAAGTTTTTCAAAGAAATGCTAGCAAATAAGAAGAAGTTAAAGGATCATGAGATTGTGAGCCTCGTGGAGAAATGTAGTGCAATTATTCAAAGGAAGTTGCCACCAAAGCTCAAGGATCCGGGGAGTTTCATCATTCCTTGTGGTTTTGGGGAGAAATTCTTTGGGAATGCCTTGTGTGACTTGGGAGCAAGCATAAATATCATGCCCCTTTATTTCTTCAAGAAACTCAACATTGGGAAGCTCAAGCCAACGAGTATTTGCTTACAAATGGCGGATCGCACTTTTACCTATCCAAAAGAAATCTTAGAATATGTGCTAGTAAAGGTGGATAAATTTATCTTCCCAATTAATTTCTTGGTGCTTGATATGGAAGAGGACACAAATGTGCCTCTTATCTTGGGGAGGCCATTTTTTAGCACTGGAGGAACATTGATAGATATGGAGAAATGTGAGTTTATTCTTCGAGTGCATGAGTCAAGAGCCATGTTCACTGTTTCCATGAGGAGGGAAGCTATAAAAGATGATGAGCTTAAGAGCATTGAAAAATCCAAGGTGGTCCAAGAGATAAAGCCACGAATTGAGAACATGAAAGCGAGGAAAGAATAGGAGATGCCCAAGGAGTATTATAGAATCTTTGATCCGGATTTGACTTTTAAACCTTAAAGAAAGAAAAAAAGAGTTCTAAGGTGGTGCCAAGTGCCACCAAACCCACCCTGACGGTTGTAAGTCCATCCAAAATAAACCACTTCTTCTTTTTCAAACTTATTGGTACTTTGTTCCGAATAAGTTTGGGGGAGGGAGAAGTGTGGTTATTTTGGACTTCTTTTTGTTTATTGTTGTTTTGCATTACATGTAGTTGCATTAAAATTTTGGTGAAATTTTAAATTTTCTAGTTTGTTTGCACGTTTACTTGCTTTCAATAACTGGTGGTTTTGATTTAGTTTTTGATCTTGTGGAGAATTGTGGTTGAAAATGGTTGAAGTGTGGATTGGGTTGTTATGTTGCTTATGATGAGATGACTTTATTTGGAAAAATGACATGAAAGCATGTTATGATTTGTTGATATTGGTCTTAATAAATTTTTAAATGTATTGCCTCTTGATCTTGGTTGAGCCCACGTGAGATTTTGAGCCAAGATTGCTTTATTTTTACAATCTTTTCCTTGCTTGTGTGGTATCAGGCATACTTGAATTGTCTCTAGAACTTGCATTATGTCTAACTCGAGATTGCAATAGTGTGCTTGATGACTCGAAAAGGATTCAAGGCCATCTTTTGTCTAGCCTACTCTATCCAAATCTTACCATTTCCACACTATAATCCCTTGCTAGCCCATTTGAGCCACGAGACCGCATTTATTATTTTGCCTTGGGTTGGGAATGAGTAGTGATGAATATTAATGCTTGTGTGAAGTTTGGAGTGCTTGAAATGAAAAGTGCATTTTAGAGTATTTGGAGATGAAAATACCAAATAACCATTCTTAGCTCTGACGAGAAAAAAAAAATTGAAATGAACACCTTGAAAGAAAAAAAGAGAGAGAAAAGTTGAAAAAAAAGAAAGAAAAAGAAAACAAAATGAAATGTTCATATTTTTTATCATTGAAAATAAAAAGCAAGAAATGGGAGTAATATTGTTTTTCATGATAAATTTCTAGACTTTGAGATTTTGTGAAGCTTGGAAGGTGGAAGAGTGCTTGTGTAGTTCTACTTGGTTAGTATGAAAATTTTGGTTATTGAGGATTAATTCTTAATTGAATTACTTAGCCAAACAATCCTCACCTTACCAAAGAGCCTTCATTACAACCTTGAAAAAGCCCTTGATGATTCTTTTTTGAAAGCACACATAGGTAGTAGAGAGAATAGACACGTTGCAAGCATATGGTAGACTTCTCGTATGACTTGATTTTGAGTGTATACACTTATAGCCTAAATACTTGAGTGTTGAGTGATCTTATATCATAGAGAGGTTACAAGTTCATTTGGCCATGCATTGTATAATTTATCAAGGCTTGTTGATCTTTGAATATCATGCTTGAATGTACAAAATGTATTTTGAATCTCTGAAGCAATTTCCAACATTTTATCCGCATTTCATCATTTAAACCTTATTCTCTTTTCTTCATTGTTTGGGGACAAACAATCTTTTAAGTTTGGGGGAGTTGATGAGTGGTGTTTTGGCACATCATTTTGAGGTTTAAATAAAGTTAATTGAATAGTTTTACATGTGTTTTAACCCAAATTGCGCTTTTAACCTCCCGACTTGGAAGTTTTGTTTCTTATTTGAGTTGTATAGAAAATGGAGGATAAATAAAAGATATTTTGAGGGATTCAAGATCACAGGAAGATAGATGATCGAATTGGGAGCACGCTGCAAGTTGAATCACCTCAATCAAACAAGAAATGAGAGATAACGAAGTAAAACCGTGAGAGGTGTCGGAGCAGGGACGGAGGCGCGACCTGCTCACTCGCGCCGGCGGCACGACCCGACCGAATCAAAGTGCGGTGCGACCCCGGCACAGGAGCGACGTGAGCGGACGTTGACACAGAGGTCCCAAAAGTCAGTTATGGGGCGCGACCCGTGCCAGAAGGAGGCGCGACCTCCGTGGTCGCGCCCCGTGCATTAAATTCTCGATTTTTTTCATCTTTTTTCCCCACTTTTGATTTTCTTTTAATTTTTTTATTCCTCCACTATATAAACCAACCCCAATTCGAAATTAGGGCATTCCATTCCATCCTTAGCCACTTTTAGAGAGAGAAACACTTGGAGAAGAAGAGAGAAAAAAGGGAATTGAAGATTGGGCAAGAAGAGCAAAGTTGAAGCAAGATTTGAAGGCCAAAACATCCATCCGGGTTCTTTTGTTCTTTAATTTTGCTAAAATCATGTTCCTTCTTGTAGAGATTTTGGTTACCCATGTAATTATGAGAAGCTAAATCTTTGATACTCTTGGGTGTTGGTTTTATTTAGATTATGAGATATAAATGATACTCCCTCCGTCCCACTTTGATAGGCTTGTTTTCCTTTTTGGGATGTCCCGATATATAGGCATGTTTCTATATATATTTAGCTAATTCACTAATATATACCCCTATTTAATATGTTCACATTAGACATTAATTCAACATCAAAGAAATAAATAGGGGTATATTAGGAAGTTTATTGATTAATTGAGTTTCCCAATTTTTTTTCTTGTGAAATTTTCAATCAGCCTATTAAATCGGGACGGAGGGAGTATTTATTTTGGATGTTTAATGGTTCTTGATTATGCTTTGAATTCTTGTTATGTATGGGTGTTATGTATTGTTGATTGGTGAGAATTAATTGATAATTAATTAGCATGATTATGTATGTTGATTCAAAATTCGAGAGATGAGCTTCAACATAGGATCCTAGAATTCAAAGAGCAATTATCAACAAAATCGAGAGGTTTGATATAGTTGTTGAGGCATAGATCATTGGTGCTCTTGGTAAGCACACTTAGGTATTAATTGGAGACAATATCCTATGCATGTGCCCCATATTCTATATGTTTCGAGAGGAGATATAGAATAAATTTGAGATCACCTTGGTAATCTTGAATTGGAAATTAAGCATCCATTATAATTAGATTTTGTGTTAATTAATCCAATAAAACCAACCCCCCGAGAGTGTTCATTTCCTTAATTGCCCAATTTATTTGTTAATTGCAATTATTTACTTTGCTTTATTGTTTAGTTAGTTTTAAATCAAGCAATTATCCATTTCGTCGTCTAGATAACAAATAGAAGCCGATGTCATAGTACGTGCTTATTTAATTTCCTTTTTCCATGTGGATTCGACCTCGTTTCACCATGTGTTACATTTTCTTATTCACTTGCAAGTTGATTCGAGTTTTAAAACTAAAATTTCACACATCAACAATGCTATGATCAAATCCCAAACCCTACTGATCCTCATTAATATTATTATCATTAACCATATCATTATCATTTTCAACATTCTCATCTTCAACCTCAACAGTATTATCATCATCCTCAAAATTTTCATGATTTATGTGATGAACACTTTTATAATGTGAGTATGGAGGTCTAACACATATGTATATGCCTGTGGATATACATTTTGAGCATTCAATAAATCCAAAAAACTATTTTGAGCATGAATTGGAGGTTGATTATGTGAGTGGGAGGATGGTGCTCTCAAATAAGTTTCAACATATAAGTGCAAAATTGGTCTCCTCCGTAGCAAAATTCAAGTCGACATCATTTCTTATTCTAAATCTTTGCCTTCTACCATCATGTTGATATAACGCCAAACTTGAGATAACATACCTATACATATTTGGATCTTCACCAATAATTTCTACAATTTTATCAAACAACATGCGAATAAATATAAACATTATATTCATGTAAAATCAACGCAATTAAATATTAAAAATATATGCTATTTTCAATATTTTAAAAAATGAAAATACACACCAATATGTCCAACAAATGCCTCAGCGCCCGGACGTCGGACGTCCGACCGTGCGCGAGCCACTCAGCGCGCATCCATGCGCACGCGGCGCTCTGCCCGTATGCGGGAGTGCACGCTGGCAGCGGCACTCAGCGCGCATCCATGCGCATGGCCCTCCGCACGTGGGTGCGCGTGAGTAGCCCTCCGTGCGCCCGTGCGCGCTGCCCTAAGTCACACGGGCACCTGCGCGTAGTACCCGGCGTGCCGGTTTCAGTGTGTAGCAAAGAACAACTCGGCGCGCATGTATGAATGAATTTTTTTTTCACAACTTCAAAAAATACAATATGTGTATTAGAACTAAGCTTAAAAAATTACCAACAATATAACATTCAAATCTCCAAAAAATTATGTCTCTAATATTTAAAATGCAAATATTGAACAAATTCATCTTTTGTTGATATGTAGAGGGAGAGAGAGTGAATGAGGAGGGAATGACAATATATTTTATCTTTTAAAAAAATAGGAGGAAGAGTATTTTAGTTCAAAATGACTAAAATAATAATATTTAAAGATAGATGGCTAAACAAAGATTTTTTTTTTTTCACTAAGTGGCTAAAAAAATGTGTTAATATGAGAAAATAGTCATTATTACTTAGTGAATAATGTAAATAGCCACTTTTTAAAAATATAATATTTCTAGCCTTTTAGGATGAGAATATACATTAATACCCTTAGTAATGATATAAATAATTTTTAACATTAATTATTTCCTAACATAAAAACACCCTAATATATTAACAAAAAAAATTATGGACGATGATTTTAGAATCTATCTTTCGCACCCTAAAAAAATATATCTTTCTATGCTTTTCTACGCCAAGTCTCAGAAGTCATAATAATAGTTTTTTGTTGCCATCTTCTGTTGTTGTAGTTGTGTCTTGTTGTTGTTGCCGTCTTCTTTTGCTGATGTTGTTGGAGACGAAAATTATAAGATCCAACCACCGTCTCTGTCAAGATTAAAATGCCTTCATCACTGAACATTATGGATGATGATTTCTTCGAACAATTTCATCCTCATAATAAATATACGAGTACACGAGTGCAACAACACGAGTAGTCCAAATCGTGTTCTCGTGCATTAGTTCAATAATGATTTAATACATGAGTATACGATTATTTCAATATGACAGTTCAAAAATAACTCATACACGAAAACACGATTAAGATCATTCGTGTACACGTACAATAGTTGATCATTAAACTGATACACGACTGCATGAGTATGCATATTCGTGTACTCGTGCACTAGTTAAAAAATGCACAGATACACGAGTGTATGAATTTGTTAATTCGTGCCCTCGTGCAATAATTAAAAATGAGATATTGTATGAGTTCACAAATAAATTGTTGCACGAATGAACTTCAATACTCGTGTACCGAAAGAAATTGATTCGTGCACTAAAGAACATTCAATTTTTTTTTCACTCATTCCAAAGAAAGATTCAAAAAAATTAAATATCTAGATCGATAAAAAAAGTGCAGATCTGTAAATATCATATACCTTATTGCCGCAAAAAACAACACGCATAATGTCAATAAAACTTTTAAAAAATCCCAAATTCACAAAGAATCTCTAATTTTCGATATTGCAACATATAATTTACTGTTGAAACGGAGATTAGAGAGAGAAGAATCGTGATAATCTTCAAAAATCATAGCTTGATGATCTTCACCAATGATAGTTTTGTTTCAATTAATAAAACAAATATTGAAAAATGAGAGAGACGAGAGAACGGCGTTTGCAGAGGGAAGAGAGAGAAAATCAGATTTTTTTCCTAATAGTATTGATATATGGATATATAGATATACACAAATAATAATTCTTAATAATAAATATGGAATTAAGAGTATTATAGTACTTTTTTTTATGATAATGACTAGAAACATTACTTCTTTAAAAAGTGGTTATTTACATTATTTACTAAGTAATAATGATTCTTTAAAAATTTCCCTCAAAAAAAATTCCCCTCCCCTCGCATTAATTTTTTACTGTTTTACTAATTAATTAAATGGCCACTAATCTGCAACAGATTGAACTAATTAATTAATTACGACTCATCATCTTCAATTCATTGGAGGTAAACGAAGAGTCAAGAAATAGATTCAAAAAGTCTCTTATCCATAATAATCCATTAACTACAAACGTGACACGGCCAAATTAAATACATCTATAAATATTGTAGCTGATAATACCAAAAGCATTCTAACAAAACAAAATGTATTCAATCGGCTCCTCCTCCTCCTCCTCCTCCTCCACCGTAGCCTTCAACCCCTCAACCTCCAAATATCATGTCACCTTTGGCGGAACCACCATCGAAACCACCGTGACCGACAAGTCCAACACCGCCTACGTCTGGATCCGAGAGATCACCGCCCTGTACGGCGGAAGCCCCACGGCGGTTGGGCTCGACGTGGAGTGGCGGCCCAACTACGTGAGGTACTCGAACAATAAGGCAGCCACCCTTCAGCTCTGCATAAACAATAAGTGCTTAATCCTCCAACTCTTCTATATGGACGAGATACCGCAGTCAATCAAGGGTTTTCTTCTCAACCCTAATTTCACCTTCGTCGGAGTTGAAGTGGAAGACGATGTGTTGAAGTTGAGGAACGAGTACGGGCTGGATTGCAGACGAAGTATGGACATCCGGGCCGCGGCTAAGTCTCGATGGCCCGGGAAGTTTAGCCGGCCCGGTTTGAAGGATCTTGGGCGTGAGTTGTGCGGGCTCGACTTGAAGAAGCCGAAGCATGTTTGCATGAGTAATTGGGAAGCAAGAGTGCTTAGTGAAGCTCAAGTTGAGTATGCATGCATTGATGCTTTTGCTTCTTACAAGATTGGCCATAAGCTGCTTTTTCAGACATCTCACTAATTCATCTGTCCGTGTCTTTATTTTTATTTATTTAGCAGCTCTTGGATCGATATTACTGTGCATTTTTAATGATCATCTAATTATATGTATGACGTTGGGAATATATATATAAGTTAAAAGTGCTGCTTATTTTAATTAAATATTTCTTCTAATTGATCAATTGTTGCAGTTTATTGATTTTCGTGCATGCATACACCCATATATTATATTAGTGAAGATAATATTATAATAAAATAGCATATATAGTACGTAAACAGTTTGAGGGGAAAATTTGTGCTTTTTTTTGCCTGACTACTGTCAGGTGTAATATTCAACCACTACTTGTATTGTACGGTGCATTCCTATATATTGTGCCACTATTTTTATTATTGTATAATTAGATGGATTTAGCCGAACTGATCTTGTTAAATTCGGTAACCCTTTTTTTGGGAGAGAGAGAAAAAGATAAACGGAAGGTAATATTTTGGCCTTAATTATTTTTCTTACTGATACCTACCTACCTTTAAGTTTTTACTTCTTTTTTTTTATGTTCGAACTTGCAATGTATATTTAAGAATGTTTTTATCAACGTTACAATTATAAAAGAAAAATTGTTCAACTATAGAACTTACTGACAAATATAAGTATTTTTTGAAGATGACATATATTATACGCGCGCGCACAAAATTAGATTAATGCCTGTGCACCAGTTACAAAATTGTACAAATTAAACCAGAATTTTACTTTTAATTTAATTCTTGATGGATATTATAGCATAAACGATAGTATAAAAAAGTATCCACCGAGATTTATATATATATATATATATATTGTGAAACATAAGGATAATGTTTAATTTATTTTTATCCAATACATATGATCAGTTTGTGTAAGGCTTTCGGTGGCGCCATTATGTTTTAATAGATATATAAAACAAAAATTAAGCAAATCAATACAACTTTATGTAAAGATGTGTATCCAATTAATCAATGAGAAGGCCATATATGAAACCGGACTGTTAAATTCGTGAAATATATATATATATATGTATGTACCGATTTTCATTTAAATCAATTAAATAATAATTAACTACATGAATATCCCCTTAATTATTAGCTACCTGATTTTTCATAGTAGGAATATATTTATAAACTATTATTTTTTCTTTGCCACCAAAGTAAATGTGTCTTTATTCCAAATACAAACAAGTGAACAACGTTACATATTGTATTTTTTATTTTTATTTTTGCTTTTTTTTTTTACACATGTCAATCATAATATTTTCTGCCCAGTGGCCAAAAGAATTATAGTTTCACTAATTAAATTGAATGAAATCATCTCCCACATTTTGTGGCCACACCATTATTATTTATTTTTATTTATTTTTTCCTTCAATTTCATTTTTTTTTATTTTCTTACGTTTAATTTTACAAGTATTAATTAGGGTTAATTATACCCAATTAGAGTATAAAATCATTTTTTATGAAATAATTAATTTCTAACTAAAAATTAACTATTAAATACTAAAGAATACTTATATACTCTAATTGGGTATAATTGATCAACACTAACTAGCTAGCTAGTAATTGCAAAATTAAATTTAAGCACAATAAATGAAAATTAAAATTAAAATTAAAAAAAAGGAAAAATAACAATAATTTTAATTGTATAAGAGAGATTGTTACACACATGTAAAGTATAGCTTATGATTTCATCCATAATTCAATGGAGAGTAATCCCATACAAATTAATGAACTCACGACTTATCATCTCCACTAGAGGTCTAGAGTGTTAATTATATTTACTCACAAATTAAGAGTCAAGAAATAGATTCAAAAGGTCTCTTATCCATTATTTTTTGTGCATATTAAATTTCTGTGTATATATGCATGCATGAAATTAATTAACTCCTTCACTAGTCTCCATTATAATTGATTCCGAATACATTAATTATCTCTTTTTAATTTAAGAAAGCTTTTGATCTTCTGTCCCTTCAATTAACCAAAAAAATAAAATAAAAAATTGATCAGTATTTGAATTAATTTATTTGTTTTCATCTATCTATCTATCTAGGCTAGCCAAAATGCGTCTATAAATTGGGTATAGGAATGGAACACATTAAGGCAAAAAAAAAAAAACAAAGAAAAGAAATGTATTCATCAATCAGATCACCTCACACATCCTCCTCCTGACCTCCTCCAGCATAGCCTTCAATCCCGCAACCTCCAAATACAATGTCACCTTCGCCGGCACCACCATCGAAACCACCGTGACCGACAAGGCCGCCACCGCCTCCGCCTGGGTCCGAGAGATCAGCTCCCTCTACGGCGGAATCCCGACGGTGGTCGGCCTTGACGTGGAGTGGCGGCCCCATCACATGGACAACATGAGCAACAAGTCAGCCACCCTTCAGCTCTGCATAAACAACAAGTGCTTAATCCTCCAACTCTTCTACATGGATGAAATCCCGCAATCAATCAAGGGCTTTCTTCTGAACCCTAATTTCACCTTCGTCGGAGTCCAAGTCGAAGAAGACGTGATGAAGTTGAGGAACGAGTACGGGCTGGATTGCAGCCGGTGCATGGACGTCCGGGCTGAGGCTAATGCTCGATGGCCCGGGATGTTTATCCGGCGGCCCCGGGTTGAAGGATCTAGCGCGTGAGTTGTGCGGGCTCTACATGAAGAAGCCGTTGCATGTTTGCAGGAGTAATTGGGAGGCAAGGCAGCTTTCTGAAGCTCAAGTTGAGTATGGCTGCGTTGATGCCTTCGCTTCCTACAAGATTGGCCATAAGCTGCTTTTTCACAATTATTGATCTATTAATATTTTACATGACTGCTTTATTACTTTTAATTAAATGCTATTGCAGTCTCATGACTTTTGGTATTTTTGGAATATATAATTGCATGGTAATTATTTGGCAAAGCATGTGATTATTCATGTGCTGCAAGGCAGCTTATAAGTGATCGTAGTTTCATCATTTTAATTTGTTGTTTTGTGGACTTATTGCCGAATTGAAAGATAAATTTTTAATGCATTATTTATAGCCATTTTTTCCTTTGAGCCCTGTCATAGATTTTAATGTGTCAGTTTGTTTATAATTCATTGAGATGGAATACTTAATTTGAAGATAATAAAACACACTTTCAGTCATTTCCACTGTTTGGTGTTTTCGATGACCACAAATAAAATATTCAAGATAGTTAGTGGATGAATGAATATGAATTCTTATTTAATTTTTTTTTTAATTGCGAGATTGAGATTTCTTATTCATGTATCTTAATCTTTACAAATTAAGGTTGTATGAGCGTTTTTTTGGCAGTGAGAATATCAATTAAGCTATAATCTCTCGAACCTTAAATAGCTAGGTAAGAATGTCAACTAATTAAGTTGCAAGTTGATGGTGAATTCTTATTTAAACTTATTCAGGGACTTTTCATTTCTTTCCTTTTACTAAATACATACTACCTCCGTTTCATAATGTTTGTTGTTTTGTTTTTTTATATGGAATTAAGAATTAATTTTGTGGACAAATATACCCATTCCTTATATATGCCATAAAATTTAATTCATCTATATTTTCCTAAAAAATAACAATATTTTCTCTCTCCATATATTTTTCTCTCTTCATATATTATAGGTAAGTTAGAATCAAAAAATCTTGTAGGATTTGAGAGGGTTAAAATTGGGAGAGAGGATGTCAAATTATATAAAACAACAAACATTTTGAAACTAAAAAAAAAAAAAACCTTAAACAACAAAAATTATGAAACGGAGGTAGTATATATCTAAAGACAATTTTACAATTTAATTTCTTTATTTTATCACTCTTGATTCTTTTTTTTATTTTCAAATTTTAATAATTTTTGGTTATACTTTATGAATATTAAAACTTTTAGATAGATGAGTAACGACAAACTAACAAAATATACAAAAATATGAAAGCTAAAACAATATGTTGAGGATCAAAATTCACTGTGCTTAGAAGACATACAATTAGTTTTGACAGCAAGTGACTAAACTTTCGGGAAAATTTCATATATTTAGATATTTAAACTTTTGGAATTTTTAATAAAATGTACCAATCATTAACTATCTATTGTACTTTTAAAATTTTAACAAATATATCATTGAGGTCTAATTTTCTGTACCTGTAAATTATTAACACATGGATCATTGAGATCTGATGTGTAATTACAAAGGTCCATTGATGTAAAAACTAACGATAGATTTCAATGGTCTACGTACATGTGTTTTCGAGTACTGAACACGTACTACTAAACAAATTTGTTAAAAAATATCAAATTAATTATAAGCGGTTAAACGTTCATGTATCAAAATGTATTCTTACTTAAAAATTTATTACCCTTTCTTATCATTTTGGGGAAAAAAATGTATACTAGTTCTCCCCAATAAGATAGACTTGTTTATTTTTTTGAATGTCCCGATACATATAAGAGTTTATATATATATATATGTGTGTGTGTAGTTAATTAATTTATTAATATATATATATCTATTTAATATGTTTATATTAAACATTAATTCATTATCCAAGAAATAAATAGGGCATATTAGGAATTTTTTGTTAATTACCATTCCCAATCTTTGTCAAAATCAAAATCGGCTTATTTTATTGTGACGAAGGGGTACAATCTAATACAAATGGCGGGATTTTGTAGTTTTGCAATTAATAATATATCTGTTAGCTAATAAAATCTAGAGGTAATTATAAATTATTTGTTAATCTATTATTAATGTTTCATACAAATATTTTATCATTCACAATTGAACTATAAAAAAAATGAAAATCACTCTCTAGAACATAGTATATACATTGGTTGAATTCTAGCGGAATAAAAAGATCGCGATTAAAAATTTGGTGGAATATTCCGATCAATTAAAAGAATGCCATTAAATATTCCAATTGCTTCCACCACCATAAACAAAATAAATAAGTAAAATGGTAACTTGAAAAGGCTTTATTTTTTTTTGCGAAAATTTGAAAAGGAAATTATAGCTTATTACAATTTGGTAATAATTCGGTAGTTAATTATGTATACAAATTAATACAATCAACGAAAAAAAAAAAAAAAAGAGCATTCATTGACCACATCAAACCCCCAACACTCCAAAGTTGGGGATTTCTTCTTCACTATGCTCTCGTCACAAATCAATGGTATGTTAATCTTGTTTCCCGTTGTTTTTTTCGCAATTATTCACGCCTATATCGCCTCTTCATGCTTTTGTTTCCGTGACTTATTCTCTCTCTGCTGAAAATCTTTCTCAATTTCTGATGCCCATGTTTCGGATGCCCTATTCATCTCTCTCCCAATTTTTTTTTTTTTTTTTGTTTTGGTGCTTACTGCCGTGTTGTCCAAACTTTGATTGTTGAGGAATTGTGGAAAGCTTTTCCGAGTTCCGTATAATAGACGATGAAAGGAAGGTGTGGAGCCAGGTTAATTGGTTATCGAAATTGAATTTATTTAATTTTTTCAGTAAAGAAAACGTTTTTAATGGTTTAAAGTGCCTAGAAAGAGCAGTACGAAAATGGGCCTCTTCTGTTTTCAGAATTATCGTAGTTTTCTCGGTTCCAACCTGCTCAATTGCTTGTAATGTTAGGTTTCATGGTGGTCCTGTTACATAATATTGGGATTTGGTATTAAGATCTTGTTACTTGTGAAGTTTTAGTGTGATATAATTCTCTTCTACTGCATTAGTTTGCATGGACCATTCTTAATGCGTTTCATGTTCTTCAAGGCAGAACTTTAAGTGCAAAGATCGTGTTGTGGAGGCAAATTGAATATATGAATGATCACGAAGCTATGAGTTCTTGCTATTGATAATAGCTTTATCTATTAGCTTTTGCAGCTCCTTAACTTAATTTTGAGGTAATGTGATAGCTACCACATTTGGGGCTGTCGAGTATAGTTCTGTATATTGTCTGTTTAAGGCCTTCTAACTTCATAAAGGGGGTTTTGGAGCATGAGTCAGATTTCCAGCGAGAGTGACATAGATTTAGACATTGACTTGGAGAGTGGAGGAACAACAAGTGAGGAAGATGTGAGCAAAAATCAGGCATTCAGTTGTGTGAATTCAAAAAAACTATTGGGTAGGGTCAGGAGTGGGTTAACACGTTCCAAGTCACTAGGTGAATGTACCAGCGATGAAGATTGCTCATGTTCATATGACGAATTTTTGACATCTGATGAAATTCCTGCCAAGAACAAGGAGCAGTTGGGGAGATTTGCTCAGTTTGGACATAAGAAAATAGATGAGGAAAAGCCTAAGAAGCAGAATTCTACAAAGCCTCCTCGTCCTCCTAGAGGTCCTTCATTGGATGCGTCTGACATGAAGTTGTTGAAGGAAATTACCGAACTCAAGTCAAAACGTAGAAGGATGGAAAGAAGCGGGACTTCAAAGAAAATGAAAAAGGAGAAGGCATCATCACAAAAAACTAATCTTCTCGCCTGTTTGGTGACTGTAGTCTTTGTACTAGTTATCATCTTTGAAGGTAATATCTTGTTATTGAATATTGAATGCTTCTCCTCTTACTTTTCATGGCTAGTTATAAATATGTGCTGAATTTCTAACCAGTGATATGTGGGTCTCACAAACCTCATATCTTCTCAATGCATCTTGTGGTTAACTTAGAAGGTATATCAGGTAATGGTGATTGGCTTATATATCTAGTTCAAAAGGCTCTAGTTCATACTTTATATGGAACTCCTATTGGTTAGTGAATTCACCATGATAAAAAAATTTCAATACATTTTGCAAGTATTCTTAATACAGAATGATTTATATCCATCTATTAAATCCAACACTTAGCGGAGTTCCAAGCAATTCGAATGCATTTTCACATAATTTATTTTCATATCTTGTGTATAGAATCTATCAACTCAATAATTATGCTACAGTATGATTTGCTGTATGAGATCTCCATCAATCAGATTGAGAAGGAGCATTCATATCTGGAACGTGTGTTGTTTCTTGCACAAATTCTTCACTGCTTTAAAAAGTTGATCCAAAAATTATCTCTTATTTTCTCACTAAGTTCTTTAGTGTTAGTGACAGCATCAATTGCATTCCTGAGATTTGCTTTGCAGATTTTTATAATGATCGTTTGCTAATTCTAACTGATCAACGATAATATGCAATTTTAACACATTCTACTGAGACATTTACATCATAAACTGAACCAGCCACTGCTGCTGGAATGAACTTTTGTATCATTGATCACCTTTCTTATGAGAATAAAAACACTGTCAAGCAAGAGATGTCAAATGGGTGCCCTACTCTTTATATTTACAGTCCCACCTTCATCTCTTATCCTTTCCAGGCTTACTGGTGGAGGTCAGTTCTGCTATTGAGGTAGCATGAGCAACTCATGGATATTTGAAATATGCACACACTAAATTCTCAATAACAGCCAAGTACGATAGAAATGCTTGAATAGGAGGAAGACTTCAAGCTGTAGCTATCCCTACTTAAATGAGATCTCATAAATCATTCCACTCTTCTTGCATAATATTAACACATCTTATTAGGTTATTGGGAGAAAATATGAAGGCATCTCTTTTCAGAATAGATTCTGTAGTGTCTTTCATATGAGTCACCAAAAAAAAAAACTCTTCCAGAATGATGTCTTTGTCAACAAATCTTGAAATAAAGGTCATGTTCTTCCTTTTGTCATTGATATGAAAACTTGTTATGTGGCCACAAAATAGCAGCAACTTTCATTTACTTTTATTACTTCAAGTTGCTCTTGCTTTATTTCCTATTAGAAATTGGAATCATGTTGCATGATTGTGTTAAACCAATCAGTAAGACTTCATTGCTATCATGGGAAAGAGGGGTGGTAGATTTGAAATTGTGACAAGGTGTAATATTGAATTGGAAAATTAAGGCAGAATTCTGCTAATGTCATAAATTCTTCTAGTTTTCATCTTTTATTTCTTGCATTGGCATATAATGGCATAACATAATTTTCATTTGCTGAATCTTCAGGCCTTCTGGGTTCACGAATGTGATGCCTCACCAACTTTCCAGGTAAATTCTGTTTTTTTCACTTTTAACCTTTAAATGCTTTGTCTGGATATGATTGATTATTTAATAAGTAGCTATGGCTGCCAACCTTCTTACCCTCCGAGCACCCCTTTTATCATATTTCCTTTTAGACCATGTGGTTACAAGTATGAACTTATTTCACTATCTAATGGTAATCACAAGTAATGTCTAATAATGCAATCGATCCATGCTATAATTCTTCACATGAATTTTGTGAGGGTTTTAACTTGTTACCTGTGCAGCTTTCGTGGGTCCCTGTTGGTAATTGGTGTATTTTAGAACCTGTGACCTTCTCTTTTCTTGCTTTCTTGTTCACATATTTGAGTTTCTCCTATGTATTTTCTGTACAAGTTTCTAATTTAGATTTAAGTACAAATATTTATATATGTTTTATTTTTGTTGTTGTTGGAGTTGGGGGACGGGTTATGTGTTAATGATGTTTTAAGTTTTCTCTTTATCTATTGCAGCATCGTTTATGTTATGCCGAATCATAAGGAGGGAGGGTGCCATGAGAAGCGGTGTATCCACACAGCTAACTTTTTAGCTTTGGCCTTTTCATTTATTTTTTTCTTCTTTCTTTTCCTCTGGATACCTATGTGTTGTGTTCTTTTTTTTTTTTTCCTTTTTCTTTGCTTTTAGGAGTTGTATAACTCTAGTAGGGGATTTTTCAATATTCATTATCTTAGAAATTGGGTTCAAGTTTTTCCCGGCCCTTATTGATAGAGGAGAGGAGGACTCTTGTATAAATTTGATGGGGTCCACAACCAAATTCTAAAAATTTACTGATCAATGTAGGCACGTGTAGTTAGGTATATTACAGGTGTGATTGTATTTTATCACAACTACATAATGCCTTCCATGATAACATTTTCTATTTTATTTTTTTCTGAATTTCGTGGCCGGGACAAATGAAATGCCCCCTCGAATTTCCCCAAGTCTTGTCGAAAGCTAGAATAGAATGAACTATGGAGTGTAGGTTTTTCTTTAATCAGCAAATAATAATAATAATAATAATAATAATAATAATAATAATAATAAGTGTAAATGTATAAAAATAGGCAAAATAAAATAGTAATTGGGAAAAACAAACAAGATATAAGGCTATAGTAGTTTTATGGGCAATTTGGAGTGTAAATGTCTTAAATACACTTATGACACACTTGTCCTCACACCAATCATTGGGTAAGTGTACCTTTTACATTTTTTTAATAACTAAACAATAAATGCATCCACACCTAACATATAAAAATAAAAAAGATGATCGATCCCTATCAAATTTCACCTAACGAAAACTGATAATAAATAACGATATGCGTAACGATAATTTTTTAAAAACTAACATTATGCATTAACGAAAACTGATAATCAATAACGATTGTCGTAATGAAGTTTTTTAAAAAACTAACGTTTTACATTTAATTATGCATAACGAAATATTTATAAAAACTAATGTTATTCTTTTTTTTTTCTTCTAGTTCTAAAGTAATATCTAGATCTAAATTTATGAACTAGTGTTGTGGTTTCTTGATTTTAATTCTATAATGTTAATCTAAAAGGATAATGATAGAAATAGAAGGCATAAGTGATAGCTTGAACAATTAAACAGAGAGCATAACAATAATTAAAAATAAGCCTAACGATAAACCACAACATTAGTTAAAATGGACACAACGATAATTAAAATAAAACCATAACGATAATTTAATTAAAGCCATAACGAAAGTTGAAATAATTATCATTATGCCTAACGAAAGTTAAAAAAAATGCCTAACGAAAATTAAAAACCTATAACGAAAGTTATTATAATTATCATTATAATAACGATTGTTTGTAATGTCTTTTTTGTAGAAATAAATT
Organism: Perilla frutescens; assembly: GCA_026008535.1. Lineage (NCBI taxonomy): Eukaryota > Viridiplantae > Streptophyta > Magnoliopsida > Lamiales > Lamiaceae > Perilla > Perilla frutescens. The sequence goes on from BRKX01000015.1 coordinate 36,512,943, forward strand.
GTGATTGGTTGTATTGGAGATTAATATAATTGTGATGTATCACGAAGAGAGAGAAGGGTGTTTAAAAGAAAATTATAAAAAATCTTTAATTTTATTTTTGAGATTATAATAAATTCATCGAAATATAATTTGGCAGCCAACATTCTTTAGGTCATGGATCTGTATTAATTACAGAGAATAATAACGATTGTTTAACGAAATTATCGTTATTGATAACGAAATGATTAATGAAAATTATCGTTATTTAATAATGATTAATTTTTTAACATAATTATGATTTAGTTTTATTCATTCTATAAAATGCATGTTTAACTAATAGCCATCGATTATTATACTAAGAAATTATAATTCATAGCCATACAATTATTATACTAAGAAATTATAATAGTTGTGTATAGTTTCAAAACGATAGATTAATAGGCCATAACGATTGTTGAAAACTAAAGTTAATAATAACGAAAGTTAATAAAAATGATAGATTAATAGGCCATAACGGAAGTTAATGATAACGAAAGTTAATAATAACGATTGTTGAAAACTAAAGTTAATAATAACGATAGATTAATAGGCCATAATGAAATCTAAAATATGGCAAAACGATACTTTAAAAGTGTAACGATAATCTAAAATGTGCATAACGATAACTATTATTATGCATAAAGATAATTCAAATAACGATAAATCGACTATTTCCATTTATTTATGAACAATCGTTATAGCTTAATAAACTATCGTTATAGCTTGAATCAATATATCGTTATGGAAGATTTAGGCCTATCATTCAACTATTGTTATATATCTATGAACTATCATTATAGATGAATAAACTAACGTTTAGTTTTTCAACTAACCTATCGTTATGCAAGTTCTAACCTATCGTTACACAACCATAACATTAACTAAAAAGATATGGGAGAGAGAGAGAGAGGGAGAGTAGTTACAAAGAAATGTTTTATTCTTTTTGCATAGAAAGTACAAGTGTGTAAGGCAGTTTTCTGAAAAAGTGGGGGAATGTTCAGCTTTTGTGGTCAAATTGTTTAAATATAGTACAAATTGTCCAAATAACTTCTATGGTGTTAAAACTCGCCCAACTACCCAAACTTTAGAATTAAATTGTCTAGATAAAAATTTCTCCCTAATAATAATAATAATAATGTAATTGTTGAATCGTGTACGTAGAGAAAACATAGGATTTAAGACACGGACTAAGAATTGCAATGGAATACAGTTTTGCTGATACTTTGATCCCCCATAGACTAACAACTTTAAAAGATGAAAACAATATACATCTCATAGGATATTCGGATCAATTGTGGTAATTTTGTATTCTCAGTAAAAGTAAATAACTCTTACTATAAATTTAGAGTATGTGCTACCCGAATTCAATAGGGGGATATTAAATGCTTTCTAACTGTATCATAAATTAGTGACTCCTTGAGTACACACAATTAATAAAAAATTAGATTATGTGTACACAAATTCAATAGGGTTATTAAATGATTTCCAACTACATCATAAATTAATGACTCATTTGAATACACAAATACTTCCAATGTATATGTGTAAATATAATATACAATTTATTTTATGGTTGCGAAATGTAGAGTAAGAAATTAATTCAAATGTATAATATGTTTTAATTTGTGTATACATTATTAATTTACACACACACACGACTCAAAATTATTGCATAATTTAATGATCCGTATTTTTTCTCCCCAATAACGAAATAATCTAGTGAATAAGTTCGAATGTAACAAAATGTTTCTTATTGTTGAAATAGACAAAGTATATTATTAATCAACAATTCAACAATACCTCTACTTGAAAAATAAAAAATAAAAACAAAACAAAGCATTTGAGTACCAGTTATCAATCCTATATATTTAATATAATTCGAACTCAATACCCTCAACTTCTGTAATTATGAGGTTACGAAACAAAACTTGAGCTATAATGCAAAATGTAATTACTGGTCATCATCATCAAATGCAAAACTGAATCATCTATTTAAAAAGCTTTTATTTTTTTCCTATTTTGATTGTTAGATTATGATTACATGTGTTAATATATAAAATCACATAACTTTGTTATTTGTGGTTAGTCCTCTATTGATTAGGCTTTTTAGAAATACATTATACATGTGATGAAATGCGACATGACTTTGAAACAAAGATCCCAGTTGCATTCCTAAACCAATTTAACTATTTTTTTTTATGGCAGATTTTTGTCGATAAAGAAGGAATTTATTAACTAAATATTTGATTTAAAAGAAACAGAAACCAAAAATCGAGAGGCCCATTAAAAATGAAAACTACTCAAAAAAGAAAAGTAAACATGATTAGTTAAAATTACACATTGACAAAACTGCCCTCGGCCCAAGGGCAGTCAAAAGCAGTCAAGAGACATGCCATCATTGGCTGCCACTCTAAAATTTAAACAGAAGATTGAAAAACAAAAGGCACGCGCCGCCGCCATCAAAACTTCGGCTGCCGCATTCCACCGGAATTCGGAGATTCCGCAGCCACAAGCTTGGGAGAAGCTAACATACTCTGAGGCGCGGACATAGTAGTTTTAGCACGCAACACGCGCGCATTATCCGATATTTCGGTCCCCATATATGATATATATATATATATATATATCATATAATATAATTCACAGAGTGCAGCCGCAGAAGACGAAGAAGAAGCAGAGGAAGGCGACGAGCGCCACCGACTCCACGGCGGAGACGACAGACCACACGACGTCGTCGACGTCGGGGAGCCGGATGCGCGGGGCCCACCCCGTGCTGAGAGTGAGGCTGCTGCTCCACCTCGGCGGATGCGTCAAGTAGGAAGCGAAGAGCCTCGGCCACCGGAAAAGCGACGTAGGCAGCGAGAAGCTGACGTCCAGCCACCGGAAAACCGTTGCCGCCGGCGACGTCCAACCCGACATTTTCCGGTTTTTTATGGATCGATTAGTTTTCTTTTGTGTGCGTAGAAAATGAAATCTGGGCGAATATTCTAGCGTAAATTAGTTATTAAAAGGGGAAAAAGAAAAGTGTGGGACGATCTGGACCGTTGATTATTTTCGGTCGATCCGAGGGAGATTTCCAATGTTTATGGGCACGCCGGTTGCCGGTCAGGACCAGGTCATGAGATAATTTATTTCATTTTGATGCCATTATTATTATATCATATATAAAAATAATATCTCCAAGCTGAGAGTGACTCCCTCCTTTTAATTTTTCCTTTTTTTTTTTAAATTGAAAACCATACGATCTCTTAGATATTTTCCTGCACTGTTAAGTTGGTGTTATGCATGTTCAAATTCATTTATGTTAAATTAAATTGTGTTGTCATGGTGAAATGAGGGTTTCTATTTGCACGATCAAATTTATTCTTTGCATTATACCTATTTAATGCACTACTATTTTTACTTTTTGTACCACACAAATTTACTGTAATGCCCTTCGATATAAATGTGTTTGATTTACTTAAAAAATTCGCATTCCATTTGAACTCCTGTGCTCGAACAAACATGGTGTGTTTTCGAACTCCTATTTTCGAACGGTACTTAAACAAAAATTTATGGAATCCGTTCGAAAATAATTTTTCGAACACACCATGTTTGTTCGAATATAAGAGTTCAAACAAACCATGTGTGTTTGAACATAGGCGTTCAAATACACACTATTTTAAAAATCCTACCTGTTCAAAAATTAAATTTTGAACAAATATGGTGAGTTTGAAATTTCATGTTTGAACCACTCTTAGACTTTTTTTTTAAGTAAAGGACATTTAAGTAACTTCATAATTAATTATTTTATTTTTTATTTATTTCTTTTGTGGTACAAAGAGTAAATTTGATTGTGCATATAGAAACTAATTTTTTTCTTTTGTTTAGAGTTTCAAATATACACGCACACTCCCTAGTTTCATATAATGTTTTTTTTAGCATTTCTGTTCATTTTTAATAAAATTTTATTCCTGTTCATATATAAACTGGCTGAAGAATATAATTATTATCAGAATAAAAGAGTCATATATTCAATCAACTACATCAATATATTAGACCTCCGTAATTATTTTTCTTATATGATTATAAATATAAAAAAAATACTATATTTAAAAGTTACGGCATGATTGGCGTGTCTCTCTCTCTTTCTCTCCTGATTAGGTGGAGCTTCCTGGGCTTTTTTTTTTTTTTTTATCTCGAGCCTTCCCCGCTTCAAATTGGAGTTTTTTTTTTCTTTTTTCTTTTTTTTATTTATTTTAAATCATAAATCAAAATATTATGGATCCTTATACCTCAAGTAGTTGAACTAATCCTTCTAATAATTCAATTTACTACACGCATGTGATATACTTATATGTACACAAACCAATTCTTTCTATTTTTTTATAGGATTGTTTATAGTAGGTCAATTTCGGATCCCTTATCAGAAGCACTTTGCATGCGACGCCTTATATGCGCCTATTTCAGACAGACAACGTGTGAGATTCACGCGCCGGTCCTTCTTTTTTTTTTTTGGCGAATTTTTTATTTATTTTTTTCTGATTTCCTTTTTTTTTTTAACAAAATTTATACTCTAAAATAAAATTAGTGAACCCTAAAATTAAAGCGAATTGATATAATTTATTTGAAATAAATATAAATTTATACCCTAAATTGAAATTAATAAATTCTAAAAAAGCACAAAATAAAACCCTAAAAATACCACAAAAAAATCTTAATAAAAACAATAAAAAACCCTAAAAATACCACTGAAAACCCTAAAAAATACTAAATAAACCCCTAAAAGCATCCCAAAAAAATCCTGAAACACACAGAATAAACCCCTAAAAGCACCCCAAAAATCCCAAGATAAGTAGCAGATCCCTTACTTTTTAATGACGCATGTGATACTTTTCGAATTTTGAATGATACTTTTTAATGTTACTGTTGATACTGATTTTACCGGATTTTTTTTTTATTGCGGATTAACCCGCGAATTTGACCCGTCCGTCTAATATAAGTCTTATATGCACCTTGTGTATGTAAGTATTTGTCTATCAACAATGGATAATATTTTTTAAGAAAGTATAGTGAGGATTTCCCCAAAACATTTATGTAAGGATATGCTCCTGTTAGGCATATACACTATTTATATTTTATTTATCTCAAACAATGACAAAATATTTAGTTATAATGCATTACATTATTAAGTGTGTTTATTGGTGTGCTCTTCAAACTTTTTGTCTTATGTACTTCTCTTTGGCAGAAAGAAATGAAATAGATTTCGTGTCTATAACTAAATTTGAATTTTAATGAAACAATTTTAGTGCTTGGCGTTTTCAGGTTCCCCAAATTTGCTACTCTTAGAAAGTATTTTCTCAACTCTGTATGGGCGATTTTTTTTTACTTTTGGAAAACACTTTACAGAGTTACGACAAACTTCAACGAAAGTGACAATTCACCAACCGCACCACCATCATAATTTTTGGACAACTAGAATAGAAAGAGGTTTGAATTTGTGTAAATGTATAAATATTGCCTAAAAATAAAACAATGATTGGGAAATAAAAATAAGATATAAGAATATAGAATTATTTGGATAATTTGGAGTGTAAATACACACTTGTCCTCATACTCCAATCATTATGTAAGTGTACTTTTTATATTTTTTAATAACTATATAATAAATACACACACCTAACTTATAAAAATAAAAAGACGTATTCACGTAAATGCATAACGAAAATGGATGACGAAGATTTCACATAAATGTATAACGAAAAATAAAGGCCATAACGATAATATTGAAAAAAAAAATAAAAAAAATGTACCTGCCCATCAAAAAATGTAGAAAAGTCGACGCTCGGGGTTGTAAATGACCACTTCAAGCAGCGAGGTGTGGTGATCTGACCACCAACAATGCTCAACTAACATCCAAGCTTGGGTAAAACCTCACAGGCCAGTGTCTGTAAAAAAATTATAACATCTTCTAAGTATAATCTCAAGTAGCTAAAATATAAATTTAAATAATTTATAATGATAAATAAAACTAATTACCTGAAGTGTCCAGACAAGACCATACGAATGATATGTTCCATCCCGCTCTCCGCCCATAGTCCGTCGCACTCTGGGGATGAGGCTAATAAAGTGCATCAACATCTGAAATGTATAAGCCCCCATTGGAAAAGAATTCCAAGCGTCAACATCTTCCACCAGTGCCCACACCCAACTATCGATCGCCCGTCTCAAGTCAAGGCAAAACAAGATCCGATATACGAACAAGATGTTCGTAATCTTCACGTAATCTAGAGGGTGATTGACTAGCTTCCTATCCTTGAACCTATCATACATCTATTCCACAGTCATCTTCTTCCCCTCAAATAATCGGTAATAAATGCCTCTGGGCGGAATGGGATGGGCCACATTCGGATGGAAATTCAATGTGCTAAACCTTAAGCCTGACACCAATGCATACTAGAGGGCCCAAAGTGTAGCATGGATCCATTGAGATAGAACCAACACTCACTACCCTAGCGTGTAGGATCATGTGCGCGCACCTCACGACAGATCAAGACATGCAATGTCTTGCGTGCTATACTACCCTCCAAAAATCCGGGAAATATCCGAAGTATCCAGATCTAAACATCTGGATCGTACCCTCACCACTAAAATGATCTAACACCTCTCTAATTTTCTCAAGTAATTACATCTTCACATACGTCATCACATTCGGCTTCAGTCTCTGGAGATGGCGTCTAATCCACTCAATCTAGAATTTACAACAGAAAATTAGATAATTATTAAATTTTAAATTTTAATCTATGTTGTTGTTAAAATTTTATGTTATTATTATTATTAATCTAGAGTGTAAATTACAATGTTTTAACTAATCTATATCATATTAATATAAAATTATTATTATTTATATTAATTATTTCTTTAATTTTTATTCTAATTTTTTACTAATAGTATTATTTAGACTGATATTATTATTATTTTTACTTGACTAGAATAAATTATATCATTACAATTAAATTAAAGTTATCGTTATGCTTTGGTTGAACATGATTATAACAATTCTAATTAAATTAAAGTTATCGTACAATTATAATTAAATTAAACTTATCGTTAAGCTTTATATTTAATTATTTTTGGGGATAACGATAATGTTAATAATGTTGTGATAACGATATGTATAATAAAATGTGTCATAATGATTAAGGTTATCGTGGATGATTACATATGATTAAATTAAATCATAACTAAGGCACAACGATATATCTATAATAAAATAAGTCATAACGATTAAGGTTATCGTTAATGATTACATATAATTAAATTAAATTATAATTAAGGCGTAACGATAATGCTATATTAAAATAAGGCATGATGATTAAGGTTATCGTTAATGATTGCATATAATTAAATTAAGTTATAATTAAGACATAACGATAATGTTAATGCTCTTTTCATAACGATTAAGGCATAACAATAATGTTAAAGAGGACATAACGATATACATAAAAAAGAATGAAAAAAGCATAATGATAATGTCAAATATGGCATAACGATCATGAAAAAAAGCATAACGATACTTAAAAAATAGCATAACGATAATGAAAAGAGCATAATGATACTTCAAAAATAGCATAACATATATATTGAATATAAAAAGGGCATAACGATAATATATAAGAGGCATAACGATAACTATTATGCATACAAATAATTCAAAAAAGGCATGATGTTAATCATTTAAACAATTAAGCATATATATACAATATCTAACGATAAATCAAATAATGTTATATATTCATGAACTATCATTATAGCTTAATAAACTATCGTTATAGCTTAATAAACTATCGTTATGTCATGAACTAACCTATCGTTATGGAAGATATGGGCCTATCGTTCAACTATTGTTATATATTTATGACAATCGTTATGCACTAATTTACTCAACCATAACATTAACCTTCATTATATTAATGTTATCTATAACGATAGCAAGACTAACCTCTCCCGATTCAGACGGTCGGCGTACATCTTCACGTCGTTCCTCCATGGTCTTCAAGCAGGTTTTCCGGTGATTGAATCTCTTTTTTTTTACACAGAACTTAAGAGAGAGAGAGGAAATACAGAGGAGAAGACTAGAGAAGATGTGAGAGAGAGAGAGAGTAGAGAGGGTAGTAACAATTCAATACTGATAATAAAGGAATTGATTCCACAACGTACGTTTTTTATTTTTCAAACTGAAATTGAGTGTTGCGAGATCGAGAGAGATTTTTTCAAAAGAAATCTTTTATTCTTTTTGCATGTTGAAAGTACAAATGTGTAAGACACTTCTCAAAAAAGTGGGGAGAATATTCTGATTTTGTGGGCCAAATGGTTTAAATATAGTACGAATTGCTCAAATAACTTCTATGCATTAAACCTTGCCCAACTACCTAAATTTTAAAATTAAATTGTCTAGATAAACTTTTTCCCTTTAAATTTCTACTAAAAATTAACTAGTTTAGAGAATGTTTGGTTTTATTTTCAGCTTTAATTTTAATAATTTAATTTATGAGATGTATTTGATTTTTAAAAAATGTAATATTTTGTTATTGTTGGAACGTTAGGCCCATTTGTTGAACTTATTAACTTATCCATCGAAGGCCTAAACTGTCAGGCCCATCTTTGATGGCCTATCTGCCTTGCCCTATACACCGACCTATTAATATCTAAGTTGTGATTTATTTACACACATTATTCATTTCACTATGTGTACGGCTAGGGTTGAGAGAGAGAAAGTAGTTACAGATCTCGATCTTTTTTTTATCCTTTTTACCCTTCTTTTTTCTGTGTGAGATAGAGCATCTTGCTCTTTGTGAGTAGGTATGAGCTGTGGTGATGCAACTGAGGTTGCGGTTGGGATTTATCTGCCGATTACTTTGTGGTGTTTTACAGTGATTTGGGGGATTCTCTTGTAGACGGTTCATGAGCTGTCAGTCCAATCAGTTTTCTAGATTAGGAATTCTTTTATGTATTATTTCTTTTTCTGTTAAATCTAGAGTGTAGATAGATTTTACCTCGTAATCTTCAATTATTCCTTGTATCTATCCCTAACAGTGGTATCAATAGATGATAGAGGTGATTATTCACCTTCGTCATCGATTGCTTCGGTGAACTCCGTCTTCTCATCTACAGACGACTAAGGGTAATACGGTGTACCCTCTCCTAGGGCACCACTCTGGTAAAGTAGTTGAATCCTCTTGTTTTTTGTTTCTTAGTGGTAGGAAGGCCTATAGGCTTGGTTTATGGAGCGTGATTTTGTGTTTTCTTAGGGTTTGCAAGGTCAGATTTTTTAGTTTCTTGCATTCATGGTTCTTCTGTTGTCTTACTCTGAGATTATTTTCACACTTCTTGAATCTCGTTCCTTGTTCTTTTTTTCTCTCGTGCTCCGGATCTATGTGATCATCTGTTGAGCTTGTTAAACTCAGGGAAATTGGTAATTTTCCTAAGAGATTTGTGAATCTCTTGTCCAAAGGACTTGCAGTGACCCCTTGCGCAGTCAATAGATCAACTTGTGAAATTGGAAATCCTGTTCTCCGCTATTTAGATGGCTATTGTTCTTTGTATTCTTCTGGTTCTCTTGTTCTATTTTCTTCTTTGCAATGTTCTCGTGCTTCTTGTTGCCGGTGGAGTGTGGTCTTCTGCTTTGTGTGTTCTGGTAATTTTTTCCCTCTTGTTGTTTTACCATGGCTATTAATGCATATGGTATGGTGCCTTTTAATGGGAAAAATGATTTTAATATCTTGAAACAGAAAATAAAATGAGCACTAAGGAATTAAATCCGGAGTTGCAGCTACGAGGTCCAGTGACGCGTTTACGTGCCAAGAAGTTGCAAGGATATCTGCAGTGCTACATGACAAAGAAGTTGGAAGATGATGGAGCCAATTTTAGGCAATGCAAGCTGGTGACTGTGTTGAACATCGAAGAGCTCGACTAAGTCAATGTGGACGTGTCTTGCTGTTTTAATTATTTATTTTTGCTGTTTTTAATTAGTTATGTTACTTATTTGGGCTATTAATTTAGTTGTGGTTTTATTTAATTAGCAGTCCAATTTATCACAATTTGTTTAGGTGATATTGGACCCAATAGTTATTTTATTAGCCCAATTCGAATTCTAGGCCCAAGATACATGGGATTTTCGTCCCTAGGTTAATTATTTAGGGGATTTGCGTTCTTGATATTTCTCAGACTTGAATGAATGAAAAACAGCTTTTTACACTATTCTCTTGTCTCACGCAGTAAATCGATAGTTCTTGGTAGAGTTTGATTTTGGCAAATTCAAACTTGAAATCAACCATCTCATTCGTGAATCCAGTAGTGTACGGGTTACACAGCCATGAAGATTGCTCCATAGGCACGTTCCGGATTCAAGTAGATTCGGGGTTCGTTTCGGGTAAGATTCATCTCTATTTTCATTTTTCACTGTTCCATCTCCATTCCAGCCACCACCACACCACCATACGCATTCCATATCCATCCTAGTATCACTATATTCGTCCCTATAGCATCCCAAGTCCAGATTCCATCCATACAAGCCCTAGGTCCATTCATAAGCCGAAAACAGTCTGAAATTTGACCACCGAGCCATCTCACAATTTTCTCGTGCGTTTTTGCTGAATTTTGGATATGTTGTTCATGACTTCTGATTGTACCTTGTGTTAAAATTTGAGCTTAATATAAGGTTTTTTGCATAGGTTTCTGATCGAGTCTTTATTTAGGGTTTTACGGGTTATTTAGGTTGTTTCGAGTTCAATTCGTGTTCTATTGAATTTATCAGCTTATTTGGGTTATTTATTCAGTATTGTTCAGTTTATTGTTAGGTTAAATCACATATATAATTGGCGTTGTTCTTTCTTTATCTTCCGCAACGTATTGGTCGTATCATAGTTCCCTATACTACTCAACAAAATGGGGTAGCTGAGAGAATGAATAGGACCATGCTAGATAGAGTAAGGAGTATGAGAGTCTTGTCTAGTTTGTCTAAGAAATTTTGGGGTGAGACTCTTATGACCGTTGCATACATAATCAATAGGTCTCTATCTATTCCTTTAAAAGGCTAGTGTCCCGAATCTGTTTTCATTGGAAAACCTATTGATTTATCTCATTTGAGAGTGTTTGGGTGTGCTGCATTCATGCATTAAAAAAGATGATAAACTAGAACCAAGGTCCAGAAAATGTGTTTTTTTTTTGTTATCCTGGAGGTGTAAAGGGTTATAGATTGTAGGTAAAAGATGAACATGGTTTCAAAACTGCTATCAGCATAGATGTGATTTTTAATGAATCTGATTTCCCATATTTATCTAATTGTGTGTCTGCATCTATGCCTGTTTTCAGTCCCACTTTGTTTGAGGTGGAGCCTCCTACATTGTTCACAACCCCTGACCAGAATAATCATATCACTGATAAGCTTGATGTATTACAGAACCCTCAATCTGATCATACTGATTCTGAATCTGGTACTCCTAGTGATATGGATACTACCTCTGATTCTGATACTTCATCTGAGCAGGTTAATTTGCAGGATTATCAGTTGGCTAGAGATAGACCTCGCAGAACTATTATAAAACTAATAAGATTTGCTGACTATAATCTGTTTGATTTTGCATATAATGTGTTTGAATCTCTAGATAGTAGTGAACCCAAAACCTATAAACAACCTATGAAGTCATCTGACTCTAGGCTATGGGTTGTTGCTATGGATAAAGAAATCAAATCCTTGCATGTGAATAACACCTATGAGTTAGTTCTTAGGCCTTGTAACTGCTCTATGGTGGATTGTAAGTGGTCGTTTAAAATCAAACATGAGTTTGATTCTATGAGATTTAAAGCTAGATTGGTGGCTAAGGGTTTCACTCAAAGGGATGGAGTAGATTACATTGAAATTTTTGCTCATGTTGTCAAGTTTACTACTGTGAGAATAATGCTTGCCTAAGTAGCTCATTTTGACTGGGAACTTAAGCAAATGGATGACATTACTGCTTTCCTTTATGGTGACCTTGATAAACCTATTTACATGCAATAAACATGATTATGTATGTTTGTTAAAGAAATCTCTCTATGGTTTAAAACAATCTCCTAGACAGTGGAACATCAAATTTGACAGTGCAGGAAATCTTTAAAGTTTAGTAGAAGCATGTACTATCATTGTTTGTACTTTAAAGATGTGAATATAGTGCATATGTTCCTACTAATTTATGTTGATAACATACTCTTAGTCAGCCCCTGTAATCTATCAAACATGTTAAAAAATGTCCACGTGATAACTTTGAGATGAAAGATTTAGGGGAAGCTAAGAAAATTCTTGGCATGTGTATAACTAGAGACAGAAAGAATAACAGACTTATTTTATGTCAAGCTAGCTATGTGGAAAAAGATTTTGTCTAAGTTTGATATGGCTTATGCAAAGCCTGTTAATGTGTCTCTTATCTCTCACTTCTTATTAAGTAAAGATCAGTCTCCAAAGACTGATTCTGAAATTGATGCTATGAAAAATGTGTCATTCTCAAATGCAATAGGATTTGTTATGTACCTAATGGTAAGTACTATAGGCCAGACGTTGCCTGTGTTTTTAGTTGTCTTAGCAGGTATATGTCTAACCCTGGTATGCCTTATTGGGAGGCTTTGAAGTGGCTGTTAAGATACTTGAAAGGTTATATGCTTGTGGGTTTATCTTTTTCTAAGCATGTTAAAAGAGTTGTGTTATTTTGCTATGTTGACTCAAATTATGCTAATGACAGGGACAACAGGAAATCAACTACTTCATATGTGTTTACCCTATGTGGTTACTGTATTAGTTGGAAATCTCAATTGCAGCACATTGTAGCTTTATCTACTACTGAATCTAAGTGTGTTGTACTCATTAGTCAATGAAAGAAGTTATATGGTTAAAAGGTGTCTTATCTGAAATTAGTTTTCTGAAAGATAAGGTTACTGTGTTTTTTGACAGTTAATCTGCTATACAGTTATGTAAAAATTCTATCTTCCATGATAGAACAAAGCATATTGATATCAAATTTCATTTTATAAGAGATGTGGTAGATAAACATATCGTTTATCTTGAGAAAATCCACACTGATTTAAATCATACTGATATGGGAACTAAGTGTTTACCCTTAGAGAAACATGTTTCCAGTTTGAAAATTCTCAATCTTGACACTGGTTAATTATTTTGCGGGTACTTCATCTCTAATATAGCAGATGATCTTCAATAATAACTTAAGCACTTTGCATACTGTGTGTTAGCTAGAGTGACTAATGTTGTTGTTGAAGTTCCATCTTCCATATTAGGGAACAAGGAGGTGGACCTCAACCACAGTAAAAGGTCTGTAACCTACTATGTATAAGTTAATTAGGACCTACTGATGTGGTTGAAATTCCACCACTTAGGTTAATTCCTTGGTTACTGTACCCTAGTTATTTCCTGGTCTTTGTGACCATATCAAACTTTATGTCTGATTGTGTCAATCTCTGTGGTTGGTATTATCTCACTATTTGTCTTCTTTGTGATTTCAACAGCTGAGATAGACAGCGATGATGATAATTGTACAAGATTCTGTTCAGATGTGATCATTACAAATGTCCCAGTGGAGCTGGTTAGAATGTTAGGCCCACTTGTTAGATTTATTAACTTATCCATCAAAGGCCCAAGTTGTCCGGCCCATCTCTGATGGCCCATCTGCCTTGCCCTATCTACAACCTATTAATATCTAAGTTGCGGTTTATTTACACATATTACTCATTTTACTGTGTGTGCGGCTAGGGTTGAGAGAGAGAAAATAGTTACAGATCTCGATCTTCTTCTTCCTTCTGTGTGAGATAGAGCATCTTGCTCTTTGTGAGCGGGTGTGAGTTGTAGTGGTGCAACTGAGGTTGCAGTTGGGCTTTATCTGCCAGTTACTTCGTGGTGTTTCATAGTAATCTAAATGATTCTCTTAGAGACGGTTCCTGAGCCGTCAGTTTGATCGGTTTTCTAGATTATGAATTACTTTATGTATTATTTCCTTTTCTGTTAAATCTAGAGTGCAGATAGGTTTTACCTTGTAATCTTCGATTATTCATTATATCTATTCCTAACAGTTATTATAAATGATTTAATATTTAGATTTATAAGTTTGGAAAATGAAAATATGTTTGACTATATTTTTTAATCGCGTGTATAAAATCTTCTAAATAATAGAGTATAAGATTTTAACTATTTATAAGTTATTAATTATATTTTTGGTGATAATCAAAACAAGATAACCTTGACTTTGTTTTTGGAATTTTATCATCATACTAAAAGTTTAAAAGCTCTATTATCCGTCCCGGTGGGGATGGTCTAGTGGTAGAGTGAGATTGCTTGGAGATCAAAGGTCACGGGTTCGAATCTCCTCAATACCATAGGTCGGATGTGTGAGTGTAAAAAAAATAAAAATAAATAAAAGCTCTATTATCCAAACAATTCAACAATTTTTCGAAAAATGAACACGTACTTTTATTTGCACTACAATAGGGTCTTTATTACAATATCATCTAATGCAAGGACATAATTTTAATTTTAATGTAAACAAAAAAATATACGGATTTAATTTCAAAATGAATAAAAGTAAAGTAACTCAATATTCGTGAATAAAAGCATAGGCATAATTTTAAGGAACTCCATTTACAAAATAATATGTAAAATCAAAATTTTGTTTTCTATATTTTTGAAAGGCATGTACCGATTTGAATTCTTGCAGTTATATTGTGTTTTGTTACCCTAGGTTAATTCCTTGGTTACTGGCCATTTAAGGACCTACTCATGTGGTTGAAGTTCCACCACCTAGGTTAATTCCTTGGTTATTTTATCCTAGGTCCTTTTATTTTTTGAAAGGCATGTACTGATTTGGATTCTTGTACTTATATTGTGTTTTTTTTTTTTTTTTTCGAATTGAATCTCTGTTTTTTATTTGGTTAAAATCAAGTCCTTGTATTATCAATTTAGTTTAAATCAAGTACCTTTGTTACTTTCCGTTAGAGTTTGAGCTAACAGAGGAATTTAATTTTAACCAAATTAATAATATAGAGACTTGAAATATTTTAAAAAAATAAATGAAAATTAAAATCAAATTAAAAAAAGAACTATTATTCACCCTTTTTAATTTAATTTAAAAACAAATAAATGAAAAATGAAAAAATTACAGCAATTTTATTTACTTTTTCAGTTTTTATTTGTTATTTATTTTTCAAATTAAAACAAAAGGTGAAACAACCTTTATAAAAAAATATATTTTTTATTTATTATATTTAATTGATTTTTTATTTTTTAAAAAATCAAATTTTAGATTTTTTTTTTTCAAATTAGGGTTCATATACTATCGATTTAGTTAAAATTAAGTCATTTCATTAACTCAAAGCCTAAGGGAAGGTAACCAAGATATTTAATTTTGATCAAATTAATAATACAAAGATCTCATTTTAACCAAATAAAATAGAGAGATTAATTCTGAAAAAAATATAAGTACGGGCATCCAAAATAGTGTTATATCTTTTTGAAAACAACATATTTCTATTTAAATTCGGTGGATATCATATACGTATGCCAGATAGGCAGTGCGGACGTCAGGCAATGGCGATATTTTGTGGGGTTTAGATTTGAGAAGACAATTGCAACTTGTAATGAATGAGAGTTGCTGTCACACCACATTATTAAATCCTACACATTTTTTTTATTTTTTTCAAGGACTAATATAATATAAAGTATATTTTGATTCCATTTTTATTTTTAGTGTGAATATATGGATGTAATCAAGTTTCACTTCTAAAATTCTTTTATAATTAAGAAATGTAGAATTTTTTTTTCTAATCAAATTATTTTTTGTTTACCATACTACCCTCAATGAATTGTGGGATTGGTTAAAATTTGACGGAAATTCAATAGTGTAACACGTCCATATATTCAGACACGTCCAAAAAATTACACCAACACTCCCATATATTTACTGTGTAACATGCCCATATTTTCAAACTTTAAACAAATGAGAGTTGTGCTACACGCTCATATATTCAAACAAATGAGAATTGTGTAACAATTTCTACACAGAAGAGATGTGTAACACTTAATACGCTTAAAAACCAAATAAATTCAAATATACAAACAAGATATACCAAATAAATCCAACTTTTTAACTAATAGACGTGATACAATACATAAAGTATGATATATTTAACAATTTGCAATTAGAGTAATTTAGAGCGCAAAAAAAAATGTTGTGTAGTTGGTATCGTATTGTATCACATCTATTAGATTTATTTGGTATCTCATTTGTGTATTTAGATTTATTTGGTTATTAATTAGAATTTATTAGAAATTGGTGATACATTTCAATTTATTTGAAGGGTTTTTGGAATTTATTTGGTTATAATTTGGATAAGAAAATAAACATAAAAATTTGGTGATGATATTGATTCTTTTGATTTGTATAATTTTTAAATAGAAAATAGAAACAAAATTATTTGAATGGTTGAAATTGTAATCCTACATGTAATAGTGTAGTGCGTATGTATTAAATGTTTGATTTTTTTAAATATTCATTAAGGGTAAATATGACATTTATATCTTTGTTTGATTAGAAACGAATATCCTACCATTCTTGGTTAGAAAAGACGTTTTGAACTTAATTTTGGTTACTTTAATTTTTCACCTTTTTTTAATATATATAACAAAAAGCCTCCTTATATTTTTCCCCTTCCCACTCTTTTACCGTCATTAAATAGTAGATACTCCCTCCATTTCATTTTGTTTGTTGTTTTAGGTTTTTTTTTTGTCAAAATATTTATTGTTTTATATATTTTGACACCTTCTTTCTCAAATTTAACCTTACAAATATATGGAAAGAGAAAAAATTTTCAACTTTTTAGAAAAATATATGTGAATATGATTTTATGTAATATAAAAGGGAGGGATATATTAGTCCAAAAAATTAATTGTTAATTCTAAATTAAAATTCTAAAACAACAAACAAAACAAAACGGAAAAGTACTAGATATTGTATAAATTAATATTGAACAAATTTATCCGTATTATTCCCTCCGTTTCTGAATAAATATTGCACACGTATTAATAAAGATAATTAATTAGATAATCAAATTACTTTATATACCATTATGTGAATACATTAAATGAGTTAAATATGATTGTTTGAATGCATTAAATGAGGACAAATATGAAAAAATATGAGATTTTTACCTCGATTGTGTAGAATAACACTTTTTGTGAAACAAAATTAAAGTGTTAGAATGACACTTATTGTGAAACGGATGGAGTATATAACAATTTTAAGCCTTCTCTCTAGTGCCATTTCCATCAGAAAACATACAAACACAAGGAAACTTGTTTATCAACATATATATTCAAGATTTTCGAAAAGAAAGACAAATTCCCTTGAGACTTTAAATTACTACGAGTCTACACCTAAATGTACAAACCCAAAAGGCATCAAGTATTTCTTTGTAATGCAACAATTGTACGTAAAACCGACTAACAAATTTATAGCTTACACTTCCAACAATTCAAAAGATGATGAAAGCCCACTTTCCAGGCCGAAAACTATGACAGATGAAACAAGAAACAAGAAACGGAAACAGACACAAAGAACAAGTTTGAAACTCGAAAAAGTGCGCAGAGTCGAAAGCAGAAGGTAATTCCAGAAACCTTTTCAACCAAAGTTGAAGCCTCCAGAAGGAACGTTTGGCTTACCATTTGCGAAGCTGAAACCTCCATCTCCATGATTTCCATCTACACCATCTGCCAGATTCTGATCCTCGTCTTCCTCAACCCAGTATTTCTCTAATATCTTCACAACCTTTTCATATATTTCATTATTGTCATGGCTCTGGAGATTCTCTATTTTGTCCAGTCCTTCACAATCATCAATCATTTGTGCATATATGTTGATTCCACCATTTTGGCCATTTTCTTTATCTGTCTCACCTACCTTCAAAATGTTCTCAAGTCCCTCCAGGCATACAGTCACAATCCTTGGGTCTGGGCAGATTAAGAGATCGCACAGCGGCTTAATGCAACCTTGAGTCACCAAGAATCTGCAAGAGTGATGATGTTTGAAATTACATGCAGTCCCCATGTGGAGCTCCATAGTCTTGAGAACAAAATAAGATAAAGAGAGAGCAGAATTTCTATGAGATGCAATCATGCAACTAGTTACATAAACACCATAGATAAAGATAGAACAGAGGGGGGGGGGGGGACAGGAGACTAGATAAACATTATTCTCTGCAGATCTCTGCTAGCAAAAGCAAAAGTTGAAAGTGGGCCAAAAATGCAGGAAGAATGGAGAAAACCTATGAGGAAGAAGATCATGACTGGGGAGGCGAGTACATGCGACTAGATCACTATGAAAGAAAGAGAACCAAGAAATTTCCTGAGCAAGAAAGCACATGGATGATGCCAGCCATTAACAATTGAAAGGTATGATAAAAGCCTAACTCGCAGGAAATAAAAGTCAATGTTTCCCATGGTCTACAATGTCTACTAATATCAGTAAGTACTGTCCGATTAAAAAAATAGAGAGCAAAATACAAACAAATAATGCCCCATATTTCAAAAATGAAGAACAGAAATAACCAATATTAATTTGAGTCATACGCACATATAAAAGGCCCAAATATCTGCTCACAGGGATATATTTCTAAATTTCTAAATCATATTTATACTAGATGGGATTGTGATTTGTTAATACGGACACAAAAAGGCATCTGTCCTTAACTCCTTATTACCTCAAAGATTCTTGGGCACAAACATTAAAAAGATAAACTATTCTTCTGGAAAGCTCCTTATATTCCAAAATAATGCACAACTTGTCCTTAACTCCTTATTACCTCAAAGATTCTTGGGCACAAACATTAAAATGATCAACTATTTTCTGGAAATCCCCTTATATTCCAAAATAATTAGGCTGCAGTCAGATGACATGCTATAAATTCATCTCTAACCTATATTAGAAACATATTTGGTTGGATCTCTCTCTAAAATTTTCACAAAATACCTAATCTGCTCTGGAGATCCACCGGAGGTGGCATTTGAGATAGCCCATGCAGCCTCTTTCTTTATTTCAAACTCTGCATGTTGAAGAAGTTGCACCAATGGTGAAATGATGCCTGTCTCAATGACAGCCTGTTCCAGAGAAATTTAATAGAGATGTAAATAAGAAGCCAATCACAGGGAATCAAACAAAATGCCATTACTAAATTAAACTACTTCCACCAACTATATATTGCTTTGCCTTCGTCCAATATGCATGGAAAATATAAACCAATTGGCAATTTTTCTTAATTATTTGCTCTATTTCTCCAGTATTACCATAAAGGCAGTCTTACATTCTCATCTCAATTCTCAAGCACTCATGTTAGTGAAAATATTATGTTTACTTGTCCCAGCAACAGGTCCGTACATTTGCAAGCCAAAATAGAAACAACGATCCCCTTTTACCGAAATAAAGAATAACCAGTCCCACCAAACCCAATAAATTGAAAAAACCAACTAGTGTTCATTCATCTGTATTTGATTAAGCAGATGCTGTAAGTTCCTAGTGTATTCATGGATTATGTGAGTGAAATTGATTTCAATTCATAAGATGGATTCTCTTTATGCAGTTGGAAAATAGAAGTTCACTAGCAGGAACAAAAGAGTGCTGGGGACGGGGGTGGGGGTAGACAAGTACCTGAATTTGAGCTCTATTACCAGCAGTGATATTAGAGATTGTCCAACAAGCTTCCTTTTTTATGCTTTTCTTATGATTTTGATTAAGCAACTGCTGGAGGCATGGGAGCACTTGTTTGTCTATCACAAACTGCCAAATAAATTAACTGTGTAAACATTCAGAAAAGCTGACGTAGAAGATGAGAAACCCAAAAATGAGTATTATATTTGTTTCTGCTCAAGTGTTCTAAACAATCTCATAATTGTCTAATTAATACTACACAACAAGTCCGCAGGTCATGTTTATGAATAGAACAATTAAAATTAAACAATAGCTTGGTGAAGATGCTTTGTATGCAGTGTGAATAGGATCCGAGTAATAATACACAAAAAGCCAAGAAGAGATGGCATGCGTAGAAGATTCAACAGATAGTATCTTCTATATGTAAATGAAAGATCTTAATGAAGAAAATCATTCCAGCTAATTAATAGAATCCTTCAAACTTGCCAATGTCTGACCAGATCCTAGGGATATCTGCAGTACAATAAGCAGGCAGAACTATAGCAATGTCAAAAACTAAAAATAAAAAATAAAAATCATCTTCTGTATTCAATGCAGTTGGCCCACTACATATTACTGCGCTGGATACAAAGATTAATACATGCACATATGATGCCTATACATAAAATTTTAAAATAAAATTTATAACTATGAAATTAGATAAATAAGAATAAAAAAATATAATAACATTTAAAAACTTCAAAACAAAAATTTAGCTATTATATTATTAATACTAAATGTAAAATAAAGCATTTCAGACCATCTAAACAATTCTTATTGAGGTAAAAAACTAAAAAAGAGGACCAAATTTTCAGTACAACTAGATAAGATCTTACCGGTACTGTATAGACATTCCTCTCCAATTCTTTGAAAAAAAGACCTAAAAGGCATCTAGTTCTGACAAGAAAATAGTGGGCAGAGGGGAAACATAATCTGTATGGTGTAGCCAAATACCTGTGTCTGACCATCATCGCCAGTGACAATATTCCCCACAGTCCGAAGAGCAGGTACTAGAACAGTGGGTGATGGATTGCTACATGAGAAACAAATTGCTGTTAGTGAAAGATGATTGATAACTACACATCTGTAGTTTTGCACAGAGGCAATACCAATAAAATTCCAAGAACTGAAAGAAATACGCCACGAATATAAAAATAGAAGAAAAAATCAGAAAGCAAGCAGAAGACAAATTCCTTAAGATTGAAAAGGAACATACAGAAGAAGCTCTACAAGCCGTTGGCAGACACCTGCCTCAATCACAGCTTGGATTTTGTCATTTGTTCCATCAGACAGATAAGAAAGAGCCCAGCAAGCATCAGTCAAAACCTCTTCATCGTTCAAATGAATAAGTTGCCGAAGAACAGGCAACGCAGGCCTCACCTGAACAAGTGCAGAGAAAGACAATGTTGAATTAAAAAGCTAGTTTACCATAAAAGCAGATCCATGGACGCACAATCACCACTAAAGTTTATGTGACTCCCAATATCTAATTTACAAGAAAATAGATTTAACTGACTCACACCTGCTCAAAAGGAGTGGGTGGCTTCCCACGACAGAAATTAGAGAGTGTCCATGTAGCATTTCTCAGCATGGATAGCTTCGAGTTGTCATTTAATTGAGCCAGTAGCGGCATAAGAGCACCGTGCCCAAGAACAAGATCCCTGCAACTTGGAGAATCACCTGCAACATTACCAAGGGCCCAAACTGCCTGTTTAGCAAGAGCAGTCAAGGCAGGTGCGTTAGCACTTAATTGGAAATCAGCAACAAAAGAAGATCATTTAAGTTTATAGTAATTTGCAACTTCAACATTTGGAAAGAGATGTAGCAAAAATATGAGAAAAACTCTCCAAATACCTGCTCACGAACATCATCACTGGCAGAACCAAGGAGTTCTACAAACTTAGGGACAGCACCATGTTCAATTACAATCCGTGTGTGTTCAGATGTCCCAGAAGCAACATTTGTCAAAGCCCATGCCGCTTCAAACTTCAAAAAAAGAAAAACCAGTTATTGATGATTTACTTGTTAAGATTTACAAAGATATATCTGCATGGATTACTTACTTGCAGCTGAGGCAGGTCATGCCTTACAAGGAACTCAACAAACCTTGGGATCACCCCAGCTTTAATCACCTCATCAATTGGCGGGCTTCGTTCTGCAAGATTGAGAAGTTACAAAATACATACTGTGGAGATATAATCCAAGAAATATAGGCTTCTATAGATAAGAGTACCAATTGATAAAAGCTTTCTAAACTGAGTGGTTGCCTCCAGTTGAGCATTAGCATCATTTGACCATACTCCTTGTACCATCAAAGGTATACTTTCTAACTGTCACAGGAATTCATTGTGAGAATCATAGCAAAACAGATGGCATCAAGTGCTAGTGACTTCATCATTTGAATCAAGTAATTGTAGCTGCCCTCAATATGGAGCAAATGTAATATAAAAGTTTTGATGAATCGGACAGCAATTTTATAGCATAAGAGCTTGAAATTTGTATGCCTTTTCCTAATGTCCCATCTCAAACACTTGAACCTTTAACCACTGGAAAAGTTCTTGAGAATCAGAAGGCATCAACAAGAAGCAAACGTCGCAAATAACTGAAATCAATCACCCATCGGTTGATCTCAGTATTTTAATAGGACAGATTGGGCTAAAGCCAAAACACATCTGTAAGGGAATAATTATAGCATCTGTCAGCACCAGTCTCCAATTCCTCGCACTATTAATTATTTTATGTCATAAATTGAAGTCCGAACTCAAAATCACTCGAGAAAAGCCTTCATTTTCCTACATTATCTTAACAGCCCCAACAAGATACCTAACAAGTCCAATCTAGAGAGTATTTCACTCGGAGATCGTAAAAAACTATTAGATCATATTTATCTCACTAAACCTTAAATAAACAGAAATCATTCCACACTACCACACTCAATCTCAATTCAATGATCAAAAGAACGACGGATCACCGAGTATGACAGCAATTTACAATCAATGGCCGCTGTTTTGCTAAAGAAAAAAATGAATAAAAAAACAGATACAAACCTTTTTCTCGACGGCGGCCGGGGATTGCGACGGATCGGAAGGAAATATCGGCGATTGCTGGGGAAAGCTGCCATTGAGAATACCCTCGCGGCGCTTCTTGAGGAGGTTATCCTCCCGCTTATTCTTCCTGATCTCGACCAAATTATCCTCCCTCCGGCGCCGCGCCTCCTCGGCGTCGACGCCTATCTTGTAGCCTTTCTTCCGCACCTCCGACCTGCTGCTCGGCCGCAGCGACATGGCTGGGTGAAACGAGGTAAGATTCCTCTCGTGGAGTTGTGGCGCAGGTGTTTGATGTAATGCAGGAGAGAGCAACAGAGGAAAGTATCAAGAGCAAGGAAAGGGGTTGAGAAGACAAGAACGAAAAACGCGCAACTAGGGAGGGCCCACTGGGTGACCCGAGTCTCTCTCAATCCGACCCATTTATCCGATCCCAACCCACAAATACGTCCTGCTGAGAATTGTTTAGTGGTGGAGTGGGATTGATTGGAGATTAGATTATGGATTCGAATCTCCTCAATACCATAAATCGGTGTATGAGTAAAAAAAAAATCCGTCTTGATTTTTATTTTATTTTATTTTTTTAATGTTTATCCCAACCCATTTAATCTCATATCTGATTTTGTATATTAATGTGTTGTTTGAGAGACGGTGTATTTTATCAAATACTATTTTTAGTTTATAGTGTCACTGACTTTAAACATAAAAATAACGGTACTCCCTCCGTTTCGTTTTGATTATTAATTTAATCTTTTATCTAGAATTAATAATTAGTTTTATGTATTAATATACTCATTCCTTAAAATTGGGAGAAAGAGTATGAAAATATATAAAACAACAAATAGTTTTATACAAAATAAAAAAGTTAAAACAACAATCATAATGAAACTGAGGAATATATAACAACTTGTTCCTGTCATATTGCTTTGTATGCAAGTTTATCATGTAGAGTTTGTCAGCATCAAGATGAAAATATAACTATCACATTGAATTTCACAACTTCAATTTTACGGATATATCGATATCGCAGAAAATTGAAAAAATGACGGAAACTATATTAGAATCTTGGGAATTTAACAAGAAATTTTAGGAATTATTATAATATATTATTATGCACATATTCTACTTTAAAGTTTGATAGAATTGTATTTTGAAAGCAAACATGTGAATAATAGATTATATAAATATTGTCCAAGACAATACATTTGACAAAATAATACATAATACAATATAAAATAACTAAATAAACATTATAAAGTACAATTAATACCAAAGTGAGGATCTATGAAGTTCAAATATGGTAGATGGAATGTCACCATGTTCCAAACAATATTGGTACCAACTCATCACATTAGAGTAATCATGGATATAATTATGCACATGCACTTGATATGTTTCTTGATTTCTTTCAACTATTTCACCATGGATTGAATAATGTCAACTGACTCAATTATTTTGTTGATGCACATTTTAACCTTCATACACATTTTGAGTAGTCCAATCAAATTGTGAACTCTCATATGTGTAATTAATCTATATAAGGATAGAGATTTTAGAGGAAGAAATTAGCAAGTTCTCCTACAACATTTTACATTGTAATGAATGATTGTCACCAAACACTAAATAATTAGTAAAAATATTGGGATTATCATATGTTATTTGATAAACTGAGATTTTACACTATTTTTCGTATATTTGCACGTTGTGTTTTGCAAGGTTCGCATGTGTTTTTATCTCAGTTTAATCGATTTGCACTTAATTTTAGAGTTTGGTCTAGTTTGTTAATTTGTGTAGGTTTGTCCTCACTTTTAGATGCCTTGGAGAAAAATAAGTGGTGATGAAGCCCTGAGATGTTATCTTGAAGAAAGTGGATCGAAAATGAGAAGAAGCGAGCCAAAAGAAGACCCGCGACCGCGAGCCGTGAGTAGGCTCGCGGTTGAGGTCACGGGTCAGCAAGCTGGGTCACTGCCCAATCGTGATAGAGGAAGGGTCTGAGAGAAGAAAAACCGCGACCTCGGTCACGGGTAATACAGTCGGTCGTAGGTTTTATTCCACGTGGAGCCACGATCCGAGCCGAGGGTGAGGCACCCGCGGGCAAGGTCGGGGCTCGGTCTGGCTTATCCATTTTTGGTTGTATTTTTTGCTTTTTCCCACTAGGTATTTAAGGATTTTTGTGCACGAAAATTGTACACCTTTGACTATATCCTAAGATTGATACCAAAGAGAAACAATAGAGGAAAAGCATCGTGAATAACAAGGCTAAGGGGTTCGAGTATTTCAAGATTAGAGACAGATATAATCTTTCGGGTTTTATTTTCTTTAATTCTTGTCAGATTACGAACACCTTGTGGACTATTTTCTTTGTTTATTTTAGTATGAACAACTAAACCCTACTATTCTATGGTTGAATTATGATTCAATTGTGAAGTTAATTTAATTAATTCTATTATTGTGCTTATGATTATATTTCACTTTAATTGTTTTCGTGCTCAGATATGCATTATTTGACTGGACATTGAATGATGTATTTTTAATTTGTATTCATAAATCGAAAGAGGAGTTTTGACACTAGATTTGGAATAATTAACTTGGTAGTCAATATCACTTGAGAGTTGAGATTAGTTAAGAGAGCAGTAAACCTGATGATCACTTAGGAGTTGCATGCTAGATAACTAATGGATACATTGCTATTTAACATGTAATCAACACTCTAGATACTTCGAGATGAGGTTTGGAATGCAATAGTGGTTGCTCTAGTGTAATTAAAATCCCAACGTAGGTACAAAAATGGAATTAATTAAATGAATGGATTAATTGATGATTATTCAATCATATAATGCGTCTGTTCCCCATTAGTATTTTTCCCTGTGCATTTGATCTAACATTAATTTTAGTGTTTCTAATTTGATTTATTTAATACCAGTTAGTTTAATTCAAACACTTCATTATTTTGAGTGATCTAGATAACGTAGGTAGGATAATTCGGATAGCTAGTAGCTTGAAATATTAAGGCCTTGTTTGGTTTTATTTCCAATTGTAATTTTCAGTTTTTAGTGTTTCCGGCGTGATTTATGGGGTGCATTGATTTTGCAAATATGTATTGATTTTTGCGTGGAAAATGGAAATATGTTTGGATGAATGATATGAATTCCAACAGGGTTATATATGTTTGAAAATTGAAAACTTATTTGGATTAAGAATTAAGAAGTAGGAATTGGAATAATAATATGGACTATAAATGACTTTACATTTTCGTATAATTATATATAACTAATTAATTCAAATAAATGATGGATATTTTAACCCAACTAAAATAATATAAAACTATGGTATTTTGTGTTGATTTTCTAATGTAATAATTAGAAAATCTTAATAGACAATGATGGCAATAACTAATAGTTGTCAATGTGCTACATTATTATTATTATTATTATTATTATTATTATTATTATTATTATTATTATTATTATTATTATTATTATTATTATTATTCAACATAATTTTGGTATAATTTAAGTATAAAATAATTTATAACAATTTATTGATTTTCTATATAACTTTTATTATTTAAACTAAATAATTACATTTTTTATACTTGTCATATATTTAAAGAAAACAATTATAACGTGGATTTTGCAAATTTATATAATATTGTTATTTATAAAATCATCTCATTTGGAAAGGTCCAAGTCTTTCTGACGTGAATTTTCATTTAGATCCTAATATTCATTTATTTTTGTTTGTTCTAATTACACAAAATTTATCTTCTCATCTAATTAATGCACATATTATTTTTTTAATTTAAAAAAAAATTAAACACAACATAGGTAATAAAAGCAATGGACTGTTCAGAAATCACATATTATCTACGTTCTAGTAACAAGTAATTATATAATGCCTACCGATCTTTGCTTCTAATTAATAATAATTAGTTGATGTAGTTTTACTCATAATTCACACAAACTACCTCAATAAGCACTAACATATCATAAATTGATGTACAAATTATTTTAAGAATATATTTAAAGCTGACAAATTCAAACTAGCAAACTTATAGTCTAATTTAAATCCTATTCTCGCTAGTTTACAATGTCTAGGCAGTAGGCACAAGAATGAAAAGTAAGAAAAAAGTTGTCGGCTGAAAATCTAGCTACCAAATATAATTTTAGTTATTTGAACAGTAAACTATGAAAATTCTTGTTTGGAAATGTAACCAAACAAAGCCTAAGTCTTTGTGGATTTGACCTTATTCACCATTATACTAGAAGCCTCATTGTACACTTGCAGTTTAGATGAAATATAATACCGAACACTATTGTATTTCTCATTTTCGTCCTTTTAGGATTTTAATTTGTTCTTGAATAAATATAGATGGTAAGAATTCTCTTATGCTTTGTATTATTATTATTATTATTATTTTTTTTTATTTTTTTTCAAATCCAACCATGAATATCATTAATCAAATTAGTTGAAAATCATCAGAAAAACAAAATGAATTTGGAACTAATTTAAGTTTAAAACTACAAGTAAAATATTTCATAAGGTATAATTACACAGTAAGTCATACAACATACATATCAATTTATAAATAAAAAAAAATTACAAATTTTCATATTCAATATATCGTAGAAATATAAATAAATATCGTGATATATTGCAATATATTGCGATATATGGTGATATTTTGCGATATTTCGCCGATACACGAGAAAAAATACATTCTCCTCCATATCCATATCGTAATGTCAAAATTTATGATATATCTGCAATATATCACGATATTTTCATCCTTGGTCAGCACAAAATATATAACTTCATTGGGATTGTATATTGGTTGAGCTGAACAAGTGAACCGTATTTACACACACACACACACTAGTATTTTTTCCGTGTGATGCATAAATAATTATCATTTTTTTAGATTTGTAATATTGTAATTATTTTTAAATTCTATACGTTGTGATTAATTTTAAAAAATTAATAAAATGGTATGCTGTAACGCCCCAGTCCCACTAGGACAAAAACGTCACCAAAAACATATGTACATGCTTACGTGATAAATATTTTTCAAAAGATAAGATTTAACTTTATAAATAATTTGTAAATGGGCAGCACCTCAACTTAAAAATGTTCAAATCATGCACTCAGGCGTCCTCAAAGTCAACTTTTAACAAGGATTTTAAAATCATTAACACACACATAACCAAATTATGACCTGACAATATCATAGCCAATCAGGTCACACATTTAAAAGTTCAATAGTCAATCCTTCTATACATTCAAATATTTGTATATACAATCAAAACATGACTGTTGAGGTCAATAAATTTCAAACTTAAAAGTTTTGCAGAGTATTAACAGAAGCATTTAATATTTAAATACTGACAAGATTTTAAAGATGATTTTAGCAAAAACTACACAAGGATCAACCATCAAACCCACTCTAGCACCTCGTCATCAACCAACTCGATCTCCAGGATCTGGAAACATTTAAAAATATTTGGGTTGAGTGCCAGAAAACACTCAGTGGGCAATAATATTCGTCCAAGTTATACTTTCATGTTTTAAAACTGTTATGCTGCATAAATCATGGAAATCCATGAACATACTTATAATAAAGTTTACTCTTATTCATTGGATGAGAGACCCTATGTGATCACATGAATACTTTACGGTTACTTATCTAGACATTTAGTTACAAAGTAAACCGTCTATGCTTGTAAGTCGGAATTCCTCTGTGCATGAAGTCTCATAACATCCAATCATTGCGTAAACAATGCTATTAAAATATTTAACATGCTTTTCATGGACGAATTTAAAATATAGTTGTGAGTTATAGAAAAACCCACCTTGATGATCTCAACGTATAGTGCAATTCATGCGTGAAATGCTACTACACTTTCAGCTCGTCTCGACCTACAAAATTGGAAATCTAACTTAGAATCCTAATATAGGCCAATATAATAATAGCATAGGTCATAAATAGCTTAAATAATAATTTTCTATGCCATGGGATCGTTTGGAATTGAAATTAAGTCAAACGGGCGAATAATGCACATTTGACGGACTGCGTCAAGTTAGATTGAGAATTTATCGGACTTCATGGAACAAATTGAATGGATAAAGATGATTTGAACTGAATTCAATGACTAAGAAGCTTGGTTTAACATTAGGAGCGAACTATAAACTTTAGAATTTCTTTGGGGCAAAACACAAATTTTTGGAAATTAATAGAGAACTTAATTACATTTTATAAAAATAAATTTCAATTTCTTCTTAGGGACTAAATTGAAATTAGGACAAAGTGGATTTGGAAATTGGGCTCTTTTAAAAATTTATGGCCCAATCTATGAAATTCAATAATAGCACAAATAATCCTAACAAAATTTGAATTTTATTTTTCACTTCTAAATTGAATTCTATTCATCTTCACCACCACCTTCCTGTACTTTCCAACTCCACCAATGACTTATAATCGTTGGCAACAACTCCCATACGACACAAAAATCATGCTACTTCCATCATCTCTAAGACTGCAAAGAAGCACTCCACGAGTACATAGACGAGAACAAACGGATCAAAGGAAGAAAGCCAGTTTTGAAATATTCCGACAGAATTTTTATGTGAACTTTGGACATAAAAACGAGGCTTCAAATGATATCTGATCGAAGATTGAAGACCATATATTGAAATTCTGATAAAAGAGGTTCGAAACGGTATAAAATACATCAAAATCCAATGGCCGGATCATCGAGAAAAAACCGAACAAGTTGCTGCATCGCATAGCGACAAGCAGCGGCGAACAGCAGCCTTCAATGGCTTCTTCCCGACTTTGCAGACCTCAAATAAAAAACTAAACAAACAAACATTATCTATACATAAAGGGGAACGTTCTCCTATAATTTTATAAGATTTAAATAAGGTTTGAACGGGGAACCATATAAATTAAAAGAAGAATACACATAGCCTACCTCCCAAGTTTCTTCTCCCTTTCTTTTCTCTTTTTTTTTCTCATTTTTCTTTTCGATTTTTCTGATCTTCTTCAGCAAAGCTCACAATTACATTTATATAAACTTATGCATAAAGCCACACGTGTACATAGGTGTACACTTGCTCAATCAAATTATTTCCCAAATGGTCACCATTGATTGGCCAAAATTTAGAATTCATCCACACAATACTTAAATACATACATATAGATTTTCTCTTCTTTTTATTCTCTAAATGACTAGACCCATTAATATATATATATATATATATTTGTATATATTTATAATAGAATGATTGGAAATAAACTTGAATAAATGGGCCGAAAGTAATTGGGTTAATTGAGTTTGAATTGAAATATTTTTGGGTTCAAATTGCTAAATTGAATAAATTTCGTTGGAAGGTCAAATGATGTCCGATTTGGATGATTTGGATATCAAAACGATCCCATTAACGTCTATTTTTATAATATAAATTCAAAATTTAACTTAGAGGCTTAACTAAGGTCGAGACTTTTCTTGGTCTTATAGTGCCTCTAAGCCCAAAATAATTTGAGTTCTAATTTTATGAAATTTCTTACTATATAATAAAATTAATTACTATATTTTTTTCGGAGTGTTACATATGCGTATGCGTTAATTAATTAAATAAGAAGATTAATTTTGTGTAGTTATGACAAATAAAAAGAAAATTAAATTTTAAGAACTAAATGAAAATCCATATTAGAAAAATCGAATTGAAATTTTCAAACGATACAATTTTATAATAGCAATGTATAATTGTCCATGATTAAAAAATATTTGATTTCTTTGAATAAATGGCATGTATAAAAAATATTTAATTATTGTAAATGATGAAATTGAAATAGAAAAATAATAAGTTATTGCAAATTATGTTGTTGTTGTTATATAGTGCAACACAAATGAAAACTACTTTTTTAGGCGATAAATGTAGAGTACTATAAATCTTCCTCCTATGTGTAAAAAACTAAAATAAAAAATGTTACAAATCTCAAATTTTCAAGGAAAAAAATAATAATAATAAATAAGATTACAAAAATTTGTTAAAATACAACGGTTGTGATCTAAACCATAGTGGAAAATGCAAAAAAAAGGGAGAATTT
Organism: Perilla frutescens; assembly: GCA_026008535.1. Lineage (NCBI taxonomy): Eukaryota > Viridiplantae > Streptophyta > Magnoliopsida > Lamiales > Lamiaceae > Perilla > Perilla frutescens. The sequence goes on from BRKX01000015.1 coordinate 36,543,869, forward strand.
ACAACAATAAACATCACTATTATTCTCTATTAACTCAAAAATGTCGTCTATTATACAAAACCATTGTCTAAAATATAATTATTAAATCGTGCGATATACAATGATTTATACCAGAATAGTTGTCTATCACACGATTTTACTTTAATATACGTATAAATAGATAGATAGATTTTAGCGATGGTATTCGGTACATAAGTGATGTACCTAGATATCGGTCAGATGACGTATAGTGCCTACGCACCATGCCAGCCATTTTTTTTTTTTAATTTTTTGGTTTATATTATTTTCTTCTTTTTTGTGTTTTTCCTTATAAATAAATATCATTAATTTAAAATGAATTAATTAAAATTTTTTGATATGATGACTCGCGCATTGCATTCACCAGACACTAATACGTGGGCTCGTGCCAGGATGACACAAACCGGAACCGCATCGTCCGTCGACAAGTTTATTTGATAAATAATATGACATTATAATTTTAGACCATTAAAAAATATAACTGAAAAATTACAAATTATAAATTATGAAATTACAAACTTACAAGTTATAATTACAAATTATGAAATTACACACTTAAAACTTAATATTAAATTACAATTTACAATTGAGGGGGAAAATAAAATACTTGAAAAATTGGGTTTGCACTTCAAATGAAGTTGTCTGCGTATCCCTTACTTTGAAATCAAAGTACTCGTAGTTCATTTTACTTTTTTCCCTTGTCGAGTCTAGAAGTCGAGGTCATCGTCCCATTCATTACCGATTTGGCTTTCTCTTCCTTCAGCTTCACTATCTGAGCCAACTAGAATTAGCGGGCCATCCATCAAATAATCTCAGCAGTTCTCTTGCTCTCTTAGGTCGACTTTTAATTCGTCTTTCAACATCATTCATGCTTCAAGATGATCCGGTGTCAAGCAAGATCTCCACTCATCTCACGTATAATCATATTCACTAAAAGTTTGTTCAACATCAACTGTTGTTGTCGGGACTGCAAAAATCTCTTTTGCCATAATCGCAAGCAAATGATACATTTCTTAATTCTGGGACCACCACTTAAGAAATATGCAGTATTTGCAGACAAAAGTATTCGGTTATTGGGGAAAAATCAATATGCTTCTAATGTCGAATCAGGATCAACTAGGATAGAACTAACACATTGGGTCGAACTCTACTTTGGTGTCGAGGTAATAGCTATGTATAGTCATCAACTTACGGGAAATGGTAGAAGAATGAGACCCATTATGGGACATACAATGCATTACAGACGTACGTTCATTACGCTTCAATCGGGTTATTCTATTCCACCTCTTAGAAAGAAAAGAACTTAAATAAAAATACTTGATACGAAGATTTTTGTCTCCACATTGGTTGTTTCAATATTTATAAAACTCATGTCATGCCTACAAGTGTATAAGCATATGATTGTAGATATGATGATACGAGGTCGATCCACAGGGAAAATAAATTAAACGTGAAAATGCAAGTACCACGATAATAGATTGATGAAATATCTAAACCATGAATAGATGAGGGGTGATTATCATAACACAAACCAACATATAAACTAAATAAGGCAATACCAAACAACAACAATAAACAATCTAAATAGAATGCAAGAAACAAGATCAACAAATGGAGATTTGAAGAAGACAAATTAAGACAAGACTCTAGGACATGGATTCACAACATTCCTCTTGATCAAACAACAAGGGTTAAACACACAATCATGCTAAGTTCATAGATAGGAAGACCATGAATATAGAAGGAGCATCTCTCGAATATCTCCTTAATTGTGAATGCGACAAGGATGGCTATCTCTAACACATTCCAAGGTCGCACCTACCAAAGGCTCAAAGGGGTCACATTTCCTTCCACATATTCGACATTCAATGAAGAGTACAAATACATAGATTCAATCCATACATGCTTATGATCACAAGATTGACTAGATGTATGTGATTCAAACATTTGATATTAAATGAATGCCACTTCAAACAACATCATACAAGAACTAGCAAAGATTGAAATCTTGACAAAACACACTCATAGATTAAACCCTAGTCAAGAACAAGATTCACATTGTTTCTCCACATCCTAGAGCCCTAAGGCTCTAGCCAACCATATTCAAAATAACATCAAGAATAAAAAAAAGAGGAACAAAAACCCATTCTAAATACAAGATTAAAAGAGGAGAAGAGATGATAAAACCCAATGTAGAACACTCTTCTCCAATCTAATGGCTTGAATCTTCAAATGGATGGATGGATCTTCTTTCTTCTTCTTGATCTTCAAAAATCTCCAAATATGGTGTTTCTCTAAGTGTATTTCGAGTAGGAGGAGTGTTGGATCCATCCTTTGAAATCCCTAATTGATATCTAAAGTAATGGACCAATAATTGGATGCCAAAAGTCAAGTTTCAATTCCGTCAGTCCGAAGCGCGACCCCAGGTGATAGGGCTTTGGGGTCGGGCTTTGCTTTATATTGAAACCCGACCCCAGTTGCTAAGGCTTTGGGGTCGGGTTTTGCTGTGTATTTGAAATGCGACCCCAATTGCTAGGGCTTTTGGGTAGGCTTTCAACAAAGAAAAACTCCTCTTTGAAGTGCTCTATAGTGCGACCCATGAGTAGGGCTTTTTGGTCGGGCTTTGCTGTGCATTTGAAACGCGACTCCAGTTGCTAGGGCTTTGGGGTCAGGGCTTGCAACAAAGAAAAACACCTCCCTGAAGTGCTCTACAGTGCGACCCATGAATAGGGCTTTTTGGTCAGGCTTTGCTGTGCATTTGAAACGCGACCCCAGTTGCTAGGGCTTTGGGGTCGTGTTTCAGCTTGTGACTTGGTTTTCTTGTCCTTTGTTCATCTTTGTGCCACATTTTCGATCCAATTCACTAACTTGACTTATTTTGCAATGTTTGAACCCAAAAATTTCCTATACTGGCCACATTACACAAAACATAAGATTAAAACAATATTTATAATATTTACAACATATTTACATACTAAACAAGTGCAATTGCACTCAAAATATAGTGCAATTGAGTGCAATTTATGTACTCATCAATACTTAATAGCATGTTGATACATTTGTACAAAACTTCTACCCCGAGCACACGCAATGGAATCGTATACAGTCAAGTGAAATCCAATCCACGAAATAATTTGATCTATGGACAGCATCATTGTGGTAAAGGTCGTAATGCTAGAGGAATCATTACCGCAAGGCATAGAGGGGGAGATCATAAGCGTCTATACTGTAAAATCGATTTTCGATGGAATGAATGAAAAAGACATATATGGTAAAATTGTAACCATAGAATACAACCTTAATCGAAATGCATACATTTATCTTATACACTATGGGGATGGTGAGAAGAGATATATTTTACATCCCATAGGGGCTATAATTGGAGATACCATTGTTTCTGGTACAAAAGTTCCTATAAAAATGGGAAATGCCCTACCTTTGAGTACGGTTTGAAGTATTGATTTACGTAATTGGAAGTAACCAATTAGGTTTACGACGAAACCTAGAAATCGATCACTGATCCAATTTGAGTACCTCTACAGGATAGACCTCAACAGAAAACTGAAGAGTAACGACAACAAATGATTGAGTTCGGTAGTTCCTCATATAAAATTATTGACTCTAGAGATATAGTAATATGGAGAAGACAAAATTGTTTCAAGCATCGACAGAACAGGAAGCGTCCCTTCTTTCAAAGAGAAGATGATGAGTTATTCACATTTCATTTGATGGTCAAAGGCGAATTGAAAACTAAGCAGTGGGAATTCTAAAGATTCCCCGGGGGAAAAATAGAGATGTCTCCTACGTTACCCATAATATGTGGAAGTATCGACGTAATTTCATAGAGTCATTCCGTCTGAATGCTACATGAAGAACATAAGCCAGATGATGGAACGAGAAGGCCTAGGATGTAGAAGATTGAAGTTACATAAACTGAGTGGTCATGTTCATCATCATGTACTTGAACATTATTGTGAACATGTATGGTCAGAATATATAAACTTAAGCAAATAATGAACATGAGGTTGGTAACCCTATTCGATCAACTGATCTACGTCAGGGGGACTTATCAAGTTCGTGAGAAACAGTTTACTGCTCTATTGAATTGTTACAAAGGTTATTACACGAAGACTCCCGTCACTCGACCCCTTTCCTACCCGATTCAACCTCTTTCACTAAACTGAATTGTGAGCTCCCCTCACAACCTAGAATCCCTCTAGTTCCCACAGGAAATTTCTCCTGAGATTCCTCCAAGTGTATATGAAAGTGAGTTTCAAACACAAACTAGAAACACAATGATCTAACCGATCAAACCTAGTCTACCCGAATACTATATGCTTCGAATGTGAAGTCTTTTAACTCTCAGCCCTTTAGTGTATTCATAAAAACTCGTGTCATCTAATCTAGTCTGATTCCCAGGCTATTTATAAACAACAACTATAGCCTTAACAAGGCAATCAGAAGTCCTACTTTGACTAGGATTCAACAAGGAAATAATTTCCTTAATTAAATCGGACTTTTCTAGTTTAGATGTCTTCCTTGAATAGAACTCCTTCTTTCCTTCTTAATCTTCATCACGAACAAGACAACTTCTATTCTGAAACGTCCATCTTGAATCTGCAGCACTAGCTCTTTGATTCCAACATGATACGTCTCTTGTAAACTCTCTGGACAACCATGTACATGATCATGTTCCTGAACATGACTAAGTACATGTCTTGATCTTCAATCAGATTGGCAGCGGAATGTTCATAGAAATGTCCAGAACATGTTATTCGAACATGAATAACCAAAACCTTTTTGTGTTCTTTTGAAATTGCCATAATATCTAAATAGATAATGACAATCCCGAACACCTTATGCAGATGGCACTAACAAAGATCATCCCATGAGTGATTCGGCATATTTAGATTCATATAGATATTCACCCATGTGGTACTTCATTGTACCATATATATAAGAAATTTGTGGACCTGCACCCTCAATATCTGGCACAATAGGGTCTTGCAAATATATTTCTAATTCATTTTGATTAAGCACTACCTTGTGCAGTATTTAATACTAACGAAAATTACTACTAGAATGACGACGAGTTTGACTAGGTCTATCATTTCCATATTTTTGTTCATAATCTTTAAAAAGTGATTGCAAATATTCTAAAACATCTAATTTAACTTCATCGGTTGTTGGCAATTGTAAATTAATTCCGACTGCACCGGAAAAACTCATAGAACCTAAAAGTCTGTAATTCATATCAATCATATCATTAGTTCCAACAAGTTTAAATGTATAATTTAAGATTTTAGCAACAAAAAAAATATTAGAAATGTGATCAAAACATTTTAACCATTTTGTAACATAGCTTGAATCATCAGTATCAAATCCGGTTTATGACTGCAAGTATTAAATTTTGCAGTAATTAAACAACAATTATACATAAAATTCCACATAGTAGGTAATAAACACCAGATAAATCTTTTATTGCAAGGTGAAAAACTTGTAAAAGTTTCATCAATTCATAACATTCATCTCAATACGAAGATAATAAAATAAATAAATCAACGTGTGTAGCAAAAAATGAAACTAATAGTTATCTATATTCATATGTCGATGCAAGAATTTTATATGTAGAATTACACCTATAAAGTACATCTAAGTTAAATATTTTAGGATGTTCACATTGGTCCTTACAAAATCTTTCTCACCTATGTCTCAACCGAACCCTACCATGAATATAATCAACAACATCTCGAATAGGTTGAATTGAATTATTTAAAATTTTAAGTCCATCTTGAACACATAAGTTTAAAATATGTGCAAATACATCTAGTATGAAAATATTTACCACCAAAAGTTGGATTACATGCTTGAATAAGTTCTCTTATGCTAGCTGTATTAGCACTTGCATTATCAAAACCAATTGATAATTTTTTATCTAGCATTTTAAATTGATTTAAAATTTTTATAATACAAAAGCAATATTATGAGCGGTATGCTGGCAATAAAATATTCGAAAAGAAATTAAGAGTTTATTTAAACACCATGAATAATCAATTCAATGCATACTAATAGCCAAATAATGACGTTGAATATTTTGATCGGACCAAATATCAGAACAGATATCAACCCTAAATGGTATCTTGCTAATAATACTTTTAATTTGATCTTGTATCTTAAATGAATTTTTTATTAGTCCTAGTCATAGTCATTCTAGGTACTCTTTGAGTAGCAGGATTATAAGAAGCTTTTACACGTCGTTCGAAATTCATACTATCAATAAATTGAAGTGTTAATGATTCTTCACAAATAAAATAGAACATATTTTCTATAGCAACAAGATGATTAAACTTAAAAAGTTGAGAAGAGTATTGCGTACTTCCACATTGGCTTTCAGCATTAATATTGCTTACTGATTGAAAGTTAAGTTGCGATTGAGCCCGTGCACGCCCAAGTTTCACTTGATGATGATTGGTAATGTGCACCCAGTATGTCCCATAGCCTCATCCGGTGCGAAATTTGTATTGCTTCATACAATAGTTGCAATACAAATTAAAAACTCTGGCTTTATCCTTCCTTGGAACCTTTCTAAAATGAATAGTGAATAAAGCGGATTTAAGAGACGAATTTCTCAGTTCGTTGGGGACCTCCTCGGTCTCGGCCTTGTCAGATGGATCTACATCAGTGTTGCTATAAGCACAAGTGTAACGCCCCGATCCCGGAAGAATCGTGACAAGGGACCGGTGCGTTACTGGGGAAGGGGGAAGGGGTTGTTGCATAAAGATAATTAAATGAAATAAATTTGGAACAATAATAGATTATATTATTTTTGATTTATTTGAACCAAAAGATATGACAGAGGTCACTTTTCATAATTTATCATTTTAATCGATTTTTATCATATTTGTACCACGACACTTTTTAACCGTTCAAAAATTACGAAAATATTCAAAGGCCATCCTATATATGCCAAGATTATAGTTTGAGAGTTTTAGATTTTTTTCAATAACACATGCTCCCGGTACAAATATAACTGTTTAAATTAAATAATTGAGATTTTTCAAAACTCGTCCAAAAATTATGAAATTCGACGGGCACATAGGAAATATTATTTCGAGCAATTTTCGTGAGTAAACTTTTTCAATTTGAGGACCCGAAGGGCCTGAAAACTGAAGAAAACAGTGGCAGATCGGCGACGTATGAATTTTCTGTTTTCCAGCGATTTCGCTGGTTTCCGACCGTCGGATGGCAACGAGTTCAACATACGAAACGTAGAACATATTTAAATACACGACATATTAAAATTTGGGTTAAAAAAGACAAGAAATGGACCGAAACAATAACCGCGCAACGTGGCTGCGCTATCTTCGTTTTCTGACGACTGGTGCAGCTCCGGCGGCGGCACGGTGGTGGGAAGGTGGCGGCAGGTCGGTGGGGATGGTGACAGTAGCAGCTGAAGTCCTCCCTCTCTCTCTCTTGGCCTCTATTCTCTCTCTCTCTCGTCTATATCTCTCTCAAGCCTCTCATCTCTATCTTTTTTTTTTATTTACACGGCAATTGCCGACTCGGGGGGAAATAAAATGTTTTTTTTTTGGACTCGATTAAAAATTATTTTATTTCATCGGGAGTTCAATTGATCTCGCATTATAAATCTAAAAATACCGAGAGGTTCCTTGGGTTATTTCCTATTAAATTAATTCAAAATGGTATGCCGAAAATATCTTTTGGTAATAAAACGAGAAAAGATTCATTTTTAAATTGAATAAAAAATTACTATTTATTTTACCAAAAATATTGTCGGGAATTCGTTTGACCTCTAATTAAAATTTTAAAAGTATCATTGAAATTCTCAGGTCGTTCTATTTCCACGAAAATCATTATTGACCACGCATAAAAAATATTCCAACTATAATTTTTTTTCAATCTTAAATAGTACCTAAAGTCGCGTCTTTTATCGATTTTACTTTATCTTAGCTCCAATAAATTTCTATAGCCTTTTAAATAAATTCATAAAACTTTTAACTATAATCCAAAAATACGGGGTGTTACATCATCTGTAACGCCCCGATCCCGGAAGAATCGTGACAAGGGACCGGTGCGTTACTGGGGAAGGGGGAAGGGGTTGTTGCATAAAGATAATTAAATGAAATAGCTTTGGAACAATAATAGATTATATTTCCCAGAAATTTGGGCTAAAAAGGATGAGAAATGGACCGAAATGATAACCGCGCAACGTGGCTGCGCTATCTTCGTTTTTCGGCGACTGGTGCAGCTCCGGCGGCGGCACGGCGGTGGGAAGGTGGCGGCAGGTCGGTGGGGATGGTGACAGCAGCAGCTGAAGTCCTCCCTTCTCTCTCTTGGCCTCTATTCTCTCTCGTCTATATCTCTCTCTCTCGCCTCTCATCTTTCTTTTTTTTTTTTTTTTGATTTACACGGCAATTGCTGACTCGGGGGATCGTTAAAAGTTGGGGGAATGAGTGATAAGGATCAACGGTGGGGTGGGGTGGGGGGTGGGAATTATAGATATTTTGGGATAAAATATTTAGATATAAAATATTGATAAAATGATTTTTTTTGGACTCGATTAAAAATTATTTTATTTCATCGGGAGTTCAATTGATCTCGCATTATAAATCTAAAAATATCGAGAGGTTCCTTGGGTTATTTCCTATTAAATTAATTCAAAATGGTATGCCGAAAATATCTTTTGGTAATAAAACGAGAAAAGATTCATTTTTAAATTGAATAAAAAATTACTATTTATTTTACCAAAAATATTGTCGGGAATTCGTTTGACCTCTAATTAAAATTTTAAAAGTATCATTGAAATTCTCAGGTCGTTCTATTTCCACGAAAATCATTATTGACCACGCATAAAAAATATTCCAACTATAATTTTTTTTCAATCTTAAATAGTACCTAAAGTCGCGTCTTTTATCGATTTTACTTTATCTTAGCTCCAATAAATTTCTATAGTCTTTTAAATAAATTCATAAAATTTTTAACTATAATCCAAAAATCCGGGGTGTTACATCCCACCCTCCTTAAAAAAAATTTCGTCCCGAAATTTACTAATCTTGAAATGGGGTGTCGGGATAGTTCTTGAGCAATTCTGACTCCAACTTTCACGTTGCTTCTTCTTATCCATGACAGTTTCGTGGTACATTCGTTAAGCCAATCACTTTATTCTTCAGACTCTGGGTCTTCCGATCAAGAATGGCCTGAAGCCTTTCGTCATACTCTAAATCCATTAAGTATTTGAAACAATTTACAGGTGGTATCAGAGCCGAACCTCTCCCAGTAAGGTGTGGTTCGGGAACGAACCAAGCGGAAGCTGGTGGGCATGTGACGCCCGGGGCCGAAGCGTGGAGTGATCGCCGGTGCAAGGCACAGACAAAGAGTGGCTCCTATAAGACTTCCAAGCGAAGGGGTACATGAATAAACCGAATCTACCCGAAAGAGAGGGATTCTGGGGCTATACAGGAATGGGACTGTATAGTTGAGGAGAGCTTAAAGGATTTGATTGGTGCTACTCATACTAACAAGGTGCATCTTCTTTTCTAGTTCTCATTCCACTAGAACTTCAAAGTTAAGCGTGCTTGACGTGGAGCAATAATGGGATGGGTGACCCTCTGGAAAGTTTCTCAGGGAGCGTGTGAGTGATGACAAAGCACGCTGGAAAGACTCGTGTTGGTTTGTGAGGACAGCCGTCAGTCCGGTAGCCGGGTCGTTACAACGAGATTCTTGATCTTGTTGTTGTTGAAATTCAATCCATCTTGCTACTTCTGCATTAAGATGGATTTGAGCATCTTGTGGTTGCCAAAAAGATGTCATATCATGATCTAAAGTTTCTTGAAAATGGACTCTAGAATGAGTACGACGGTTACGACGTTAACCTTTAGCTTTATTGTTTGAGCATCTTGTGGTTGCCAAAAAGACGTCATATCATGATCTAAAGTTTCTTGAATATGGACTCTAGAATGAGTACGACAGTTACGACGTTAACCTTTAGCTTTATTGCCAAAAAGCATCAACAACAACTTTGCATTTATCTTTATAGATAGGTAAGATAACTTGAGAATTGAGAGATAGCTTAAAAATTGAGAGAGGGTATTAGATAGTAAGATATTGATAGAGATTAGAGAAATTGAGAATGAGAGTGAGTGAAAATGGTGGATGAGATGGAGTATTTATAGGTGAAAAATTAGGAGTGAGAGAGAATTGTTTCCGGCTGTAGTGATCCGGTGAGAATTGTTTTCAGCTGTAGATCGAGATCACGCAGATCGTGATCTCAACCGTTAAAAGAAAAAAGAAAAACCAACGGTTTGTGAAATTTAAGACTCTAACCAAAATTGGACTGACGAAATCACGGTTACGGTTACAATTACAACTGTCTCAGACGGTTTCCAAAACGCCGGAAATCGGCTGACCGACGATTAGAAACTGTTGGTCCGATTTTATTTGGGCAACTCTAACTCGTGCACTGCGTTTGATAATTATGTTTTTTTCAAAATAAATATATACCCTAAAATTGAATTAATGAAGCCCAAAATTAAAGTGATTTTTTTTTATTTGGTGACTCACGCAATACACTCACACGACGCTAATGCATGAGCTTGTGTACTGCGCTTGATATTTTTTTTTTCGAAATAAATATATACCCTAAAATTGAATTTAGTGAACCTTAAAATTAAAGTGATTTTATTTAATTTTTTTATTCAAAGACTCGCACAATGCACTCGATAATTAATTTTCATATTAAATATAAATCATAATTTGGATTAATAAACTCTAAAACAAATAGACCCTAAAAACCCTTAACCACCCCCCTAATATAAAAATCCTAAAAAGTCCTATAAAAATAAAACCCTAATATATATATATATATGTGTGTGTGTGTGTGTGTGTGTGCGCGCGCGCGCGTGTGTGATACACCTTGATTGAGATTTATAAACCCTAATTTGGATTGATACACCATAGTTGTAACGTATTAACATTATTTTGGATGTAATAAACTTAAATAAGTGAAGTAGTAATAATGATACTTTTCAGGCTACACATAATACTTTTTAATGGTGTGAATTATATTTTTATGATGATTTTTTTAATGGGTCGGGTTGACGCATGAAATTGATCAAATTTTGACCCATTGTAATGATTAACTCAGTATATCGAATGTATTGAATACTTTGCCATTATTTTATAAGTATGCATTAGCACCCAACGTCTGTCCGTTTTTACACTTTTGTTCTGAAATTTAAAAATTAACTCATTAATACTTGACATTTGCATAATTAACACTTTTAACATTAACGTAATTTTTCGGGGGAAATCTTATGTAGATTTTCGTGAGATTTAATAAAATTACAAGTAAAATAAATCTATCACCTAAGAAACAAAAATAATGTCGTTCCTAGCGGTCCACATCAGTATTTGGTATGTCGAGAAATTACAGTAGTGCAAATAGTGTTAATTGTGCAAATATTTGGTACTGATGTGTTACTTTTTAAACTTTTTAATCCATTATTTTTATTGTTTTTATAATTTATTATTAAAATTATATTTATAATTTTTCAATAAAAAATTGAAAATATATCCCAATCTTATTTTTTTTGGATTATTATTAGTTTTTTATTTTCAAATTTTGACTTTCAACAAAAAAGTGAAAATTTGAAAAAATAAAAATCCTACTAAAATATGATTATTATATTAATTTTTTATTTTTGTAATTGGTGGTAGAAAATGACAAACTCGACTTTAAAATCAACAGTAAACTTCGACATTAGTAACATTTTATTTCCAAATGATATCGACCAAATATATAATAATAATAGTAGTAGTAGTAGTAGTAGTAGTAGTAGTAGTAGTAGTAGTCATCTAATTTAAATTCATACTTTTTCAGAAAATTTATAGTAGTTCACTTCTGATTGAGTGGTTCAGTGTGAAATTCAAAATTGGTTGGTTGTATGATCAACACCTGTCTCCTACACAAACATCTTCTTTTTATTTTTTTTTATCCTTTTCTTTTATTTCCTTTCCATTCTTTTTACAATATTTTCCTTTCCATAACTTTTATTTCCTGATCAAAATTCTTGGGATTTTTTCTTTTATTTTTTTCGCTAAGGTCTTTCTTTTATTTCGACCTCTTTCCAGTTTTTAATTTTATCACTTATATTTTTAATGTACATGATCGTGCCCACATTGTCATTTTCAAGTTATTCTTTTATAACTTATTATTTTTAGGTACATGATCAATGACACGCTATTTATTAAAAATAAATGAATCGTAAGTGCACGACGTTATTGTAATACTTAGGTAAGTAAGAGTATTGTCTTTCACAAGGACTGCTATTTTCACGTTCTCAGACACAAGCACCTTACTAATATCTAGACACTGAATAAGCAGGTAAAATGGAAATAAATAAAATAACACAAATAATTGTAGACAATAAAATAATTGGATTGTTCAATTAAATTAAAGAAAACCTAGGCTTTAGGAAAAATGGATTATTATATCAATTATCAATATTCATTAACTCTCACAAACCGACTTTTGTCTCTAATCTATCAATGGTGGGGAATCACTAGTTTGTTATCAGACTGCTTTTAAAGACATAAACCATAACATAGATATAATGAGCATGCACTTCACTACGGTCGGTTCTTCACACATGTTATTATTCCCAATCTAGTATACGAAGATTTATTCAACCATATGTAATTATTGTTTACTTGGTCGGTCCTTCCAAACACACATAACATGATTTCTATCTTTCCAATGCGACGGACAATATAAAAACTTCATATAAATCTACTGATGAAATATTGATTCACATCAAACTTGTTTTTTTTTTTTGGAAATTATCTCGCAGAAAAATATACGATTATTTCTTATGGCATATATCTGATATTAATTTCAAACTCAATTAATTAGAGACTTGTGCTGATAACGTGTTACAAATCGAATTCTAGATAATACTAATAATGTAAATATATGAAAGTATAGGAAGACAAAATAGTAGGAACTAGAAAGTGGTGATTTTATTCATCGATATAGTTTATTCATTAATGCGGTAATATATTTATAACACAATGCGCAATTTAAATACATATTGTTGTCGAAAATGGCAACTAAAGAATAATCGAATTATTATTATTATTATTATTATTATTATTATTAGTAAGGCAAAAATGTGTAATAGACAACAGTTGTGGTGTAAATCGTTATCTATTATACATTTTGCCTTAGACAATAGTTTTTGAATAATAGACAACAGATTTGAATTATTAGATAACAGTAGTGACATATATTGTTGTAATTTTTTTTTTCCTTTTTGCATTTTCCACGACAGTTTAGATTACAACCGTTGTATTTTAAGAAGTTTTTGCAATCTTATTTATTATTATTTTTTACTTGAAAACTTAAGATTTGTAACATTTTTTATTTTATTTTTTCATGCATAGATGAATAATTTGTAGTACTCTATATTTGTCACATAAAAAAATAACTTTCATTTGTATTACACTATAATAATAATAATAATAATAATAATAATAATAATAATAATAATAATTTGCAATAATTTGTTATTTTTTCTATATCAGTTTCATCATTTAAAATAATTAAATAATTGTATTTTTTTTATACATGTCATATATTCAAAGAAACCAAATATTTTATAATCGCGGATAATTATACATTGTTATTTATAAAATCGTGATGTTAATATTTCAATTCGATCTTTCTAACATGATTTTCATTTAATTCCTAAAATTTAATTTAATTTAATTTTTGTTTATTATAACTATACAAAATTGACCTTCATGTCTAATTAATTAACACATATACATATCATTTTATTAATTTTTAAAAATTAAACACAAATAAAATTAAAAAATAATTATAATATTACAGATTTAAAAAAATAATAATTATTTATGCATACGCACGAGAAATAGTAGTCATTTAAAATGGAATAATCGGTTGGAGTCGCGAAACAAAATAAAAATTGAAGTGACAAAATGAAACGACAAATTACCAAAAAAAACAAAAAAAACTAGAAATGAATTTTGCCATTGAGTTCACCCCACAAGAAGTCGCCGCACCTCCTCCCCCCACGAAGTCTCTCTCTTTCCAACCAGCGGGTGACAGCGGCCGAGCACGGCGGCGCGCGAGACAAATTGAAGATGAAACTGAAGCAATTGGAGAGCCTTCTTGGCTCTCTTCAACAGTTCGACCACCCCAAGGTCTGCCGTTTTTTCTCCCCCATTATTCTTGTACATCAACTTGTCTATTTATCGTTTGCTTTATATAACTAAGTAGAATGAAATGATGTTATGATGCAACAGATTGAATTGGAGCAATATCCGACAGGACCCCACATCGCATCTCGTTTGCTCTACACTGTAAAAATACCTTATGTTTCAGTTCCTTCCCTTTCCCCCCCTTTTTCTTTTATCTTTACCTCTAAGATGCCATTTTCCTCACAATGCTACATCACTGCACCTTTTTTTTAAAATAATTAAAAAATTGATGGTGGTGAATTAAATATTATGTATAGTTGTTTTATTAGTGCTCAATAATCTTTATCACAATTCAGGCAGAGAATTCGTTTGGGGATTTGAGGGATAAGGTGGTGGCGGATTTCGGTTGTGGCTGCGGTACATTAGGACTGGCTGCTGCTCTTTTGGGCGCAGAGTAAATATTTATGCTGTTTTTTTTTGTTTTGTTTTTAATTCATTCTGTTGGATTTTATTATATACAGCGGGGTTTTATACTCATTTGATTGTGTCAGGCACGTCACTGGATTTGATATTGATCAGGAGTCTATTGAAATTGCATCCTCAAATGCAGATGAACTAGAAGTACGTAATTTTTTTTTCTGGTTCAATATGATTGTGCTATGCATTTATTTTGCTTATGTTATAAACATGTGATGTGGATATAGTTGGCGGATAAAATTTCTTGTTCCTTTTATTTCTTGATTTGTCTTTCTCTAAGCAAGCTTTGTTAAAATTACATGGCCTAATGACTTTTATATCAAGGAATATTATTAATTGTACTTATCTCTATGAACTTTATCTTGCAGTTAGACATTGATTTTGTTCAATGTGATATCAAGAATTTAAGATTATCAGGTAATTCTTTGAACCGGCCATCCTCAAATATAAATTAGTATAAAATTAATGAATTTACTAAATTCTCAAAAGGAAGTATGGGGATGTTATATAAAATTTCTTATACATTTTTTAGACAATTCTCTATGTTGAATAGAAAGTGATGCATTTAGATTATAGGGGAACATCTGCTTGAGAGATGAGTAAAATGTTGAACAATGCTCTTGAATTTTGCATAGATCGACTTATTGACACTGTTGTAATGAATCCTCCATTCGGGACACGAAAAAAAGGAGCAGATATGGATTTTCTCTCTGTGGCTTTGAAGGTATAATCATTACCTGTATTGTAATTTGTGTTTTACTGTTTTTGTCTGCAAGATCTATTATTGTGCATCTACATGTTCTCTTATTTCACTGGAAGGATGATTTCTCAGGTTGCTTCCCGAGCAGTTTATTCCTTGCACAAAACCTCAACAAGAGATGTAAGTTTAGTTGCCTTCTGAAACTGAAAGGGTTTATTTGTTTCTTGGCTACACGTATATTTAAAGTTTTGCGTTGGAAGTTTGGTGCTTTTTTATTCTTTATGTAATGCAAAAACCAGTTATTGGTTCTTTCTCAAGCTTAGCACTTTTCTCAGCCATACTACTTGTAGATTGATTAAATGCCTTGCATTTTCATATTTCTAGAACGTAGAAACAAAATTCAAACTTTTATGAATACACGGTGTGTGCACAGTTCAAAATGTATATACCTTGGAAAATGCAAGTTGTTAACTGAAACACTTAACTAAACCAAACAACTAACATAACATAGACTAGGTTTCCACTTTTTTTTTTTCTTTTCAATACAACCAGTTAAGCAATTCCTTCTAAAATTAATATCTACTTAAAAGACATTTCTGAACACTATATGGACAATATGTACTTATTGGATTTTACAGGGGTCACAATTTTGCTTAAAATAGCTTAACTAACTTAATTAGCTTCTCTATTAGCTTTATGACCACACATACTTCATCATGTAATCATATAAAAAGTTTAGGAAATAAGATAGCTTTCATATCTTGGAGTTGAACTAAAATATCTGAAGTTTGAAGTCTGAAGGTGTTAAATTTGACTTGCTTGATGTTCTATGAAAATTAATGCCTCATTTTATTTTTTGGAGACTTGAAATCTTACATAACTTAAGAATAGGAGGAAAGGCCTGTTCTTTTTTCAGGTTGGAATGAGATAAAATGAGGATAAATAGCCAACTTCCTACCATATTTGCCTTTTCAAGGGGTGAGGCAATTCTAGTACCATGATTGATCGCCTTGTTAGGATGGCTTCACAAGCCTAATCCATGTGAATCAAATGTGAATTCATTTAGGAGGGTTGGTTCAACATAGTCAACCGACCAATCAAATCTCATGGTTTCACATGCCTTCAATTAATAGTTTTATTTTTTCCTTTTGAGACCTTAAATTCATAGTTAACTATTATCAATTTAATGAAATTGCATTAGAAACCCAGCAATCTAGGAGTGTAATTATAATGGTAAAACACATCTAATGCATTTCATGTTTTAACACTTCAATTTTCTTTATCGAAGCACCGGGCTTTTCCACTGTAATAAGGAGCTTTTGAAAAGCATGTTCAGTCATGTTCTGATGCCACTGATATACGATTATACTAAACTAGGTCGTACTGCATGATCTGCTAATGTATGCTAACTAAATGAATTTTACGGTATGATGCCTGTTTTTTGGTAGTAATTATCTGCAGTTAGGCTACGAGATTTGTCTGTTGTTGCCTTGTTGGTTGCATTTAATCCTCTACTAGAGAATCTTGCCATAATCTTTCTAGTTTTGGTTTTGTTGTGGCAACCTGTGATGCCCTTACTTACCTCTTACCAGTATTTGGAGGGAAGTGATGAGAGAATCTTTGCTAATATTGGATTGCTTAATTGACATTCAACTTTTTTATGCTATGAATGCAGCACATAAAAAGAACAGCCTTGAGAGAATACAATGCTAGCAGTGCTGAGGTTCTGTGTGAGGTGGTACATTCACATTACATACATATTCTTTCACTCAAGTTTGTTTTCTCATAATCTGGGTTATAATTTTTGTGTAGCTTCGGTTTGATGTGCCACAACTCTACAAATTTCATAAGAAAAAGGAGGTTGATGTGGCAGTGGATCTGTGGCGATTCGTTCCAAGATCCAATCAACTATAGTTGTTATGTTTATCTTGCAACTCAAGAAACATTTGCATGCATAGTATTGTTGATTCGCGTGTTGTGTTGTTGCCCAGAAATGGGTTAGTTTAAATACACAAATTTTGATTTTTAACAAACTCTAAAATGTTATCCCTACAATACCAATTTTTCATTTTTTTTTGGCAATTACAACATCAACTCGAAATTTAATATAATAAATTACTATAATATATTAATCTAAATTACCTAAATACATATTGGTTACATAAATTTTTTTCCTAGTATTTATGACATGTGCCTCGATTGGATTAGATCCCTTGTGCTCAATTGTATTATATTCCGTGTACTGTAATTATTTTTTTTAATTTTTTTAATATAGTCTATTTGGAGAAGAATGAATCTTAAATAAAAAAATTTAAATTAAATTGAATTATAATAAATTTAAAAATAAAAATAAATAAAAAATGAAGGTTTGACACGGGAGATATCCTAGAAAATGTCAAATGTCACAGAGGTGATCGGATGTGTTCCCCGTTAACAATTTTGAAATCTATGTTGTAATTGTAAAAAAATGAAGTTTATGTTATATGGATAACATTATAAAATTCTTGTTAAATGAAAACTAAAATCGTTTGTGTTGTATGGATAACATTATAAAATTCTTGTTAAATGAAAATTAAAATCAATTTTGAAGTTACGTTGTACTTCGTAAAAAATATAAGTGGGATAACATTTATATTTTTATTTCTTTTTTTTGAAGGAATTTTAAAGTTCTTGTTAAAGACCAAAAGTGAAGAGTTTAAATTTTCTCCACAAATCGGGTGTATGAGTAAAAAAAAGAATATCATCAATACCAGAGGTCTCAGGTCTCCAGTGTCTGAGTAGGAAAAAAAAAAGTTCTTGTTGAATGAAAACTAAAATTGGTGTATAGTTTTATGGTATCTAAACAAATTATCCCTTAAAAAAATAAAAAAAAAAATGTAAAAAACAACAGCTTGTGTGTTTTGCACCCACCCTCGATTAATGCCCTAGGGTTTTACTCATTCAAAAATCCTTCAATCTCCATCGTCAATGGCGGACTACGACATGAATCAGCAAACAAACGATGAAAAGGAAAAGGACTACGGCGTGTTATTGTACTACAAGTACGCAGGAATCCCGGACGTGCAGAAGCTCTTCGATTTCTACCATTCGAATTGCACATCTCTTTCCCTCCTCGGCCGCGTCCGCCTCTCCTCTCAGGGCGTCAACGTCACTGTAATTGATTTTATGGCATTTGCGTTGCTTTTATTTTATTTTTTACTTTTCCTCCCAGAGACTTAGCATTTTTCTGGTGAGCAGGTTGGGGGGAGATTGATGTCATTGGAGAAACACATAGAGGTATTGAAATCTAACGCTCTGTTCCAAGGGACTGATTTCAAGCTCGCCTCTTGCTCCGAGCCCTTGAGCGATCAAGTGGCCAAGGAATGCGGCTTCACTTCTTTATCTATCCGGATAGTCAAGGTTGTCCACACTTTTAATTTGCCTGATTAATTTATCTCAATTTCTGTATATGTTCTGCTTGTTGTAGCAATTTCTTCCAAGGCAACAAAATATGAACTAATTGGGGCAGTTTCTGATTCTAGACTGTAAAAAACTTCTATGTTTCACTCTTATGTAATATGAATTGGGATTGCAGAAGTTATCTGCTTTCGTTCCCTCACATTCAAGCTGAAACAGGTTATCGTACTGTCAATAGGAACTGGTGACTTTAACCTCTCATCCCCTGCTGAAGTCTCCGGAGATTTCAAATGCTGGGAGACATCTCTCCGCTGCTGAATTTCATTCGGTCATTCAAAACGCAGGTATTTCCTCTGTGTCTCTGTGAGTTCTTTTTTAGTTACGCATATAATCAAGTTGCTCTGGTTGGGTTCCTGGGGGAATGAATCTAATCCAAAGTAATCCACGAGATAGTGGTTTGAGTGTTTTGACTGATCTTTTATTTAATGCTGGACATTGAACTACAAAAGTCTCTTTGCCTGGTGTTTTACTATTGAACTTCTGGTTATTTTCCCAGGGAAATGTCAAGAGTTAAGTACTGGTTCTGACAAGGAACTGATACTGTTAGATGCAAGGAACTTGTACGAGACAAGAATAGGCAAGTTTCATGCTCCAGATGTCAAAACATTGGATCCAGCAATCAGGCAGTATAGTGATTTGCCCTCCTGGATTGACAACAATTCTGAGCAATTGCGGGGGAATAATATCCTTATGTGAGTACTTGTGCTGAAGCAGTAATATACTAGATACAACCTTTTTTTTACTCATGTTGAGCTGAAGTCAGTTGTGGTTTCTAATTTTGACTATTTGAGTTTCTTTAACATTTGTTGTCGGCTTTCCTTTCCAGCATATCTTCTAAATGATACACATGTATCCTTGTTTTTTCTAACTGCTTGGTAGATTTTAATTTTTTTTATATGCCTTGTTTTATGTCATCTTGCTGTTGTACTGCACTGAGTTGTTGAATTAATGGTTTTGCAGCTGTCATTATGTAGTATGCCTAGCTTCTAATTGTACTTGGTAATGATCTAACTCACAGTCTTGTGCCTACATGCTATTCTGACTGGTGATGTTACTTAAGTAACGTTTTCTGTAATCATTGGCCACCACAATCTCTTACATTTCTTGGTTGGTCACTCTTCTTTCTTTCCCCAATATTGCTTTGAGTTTATTGAAATGGCTCTCTTGATGCCTTATGGTTGCGATTACACTTGGAATATTTGGAGAATCAATTATGATTGTCCTCTAATTGGATTTTTCTGTTACTGCCTGATCTCTTTGTATGTATCATGCTTGGAATCGTCACACTGAATTTCTGTGGTTATGAGTTTCTTGATGCCCTGTATGTGATGCTACTTCTCTTTCTGCTTCCACATGATCCTCCATATATATTGGGAAACTCATTTTTAAGAATCTCTATTGTTTGTTTATTGGTATTTATAGGTACTGTACTGGTGGAATCAGATGTGAGATGGCATCAGCCTATATCAGATCTAAAGGTGCTGGTTTTGAAAATGTTTTTCAGGTGAGCTCCTCTGGCAATTGAGCAAGTAGCCACTGATATTTGGCCATTTATCTGCTGTTTTGTGTTGACTTTTCTTAGTGACCATCATAGCAAGAAGAAAATTGTAGTATATGCTCCGTGTGAAGAAGCCATCAGTTATGAATTGGATAAAGTGATCTTTTTATATTCTCTTATATTTTTCATGATAATACATTGCATCATTAAACTGATCTGTCAATCGCTTGTGCACTAGGAATAGGAAGAAAACTGATACTTTGAGAAGCTAAAGTGTAACTTTAGGTTGTCAACAATATTGAATAGATAGAAAATTGGCCCTTTTGGCTTTCTACAATATGTGTCTGGTTCAGGTTCAAGACATTTTAGCATATTGTCTCAAGTTTTTGGTTGATTTTCCTTTGCACTGTGTGCTACTAGTGCTTAAGCAGCATCTGTTAGATATGTTGTGTTTTCTTTCCTATGTTAGGCTGTTTGTGAGAATACTAAATTAAATGATTCCCTGAGGGTTGAAATGATGTTTAGATCAAGAATGCTGATATTATTCATAATGTCTCTGTTTTTCAGTTATATGGTGGAATCCAAAGATATATGGAACAGTTCCCAGATGGAGGCTTTTTCAAAGGAAAGAATTTTGTTTTTGACCATCGGTATGCTTTGTCTATTTATCTATTTTATGCATCTGATTTACTTCCATTTAGCATGAATTTTCTTTTGTTGCTTTTTGTACTTTTTTTATTGTACCTGCACAAGCTTCGCTTGTAAGTTGAGTCATTGGTAGACCATAGACTAAATGCAAATATTGCCCTTTTTTTGTGGAGTTTATCGATTTGGTCTAGTAATAGTTTAGGCAAATAATTTTGGTAATGAGTTTTTTTCTTTCAGGGTCTCTGTTGGGAGCTTAGATCCTAATATGTTGGGAACTTGCCTTCTCTGTGGTGCATCGTTTGACGACTACACTTCACGTTGCCGGTGTACTCACTGTAGGATGCTTGTGTTAATTTGTAATCACTGTCAGGTGTGTACCATTCATGTTGCTTGAATCCTTGAATGATGACGAGTATTTCAGTATAAAATTTAAGGATTTGAATTCGCATAATTAGTTTCTATTGTTTTAAACCTCATGCATGAATGCATCATGCAATTTGAAGATTCTGCACGAGACAGTTTGCTTGTTGAGAAGCTGATTCAAAGTTTGCAACTAATATCTGCAGGATATAAATTCTTCTTATGTTTGTGAACTGTGCCAGAAAGATGGCAAGCCTGTTCCATCCGTATCCTCCATGTCCGGAGAAGTTATGGAAACAGCATATGATAATCATCAGAGTCTCAAGATTGATCGAGTCATAGAGTCACCTCTTTCATCTCCGAGTGAAGGTAAGGTCTTATTCTTGACATCCTTAAACCGGCATTACCCTTCCCCCCTATTCAAAATAAATTAATCCAATTGTCGGCAGGTCAAAATACGGCTGCTACTATGTCAATTAGAAAACTCCGAATTTTATGCTTACATGGCTTCCGGCAGAACGCATCCGGTTTCAAAGGAAGAACAGCATCATTAGCCAAGAAACTCAAGAACATTGCTGATATTGTGTTTGTAAACGCACCACATGAATTACCCTTCATTTACCAAGCTCCTCCGGCTGATGAGAATCACAGTTGTGAACCTGCATTCGAGCAGAAATGCCCACCCTTGAACCACTGCAATAAAAAGTTTGCATGGTTGGTTGATGCAGATTATGATGGAAAGAATGGTGCCGAGTGGAAGATGGCTAAGGCTCCTTTCGACTCTCTGCAATACCAGCAACAAACAGAGGGGTTTGAAAAGTCTATTGAATATTTGAAAACCGTATTTTCTCAAATGGGGCCCTTTGATGGGATATTAGGATTCTCGCAAGGAGCTGCAATGGCTGCCTTAGTCAGTGCTCACAGAGAAAAACTCAAGGGCGACATTGATTTTAGGTTTGTGATTTTATGCTCAGGTTTTTCGGTTAATATGCCAAATCATGGCAAGGGATCAATCAATTGTCCATCACTTCATATTTTTGGCTACAAAGAGGGTGAAGACAGACAGATAGGTTGTGAAGCAAGTAGGCAGCTTGCGTCCTTGTTTGAGAATGAATGTTCGGTGATTATCGAACACGACTCTGGTCATATAATCCCAACAAGATCTCCATACATTGGTGAGATCAAAGATTTTCTTCGGCGGTTTCAGTAACTCAAGTACTTGCAGAATTCATGCAACTTAACATATTTTGTGTTTGGCTTTATCATTTCTCTTTTGATCGACATTTTTTTGCCCTTGGTTATGATGGAATGTCTCGATAGCATTGTCTGATATTTGAGTTCATAAATGTCTTGTATTGTTAGGATGGATTCATTCGGAAGAATTCGAATTTTGACAGAATTGCATGACAAATGCCCCATGAGGTGAATTATTTCACTGCGTGCGTGTTGTATTTTTCTTTAAAAACTCACCCTCCTCGGTGCAGCATGCAAAATACACAAAAATTAAAGGGGAATTTCATATGAACACCACAAAATATGATAATTCCAAAGTTAGGTCTTAGGTCTTACTACAGTAAGAGGGAACATCACACGGCAGGGGGGTTGGGGTTAAAGCATTTACACTTGAGCAAGAAGAGTCATTAGACAAGCAAAACATCATTTAGTACGTCGAGTAGCTTTACACACAGAACCTGCACATAACCAGTTACTCGTACGTTAGATGAGCAAAACAGCATCAGGTAGCTTTACATGCATTGTCTTCCCCATTATTACCAAAACGATTACCTCTTCTCTTTAGAACACCATAGCTACAGATAATTTCCCTTTCTCAGCTAATTGACAATTATGCAGGTAAAAAAAAGCCTGCACCCTTATATATATCAAATGAATTTTAGATGGTTAAAAGCTGTTGTGAACTAGTGGACATAAATACCATGCAGGGATGATGGATACAAGGGACCTATTCAGGTGACTTTTTATGTTTCAGAAATCTGATGGTGTTCAGTGTTCTGTTGTAATTCATCCTAGCTGCAAGAGAAAAATAATACGGTAGTATGAAATAGAATTTGAGATGTACTTCTTTACTTATAGGAACAAACTACTGTGCTAAATGAAGCCAACAATTTCGAAAGTTAACAAATATTGATATCCACAGCAAGTTATAGACATCAAGTGCTATTCTTTTTGCAGAGTCATGACTTGAATCAGGGGCAGCCTATTATTCTATGTCTTGTGTTGTCATAATTTATTCCTTATCAATTTTCCTTTTTTTAATTATGGAAAATAAGTTCCTCTTAGATTTGATTTTAATGTCTTGCAACCTTCAGTCAATGCGATCACTTGATTTCAGCCCCTAGTAGGATCCAAGCAAGACATCAAGAAAGCAGTAAGCTCCTTATGACTAACATGGAAGTGAAAGCAATACTACTTGCAATATTTATGACTTCATAAAGCTTAAAAGCTCCCAGGCAGGCATTACAAAAGATAGTTCCTACTAGAAGAATCTAAATCACAATTGCTAGAAAGTAGTACCTAGGAGGCAATATGCCATTTGCCGTTTATCCATTCCTGACGCACCCGCAAGTCAGAGTGCTCAAACTTTATTTCCTCCTCGGTGTTTTGGAAGTACACAGAGTACCTGTCATTCTTAAGAATTTTTGAAATCACACCAGCCCACCAACCATCATTGTACAAAGCGTCAACTTCATCATCAAGTCCAAAGCTGTCAACCGATCCAACATCAGGCGGGCATGGCCTTAAATGGACTTTATCAACCTCTTCTCTCAGGAAGCCCGTGTCATCATCATTCCTCAGTTTTTGGTACTCAATTAGATATTTGCCAGCTGTTGTTTTCTCAAGAACAGTTCCAACGAACCAAGCACCTTCAAAACCCTCCTCATTGCTACTGGCTTCAACAAGGTCTCCTGGGTTAAATTTATGCTCAGTCACCTCCTTGTTAGCTTCCACTTCAGCAGAAGACAGAGTTCTCTGCATTAAAAGACAAGACATGAGCACCTGCTCTTAGTCATTGAGAACTAATGAGCTAGCCTACATTGCTACAGACAGTGTAATACAACAATAATGCAGCTACTCCTCCGTGGCTTCAGAGATGCAGTCAGGAGCAATAGAATACACGACAAATGAGTACACAAGGCAGGTTTTTTCCCGCAACAAATTTGAAAATCACATTGCCAAATGAGTTTCTGTTTGAGTTGTAAACTACTGGGGCATATGCTGCACTGGAAGAGCTGGCACCATAATAACAACCAAAAGAATGATCTTATCAATGGCTAGAAGATTTTAAAGCATTTCATTGCTTACCCAGAAAAAATATTGGAAAGCGGGATAAGAATATTCTTTGCACTGCCTGAACTCTTCAGATCAAAAGGGATTTTGTTCAATTAATCAAATTAATCTTAAACAAGATATAGTAATCCAATAAAATCCCAATGCAAATTACTATTAGTCCAAAGACTTACTAAACATTCTTGAAGTATTAAAACTATCACATTAACATAATGAATGTCAACTAATGACAAAAAAAAAAGTCGAGGGAGAATTGAAATTTGTAATGAACATGCAAAAAGTGATGAAAGTATGAGATGATCAATAATCCGGTGATGGCTGAGGTATTGGAATCGACAAACCTTAGGGCTGAGCACGAAGGAGGGGTCCGGTGGAGGGAGCCACATCTCATTGGCCCACTCGCGGTGCAGCCTCAGCAGCGAGGCCTTGAAGTTCAGTTGCTCCCTCGTCCCGCGGAAGAACACGGCATACTTATCCTCCTCAAACACTTTGGTGATCACCCCCTCCCACCACCCGTCGTTGTGGTACGCATCCACCTCGTCGCTGAACTCGAAGGCGACGCGGTTCTCCCGGGGCGGAGGTGGCCGCAGCTGCACCAACCTCAGCGACTCCCGAAGCGGCCGCGTGCCCGCCTCGTCCGCCATCAGAGTCTTGTACTCGACCAGAACCATAGAGGATAACTTCTTCGGTGGACGAATCACAGTTCCCGCGTACCAAGACCCGCGGAATCCGTCGTCGTCGCTGCTTATCTCGATGTCGGCTCCTTTCTTGAAGTAGCGCAGAATG
Organism: Perilla frutescens; assembly: GCA_026008535.1. Classification (NCBI taxonomy): domain Eukaryota; kingdom Viridiplantae; phylum Streptophyta; class Magnoliopsida; order Lamiales; family Lamiaceae; genus Perilla; species Perilla frutescens. The sequence continues at coordinate 36,569,359 of BRKX01000015.1, forward strand.
CTGCCCTCGCCGGAGGCCGCCATTGCAGTCCAAAATTCTCTCTAGAAGGTGAAAGAGGAATGGCGGGACAGAGGTTTTGAGCGGCGAAGAATTTGAAATTGTTAGTTTATACGTATTGTGGGAAGAAGATGACGTGTATTTTTGACGAAAGGGGCTTCAAGAATTACGAAATTATAACTCCAAAACTAGAAGATTAGATTCTGTGAGGTTTGAGAAAAAGTGCAAGTGAAGCCATGATGCTCCTAAAAACCTAATCTTTAATAACTCAACTCAGTCTCAGAGTTGAGAGAGGGGCCGCCACAACCTAAACAACTAGGGTTTTCCATTTTCTCTGTCTGTCTGGAATAAAAAATCTAAATAACAGACAACTCTTATATCAGACTAATCTAATCTCCACTCTTAGAGACTCTCCAACACGTTTCAATCAAAATTTTTTTTTCATTCAAACTAATGATTATATATTTAATTATCCAACGCAGTGGGTGAGTTTACATGTAAACATAAGATGGATGTACTATGTTAGCCTTTGGTTCAAAAAATTAATTTAATTCACTTTAATTTTAGAATTTATTTATTTCATTTTAGGGTATAATTTATTTAAAAAAATTAATTAACGAACATGGTGCACAAGCCGCCGATTTAGTTTTATGATTCAACAATCCATTTTAGGGTATATTCTTTTAAGAAAATAAAATCTTAACGAAAAAAAAAAGAAGAAAATTGGCAGGACGATAGAGTACCCCAAGAAATAAATGAGAAAGACGGCTCGGATTTTATAATTTACATTTCAATAAATTATATTCACATGCTATGAGTTTGGAGTGTTGATTATAAGTTGGTTGTTAGTATATTTTTGAAAAATAAAAATAAAATAAGTGTGCTACAAGAAATTAAATAGTAAATACAGAACCCGATATTGTTGTACACTTGTAGTTGCAGTCCCAATAATTAAATTAAATTAAGATTTTGATCAAATATTAAATTTCACCCCTTGTAGATAGCTCCAGAAGTGGCAAAATCTGCATGGCCTGTCCAGTTAAGGCCGGGCTGGCCTGGCTGGGCCATAAAATAAGAGGCCCGATTTATTTTGTCACTTCTAGAGCTATCGAATAAAATGCGAAAATCGATCCTGCCCTTTTCACCTGTTTTTAAGTAAGTTTTTTAAAATATTTTTATATATCTTACTTCTTAAGTAGATTTTAACAATATCCGTCCTGATTTTTTATTTCACCTCCTACTATGTAAATGATAATGTTGTGATTTTTTTTTCACACGATATCATTAAAAATACACTTTCACGTCGTTTGCATATTAGGAGGTGGAAAAAATAAAAATCATGACAAACATAATTAACATCTACTAATATCGCCATTAATATCCCAAAAAAAAACATTTGCAAAAATATTTAAAAAAAACTTGGGCATGCTAGGGTAGCATCGATTTTTCCAAATAAAATCGGATCTAAATGGCCCCAGCCACATTGTCCGACGGGCTAAAAGGCCCAAGCCCAAATTTTATTTATTTGTTTATTTGTAAACTTGGTTGATATTAATTATTATTAAAATTAATAGCCATGTGATGCAAATTTTGATGCACTAATAAGTAGAAGATATAATTACGTATCTCCAAATTATTGAAGTAGCAACAATGTATAAAGGTGTATTTTGAAAAATTAGTATGGTCGGATCATTAGCGCAATTTTCACTTTTTCCTGTCTTATTTTTTTATGCTAGTATTTTGTTTATTGTGTCAATGGGGAAAAATTACAAACTTCAAGTTTTAAAAATCTTTTTTCACTCACAGTTTTTAAAATTATTTATTTCATCCACCCTTACCAAAATACTTTTCAATTAATAATTTTTGTATTATTTTTAATTTTATTAAATTGAAATAAATCCATCAATCCTCCATTTTCTCCCATGGTCCTACAAAAAAAAAGATCCATCGCCGCCCCTGGCCGATGCCACTCATCAGCATTTGCAACAGATCTCTGCCGTTGTTTCTCCCGCAGGTTCAGTGTGCAACCTAGTCAGCCTCATGGGGAGCTTGCGATACAACAGATCTCCATTATTTTTGATGACTACTTTGAATTTGGAAAGGGTAGAGAGGGAGAAAGAGAAGGATTTTTTTTTTTTTTTTTTTTTTTTGTAATTAAGGGTATTTTGGTTCACAGTGGATTAAAAAAAAGGCATATTTAATTATATTTTTATTTTTTATTTAATGTGGCGGTTAATTAGTTTAAAAACTTATAGATCATTTTTTCTAGGGAAAATGGTCAACTAGGAGTCTTGGACCCTAAACTATGTGTCAGGGTTTAAATAGGACCCTGTTTTAATTTTTGGTCCAAATAGACCCTCAAACTTTTAAAATTAGCTCAAGGGGGACCTTCTATACCCCCTCAAACTATCGATTAGAAATTCCGTCCAACTCATACGTTAAATCCTGTGAAAAAAAAGGGTTTTTCTTAAACCTCCATTCTCCCAAATTGCGATAAACATAGCACTGTTCTCCCCAAGAAAATGGTTCTCGATTGAGATGAAAACTTCATCTTTAATGTAAGAAACTTAGAGCCACCTTGATTCTACCGTGAGCAAGCTTGATTCTCCCCAAAATTGTGACAAAATTCCAACAAAGGTGAGCAATTTGACTAATTTTTTTTATTGCATAATCCTTTGTATGTATCAGTATAGCAATGTAAACTTATTAAACTCAAAATTTGTTTAAGGTTTGTTGAAGCTTTATGGTGTATTTTAGGCCATATTAGTGTGCCAAAACTTTTTTTGTAAAAAAAAATAAAAATGTCTTCGCTGCATTACTTTCGGCATTTACGATGCCTTTCACCTAAAAAAACCAAAAACTCATCAATTTTTTATAATTAATGGTTGAATATTTACACAATCTCAGTGAATAATTACTTGTCTTGTTGTTATGTTACTTTGACTAAAAACTAATTTATTTATTTTTTGCCTTTTTTGTCCTTTGTTATTGGTATTTATAGTGATGGATGTAGAAATGATCGATTTGGTGTATCACTCGGGGGTAGATGGGTGCATGTGCCTTCTCTATCATACATTGAAGGGAATGAAAAGGTTGAAAATGTTGTTATTGATTTTCTATCATTGACTCACATGGTTAAAAAATATAGAGAAGAGTTTGGAATGCCCAAAGTTAGCAAACTTTATTATTTGCAATATGGGAATAACTTGGATAATGGGCTAACTATTCTTGAAGGTGATGCTGGGATAAATAAGATGGTACAAGTTGATAAGTCATTGATTGTTGATGAAAGTATACATATTTATCCACGAGATGAAAATGTTGGGGATAGACCTTATTTAGGAACACAATGCAGTAGAATTAACCAACATGATCTTGGTGTATGCAAGGGTTCTGTTTCAAATATTAGTGGTTGGGAAAGGGGTTGATTACTGATGCTATATTATAATTGACGACTTAATAGATGTTAGTTTAGTGTGTGGCAATGAGACTGAAACTGATATAGAAATATATGGTGTCAAAACTGTTTTGGAATCAAATCAAGAGAATGATTATAAAGGCTCAGAGGATGAATCAGATAGTGAATATGATAGTGAATGGGTGGATTTAGCAGTTTTCAATCAAGGCAAAAGAAGGGTCAAATATGATGTTGAAGATAATAACCCTTATTTCTTGTTAGGTATGTCATTTGCTAATGCTAAGGGAGCTAGACTTGCTATAGCAAGATATAGTGTAGCAATGAGCACCCTTTTGAGGCTGAAGCCCAATGAAAAAAATAGAATCAGAGCCAATTGTAGATATGAAGGCTGTCCATTTCAAATATTCATATTATCATCTATTAAACAACCTGGACTTACAGTGAAGAGAATTGATTCTGATCATAACTGTTTAAAAGATGCAAAAAATAAGTTAGCAAGTGCCAAATTTCTTGCTAATGAGTTCAAGAGCATAGTTTATGAGAATCCAAAAGTAACTGCTAAGGCATTGATGCACACGTGCGACCTATTTGAGCGGGATTCAAACAAAAATTGATCTAAAGCCCTAATTTCTCAATTATGAACCCTTAACTCAAGAAAATCCCAAATCCCACCCAAATCAAAACCTTAATTTCACCCTAATTGACCAACCAAATTGAATATCACGTTGAAATCTATAACGCCCCAGGCCCACGGGGGTGGGGCCCAGTAACGAAACGACAGCACAACGGGCCTCCTAGCAACTACTTGACATCTATCATCGCATTGCCAAAATGGTTAACCCAAGTTTCTAGAGAGTCCATTAAGCCCACTTATATACTTATCAAACTTTCATTCTCCCACCGATGTGGGACATTACATTCTCCCCCCCATTGGAGACACGACGTCCTCGTCGTGCTCCTTTATCTATAGGACCGTCCCCCGGGGTCCGGTTTGAGCACACCTGGACTGGCTCCAGGGCCCGATCGAGCGCACTCGGGATAGGCTCTGATACCATTTGTAACGCCCCAGGCCCACGGGAGTGGGGCTCAGTAATGAAACAACGGTACAACGGGCCCCCTAGCAACTACTTGACATCCGTCCTCGCATTACCAAAATGGTTAACCCAAGTTTCTAGATAGTCCATTAAGCCCACTTATATACTTATCAAACTTTCATTCTCCCACCAATGTGGGACATTACATTAATGTGACATCCCACATCGGTGGGAGAACGAAAGTATGATAAGTATATAAGTAGGCTCAATGGACTCTCTAGCAACTTGGGTTAACCATTTTGGTAAGGCGAGGACGGATACCAAGTAGTTGTTAGCAGAGCCTGTTGTGCCTTCGTTTCGTTGCTGGGCCCCACCCTTGTGGGCCTGGGGCGTTACAAATGGTATCAGAGCCGACCCCGGGTACGCTCGACAGGGCCCTGGAGCCAGTCCAGGTGTGCTCAAACCGGACCCCGGAGGACGGTCCTACAGAGGAAGGAGCACGACGAGGATGTCGTGTCTCCAACGGGGGGAGAATGTGACAACCCACATCGGTGGGAGAACGAAAGTATGACAAGTATATAAGTAGTGGTTGGGCGTAGATTCCGCCCACTTATTTTTGTGTAGGCCCAATGAAATGGGCCGAAACCCTAAATTATTTCAGTCAGTGGCATTTACATAAATAAACGTAATTGCAGCATATATAAATGTATATATATATATATATTTTCATCACTCCAGTCTTAACCTTAAATTCTCACTTTACCCAAAACCCTAAACTCGAAGCTTGAGGAAATGGCCGCTGTCGCCGGCCGACCTCTCGTCACCGTGCAACCGCTTGAGAATGACATGGCTACTGACGGTGGCGCTGCCGCCAATTGTTTGCCTCTTCTCGATGTGATGAAGGCATCGATCCACCCCGACATCGTCACCTTCGTTCATGGCCAAATCTCCAAAAACGCCCGTCAACCATACGTCGTCTCGAAGCGCGCCGGCCACCAGACATCCGCCGAGTCGTGGAGTACCGGTCGTGCCGTCTCTCGTATCCCCGTGTGCCCGGTGGCGGTACCCACCGCACATGACAGGGAGCCTTCGGAAATATGTGTCGTGGAGGACGCATGTTTGCGCCGACGAAGATCATAATCCATTTAGAAATAAAAAAATATTATGACACCCTCATCGTATCTCAGTCGATGATCTTTTCTTTTATAAAAATGGTCGATGATCTTTTCTTTTATAAAAATAGAAGAGATGATTGATACGTATTCTATAGAAAAATACACAAGTAATTCATAATTTAGTCAATATGATTCATATATTTATATACTAAATTCATGATTGAATATAATTTTATTAAGACATTTTTTTGTATGATCAAAGATTTACCTGTGCATCGCACAGGTGGTATACTAGTTAGAATATAATTATATCATTTTGAAAATTTAGTTAAAAGTTCAGATTATAAAGTATAATTACTAACATAATCATTCGAGACTTGATGTGGTTGTTATATTCGACCCAAAGACTCATTTGTATGGCGGCGATTATTTAAGCTCCATCATCTTAAACAAAGTATATGAAATATTTTGGGCCTTTGTTGTCAATTAAACAAGGCTTTATCCTATGAATTCATCATGGACAAAGGGCTAATTAGCGATGCTTTAACAAATGATTTTCTTATTCAAAGAAATAACTAAATATATGAGAGATCATTAGATCGTGCATTCAAACCTCCTCCATTTAAATGTCCCAAAGCCTCTTCACCAACATTAAGTCGAAGCCTCTGATATTTACTCAACATGCTTATGATTGACTTTTGTCTTTCAAGCAAATTGCATTGACAAAAAACAAAGATAAATAGAATCCCACAATGCATGGAGAAAATTACCGGATCACCAATATAATAACTCTACGGAAACTGCATTAGTCAAATGTAAAACAAGAAAAATATGCAAATCCTTGACATATAGTCAAAATCAAAATTTCTCAAACTAGCAAAAAGAAAGAGATAATTGTGCACCAACACAACATGGGAATAAAGAACTGAACTTGAGCTAGGAAAGTTATTGCAGTCATTCTTATCCCACACGACGGCTTCCATGTCTTAAGAGCTCAAAGGCAAAAACAGTAACGATGTTCAAGCTTAAATGAAAAGACTATAATAGACTTGAATCAAGATGGAATCACTATGACACACCCAACCACTTTGTGAAGTTCTCAAATTCTGTATAGTCACTATCTGAGATCATAGTCTTGTACCAGGATTTGCTAGCAGCATTGATAGCTGAAGATTCCTCCTGCAAGAGACAAATAACAGAAACAACGAAACACATGGAGTAAGTAAATTTTCAGCTAAGTGATTTAAGAAGGCTGTTTCATTGAAATATCCATTTAACTTGAAAATGTAAGAATTAAGAAATCACAAAAGAAAACAGATTAAACAAGAACTAGACAATCACGAATATTACCAGAGTCTCTGTGCAAATAAAATCTACAAGGTTTATGTGAAAAGAGAGAACTCACTGTCTGCATTCATACAAGACATCTCAACCAAGTCAAAGTCACACGAGCAACCAAAATCCACAACAGGAACACGCAGAAACTTTTACAGTAAAACACCACTTACCACTTAGGTATTGTACCCATGATCACATGAAATGAAAACCAGCTTAAAAGTTCTAAGCTTAAAAAATAACTCCAATTCCTTAGAATATTTGGCCATCATAAATAACCCACAGATAGGACGCTACCCACGAAATGAATACAACAGGACAAAAATAATACAATAATAACAGTAATGTTTCTCTAAAGGTGAATACTATTAAAATCTAAAATGCTCTACATATAACCACATAGATTGTATCTTAAAAATCGTATACCATCTGCAACATTCACCATTAGCTACCATAAGTGCAACAATCAACATTAGTTACCCTAACCCACTTGTTCAGAAGAAAGCAAAATCGATAAGTAAACAAAACTATATATATCATTTTCCAGATAACTGACAATGATCCATCATATAATTTGAAACAGAGGCGTACACACAAACAAATTAATACTACAACAAGACAATGACAAATACTCTAAACATGAAACATTACAGCATTAATGATTAAACAACATGTGCATATATTTATATAGATAGATATATAGATAACAAATCAATTATGTATAGATAAAAAACCAGCAGTACCTTAGTGATCGGCTTCCTCTTCTTGTCAAGCTTCTCCTGCTTCGCCTTAACCCTCTGCGCCTCACCCAACAGCGCCATCCTCTTAGCAGCGTTAGCATACGGGTTCAATTTCAACATCACATTGAGATTCTTCAATGGATTCTTCTTCAATGTAGCCCTCTTAACCTCCTTCTTGATCGGCTTTACAACAGACTGCACCTCATCAGAGTTAATGATCCTAGCAAGATCAGCATTCACCATCTTCGTCCTAGGCAGCACGTAGCCATTCTTCTTCTTAGATAGCTTGTCAAAAGTGCCATAAATCTCATCGAGCTTCTCAAAAGCCGACTTAGTCCAGATAATAAAACTTCCGAGATGGCCTCCCGGAGCAAGCTTGAGGAGATTGAGGCGAGAAACGTGGGCAACCTCGACTCCAGCAATGTTCCTGAAAGCCTTAACAAGCTTCGCTCCCTCAGTTCCATAGAGAATGAGGGGTCCCTTCCTTGAAATGTATCGTCGGTTGCGCATTTTCCCCTTTCCTGGACGGATTCCATGGCTATTCTTCGCCTTCTCCGCATCAGAGAAAGCTCCGATTTGCTTCAAAACCTTGAGCGCGGCATTGGTGTTCTCGACGGCCACGGCAGCATCGGAGATGACAAGGGACAACTCCTGGACTTCCTCAATCTTGTGTCCACGAGTAAGCACCAATGAAGGAACGACGGAAGCGACGATCGCCGAAACAACGGCGTGACGCTTTTGAGTGACGTTGACCTGTCTGTGCCAGCGGCGCCAGATCTTCATCAGTACAAATATGCGTCCTCCACGGCACATGTTTCTGAAGGCTCTCTGTCCTTCACGGTGGGTACCGCCACCGGGCACATGGGGGATACGAGAGACGACACGATCGGTATCCCACGACTCGGCGGATGTCTGGTGGCAGACGCGCTTCGAGGCGGCGTATGGTTGGCAGGCGTTTTTGGAGATTTTGCCGTGAAATAAGGTGACAATGTCGGGTCAGATCGATGCCTTCATCACATCGGAAAGAGGCAAACAATTAGCGGCGGTGCCACCGTCAGTAGCCATGTCATTCTCAAGCGGCTGCACGGTGACGAGAGGTCAGGCGGCGGCAGCGGCCATTTCCTCAAGCTTCAAGTTTAGGGTTTTGGGTAGAGTGAGAATTTAGGGTTAAGACTGGAGTGATGAAAAAAAAAATATATATATATACATTTATATATACTGCAATTACGTTTATTTACGCAAATGCCACTGACTGAAATAATTTAGGGTTTCGGCCCATTTCATTGGGCCTACACAAAAATAAGTGGGTGGAATCTACGCCCAACCACGATTGATTATTTTGAAATTGAAAACGTTTAGGATGAAGAAATTGCTTCTATAACTATTATAATAATATTATATTATTAATTGACATATCTAATCTTTGTTTATATGGAGACAAATTTCTAAATTAAAATGCCATTTTACATGTTCAAGTTTTTTCTTTTTTTTCTGCCATCAAGTTACAAATTAAATAGGGATCTGCGGTTCAGAACAAAACATAGTAATCACACACACAAAGGGAATTAGGGAGACCAAAGGAGCACCTGACAATGTGTTCATCGATAATGTGACATTGACAATTACAACGTCTTATCCACTCAGATCAACACCAAAGTAATGAATTCTGAATCTAGACTGCAAATGTAGCCACAACAAGCAGCACAAGAGTGTACAATCAAGCAGATTCTTGAGTTATGTTCAAAAGGATCAAACCATTGATATAGAGAGTCGAGCAAATATTATATTGACAACTAACTGCCAAAGTTCCAACCAACCATTAATCTTCACTACCGGAGCTGTCTCCATAACTACTAGCTTCATCACTATTGTCATCATCAATATCAAGCTGCATGTGCCGGACCTGTATAGGCTCTGGAGCTTTTGCCAGACCGGGAGGAGGGATGGGCCTTGACTGCTGTTCATCAACTCTTGGTGGAAGATGAAGATTTGCCAATGGGGGCAGTGTAACAGGGTCACCAGGCTTCCACCCTGGTGGAGGAGCAAGATCAAGTGGCAATTCCATAGGCATCCCAGGTTTCCATCCTGGTGGTATGGCCAACTTCATTGCTGATATGGTGAAGCTAGTAGTTATGGAGACAGTTCCGACATGTGCAGCTTGATATTGAGGATGACAGTAGTGATGAATCTAGTAGTTATGGAGACATCTCCGGTAGTGAAGATTAATGGTTGGTTGGAACTATGGCAGTTAGTTGTCTATATAATATTTGCTCGACTCTCTATATCAATGGTTTGATCCTTTTAAACATAACTCAAGAATCTACTTGATTGTACACTCTTGTGTTGCTTGTTGTGGCTACATTTGCAGTCTAGATTCAGAATTCATTACTTTGGTGTTGATCTGAGTAGATAAGACGTTGTAATTGTCAATGTCACATTATCGATGAACACATTGTCAGGTGCTCCCTTGGTCTCCCTAATTCCCTTTGTGTGTGTGATTACTATGTTTTGTTCTGAACCGCAGATCCCTATTTAATTTGTACCTTGATGGCTGAAAAAAAAGAAAGAACTTGAACATGTAAAATGACATTTTAATTTAGAAATTTGTCTCCATAGAAACAAAGATTAGATATTTCAATTAATAATATAATATTATTATAATAGTTAGAGAAGCAGTTTCTTCATCCTAAACGTTTTCAATTTCAAAATAATCAATCGTGGTTGGGCGTAGATTCCGCCCACTTATTTTTGTGTAGGCCCAATGAAATGGCCGAAACCCTAAATTATTTCAGTCAGTGGCATTTGCGTAAATAAACGTAATTGCGGCATATATAAATGTATATATATATATATATACTTTCATCACTCCAGTCTTAATCCTAAATTCTCACTCTACCCAAAACCCTAAACTCGAAGCTTGAGGAAATGGCCGCTGCCGCTGCCCGACCTCTCGTCACCGTGCAGCCACTTGAGAATGACATGGCTACTGACGGTGGCGCCGCCGCCAATTGTTTGCCTCTTCTCGATGTGATGAAGGCATCGATCCGCCCCGACATCGTCACCTTCGTTCATGGCCAAATCTCCAAAAACGCCTGTCAACCATACGCCGTCTCGAAGCTCGCCGGCCACCAGACATCTACTGAGTCGTGGGGTACCAGTCGTGCTGTCTCTCGTATCCCTCGTGTGCCCGGTGGCGGTACCCACTGCGCATGACAGAGAGCCTTCGGAAACATGTGCCGTGGAGGACGCATGTTTGCGCCGACGAAGATCATAATCCATTTAGAAATACAAAAATATTATGACATCCTCATCGTATCTCAGTCGATGATCTTTTCTTTTATAAAAATGGAAGAGATGATTGATACGTATTCTATAGGAAAATACACAAGTAATTCATAATTTAGTCAATATGATTCATATATTTACATACTAAATTAATAATTGAATATAATTTTATTAAGACATATTTTTTTGTACGATCAAAGATTTACCTGTACATCGCACAAGTGGTATACTAGTTAGAATATAATTATGTCATATTCAAAATTTAGTTAAAAATTCAGATTATAAAGTATAATTACTAACATAATCATTCGAGACTGGATGCGGTTGCTATATTCGACCCAAGGACTCATTTTGTATGGCGGCGATTATGTAAGCTCCATAATCTTAAACAAAGTATATGAAATATTTTTGGGCCTTTGTTGTCAATTGAACAAGGCTTTATCCTATGAATTCATCATGGACAAAGGGCTAATCAGCGATGCTTTAACATATGATTTTCTTATTCAAAGAAATAACTAAATATATAAGAGATCATTAGATCGTGCATTCAAACCTCCTCCATTTAAATGTCCCAAAGCCTCTTCACCAACATTAAGTCGAAGCCTCTGATATTTACTCAACATGCTTATGATTGACTTTTGTCTTTCAAGCAAATTGCATTGACAAAAAAAAAATAAAATAGAATCCCACAATGCATGGAGAAAATTACCGGATCACCAATATAATAACTCTACGGAAACTGCATTAGTCAAATGTAAAACAAGAAAAATATGCAAATCCTTGACATATAGTCAAAATCAAAATTTCTCAAACTAGCAAAAAAAAACTGAACTGAACTTGAGCTAGGAAAGTTATTGCAGTCATTCTTATCCCACACGACGGCTTCCATGTCTTAAGAGCTCAAAGGCAAAAACAGTAACGATGTTCAAGCTTAAATGAAAAGACTATAATAGACTTGAATCAAGATGGAATCACTATGACACACCCAACCACTTTGTGAAGTTCTCAAATTCTGTATAGTCACTATCTGAGATCATAGTCTTGTACCAGGATCTGCTAGCAGCATTGATAGCTGAAGATTCCTCCTGCAAGAGACAAATAACAGAAACAACGAAACACATGGAGTAAGTAAATTTTCAGCTAAGTGATTTAAGAAGGCTGTTTCATTGAAATATCCATTTAACTTGAAAATGCAAGAATTAAGAAATCACAAAAGAAAACAGATTAAGCAAGAACTAGACAATCACGAATATTACCAGAGTCTCTGTGCAAATAAAATCTACAAGGTTTATGTGAAAAGAGAGAACTCACTGTCTGCATTCATACAAGACATCTCAACCAAGTCAAAGTCACACGAGCAACCAAAATCCACAACAGGAACACGCAGAAACTTTTACAGTAAAACACCACTTACCACTTAGGTATTGTACCCATGATCACATGAAATGAAAACCAACTTAAAAGTTCTAAGCTTAAAAAACAACTCCAATTTCTTAGAATATTTGGCCATCACAAATAACCCACAGATAGGACGCTACCCACGAAATGAATACAACAGGACAAAAATAATACAATAATAACAGTAATGTTTCTCTAAAGGTGAATACTATTAAAATCTAAAATGCTCTACATATAACCACATAAATTGTATCTTAAAAATCGTATACCATCTGCAACATTCACCATTATCTACCATAAGTGCAACAATCAACATTAGTTACCCTAACCCACTTGTTCAGAAGAAAGTAAAATCGATAAGTAAACAAAACTATATATATCATTTTCCAGATAACTGACAATGATCCATCATATAATTTGAAACAGAGGCGTACACACAAACAAATTAATACTACAACAAGACAATGACAAATACTCTAAACATGAAACATTACAGCATTAATGATTAAACAACATGTGCATATATTTATATAGATAGATATATAGATAACAAATCAATTATGTATAGATAAAAAACCAGCAGTACCTTAGTGATCGGCTTCCTCTTCTTGTCAAGCTTCTCCTGCTTCGCCTTAACCCTCTGCGCCTCACCCAACAGCGCCATCCTCTTAGCAGCGTTAGCATACGGGTTCAATTTCAACATCACATTGAGATTCTTCAATGGATTCTTCTTCAATGTAGCCCTCTTAACCTCCTTCTTGATCGGCTTTACAACAGACTTCACCTCATCAGAGTTAATGATCCTAGCAAGATCAGAATTCACCATCTTCGCCCAGGCAGTACGTAGCCATTTTTCTTCTCAGATAGCTTGTCAAAAGTGCCATAAATCTCATCGAGCTTCTCAAAATCCGACTTAGTCCAGATAATAAACCTTCCGAGATGGCCTCCCGGAGCAAGCTTGAGGAGATTGAGGCGAGAAACGTGGGCAACCTCAATTCCAGGAATGTTCCTTAAAGCCTTAACAAGCTTCGCTCCCTCAGTTCCATAGACAACGAGGGGTCCCTTCCTTGAAATGTATCGTCGGTTGCGCATTTTCCCCTTTCCTGGACGGATTTCATGGCTATTCTTTGCCTTCTCCGTATCAGAGAAAGCTCCGATTTGCTTCAAAACCTTTGAGCGCGGCATTGGTTTTCTTGACGGCCTCGGCAGCATCGGAGATGACAAGGGGCAACTCCGGGACTTCCTCAATTTTGTGTCCATGAGCAAGCACCAATGAAGGAACGGCGGAAGCGGCGATCGCCGAAACGACAGCATGATGCTTTTGAGTGACGTTGACCTGTCTGTGCCAGCGGCGCCAGATCTTCGTCAGTGCAAACATGCGTCCTCCACGGCACATGTTTCCGAAGGCTCCCTGTCCTGCGCGGTGGGTACCGCCACCGGGAACATGGGGGATATGAGAGACGGCACGACCGGTAGGCCGGCGCGCTTCGAGACGGTGTATGGTTGGCGGGTATTTTTGGAGATTTGGCAATGAACGAAGGTGACGATGTCGGGGCGGATCGATGCCTTCATCACATCGGGAAGAGGCAAACAATTGGCGGCGGCGCCACCGTCAGTAGCCATGTCATTCTCAAGCGGCTGCATGGTGACGAGAGATCGGGCGGCGGCAGCGGCCATTTCCTCAAGCTTCGAGTTTAGAGTTTTGGGTAGAGTGAGAATTTAGGGTTAAGACTGGAGTGATGAAAAAAAAAATATATATATATATATATACATTTATATATGCTACAATTACGTTTATTTACGCAAATGCCACTGACTGAAATAATTTAGGGTTTCGGCCCATTTCATTGGGCCTACACAAAAATAAGTGGGCGGAATCTACGCCCAACCACGATTTATTATTTTGAAATTGAAAACATTTAGGATGAAGAAACTGCTTCTCTAACTATTATAATCATATTATATTATTAATTGAAATATCTAATCTTTGTTTCTATGGAGACAAATTTCTAAATTAAAATGCCATTTTACATGTTCAAGTTCTTTTTTTTTCCGCCATCAAGTTACAAATTAAATAGGGATCTGCGGTTCAGAACAAAACATAGTAATCACACACACAAAGGGAATTAGGGAGACCAAGGGAGCACCTGACAATGTGTTCATCGATAATGTGACATTGACAATTACAACGTCTTATCCACTCAGATCAACACCAAAGTAATGAATTCTGAATCTAGACTGCAAATGTAGCCACAACAAGCAGCACAAGAGTGTACAATCCCACTTAGAATTGAATGAAGATTCATAGGTTGGAAGGAATGGTGTAGACCTATTATATGTATATATGGATTTCATTTAAAAGGGCTTGTTAAGGATCAGGTGCTGGTTGCTATTGGGCAAGATGAGGCGGATCAATTGTTTCCAATTGCTTAGGTAGTAATTGATAAAGAGAACTAAGAAAATTGGACTTGGTTTCTCCAGCTACTTGTAAAATACCTTGTAATAGAGGAACTTGGAGCCAACCTGACTATAGTTTTAGATATGCAAAAGGTATAATTTTCAATATTTTTCATTAACATAATTTGATTTGTTTCACATAATACTGATTTATTTCACCTATTGATATACATGGTTTAGTGCAGGTTGTGATTGATGTCTTGCCTCGGGTTGAACATAGATATTGTGCTAGACATGTACATACTAATTGGAGCAAAAAATGGCATGGTGAAGAATTGAGGAAACGATTTTGGATGTGTGTTTGGTGCAACTATAAAGAATAATTTGATGATGATTTGAAATTGTTAGAGTCTTAGCAAACAAGATGCATCTGATTTTGTGGCTTACAACCCACAAGTTTGGGGTGATTAAATTTATCATTTCTCATGTATTTGTAAAATTACTAATATAACCTTATCAGAAATAATTTTTATTTTGTTGTAATAATTTTTAATTTTTTTCATAATTATAATTTCTTACAAATAAAATTATACATATCACATTTGTGCATCGCACGGGAGATATTCTAGTTTAATTTATGCCACATCAAATTAATAGTGAACACAAATGTATGTTACAATTAAAAAAAAATTAAATAGTTCAAATATTTCTATTCAGAAAGTTATAAATTAATTTTATTTTGTTGAAATATTTTTATTAAATTTTTCATAATTATAATTTCTAACAAATAAAATTATACATATCACATCTGTAAACAATATTAATGTGAATACTAATACGCAATTAAAAGAGGACTTGTGAAGAAGAAACTATTTTCATTAATTATTTTTGTCATTATTTCCCAAATGTTTAGTAAATTATTTTTATGCATGATTTAAATCATTTTTAATAGAAAAATACAACTTTAATAATTATAAATGAATATAATATATGAAGGGCGATTCAGGTATTTCCTAACATTTTAATCATAATCATTCAATCCAAACAAAATATTGACAATCTATCCTAAATCATTAAAATTATAATCAAGCAATCCAAACACAAGATTATTTTTATCCACACAGTATAGTCCTACTTTATTCTATCAATCTTATCTATCCCATCATCCGAACCAAATAGGGTCTTATATGATTAAACCAAAATGTTGAGAAGTGAACTCAATATTATTTTGTGTTTGATCATGTCACTCTTAATGTGCAAAATATGTATATGACATTAGATCAAATATCTTCTGTGACACATGTTATGGATTTTGTATATGAACATGTCATCTTTTGACAATTAACATTTTATGGATCATTTTTGTTGATTGTTTGTTGATGTTATTTTTTTTTTGAGTTGGGTGGATTTTTTTTTCTCTTTATTTGCAGTTTAGGTTTTAACTGTATCACTTTAACTATTGAAATACTTATGTAGAATTAGTATATTTTTTTCTAATCAAAACTGAAAAAGATGCACATAGATTTAAGAAAAGCCTCTTTTTTTTTTGGGAGAACAATGCTATGTTTGCGGCAATTTGGGAGAATGAGGTTTAAGAAAAGCCATTTTCCCCACAGGATTTCACGTGTGAGTGGATGGAATTTCTAATCGTTAGTTGGAGGGGGTATAGAGGGTTCCCCTTGAGTCAAATTTAAGAATTTAAGGGTCTATTTGGACAAGAAATTAAAATAGGATCCTATTTGAACCCTGAGTTTAGGATCCTAGTTGACCCTTATCTATTTTTTCTATAAAAAAGCAGGCCTCCTTTCGGCCCCGTTGGATAGGGCTGAAAAGATTGCGGCTCCTTCATATTTGAGCTGGGTCAGGCGGTCCACTTTAGCAACTCTATTAAATAAGCTCCATCCTTTTGAAATATGAGAATCTTGATATTCTTCTTTAAAAGTCTAAAATATGAAGGTCTGGACTTCATACAACCTCAACGTTCAGTACCTTGGTTCAATAATTTGAATAAATAGTATATCTACCATAAAAACTGCAAAAAGGGGGAAAAAAAAAGGTCATACTTAAATGTGAAACCAAACAACATCTCACATGATAGACAACGGCTTTTGAAGGAAAACTGAAAACAAATTTGATTCAATAAAGCATGATCTTAAATTAACGTAGCAATATAACTTGAATTGAAGAAACTAATACAAAATATAACTGAAAGCAAATATTCCTATAATCCTGGTCCAAGAAACCCAATCTGTTTTGATAATTGTCTACCACATTTGAGCTTCAATTTGTCAATTAATGCCAAGTATAAAGATAATAAAGTACAGTAGTCGATTGTTAATGTTATTCAACTAGATTAAAACTCATCTTAATTAAATGAACTTAAATATAATATTAAAATTATTATAATTTTAAGCAAACTAGACCAGTTGGACTTGATTTGATAGATCATAGATCTACAAGAATCAACAACAATTAATTCATTAAGTTTGAAGAGAGACGTCAAATTTATGGAGCAATAACGTTGGTTGCGTGAATTGCGTTAGCCGACAATCGCAAGATTTCCTAAATGAAGCGCAGCTGCGTGCGTGGCAGGACTATAATCCACGGTTAATTGTTTCCGTTAACAAAATGATATATGATTCTGGGCGGTGCCCATGAAAGAGTCGGCAGATATAATTTTTAATATTAAATAATCCTTTTTTAAAGGGGAATTGAAATACTCTCCTTTCCTTTTTAGTTAAAATTTTACATGCTTGGCAGCTTGGCTGATGGCCCCACACGTTTACAAATTACGCATATATACTTTATTATTATTATTATTATTATTATTATTATTATTATTATTATTATTATTATTATTAAGGAATAAGAAAAAAGAAAAAAAAAGCAAATGTATATATTACGAAATATGTCAATTCGACGATAATGTAAAGGGGAAAAACACTCTTTTTTTTTAGAGCAAATCCTGTAGTCCACTTTTCATTTCTATTATATCTCACTATGAAATTTAATATTTTAAAAACATTTATTACAAAAATAAATTTTATTATAGTATTAAAAATCATAATCAACATTTATTGCTAAAAATTAAAATTTTCAAAAATTATATACCCTACTTTTGGAATAATCAACCACATTAATCAATTATATTAACTAAAAAATAAGAAATAAACATTAAAAAATAAATATAAACCCTAATTGGGTAGAATAAACCCTAATAATAATAATTATAAAATTAAACTAAAGCATAACAAATTGAAATTGAAGAAAAAATTAATGAAAATCGAATAAAAATCAAAATGGGACACCAAATGGGATAGAGAAAAGTGGGAGAGAGGATTTCATTTGCTGTTGCCACTCCTACAACATTCGATATATTTGTAGATAAAGCAAATTTACAAAATTACAGATAATAATTTTATTAATGTTTATATATTTATTTAGTTTTGGAATCATATGAAATCCAAAATTTGATAAAAAATTTAAATAATAAATATATTATTATATGATAAATATCAAGTTTCTTTGGCAACAAGTAAATATATTTCAAAATACATATATCAATTTTCAAGAGCCAATAAGATCGTGTCTCGTCAGCCCAAGACCCCCTCCCACAACTATAAATAGGGGTCTCCACATCTATTAAAATCATAAATCATTTGAAGAGTTCAAGAATTTGAGAAGAAATTTTTCATATTGAAATTCTTTCAAATATTCAAGATGTTCTTGCGACATTGAAAGACGGTGTTCGCCAAATTCATTCTGAAGTCGGCGTTTGATCCATTAAACAAGGTACGTATGTAGTCAAATGCATTCTTCATCAAATTCGTCTCAAATCCAGCATCCGATCCGGAATCCAAGTTTTCAACCCTCCAGATGACATTATAAAATTTTGATAGATCAAATCCAACGTGCAATGACCCAGTTAATTAATGTTATCAAAGTTCAAACAACAAGCTAGACTGAGAAGATCGAAGAGACAGACATACTCTGAAAATTTCAATGACCGTTTGAAGATCAGATTTTGAAAAGAGAAGAATTAGAGGAATAATATAGATTGGATATCCTTATAAACTATTTTGATCCGAAAATCTTTTAGTTGTACACGTTTTGTATTTTACCAAATTAAATGTAAATTTTTATGTTACAGTGTCATAACTAATTTTTTATTTTTTTATTTTTTAATATACCATAATTGGAGTTGGATGCACCCTAAATAAAAAATTTAAATTAAATTAAATTATATAATATATATATATATATATATATTAAGTGAATGTTTGTCACAAAAAATGCATGTAACAGGTGATCTAGTTCTTCTATAGTTAGTTATAAACATGTCCAAAATTTCCGATCAATACTGCTAATGAAATATATATTGGTGTTAAGCAAGTCAACTAATCAATTAAAAATAATAATATCCATGGACAATAAATTAAATATAAACAGTTATGCTCTAACTATATATAATACCCCCACTACGTGATAAATGTGAAATAATTCTAGCCATGTATTTTAGGTTGATTAAGTGTTCTTATTTAACTAGTAGCTAGGAAAAACAACAAATATAACATCCCAAACAATAAAACATAATATAAACATTATCACCAATCTTAAAAAAAAAGTAATTCGAAAGGAATAAAAAAATATAGCAAATATGTGAAAGATCCAAGTTCAATCCCTAAATCCCCCACCCACAAGTACAATAAAATAAGTAATGAAATCATAACAGGTGAATACTCAAGTATAATAAAATGATAGCAAACCAACATCAATAATCAGTAACAACACAATCCAAATAAGCTAAAACGAAAAAATTAAATAAATTTATATAGCAAAAAACTCAAGTGTTAATTATTTTGAAGGAAAATTACAACGGATACGAGCTATATACTACGAATATTTTCATAAACCAAATGTTTTATGAGAATTAGATATAACAATAAACGATGTCACACACATATATTATATAGCATTCCACGTGTTGATCGAAGTTACGATTGCTTGGACTTTAATTAAGAACAGCACATGATATGTGGCTATGATATGAATCGACAAAACCACAAGGCAGTTGCTGATTGGTTGCCCCAAATTTAAATATATTCAATTTAAATGTCTACTCGTGGAATTTAGAAATGTCTGGTTTTTAGTTATAATCCAGATTCTACCACGTCCACGTGTCCCCCCTCTCTCTCTTTCTCTCTTTTCACGTCAATGTGTTTGGTTTATTTAGTTGGTCTGGTCGTTAATTAGTTGGTCTTCAGTTTTATTTTGGCTCTATGCTAAATCTTTTACCAAGACTTATTCTACGAATTAATGCCATGTAGATTATATTAGGTAATTAATTCAATGTGTTTCTACTGAATGGAAAATTTTGCCGTGTCTAAATTTGTGTCCTTCCTACATAACACGTCAAATTAATAATTTTCAATACAATCGTGCTACATTCAATGTAATATGTGTAAATTTATTATTATTTCAATTTTTTATGTTTAATTTAATTTAACATTTGCTACAAAGTTTATTCAATTTTTTTAGTTTTAATTTTCAACACAATTATGTTGCAAATGATTTCATCCGGCTACCGAAAATGTTTACTTTATTTAAATTCCACATTATCCTTTTACAAATAGTATTGCTTAAGTGACCTATTATATTAATAAACGATTAATATGTATATTTATCATATAGAATCCGACTTTAGAGCAACTCCAACCGACTACAAAATGAGATTTTACCGTGAAGGTTTAGCTTCCAACCAAACTGTGGACCCAAACACAAATATGTGTTGCTACTGTTCAAAAAATGCATATGCATAATATTATTATTTTTTTTATTGCAAATCAATCATTCATTTGTTATAAGGAGTGGTATGGGAAAGAATATTTAGATAATATTCTTTTGAGTTTGAGCATGAATTTGAAGATTGGAGATAAAATATTACTGTTTGATGAGACATTTACTGCAAAATGAGTTTGGGTTTGAGGTTGTTGGATGGAGAGATGATCTTATTCTAAATGGAGTTTTAATATAGCATTTTATTATAAATTTTCATACCAATAAAGTATGATATTTTAATATGTTATATCATGAACCTATAAAAATGTGTTGCTTTGTCCCTTTTTTTCACAATATAAAAAGGGGTATTATCAGATTTTAGCATGATCTTTTAAGTAATTCATAAAAATGTCTGGCCTTTTATAAATAACAATTTAATACCTGATCTTTTGAATATACAATAAATATAGATTGAAATTAATTTTCGAACTTTTAGTTGCTGACGTGTATCTTTTGGCCCGAATTTAATTTTTAATGACATGAAAAATATTTGTGTCATCTCAATTGATCAAATAAAATAAAAATAAAATTATATTTCACTCCACACCGACTATTCCAGCTAAACGTCAGCAAGTAAAAGCCCGAAAATTAATTTCATGCTAGATTTGTTGTATATATACAAAAGATCAGGTATTAAATTGTTATTCATAAAAGGTCATGACATTTTTGTGAATTATTTGAAAGGTCAGACTAAAATTTGATAATATACCTATAAAAAATAATGCAACATGTTTTTCTACTTTCTAGTTTCTACCATAGTTTTTGCACGAGATTTAGATGACAAAATGAATAAACTGTTTAGATGAAAAATTGGAGAGGGAGAAAAAATTACATTTTTTGTGGATATATAATTGTATTTTTTTTTCTTTTAATAAATTGAAAAAAATAATGACAACAATCCTCATTAACTAACGATATAAACATTTTTGTTGTATCATCACTTACAGGAAACGAAAAATAAACTGAATTAATTCATTCAACTTGGGGAGTAAATATGCAATGTTTAATTAGGTTTAAATTGATTGTAGTCATATTAATTTATGAACAATCGTAGTAAATTAAAGGGATATGGGATCTCGTTAGTGTTGACTGAAATTCAATATTCATGCGTCAAGACCGACTTAAAAGTCTCACTTCAATAATTTATACTAGTACAGTATATTTTGAGGGATGGACATATGGCATTCTACTTTATACCTTCTTTATTTATTATTCATTTAACTTTATAAATGGATTAATTGGGGTCCTCCAGATTGGCCATTTTTAATTATCTTTTACGTTTCATTTTTCAAACTGCGGCATCATCTGATTGGAATATATCATTATATTCTGTGATTGGAATGGATTAAAATTCATTAAATTACTTTTGAAATCGGGGTGTATATATATACCCTACCCATGAGGCCATGATTGGTGGTTATGATCGAGTAGCTATATAGTATATACAAATATGAACCTACATAGAAACTGGCTCCCATCATTTGTTCATGAATCATGAGTACCATATAAATTTATGTATATACATACACAAAATATAAGCCTAAATATATACACTTCACGATCATATATGATTATTGAATACGTACCATGTATATAAATTCATGTGTATATTAATATATATATTTGAACTAATTACATCGTCCAGGTGAGAGATCATGACATACTCGATTACTCACCTGCATATTTTTTAACCTTAAAAAAATGAAAAAAAAGGAAGAAATTACAGACACCCCAGCTAACGGTATAATTTCTTGGCGGGCATTTTGTAATATCTCAAGCCCGACTATAATCCAAGACTCGAAAAACATAAAAAGAAAATAATTAATTAAAAAAAAAAAACAGGAACAGCAGCGTCAGGCCTAGGCGGCGGAAGGGGCGGAGACAAAATGAACAACGCCGGACTCCGTCAGTACCGCCGGCAACTGAGCTGCGGCTATCTCGCCCTTGTAGTCGAGCGTCTCGTCGTTGTAAATATCCCACCACTTATCCACCAGCATTTTGATGTCTTCCCGGTCCATGTGCTCCTCCTCGCCGGTGTAGCGCCACGGCTTGGAGCCGGCGGCGCAGTAATGCACTACCTTGACCTCCGGCAGGCTGACGTTTTCCGGGTGGCGCCAGAGCATCGCCAGAACCAAGTTGTAGGCGTTGGGAATGGGCCTGTAGATGTTCCTGAAGAACATGTTGAGGAAATCCTGCTCCGCAAAAGGCGTCGGCGGAGTGATCTTCAGCGTCTGGAGCAGGTCGTGGTACGTCGGTAAGCTGGGCTCGAAGACGAACATTCCGGCGTTGAAGTAGCGAGGAGGTTTCGGGCCGAGAGCTTCGGGCCAGCGGAGTCTGTCGGGGTTCTGCTGGCAGTAGCCGATTTGGTATTGCGGCGTGTGGCTCCATGTTTTCTCACAGAAACAGTCCATGACGGCGTAGAAATGGCCGTTTTCCATGTCGAACAGATGGTCAATGTTGTCGTACACCTGAATATCTCCGTCCAAGTAGATCATCTTGCTGTACTCTACAAACTGCAATTCCGATCATTTTTACATCATCAAATTTATTTATTTTTTTTGCAATATAATAAATAATCCACATATATTATGTTAATTACCTCCCATATGCGGAGCTTGGAGTAGTTGATGACGTAGTAAGCCATGGCGAACTGGGTCTGGTTCGCCGGGGGATACACCGGCTCGATCTCACGGACGATGCAGCCTTGCTCCACCAGAATGCGGCGGTGTTCGGCCGGGACGTCGGGGAGCACCGCCACCACGAGAGGGTAAATGGTGTCGACCTTCCTCAGCCCTTTGGCCAGCCCCACCACGCCCTTCACGTAGTCGCCGTTCCCGGCCAAGAACGTGACGTAAGCGCGGCTGGGCAGGCTGCCGGCCTTCGCCAGACCGGAGGTAGCCCGGTTCAAGGGTCCGTTCATGATTTCTGGCGCCATTTAATTTTAGGAAAATGTTAAAGCTTCTTGATCTCTAGCTTTTGGAAATTTGCAAGGAAAAAAGAGTGAGATTTAGTGTTTGCTTGTTTGGTGTTTGAATGAAGCTGGGAGTGGCCGCTTTATATAGAATTTTTGGGGAGGAATATACTATTGTGTATTGCATTTGCATGCATAGAAAAGTATTTGGTGGGAAAAAGTGACAACTTAATTTTGACTGGGATTGATTGGGGTAGTGAGAATTGGCGGTGTTTGGTAACAAAAGTAGATGATCAATCTGGGCCGTACGTGTGTGGGAAGGGGTGTAATGATCCAACGGTTTCTTGTAGTCTAGAGGAAAGTTCGAGCGAGGATATGTAGGGCGGTGGAGAGTGATAAAAAGATTGGATAGAATAGGATAGGATTATATTAAGTTGAATACACTAGAAATTAAGAATATCCTTAACCTTAATTGTCATTTGGCCCACCATTATTTGCTACCACCTTCCTAATTACATTTTCAATATAAATTAATTAAGCTACGGTCACTGAGCAATTAATTTTGTTAAGAATGAGGGATAATGCAATTAATTTCCTTGCTTGCTTTCCTATAGTATTGTTTTTTTCTCATGTTTCAATGCGAGGTGGTCCCATCACTCCCATCCATCAACATATGTTCAAATTAAACGGCGATCAATTATTTTATTGAATTAAATTCCATAACTTATTTTTGCAACTTCATAGATATTTAATTAATTCATCCATGCTTATATTTTTTATGGGACAAATACATAAGCATTTCATGAATATATTTTTGGATAAGCCAGAAATATATAAATTAAATATAAACACCTTAATTAGTCTAAACCCTTTTTATTACACATATAGCTTCCTTCACTAGTAAGTTGGCATTTAATTAAAGGGAACACGCGTTTGATACATATATATAAAAACAAAGCTAAACGAGAGAATATAGAAAGGTGGCATCTTTTTTAGGGATTGAGATTCTTTAGTCCAATTTTTCTATTCTATTGTTGTGTTTCATTATCACATTCACCATTTTAGTTATGTTTTATTATTAAAATAAAATGTTATCAACTTATCATGACATAATCAATCATAATTACTCCCTCTGTTTCATAATGTTTGTTGTTTTAGAGTTTTATTTTTGTGTTAAAATATTTATTATTTTAGATATTTTTATACATTTTCTCCGAAGTTTAACCTTATAAATATATGGAGAGAGAAAATTTTGCTAATTTTTTAGGAATATATAAGGGAATAAGATTTTATTTGATATAGAAGGAAGGGGTACATTAGTCTAAAAAATTAATTGTTAAATCTAGATTAAAATCCTAAAACAACAAACATTATGAAACAGAGGGAGTAACATTTATAGATACAAATTATTTTTAAACACACACACATACTCCAATTATGGAATAATCAGCTATAAATATCAACTATATAAAATAAAAATTCTTTAAATAGTAAGAACGATTATTAATAATTGTAAAATGAAACTAAAAAAATAAGATTAAAGAAAATGAAAGAAAACTAATAAATTCGATGTAAAACAACAGAAAAGGTGAAGTAGAAGGTCTCGATCAACTGCGATTTTATACGTATGAGATGAGATTTATAATTAAAATACTATTACTCTCCCCACACACGCACCTAGGCCCTAGGTACCTTGACCAAATCCAAAACTGAAAACAATAAGAGAAAGGATTATCAAATGCATGGCTTCCAAACGTTTCGGAGATTTTGTAAACACCACGGCGGAAGTCGGCGGCATATGTTGTCAAGAATTAGAAATCAAGTAATTTAACCGATTATATCCACGTGTCCTCTCGTGTTATATTTCATGTGTTATAATTAGTTCTTTGAGGCAATAACTATTTTAGCCACTTGAACTTTTAAAAAATTTATTTTAGCCACTAACTTTAAAACATATTTATTTTAGCCACTTTAGACGAAAATGCCCCTCTGCGCGCTGGCATTGCGCGCAACACGCGGGGCTAAAAATGTCATTCTGGCTAAAATAAATATGTTTAAAAGTTAGTGGCTAAAATAATTTTTTTTAAAGTTTGACCAGCTAGTTTTATATATTACCACTTAGTTCTTTTAATGTTAATTGAGAAATGATGAACCCTAAATAAAAAAATTAAATTAACTTGAATCATAATAAATTGAAAATAAAAACTAAAAAAAAAATGGCACAAAAGATATCGTACAAAATGACATAGAAGAGGCTGAAGAGCTGGTGTGACAATTTAAGCGGTGTATTATCTCATACATAGGAACCGAATATGTCGCCTAAAAAACATTAGATCAACCCCGACTTCATTTTAATGATTTTTTGGGTGTTAGATGGTTGATAATTTCAACCATTTAGAACATAAATTGATAACCAACTTATATTTCCAAATCTAAATCGATAACACTTCAACATTATATTATAACTAAACTTACTGTATTTAGAGCTTAATGCTATTTTTAGAGCAAAAGTTGAAACATATGTGCTCCAACAGCAGCTGTATACTCGACTGTTAAATAAGGAGTGCTACAGTGTTGCTGTATTTCTCTAGCAGCACTCTAGCAGTGATGTATCACTATTCCTTTTATTATTATTATTATTTTTTTATCTTATCCTTTAATTTATTTATTTCTTTAAAATATCGAAATAAAAAATTGTATATCAAATTAAAATGACATCAAATAAGAAGGATTATGGTTTTTTTAATGTTAAAATTAAAATGACATTTAATAAAATTACATGATAAAACTACTAAACATAAAAATATTGAAAATACAAATGAAGCATTAAAAATACAAATAAAGCATTGAGAATACAAATAAAGCAATACAATAATATTTTCTAATAATCTGAGAAACTACTTCCGCCTCCTCCTATATCTGGAAAATCCATTCCAAAGAAGTTAGAAGTAGAGTTGACTTGTAGTTCTTACCTCTGGTTTTGCATAATTATGTGTTGCTCCAATCGAATAAATTCACGTCGTGCTGAATCAGCAACACTGGCGAGATTGGTTAGTAAAGTTTTGTCATCTCTCTTCAAGTCTTGTACAAACTATCCATGTACCAAGTGGTCACAAGAAATCATATTTTGCCAAAAAAAAAAAAAGAAACAAGAAGCATGTAGAAAAGGACATGAAACATGCATTTGAAGTTCTTCAAAGTCGATTTTCTATTGTGGCAAATCCGGCACGTTTTTGAAAGAAAAATGATTTGCACGATATTATGCCAGTATACATGATAATGCATAATATGATAATTGAGAATGAACGAGATCTTGATGCTCCAATTGAAGAAGCAAAAGAAGTGTCACCTCCGGATTGCGAATTTGTTGGCAATAAAGATACTCAATTTCAAGATTTTTCTACTCGTTTTAGACATATCAAAGATGTCAATGCTCATTTGACGCTTCGAAATGCATTAATCGAGCATTTATGGGAAGAATATTCTAATTCATAGAATTAGAAAAATGCAATTTGTGTTTTTCTTTTATTTGCAATTGTTGAAACCGGTTAGTTTGTTATTAGTTTGGATATTGTTTTGTTTTGTCTTTCTTTGTTTGCTTGCGCAGGAAGATAATAGGTTGAGATATTCTAGGAAGTTTGTTGTGCTTGACTAAGTCCAGAGATTGATTGAGTCAAAAGGTTGTTATGGAAGTTGCGGGTGTACGGCGCAAATCTAGGAATGAAGTTCATGGAGAGATCAAGTTGTTATTTGGAGTAGAGACCAAGTATATTGTTTTATATAAATAGGTATCTATTGTATAGTGTTAGATATGATTCGAGAGAGATATATTTTCAGATCTGTATTGAGAGATTCTAGTTTCCTACAAGTGTTAGTTAAGACAACTTTAGTCACAACCTTCTGCGAAGGAAGAGATAAAGTGTCTTAAGTTTAGTAAGAGTTTACTTGTAGTGTTTTTGTAATTCACATCATATAGTGAATATTTCGCTCTGGGGCACTTTGCGAGATTATAGAAATATAATCTCGTGAAATTTTTCAATCCATTGTGTGTTTCTAAATTCCGCTGCATATACAAAGTTGTGTCAACTTTAGATACAACTTTGATCTCAACTCTGTCAGAACCGAGAATTCGGTTTCTTCAATTGGCATCAAGAGCGAACACTTAACACACTAAGTGGTGATCCTGTTTTCGTGAGTACAATGGATTCCTCAAACCCGTTGTTTAACAAATCTCCTATTCTCGATGGCATGAACTATTCCTTTTGGAAAGTTTGAATGAGAGCGTGCATCAAATCCATTGATGCAAGAGTTTGGAATGTTGTTCAAAAGGCATGGACGCATCCCAAGACCATTGATGCTGAAGGAGATACAATTCGTACCCCTCCAGAAGAATGGACCATGTCACAAAACGAAGATGCTACCTTCAATGACAAGGCACTCAATGCAATTCAGTCTTCCTTGGACATTCAGATGTTCAAACTCATAAGAAATTGTGAGTCGGCCAAAGAAGCATGGGATATCCTTCAATAATATTGCGAAGGCGATGTTGGAATTAAAGAATCACGCCATCGTATTCTCACCACAAAATTTGAGAACATAAAGATGGTGGAAGATGAAACAGTTGGAGAATATTGCAACAAATTGCTTGAGATTGCAAATGAGTGTACTGATCTTGGTAATCCAATCACCAACAAAAGGTTAGTCTCTAAAGATTTGCGAACTCTAACACCTCGTTTTGATATGAAGGTTGTTGCTATTGACACGACAACAACCACTGGATGTTTGGATTTCACAAAGCTGATGAATGACCTGAAGACCTACGAAATGGAAATGAATGAGAAGGGTGGGTCAAAGAAAAAGGGAATTGCCCTGACAGCTGGATCAACTTCAAGGAAAACTTCACCCTATGACGAAGATGATGATGAAGATCTTGAAGAAATCAGTGAAATGAATCCAGACTATGCTCTTCTCACCAAAAGACTCAACACTCTCATCCGAGCAAATAAAGGAAAATAACAGAAGGGAAGTTATGAACAACGTAAACCTCGTCATAACTCGTCCGGACCTTTGGTGATTTATGAAAAGATGAACTCACCTAGAACAGAACCCAAGATTATAAAGCGTGCTGCATCAGATCACTTTAGACCAAAGGAAGTGAAAGATTTATCCAAAGTCCAATGCTATGAGTGCAAAGGCTATGGGCACTTTGCTAACGAATGTGCCAACACTTTTATGAAACTTGGAAAGCCTGTCACATTCCTATCTCTTAGCGACAGTGAGCTAGACACCTCAGGAATATTTGTGGAAGAAATCTCAGATGAAGCAACCGACGAACACGCAGCCTTAACTGCAATATGTTCTGAAATGGTTAACTCAAAGCTCACAGAAGTTGAGATAACTTCAGACAGGTATGATGAGTCCTATTATGAAACTCTTTTCTGTTTCAATACAGTAATAACCACTGCAGATGAGGAAGAAGAAGTTACTGAGGAAGAAACTCTGGAGTTGCTAATAAAGTTGCAGGAACTCTACAAGGAGCTGTATGCTAAGTGGATTAAACAGTGCAAGGAAATTGAGTCACTCAATGATGAATCCACTAATCAGAAGGCATCACTTGCAAAGTTGGAAGTAATGTTGACAAAGAAAGATGCAGAGATTGATGATATGAGGATTCAACTCAATCTTGCAAAGGAAACATTCAAAAAGTTCAACGCAGGTACTTCTAAACTTGATGAAGTTCTTGCACACACTCAGGTAACTTCTCATGGCATAGGTTATGATAAAACTGTAAAAACTGCATTTACTCAAATTCTGTCCACAAGTAGAAAACCCTTTGTAAAAGCTCAAGAAGGTCACTCCACTTCATCAGTGAGTAAGAATCGTAGGAGATTTGTTTGTCACTATTGTTTTTTCCCTGGACACATAAAACCTTTCTGCCATAGGTTTCTGCAAGAACATAAAAAGGAGATTCATTTGAGAACACAAGCCTCAAAATCAGGTCTTTCAGTCAAAAGTGACAAAACAAAGAACTTAGTCTGGAAGCCCAAAGCTGCCTCCAAAGACACCTGTAAAGTTGTCTTCACTGCATCAATATTTGATGATTCGACAACTTGGTACTTTGACAGCGGGTGTTCTCGCCACATGACTGGATCTCAACGTTATCTGACCAACTACCAAAAGATCAATGGTAGCGAAGTCACATTTGGGGGAGGAACGAATGGCAAAATTGTAGGACATGGTATCTTGAACAGTCCTGGTCTTCCAAAGTTGGCCAATGTATCACACGTCCAAGGTCTTACAGCAAACCTCATCAGTATCAGCCAGCTCTGTGATGATAACTTCACTGTCGTCTTTGATAAGCAAAGCTGTACTGTGGTTGACACCAATGGTAAACATGTAATCTCTGGGGTAAGATCTTCTAATAACATTTATGAAACTAAAAGAAAAAGTTGTTTGAGTGCGCAGGTAAATGACGTACAACTTTGGCATAAAAAATTAGGGCATACCAATTTTCGCAACATGGAGAATCTTCAGAGACTCAATGTTGTGCTTGGAGTGCCAAAGCTGAACGTCTCAAATCCAAGTCTGTGTGGAGATTGTCAAAAAGGAAAACAAGTAAAAGCCTCACATCCAGTTGTGACAACTTCAGAGAGACCTTTTGCTACTCAAAGTTGCTTTCAATTGCTTCACATGGATCTTATGGGGCCAGCTGAAGTAGAAAGCCTTGGAGGTAAACGGTATTCCTTTATGATTGTCGATGACCTCTCCTATGATGCTTTCTTAGAATTATATGCTAAGGTTAGAAACTTCTACCATTCTTGCATTAAAAGAATTAAATCTGACCATGGTAGGGAGTTCGAAAATTTTCAACTCTTAAACTTTTGCATAAAAGAAGGCATTCATCATGAATATTCTGCTCCTAAGACACCCCAGCAAAATGGTGTAGCTGAAAGAAAGAATAGGACCTTGCAAGAGATGGCAACTGTCATGTTACACTCTAAGAAGTTGTCCAAATATTTTTGGGTTGAAGCTTTAAACACTGCATGCTATGTAAGTAATCGTGTAAACTTAAGAGCCGGAACCACCATGACGTCATATGAAATTCTAAATGGTAAAAAACCCAACCTTTTAACCTACATGTTTTCAGTTTTGTTTGTTACATTTTGAATGATAGGGATTATTTGTTCAAATTTGATCCCAAAAGTGATAAAGGTGTGTTCATTGGTTATTCTCTTAATAGTCATGCTTACCGTGTCTATAATCTCAGAACAAAAACTGTTATAGAGAGTGTTAATGTAAGATTTGATGATTTTGCCAGCCTATACACTCCTGAAGAAGATACTAACGATCTGATTGAGATATAGAAAA
Source organism: Perilla frutescens (assembly GCA_026008535.1). Classification (NCBI taxonomy): domain Eukaryota; kingdom Viridiplantae; phylum Streptophyta; class Magnoliopsida; order Lamiales; family Lamiaceae; genus Perilla; species Perilla frutescens. The sequence goes on from BRKX01000015.1 coordinate 36,600,195, forward strand.
TGACAGAAAAGATCACTGAGATAGAAGGAAGAGTTAACACTGAAGTTGAGCCCACTTCAGAGACAGATGAGAATACAACTACAGAAGGATCTGGATCAAATTCCCACTTAAACGAGTCAGAATTTCCAGAAGTAGTTCAGGGAAACACTAGGAGAGACCCACCAAGGAAGATTCGCAAAGATCATCCAATTGATCAAATCATTGGAGATGTACACGAAGGGGTCAGAACTAGAGGTAAAACTCCTGCTAACTACAAGGAAATGGTAAGGATGGTATGCATGTCTTGTGTATTCAATGAAGTTGGTGCTGTTGTCTTCTTATATTTGGTTGAACCCAAAAATGTAATTGAAGCATTAAAAGATGAGTTCTGGATTAGTGCCATGCAAGCCGAGCTACATGAGTTTGTTAGAAACAAAGTCTGGACACTTGTGCCTAGACCTTCAGGGATAAATGTGATAGGAACTAAGTGGATATTTAAAAATAAAACTGATGAATTTGAAAATGTCATTAGAAATAAAGCCCGCTTAGTTGCCCAAGGTTACACTCAAGTAGAGGGCATTGACTATGATGAGACTTTTGCTCCAGTTGCACGAATTGAGTCCATCAGGTTATTGTTTGCCATTGCATGTTATCTCAACATTACTCTTCATCAAATGGATGTTAAGGCAGCGTTTCGTAATGGTGTACTAGAAGAGGAAGCATACGTAGAGCAACCCAAAGGCTTTGAAGACCCAACCAATCCAAATCATGTGTATAAATTACATAAAGCGTTGTACGGACTAAAACAAGCTCCAAGAGCTTGGTATAGTTGGTTAACCGAATTTTTGCTTGAGTTTGGATTTTTCAGGGGTCATGCTGATAGAACTTTATTCCTCAAGAAAGAAAAGGATTTACTCACGATCGCTCAAATCTATGTCGACGATATAGTGTTTGGATCGACAAGTGAGAAAGCTTTGAAGGAATTTGTTGAAGCAATGTCCACATCTTTTGAAATGAGTATGGTCGGTGAACTTAGCAACTTCCTTGGACTTCAAGTCAAACAAAAGGAAAATGGTGTTTTCGTCTCACAGACAAAATATGCCAAAAATCTTGTAAAGAAGTTCGGTTTGGAGAATGCAAAGCACATGAGGACTCCCATGAGTACGACTGAAAAGTTGTCAAAGGATGCAGTTGGACCTGGAGTTGATCTAACTTTATACAGATCAATGATCGGAAGTCTCCTTTATCTGACCGCTAGTCGACCAGATATCATGTACAGTGTGTGTACATGTGCTCGATTTCAGTCCTGTCCCGAGGAGAAATACCTTAAGGCAGTAAAAAGGATTATTCGGTATGTGGCCGGCACATGTGAATTGGGACTATGGTTCACAAAGGACACAACTACAGATCTTGTTGGGTACAGTGATGCCGACTGGGCTGGAGAGATAGATGATAGACGAAGTACAGTGGAGGATGTTGCTACCTAGGAAACAACCTCATCTCTTGGCACAGTAAAAAGCAAAACTGCATCTCGTTGTCCACAGCCGAGTCCGAATATGTGGCCATCGGGAGTTGTTCAACACAGTTGATATGGCTGAAGTCGATGTTGGATGATTATGGCCTGGAAAGCAATTCCTTGGTGATGCTCTGTGATAATACAAGTGCCATCAACCTTGCAAAGAACCCGGTTCATCATTCCAAATCCAAGCACATTCACTTAAGGTATCATTTTATTAGGGATTTAGTTGAAAATAAGCTATTAAAGTTAGAGTATATTAGTACAGATAATCAACTGGCTGATTTATTTACAAAAGCTTTAAGCTATGAGAGATTCTCAATTTTGAGGAAATCTCTTGGCTTGTGTTCTATATAAAAAAAGTACAGTTGACCCAACTGTTGTCACGCTTTTGGTGTATCATAGTTAACTGTGAAGTTGAACAGATTCGAGGATGAAAAAGCATGTATTAAGGTGAAACCATGATCGTTCTTATAAAATCATATAACTAGATCAAAGATCTTAGATAAATGGTTTTTATAAGATTCTTTTGGTTATTCATCTATTCATCATCTGTTTCTCTTCTTAAAAAGTTTTCTATGACGTAACAAAAGTATTCTGAAAAATAAAATTTTCTTGACAATAGTTGGCTAATTATAAAAAAAAAATAATAATAAAAAATAAAAAAAAACAGAATTTTTTGAAAATCAGTTGAATGTATCTGGAAATGTATCTTACTCTATCTTTAATACCTATTTTGACTATATCTTTGATATATTGATTCCTATTTATATGGAGGTGGGTATCTATCAGAAATATATATATCTCTCCATATTTCTTTTATAAGGTCATTTTCTCTTAGATTCTTTCGTCTTATTCATCTCTCTCCAGAAACTTTTCATCTTCCTTCAAAACCCTTATTCTTCTTCTGTTTCACCATGGATTTTGACAAGATGAAGAAGATTCAAGAATTGCTGAGGGATCCTGAAGCCTCAGCATATCTTCGTCATCTCTCAACCTTTCCCCCACAACCCTCATTTTTCTCTCCGCCGCAACCGATCATTTCTAACCCTTTTCGTCTTCTGTCACCGGAGTCTACTCCGATAATCCGACCAAAAGTCCTCTTGTCTCCCTCTAGAGGTAATGCTCCTATGGAGATCTCCCCTGAATTAGGAAGTTGTTCGGAAGTTCAGTCGAAACCCCTTTCTCTTCCGGCACCATCTCCAGCTCAACCATTCTCAGTTTCTCCATCTTCCGAGCAGGCGATAATTCTAGCCCCCGACGGAGTGATTATGTCAACCCTTAACACCCCAGGTCTCGACACTCAAGTTCTTGATACGCCTGTCCTCACCGATGAGCAACTCGACCCACTTTTTCCTTCCAATGAGGGAAATATGTACAATGATGGTCCAATTGAGTTCCTTTTTCTGAAATTGAAGAAGAAATCCAGGTGGAGGAATCTGGAAAAACTACTCCGACGCGAACCCCTCTCAAGAAGAAAATGACCAAATCCAAGAAAGCTCCTCCAACTAGACGATCCAAGCGCCTCCACATGACCGGTAGCTCCTCGCGGACTCCGGTAGAGCTGATTGAGATCATCAGTGAAGCCGAAGAGGAGGAGGAGTGTGAGGAAGAGATGTCGGAGAATGGTTCGAGTGAACAAACTCCTGGTCATGGGTCTGACTCTGAGGCTGGAGAAGAAGCTGAAGAGACTGTTGTTAAGAAGGGAAAAAGAAAGACTGACAATGGGTTTGAAACAGCACCTGCAATTTCTAGAAAGGGCAAGCGAAAAATTCCTTTTTCGCCTTCTTCCAAAGTTAAAGGCAAAGTTGGGAGCACTCAAAGCGAGCTAGGCGCAGCACTGATTCATATGAAGAGGAAGTTTACTCTGACTCTGATCTTGAGGTATCGAAAGCTAGCTCTGACTTGTTCTATTCTGATAGTGCTAAACGAAATTGGGAATTTTTTAAGAATAGGGAGATTTTGAGTGATAGAGCTGTTGATTTGAAAGATTTCTCTGGATACAATTTAGTTGATTTTCTAAAAAAATGAAGAGTGTTAGGAAGTGTGACATACGCTAAACCATACGTTGCTGAAGTTGTTAAGCTATTTTATGCTAACCTTATTCATGAGTTTGGTAATCAATCATCAAAGCAGTATGGAAAAGTGTATGTTCGTAAGAAAATCTTCAAAGTTACTCCAGCTAGGATCAACAAGTTTTTAGGCCTTCCTCTGTCTGTTGAATCTGATGATGAAATTGATGAAGTGTTGGAAACCAAAATAGCTGATGTTTTAACTGGAGGTCAGGCAGATCTGTGGATGGCTAACAAGAAACCTAACAGACTTGCTTCTGTCCTCACTTCACTGTTCTCTACACTTCATAAGATTTCTGTGTGCAACTGGATTCCCACTTCTAACACAACTGTGGTCCCGTTTGAGCATGTATGCCTTATGTACAAGATTTTCATTGGAGAAAAATTTAACTTGGGTCAACATATTTTTAATTCTATTGCTGAGGTAGCCATGACCAAGTCCAACAAGAAGTTGGTTGTTCCCTCTTTGATTTTTAACATGCTATTGGACCAAGGTTTTAAGACCACAAAGAAGGATATTCTCACGGCCAGACCTCCTCTCCAGACTGTTCAAAAGGCTTTTCTTGCTGAGTCCAGAACTCGTGATCTTCCATGGAGTGATGCTGCTGAGACTGCTCCTCCATCTTCAGATCATCTTTGTTCTATCCCTATATTTATTTTGCAGGAACAGATTGAGCTCTATACTGCCCAGATAGAGATCTTTGCCAAGCAAAGAAAAGTATTCCAGCGCCTTCTTTCTTCCCAAAAAGGGGGAGAAACTGGTGGTGGAGAAGGCAGTAGCAGAGGCAGAGGAAGGGCAAGGGCAGCAGCAAGTGAAGAGGAGGAAACTGATGAGCAAGAGGAGGAGGAGTAGAGGAAGAAAAGAAGAAGGAAGACTGCAGACTATTGCAGTTTTGTTATGCTGATGTTTATCAAAACAATTTCTCAAACAATTTATTGTGCTTTTTGTGTTTTAACACTATGTTTATTTTATGTTTATCTAATTGCTGAATTGACTTATTGATCTTTTGATAAAGATCTTCTTTTTGCTGATATTTTATGAATAGTGTTGGAAACACTTTGATTTGGGAAGTTTGCATGACAGGGGGAGCAATTGCAATTGTGTTCTGTTTTGATTATGCTTGTTGTGCTTCGAGTATATGTTTAGGGGGAGTTCTGTTATGATTTGATTGTGTTGCATGCTTGAGGTTGTTTTGGGAAGAAAGACAAAAAGGGGGAGATTGTTGAAACCGATTGGTTTGTTATTAGTTTGGATATTGTTTTGTTTTGTCTTTCTTTGTTTGCTTGTGCAGGAAGATAATAGGTTGAGATATTCTAGGAAGTTTGTTGTGCTTGACTAAGTCCAGAGATTGATTGAGTCAAGAGGTTGTTATGGAAGTTGCGGGTGTACGGCGCAAATCTAGGAATGAAGTTCATGGAGAGATCAAGTTGTTATTTGGAGTAGAGACCAAGTATATTGTTTTATATAAATAGGTATATGTTGTATAGTGTTAGATATGATTCGAGAGAGATATATTTTCAGATCTGTATTGAGAGATTCTAGTTTCCTACAAGTGTTAGTTAAGACAACTTTAGTCACAACCTTCTGCGAAAGAAGATATAAAGTGTCTTAAGTTTAGTAAGAGTTTACTTGTAGTGTTTTTGTAATTCACAACTTCATATAGTGAATATTTCGCCCTGAGGCACTTTGCGAGATTATAGAAATATAATCTCGTGAAATTTTTCAATCCATTGTGTGTTTCTAAATTCTGCTGCATACACAAAGTTGTGTCAACTTTAGATACAACTTTGATCTCAACTCTGTCAGAACCGAGAGTTCGGTTTCTTCAGCAATATTATTATGTTTTTTTTTGTATGTTGCAATATTTGTCTGTAACTTTTGTTCTTTGCAATTTTAGTATGTAATTTTTATATTTTTTGTTCTTTGCAATATTATTATGAAATGTTTCTATGTTGTATTATTGTTTAGTTTCAGAAATTTTAATAGTTATTTTTTTGGAAAAATTTAGGTTAAAATAAATACATAAAAAATAAATATTTATGGAATATTTTTTTAGAGCCGAATTTAAAATAAATCGTTGGAAATAAAGTGAAGATTTTATAGTATAATATAATTGAAATTGCTATAAAATGAGACAAACGGTTAGAAATGACTTCAGTGCTCCACGAGATTTATTCAGATTCTACAATTATACACCAAATGAAATCTGGTAACACGAAATCATATTATTGTAAAATCCGAAGCTATTGATTAATAATTTAATGTATGCTTGTGTTCCCTTGAAAAAAAAAATATATATAGAAGAAGGGTAACACGAAATCGGATTAGAAAGCGAAAGCTAACTGCTCCACTCCACACTGCAACTTCCCTCAAATAAATTAAATTGGTAACGTAGTTAATAGGGAGCACCAACAACCGTCACCGACCAAAAATCGTGGTCCGAGTGCATGTTCCTACACCTGGCAGGCGATGGAGGTGGGCCCGGTGACGCCATCAATCTGGTTTGCTATACCAGCTTAAACCACGTGGCACTCAATTTCTGAAATTTGATAAAGTGACGGGGGTTGTGGAATTTTGATGTCCCTTGCCGACCATTTCTAACTATTCCTAGGGCATAGAGTAGTAGTGACGTTGATTCATAATCAACTAATTTCCTGTCTTCCTATTTCCCATCACATCCATTGTATGTTTACATTTCAGAATACATATCAGCTAAATCATGCTTCTATGCATTACTCACTCAGATCCAATTCCCTAATACTCATTATTTATCATAATATATAGTGTTTTAGAAATTTTAACTATAATTTAAACGTAAATTTTTTTAACATAATATACCTTTCATTTTTTATATGACATCAAATTTTACTCACTTATATTTTCATAAAAAAACAAAATTTTCTCTCTTCACGTATTTAATAGGGTTGAAATTGGGAGGGAAAGTGAAAATATCTTAAACTATAAAAATAGAAGTTTTAAAACAACATACACACACACACACACACACACACACACACAAACAGTGGATATGGAAATTGTTAAGTTTAATGACGGTCTCTAATCGAACTGAGTATAAATAAATTCGGATATAATGAGGGTGTGTGCGAGTTTTGTGGTTTTTGTAATAAAAAGCTAGGATTAAAAATGGGCTTTGATGGGCCAAAACACTCTGATACTGCTGGAGTGTTGGGGTTGATTAACTTTTATTCCTTTCAATTATTGGTCTTGTATACTTAATCTCTGGGTTATTCTATTAATAGACTCAATATTTCTCTTTATAACCCTTATAATTAAAATATAAATGTTATGTGGATGAACTTCTTTACCCTTTCCCCTAACATTTTCTACACGCATAGGCCCCATTTCAATTCTGGTTATTTTCTCTTCTAAGAAAAGTTTCAAGAATAGATCAATCCATTCATGTTCTTTTATTAGAAGGCAAAGACGAGAATTCATCAAAAATTCCATATTTTGCGTATGATAATTGCGAAGAAGCCTATTTATGTTGTGATAGTGAAAAAGTATTCGAGATCTCAGAATTCAAAAGAAACAACATCAAAACAATTCCAAACTCATAATCATTAGAATTGAAGCCATTACGTACGTTATCTTAGATTCACAATATCATGAATCAAAATGTATAACTTCTTACCTACTAAGAAACTCCTCAAAATCAAATTCAATAACATTGATTCTTAAAAAATAGACGAAGACAACGGATTTCACATTTGTTCAACAACATTGTGTACCACGGCTGATGGATTCTCAAGAGGCGGTCTATTCTAAATTATCGATTTTCTTTGAAAATTCTTTTATTTATTAACCGCGAAAAAATTTTGTTACTTCAAAATTACGAATGAATAGCTGAATAAATTAAATAAGTAGATACATATTTTGTATGCTTCTCCATGGACAACGAAGAAGAGAATGGGGTTACATATTTTTCAGTTTCAATTTTATTAAGTGGGGACTATAAGGATAAATAAGTAAATTAAAACCATATTTTATTATCTCTTTAAGCTTAAGAAATATCAATGGCCTGAAGATGAGAGTTATTGGGCTGCTTTCTAGGAAATATTGAGAAACCAATATCAAGACCTTTTAAGCCCAATGCTAGTTATTTTTTCTTTAGCTATTTTTTTTTTTTCATATTTGATTAATTTCATTTCATGTACTAATGTACTAGAGGAGCTATCGAACAAATTTTTGCAAAATTTTAACTGAAAAAATGTAATGAACGAGGAAAATACTAAGAATCAGTTAAAAATGAAAGGAAAATATATAAAATAAATTGGAGCGCTACGTTAATTTATGCATCCCAACACTGTACATTTTGCATAGAACTTCCGACGTTTACATATTTGTGGGTCTTAAGTCTAAAAAAAATTAATTAATCAATCTAAATAGCATTTAGTTAAGCTGGAAAAACACAGAGTGAGACGGACTAATTTTGATAGTTTGGTTTTAAGTATTATTGTATAGGAGTAATTGAAAATGGGGGGGGGGGGGGGGGGGGTGGCAATTGGCATTTAACTCTACCTGTATACAATTGATTGTGTACATAAGTAATGAGATTAGTGCTCCAATAGAAGCCACGCCATCGAAACTTTCACTACCAACCCCCATTGAACATCTACAAAACTCACCACCAAAGCAGACTGCATCCTCGCCCAAAATCTCATATGGCGGTGGAGGTGGATAAATCTCAACCCACTGTGCAGATCACCAATCTCAAATTCACCTACCCGGGAATCGACGGCCATCCTCCTCCCGGCGCCAAACCTCTCATTGACGATTTCTCCCTCTCCCTCTTCGCCGGCAACCGCTGCCTTCTTGTGGGCTCCAATGGCGCCGGTTCTTTCTCCATTCATCATTTTCTTTCTAATTAGTAATTACTGATGATGCTGCAATTCCCGCTAAAAAGGCTGACTCTTGATTGTATTTATATGATGAGCATTCAGGGAAAACAACTATCTTGAAAATTATGGGAGGGAAGCACATGGTGGAGCAAGAAGCGGTTAAGGTTTTGGGAAGATCAGCCTTTCACGACACCGCTTTGACTTCCTCCGGTGATCTTTCTTATCTTGGCGGCGAGGTTTGTCAGTTTTGAATTTTCCTTTTTTCTGGTTTTATCTCTCTCTCGCAATAGTGTGTCGGTATGCATTGGTTGGGAAATTTTGAACCGCATTTGCATATTAGATAAAGATGTTGTGAGGGTGAAAAGTGATCGATTTTGAGGATTGTTTGGAATTTGCAATATGAGAACGAGTGTAGGAAGCTTAAGAAGCACTCTGATCTGGTTGACATTGGGTCTTAATGTCTCTATGTCCAAGACATTTATTTGTTTCCTAGAATGAAGAGAAAACTATATGAAGAGATTGTGAAAATCTGTGGAGTTTACAAATTGCTTAAGTGTTTTGGCTGATTAAAGGGAAATTCGTGGCTCAGGCATGAAAAGTTTGTTATTGAGTCTGTAAAGATAAAACAGCCTATCAAGTTCTTCTTTCCTTTTTCTTAAGGAATATAGGGGTATTGTTCGTATGGATTAACTTGTTTATAAAATGAAGCAAATGCTAGTGGTCTGCAAATAATTGGATTTTAATTTGTGAAAACATACTTATCCAGTGGAGACGTGAAGTTGCCTTTGCTGGTTTTGAGGTTCCAATTCAAATGGATGTGTCTGCTGATAAAATGATTTTTGGGGTAGCAGGTGTCGATCCCAAGAGACGAGATGAACTAATAAAGGTATAGTGTATTTCCTTTGTTGCTTTTGTTCTCTATGCTTAATGCAATTTGTGTGTTTCCATTTTGGGACTTTGTCGTGTAAAAGATTCAAAATGACTTGCGTTGATAGGGACGGAGGATGTTGAACAGGCCTAATTAACTATTGTTTTTGCTTCTGCTGCACATTTTTTAATTGCAATAGACTAAGCATGAAGAGAAGCTGCTTCATGTTTATTGATGTATAGTCAGAGGCCATGACAATCTAAAACCAATGCTAAAAGAGAAAGTTAACAAAATTTTATATATAGACATACACTTAGCTGCTAGTAAGAAACCACGCCTATGAATAAGTAAAAGAAACAGTTTATCCTCTTGGCTGTATCTGTGCATCTTCTCATATTGGAATTGCAAAAGCAAAAAACATGCTGTGCTTCGTCGAATACGATTATGTGATCAGTTCTAGAACACTTAAAAGTAGCTAATTTTTTTACGGCTGTTCATCTGGATTCCATTTTATGTAGCAAGACAAGACAATTTTTAGGGTGGCCAAACTGTAGCATTCAGTCATAGTATTAATATAAAGAAACTTAACCCAACTGAAAATGCACGCAGTGGTTCTTATTAACCTTTCATATAATTCTTGACATTTACCAATACTTTGAAAATGCCTAATAAGGAAGCTTGTGGTTGTAATGGTCAATGTTCCTAGCTGATCCTTCAAATTTATTTTCACTGATCGAGTCATACAATTGTGATATTCTGATTAGCCTTTTTTGAATGGATTCCCTAGTGTTATTATTTTGATGAAACACTTTTGAGGGACATGTTACCTAACTGCACTTGGTGAGTTGATTTGATAAAATAATATGTATCTAACTTTGATCTAATGCATCTTTTGAGTCAAAAGCAATGGTTTCTTGCTTGCCACAAAAATAAAATAAAAAAGGTAAAGTGTTTGTAATGTAACAAGGGTAGCTTGTCTTTTGAGCTAAGGGTAGAGTTCTGGGGATGAAGTTATGAACAGGAGCCTTTTCAATGTAACAGAAGTAGTAGACAAGTTAATCTTGGGACCTTTGTCAGCTGCTGACAACATCTGATGTCCGTGTACTTAAAATATACTAGCAAACATTTAGATGCATGCCTCCAGGCTGAACCATGGCTGAGTCTATGAGGCACTGAACTTACTATAATAAATTGCTTTGTCTTTGTTCAGTTGACTGATCAGTAATTGCATACACACACTTAAATGATCAGCACTGAGATCTAGGAGAAATCTGACATGGAAAGGTTTGAGAGTTATAACTTATAAGTGAACTATATCTCTTGTTGTAGGTTTTAGAAATCGACCTGTCCTGGAGAATGCATAAGGTTTCTGATGGTCAAAGAAGGAGAGTTCAAATATGTATGGGTCTTCTAAAGCCATTCAAGGTATATATATCTTTTAGACAATCAATTGTTCCATAAATCCATTTACGCTGTCTGCGGTTAGAGTGGAATACATTATGCCTCTGTTGTCAGGTTCTCCTGCTTGATGAGATCACAGTTGACTTAGATGTTCTAGCCCGGGCTGACCTCCTAAGGTTTCTAAAGAAGGAATGTGAAGAACGAGGAGCTACAATTATTTATGCTACACATATTTTTGATGGTCTTGAGGATTGGCCATCTCATCTTGTGAGTTTGATTCTAGTACTGTGCATATCCTAAACTGCTCGCCTCCATCTATATTTCGTCTTAACCATTGCATTTGTCAGGTTTATGTGGCTCATGGGAAGTTGCAACTAGCGATGCCTATGGATAAAATTAAGGAGATTAGCAATTTGTCATTGATGGTTAGTTCCTCTACCTAATTATAGAAACTGCACGTATAAATTGTACTTGTATTGCTGCTCTCTCTGCCTCCTTAGATTTCTATTCACTTGTTCAATCCTTGTCTAGAAGTATAGGTTCGATTAATTATGGTTTTGGATGGTAGGAAGATGAGTTTTGGAAGATAAACAAGGAAAAGAAGAAGAAAAAGGAGGTAATAGATTAGAACCCTTAGGAAAATCCTTTGTGTCGCGATGAATCATGGACTCGTGAACAATTGGCTATAAGGTCGGTTTCTGCTTCAAGCAATGGCTCGTTAGGAATGACAATTAACATTATGGACTATATTCTAAGAAAGAGCTAATAATGAAAGCTCATATAATTTTCAAATTACCCTCCATTTATGTATTGGCATCTTCAAAATTGATGAAATGTTCGAAGAATTCCAACAAAATTAATTTGAAACTCGAAGTTATAATATTGATCGACATTTTGCAGAGAACTGTGGAGAGTTGGCTGAGGAAAGAGAGAGATGAAGAGAGGAAACGAAGGAAAGAAAGAAAGGCTAAGGGGCTGCCGGAATATGAGATACAAGTAGAGGGCAGTCGTGCAACGGGTGGTCCAGCTGGTGCTGCTGTCCGTGTAATAAATAACGGTTGGGCTGCTGGGAGGCTAAATTCTACTGTTGCTGGAGAAGAAAACTTCATCTTGAGCTCTAATAGAGTCCTCAGGTAAAAAAATGTAATTTTTTAAGAGCTCGAGGTATTTTGTATGCTTGCTTATGCTGAATAGCATATAGCTATATATTTTCTGTCTAATTCATAATTAGCTCTGTAATGTTGTCAATTAAAAAGAATTATCGATTGAAACGTTATATACGTTAAGAATAATTCAATTTGCTCTCTGATTTTGATTTTATATTAATCCTGGCATTGTTCCCTGTTTCTTACAAAATTCCTTTCTACTACTAGAGACATATGTTGCTAAAATGATCTATCTGGACATAGTTTTTGGGGTTTTGAATTTCGGCATAGTTTATTTATAATATTACCCAATTTGTAAATGCTGAAAATTTTAAATTCCAAACTTTCTCTAGAAAAAAAAAAAGCACATAAATGACTTTATATGGGAGTGCTGATGCATTGCAGCTGCTCTGTGGTTGAATTTAGGGTAGGTCCTGTGTGCTTAGGCCATCTCCAACCATTTTTTCCCCTCTATCTCTATTATAAAGGAAAATGTACAGTTGGAGCAAAAGCATCTCCATACATCAACTTTACAATGGAATATTTCACTTTTATGCTTTTTAATATTATTTTTTTTTTATCAAATTATTGTGTAGTATATATTTTTTTAAACATATTTACGTTTAATATTTAATATTATTTAAATTTTAATAATAATAAAAAAATAATATAATTTAAATTAATTTACAAAACTATATTTTATTTGAACATAAAATCAACATTTACTGATATAAAAAAAATTACATTATTTCTTGTAATTTAAGTTTTTAATTTTTTTATCATTACATAATATTTTTTATTATATTAAGTGAAATTAAACATAGCATTAGACCTAAAAATAATATATTTTACATTATTAGATTAATAAAAATTAAAGAATAAAATTAATACAAAAATTAAAAAATGAATAAAAAAAATGGAAAAAATAAAAAAAAGGTAGAGGGGATGAATAGTACCGTTGGAGGCATTTTTTTAGGGAATGTAACGTTTGACTTGAAGGAAGCGGAGCCCTTGGAGTTGCCCTTAGGGCGTCTCCTTTAGTAATTTGCGGTTGAAATCAACTCCAAGGGGCACGGCATTTCGCACGCCATTTTAGGGTTGAGGAGAGAGGAGCGGTAAATATATCGTCCCCCTCTCCATCGACGGCATAATTTTTTTTTATTTTTTTTTCATTTTCTTTTTATGTTATTTAGTATTTTGTTTTGTATTTTGTGTATGTTAATTATTATATATTTTGTATTTTAAATAATGTGTTGTAATTAATATTAAAATTTATTATATATGATAAATTTAATTAAACACAAATGGTGAAACATAAAATTAAATTAGATAAAAATTAGACAAATAAATAAACATACTAAAATGAATAAAACTACATAAAATAAAAATATAATGCACATAAAAATATTTTAATAATTATTATGAAATTTTTAATTTAAGTATAGATATCTATTAAATGAAATTTCATAAATCATTATATTTATCAATTATAAAATAATAATTGTAAATGAAATAAAATGAATATTGTGGAATATTCTCTTTTAGTGTAGAATTATAGTGCAAACTGTTGGAGAAGAAATTGAGAATCTGCTGCATTTTAGTGATAGTAATGTTGTATCATAGTGCAAATTGTTGGAGATGAACTTAGGTGTATATCATACTGTCAATGATTGACCCGCTTAATGCATTGACTAAAAAATCTATTAAAATTAATATAAATCATAACACTAAATAGTATCATTTAAGAGTTCAAAAGTATCATTTATATTTCTTAAAAATATCGACCATAAAAATAATAAAAAGACTGTCAAAATCAATATTAATCGTAACATTAAAAAATATCACTCAAAATTCAAAAATTATCACATGTATTCTAAAAATTATCACCTGTTTTGAAGATTTTCTTTTATGAACGCGTTAACCTTCTAATGTACATTTTATGTACAGGAGAATTTGGGTAGAATTTATCGTATTTGATACATTTTTCTATGAATGTTTAATTTTTTTGAATGTCTACAAAAACTTTAATAATTTTTAATGAATCGGCTACGTGACAGTCGGCGCTTGTGGCCTCTTTAATGGACGAACAAAAAGACCTCATATTTGTTTTGATATAATAAAGCAATAATATACAAAATTCAATTTTAGATCTAACAATATAGTAATAATTCTAAAATGGTAATGGACGTTTCAAGTGAAATCTAGATAGCAAAATGTTTTTCTAATCAAAAAAATAAAATCATTGTAAGACAGAAGTCTCCAAAAACTATTTAATAATAATAATAATAATAATAATAATAATATTTCCTTTAAAAAATAGAAATACAAAAAATCTAAACACAATCAATTTAATCTCATATGATATTGTGAAGTGTGATCTCGTGGATGGTAATAATTGTTACATCCACTGCTGTCTATTTTTTGCTACAATATTCATTATCACTATTTAAAATAGCAGTAGCTAACATATTTATGGGAATTTCTTAGGTGTGTCCACTCAAAGATAAGAGTTCAAAATACACTCAATTTTTTTCTGGAGAGGTCTCCAGTGAAGTGAAATGGTCTAACGACACCCTCCATTTTTTTTCTTTTTTTTCCTTTTCTTTTATTCTTTTTCCAGTGGTCCCTCATTTTCCTTTCTCTTTTTTTTTTTCAGTTTTTTTCTCAATCTTTAATCCCTTCTTGTTTTGTTTTTTCCAAATATATATTAATTTTTTTGAAACATGGAAGAACGTGAAAAGAAAGGAAAAAAGGAACAGCAAGAGCCAACAGCCAAAAGAAAGGGGTCCATTTCTTAGATTTAATTAGGTGTGTGTAAGAATTTTCCTAGAAAAAGCATATATATCCAACCTCCCTCCAAAAATAGTCCAAAACAAGACGCGAAGGCGAAAGAAAGGCAATTTAAAGTTTAAACGCAAAAGCTAAATCAAACCGACAAAAAATGGCGTCGTCTTCACTTTACTCCCTTCCTCCTCTGAGCAACGGCTTAATCCTTTTCCTCCTAGCCATTAATTCACTATTATGCATCCCACATTTAGCTCAGTCGTCTAGCTGCCGAAATCCTCCTATCATCTTCAACTTCGGCGACTCCAACTCTGATACCGGCGGACTCGTCGCCGGACTCGGTTTCCCGCTCAGATTTCCCCATGGCCGTACTTATTTCCGCCGATCCACGGGCCGCCTCTCCGACGGACGCCTCCTCATTGATTTTCTCTGTAAGTACGTAAATTTACTTATTATTTTTTTCCGTTTCCAATTTTTCTGTGCATTGATTGGTAATTTATGAGTGATGAATATGTTGTTGTTGGTGCTTTTCTGAAGCTTAATTTATTCCGGTAGTGTATTTCCCTTGTTTTGGAGTAAAGTTGCGTACGTCTGGAGCAGCAGCTGGTACCCCACTCGACTGCATGCGTTGTCTACTACTGTACTAATAAAATATATGACGAATCAATAAAATATGGGCAAAAAAAGCCGAATGTGGCGATAAGCGTAAAGATTAATAAAATTAGGATTTAGCAGCTGGCCAGCGGCTACACTACACATATATGATATATAATATTGCATTGAATGTGAATGTGATATATATATAGTAGGTAGACTAGTAGTGATACTATTGTCGAGACAAAGTTGGTGTTACATTATTTAGATTAGCGTCACACCATGGTCTAGAAAAATTGATTAAATGTGTACAATTTAATCATTAGCTTAAACCTTCATTCAAAGTAATATCTATCTACGTTCTTTAATCTTTTAAGTTGTTTGGATTTGCTTTTTTAATTTTTTGGATTTATTTTTCAATTTTTAATTATTGGGTTTATTTTAAATTTTACTTTTAAGGTTTTTTAATTTTTATTTCTATTTAAAAAAACTCTAATTTTATTTATAATTTATTGGGTTTTATTTTATTTTATTTTTTTATTTTAGGGTTTGTTTTTCAAAAAATTTGGTTTTATTTTGAAATTCATTAAGAGTTTTTTTTCCACGGGTTTTTTTTTTCATTAAAAAAAATCAAATTTAGAAGACAAGAATTGATTTTTTCCCCCTTGCATAGAATGATAGAATTGAATTTATAAATTATATAAATTTACATTAATATATAATTTTATTTTAGGGTTTTTTTTCAAAAAAATTGGTTTTATTTTGAAATTCATTGGAGTTTTTTTTCCACGGGGGGTTTTTTTCATTAAAAAAAAATCAAATTTAGAAGACAAGAATTGTTTTTTCCCCCTGCATAGAATGATAGAATTGAATTTATAAATTATATAAATCTACATTAATATATAATTACTATTAACTATATAAGTGAGCTAAATTTTATTGAATAAACATTAATCACTTTTATCCTTAAAATGTTGATGACGAGGGAGGGAAAACAACCGGAAGAAAAAGAACAGAAGAGAAGATTGGGCTCGACTTCAAATAGGGAACTAAAGGGATAAAAAAGTTTTGTCCTCAACCTTTATTATCAATATATTCAAATCTAACTTACTCTCCAAAAAAAGGCTTCATAACAATGGTGAATACATTAATGTATAGAATGCTAACAGCTAAGGCCTCTTTAAAATTTGAGAAGGTATACGGTGCAGCGCCCCCTCCAACCCCCTTATTTGCGGCTAAATGAGACTGCGCGTGGGCCCAGGGCCACGTGCGAGGCCCACACGCCCGTCTTTTATTTATTTATTTTTTGTTTTTTCTGGCAGTTTTTCCTTTTTTTTTTTCATTTTTCTGGCAGTTTTTTTTTAGTTTTTTTATTTTTTTTTTTCAATTTTCTTTGTTCCCCAAAAATATATACTCTAAAATAACATTAGTGAATCATAAAATTAAAATAAATTGATTTAATTTGTTTGAAATGAGCATAAAATAGAATTAATAAACCTTAAAAAACACAAAATAAACCCCTAAAAAACTCTCCAAAAAACACTAAAAACACATAAAATAAACCCCTAAAAACACCCCAAAAAAATCCTTAAAAATACAAAATAAACCCCTAAAAAACCCTAAAAAAACAAAATAAACTCCTAAAAACACCCCTAAAAAACTCTAAAAAACACAAAATATAACCTAAAAACACCCCCAAAAAAACTAAAAAAACCCCTAAAAAACCATGAACCCTAAAAAAAACTCTTAAAAAACCATGAACCCTTTAAAAAATCATGAACCCAAAAAAAACCTAAACTACTAAGGTTTAAACATTAAATCGAATGGAAAAAATCACAATTTGAACTAAATAAACTGGTATAAAATAACTAGAGACCCTTTACTTTTTAATGATACAGATTATACTTTTCGAATTTTTGGTGATACTTTTTAGTGAGACCGTTGATACTGATTTTACCGTTTTTTTCTACTTTTTTGCGGGTTGATCCGGTCAACGCGGATTGACCCTGGTCAAAGCGCGGGTTTAACCCGACCCGTCTCATATAGTGCTATTTGCAACAGGTGCATGAAAGTGTTTGCCTTAAAATTTCCTTTTCAGAGTGTGACTCTTCAACTTTTAGTGATCACTTCGAAATTGGAATCTGAGAATGTTGAATGTATGACTGGAAAGATAATTGAGTTTGCTTTCCGATGCCTTTTTCCCTTGTTTTTCTAATAAATTTCATTCCTTGTGAAAATGTTGTTGAAGTCTTTCCAAAACATCCTTGCAATATGTAAGATGTATAATTGAAGAGGATATAAAGAAACAGAAAGCTCCACATGAGTCACAGAGTTGGTATTCATATTTTTGTTTTTCTACGCGGTTCTTTTGGATTAGATGACTTTTCCTGCAAATAGTTTTTATTTCTTTCCTGTAAATTACTCTGTGCCGCGAGATCAGTACCATCATATAGGGTGACGTTCATGTGTTCTCAACAAGTGTATATATTACCTTTAAAGATGATAAGGTTAATCTTTTTCATCTGTTAAAATGATATTCATTTCATATTATACAGTTGAAAATATACTGTCATGAAACAATGGTCGCTGAATACAATATCATTGACCGAAAAACATCTTACTGATTTTGCAGGCCAAAGTCTAAATACAAATCTTTTAAGCCCTTATCTGGATTCTCTAGGTTCCAGCTTCTCAAATGGAGCAAACTTCGCTATTGCAGGATCCACCACATTACCCAAAAACGTACCATTTGCATTGAATATTCAGGTCATGCAGTTCAAGCATTTTAAGTATCGCTCAGCTGAACTTGCTAGTACAGGTAGTTTTGTTACTGATAAGTAGGCTATGCTATCTTATTTTCCTGAAGAACTCCACCTGCAATTCACACATCTTCTTCTTGCTCTCCTTTAGTCTCTATAAATAGCTTCTAATAAGTTAGATCACTAGAATTTCATTTTCTAGTTTTTATGTTTTATTTTAGTATTTCATTTATGCCGTATTAGATGTGAACACACGAGCTGCAACATTCTCATACTTCTTATCCATGATCCCATCTATTTTATCTTTGTTCAGAAGTAAGAATGTAACACACTATGAACTAATTTGATTTTCTTTGAACTTTAGGTGTCAGTGGTTTGATAGGTTATGATAAGTTTGGTGATGCTCTTTACATGATTGATATTGGACAAAACGACATTGCTGATTCATTCGCTAAGGGCCTATCCTATGTGCAAGTGATAAAATATATACCTTCAATATTGACAGAAATCAAGAATGCTATAAATGTAAGTTCACTGGACTCTTCTCTTTTCTTGATGAACAAATCCAAAACCTAATATTAGACCTGAGATTCCCCTCATCTTTTCTTCAATTTTTCGTACTAATATTATCTTGCATGGGAACTTACAGAGTCCTTCATTCTCAAGGGTATGACTAAAATCATATAAAACCTGTTTTATGAGTTGAAATAAATCTTCGTTCAATTTTTGAATCTTTTTCCCTGCTTTAAATTTTAACTTGATTATTGCCAACCATGTACGTAAAAGAAGGTATTATATAGGCATATTCATCTCTTTTGTGGGACACTACAAGTTATACTCGTCCCTTCCTTATTTGGCCATAGGGATTGATGATGAATTAATTTGTGTTGATATGTGAATAAAGCTTTGGTAGTACAGTTTGTAACTGTTATGTATTATGTAGGAAATATATGATGGAGGAGGCAGAAATTTTTGGGTTCACAACACTGGTCCTTTGGGATGTCTACCCCAAAAACTTGCTTTAGTAAAAAATGTTTCACAGGATCTGGATTCCTTTGGATGTATCTCGAGTTATAATGCAGCTGCAAAGTTGTTCAATGAAGGCCTGCATCGTATATGCACAGGGCTAAGATCAGAGATGAAGGATGCAAGGATCGTGTATGTTGATGTATTTGCCATCAAGTTGGATGTGATAGCCAACTCCACCAAGTATGGTAAGATCATGAAACTACGGTCCTCTTTTACAAAATAAGCTATAGAGATTTTGACCTCTTGGATGCGTCTTCATTGGTCAGATGTCTTTATTTGTCAACAATTATGATTGAGATGAGAGGATATATCATATATAAGAGAAAACAACCCATAAAAAGAAGTAAACACCGGCCATTTGGTTTAAAATGTTAATTACTGGTTGTATGAAATTCTGTGCAGTTAGCTGATCTCTCATTACTCCCCCAGGTTTCTCAAATCCACTGATGGCGTGTGCCGGAGGACCGCCATACAACTACGAAAGAGAAGTGTCGTGTGGGTTTCCGGGCTATGAAGTTTGTGATGAAACAAGTCGATTTGTAAGCTGGGATGGAGTCCACTATACTGAAGCAGCCAATTCTGTTGTAGCCTCTAAGATACTTTCCATGGATCACTCGACACCACGCCTTGCCTTCGACTTCTTCTGTCACTAACTAATAACTATGGTCTTGGAGGCCAATATACATGAGCCAAGGCTCAGCTACCTCACCCTTTGTTAGGCATAGCTGAAATAGAGGCCATAAATAGTCAATGCTATGCCTCTGTTTTTTCTTTTTTTAGTCGAGTTATAAAGAAAAAAACGTGGGCTATGAATAGAATCAGCCTAATGAATGTATAGAATTTGTAGCACATTAGGGTAGGGAAATATGAAATATATCTAATATATTGTGCACTATGTTAGTCTATGTAATGGGAAAAATATGGAATGGTGTTGAATTATTCTACCAGCAAATGAGATCCGACATTCTACTTTTTTCTATTTTTCTTCCATTTCTTGTATTTTAGTTGGGAAATTTACATTTTGATACTTACATTTTGGATATTTTTTCAAAAATGGTCCACTTTATTATTATTAGCAAAACAATATCCACTTTTTCAATTTTTTTACAAATCTGACCTCGATCAAATTTTCAGCCTAGAAATCGGGATGTGGCATGCCCAACAAATTTATTTTATTTTTAGTTCATAATTGACATAGAATACCCAGGTAATATTTTTTACTGGAGCAAAAAAGCTACGCAAGAATTCCGGCGTACTACATAGATACCCCCTAGTCGGGTGGGCACCGGCCGGTCTTTCGACCAGATCCCCCTAAAAACCGTACGTGCGGGTCTCCCCGCATGCGGCTCACACCATTCGACCTGTGGTGAAATTGAGACTGCTCGACCACGGAAGCTAATTCGCATTCTAGATTGGAAATTTGATCGATGTCAGATTTGCAAAAATTTTGAAAAAGTAGGTACTGTTTTGCTAATAGTAATAAAGTGGGTCATTTTTGAAAAAGAGTCCAAAATGTAGGTATCAAAGTGTAAATTTCTCATTTCAGTTTAATAATTACAACTAATTAATCTATACAATTACGGTTTATAGTTATTTTTTACAATTTAATTTTTAATTTTTAGTTAATAATTAATTATTATGGTTGATTATTAATAATTAGGGCATGTGATTTTTGAAAATTTTAATTTTTAATAATAAATATTAATTATAGTTTACTATATTATAATATTTTTTTTATAGTAAGATACAAAAAATATTAAGACCAAAGATCATTTCCCTCGTTGTGATGCTCCAAGTCTAAAATAAATTGTATAAAAGAAAAATTAAAAAATGACCCAAACCTAAAAGTTTCGGATATCACATGCTGATAATTCGAGAGACCGGAGCTTCATTAAAACTCATATGGAAAACCCAGAAAAGGAAAAACCATACGAGAAAAAAGTACTCCTTTAGTGAAAACGAAAAAACTCAGAACTACAAAAATCATGTCTAACAGCGTCAGCAATACAAGAAATTTCAGAAAATCAAAAACCAGATTGTATACTAAGAGAGGCTAATAAATCAGCTACTCTATTATCCTCTCTATGCACATGGAAAACACAACTTAATTCTAGAAATAAAATCAATAACATGTAGACATCTGCCTTTCAAGGTCCATGGCCCCAAGTCTAAATGTAAAGCAATCTCAAAATCAAGATACTGATAATTCGTACCACTTGATACTTATCTAATATAATAAAATGGAATCATGGGCAAACATGCAACATTCCCGCAGAAAAATGTAACGTCAGAAATTTTATGCAAAATATATCATTTTAAGTAATCTCCCGACACACGCGTGACCATCCCCAATCTAATGAAAATGATTAACAAGTTAAGAACAAATGTGTTTTTTTTTTTCTTATTTCTATATCTTCTTTTGAAACAACTAACTAAATTAAGTGCAATAATAATTATTTTTTATAAATAATTTTTTTTCTTAATTTATATAAAGAGTAATGTTAGCATAAACACCTAGGACGTGATTAGTACGGTGGAATGGAATGGAATAAAATAATCATTCCAAGGTCCATTTTCATTCCGGCGATTAGTATCGTTCAAAATCAGGAATCACCATTCCCGATTGAATTCATATTCCCAAAGGAAGGAGAATAGTCATTCCACCCACCCCTATGAATTTAGTTATTCCCAATGACCAAAAAAATTAATATATGATATATTTATAGATAATCATGTCTTATAATATTATTTTATCATATTTAGAAAAATAAATAAAAAATCAAATTAAATAATTTATTATTATTATTTCTTAATTATTTATTTATTTTCAAAATATAATTTAAAAATATATGTTAAAATCAAATTTTGATATACAACTTTTATAATTTTGTTGAAGAAAAATGAAAGTGATGCCGAAATAAATATAACATAAAAATATGTTATAATACAATATAAAATATTTATGTATTTGATATAATTTAATATATTCAAATGGAAAATTAAAATGTTAAAGTATTTTTCTACGAAGTAAAAATATTTTTATTAACTTATGCAAATTATTGTATATTGATTAATTAAATATTTTAGAATAAAATTTTTCAATAAAATAAATAAATTAAAATTTGCTAAAAAATTAGAAAAAAATCATACACTAAAAAAGAAAAATGGTATTTAGAAATATAAAAAATAAACTAAGTCATGTGTTGATATTTATTAGCTACTACGTACACTTTATTCAATTATAATAAGATTTGAAATTACATAAAATATTCATTATATAAGATAAAAAAATTAATATTTCATTCCGTTCTTCATTCCGTAGACATACCAATCGTAAGAATCGTCATTCTATTCAGATCCATATTCCATTCTTAAGTTCATTCCATTCATACACAATTCCATTCTATCATACCAATCACCACCTTAACTTGAGCACAAAGATACCCACGATGGGTTATTAAATTCTCCCAAAATGTTGACCAAAAATATTGTAAATCTAGTTTATTAAATGTAGTGCAAGGATTTTATTTTCTATAAGAGTGAAATAATTTTAGTTAGATTTGTAAGTTGCATGGGCCTGTTGAAATTAGTTGGGCCCACTTAAAAAAGGTCCATAGATGCTCGAAGCTCGCCTAATTAGTCGGTAATATCATTAAACATTCATGAACATAAAAAATTCAATATAAAAAGTTGCATAGCTCACACCAATTAATTTATGTAGGGAGTAGTCGAGTACTAATTGTGCAATTATCTGTTACAGCAATGAGCCAATGAGATATTGTCTGGAGTGATTTTATATGACATTGTAATCTGTTAAAAGTTTTCCCAAAGTTAACAAAGATATACTTGTAAATTATTGGTGGATAATATAGAAGTGTGTGTGTGTGTGTGTGTGTGTGAGAGAGAGAGAGAGAGAGGAGAGAGAGATAAAGAAGTGAGCAAGTAAAAGCATGAAGAAAGTAAAGTGAGTCGGAATCGGAGATGCGCCCGTGCACCGTCCCTTGTGATGACGCAATTTTGCAATGAGATTAAATTAATGATTGGAGAAGACAATAGTGGTAGTAGGCACTACTATACTATACTATACTATACTATACTATGCTAGGCTCATCCACATCCACAACTCCCCTGCCCTTCCTTCCCACTTCTTTGTTTTTTCCCCCCACTAAAGTCAAACAAATCCTCCCCAAAATAACCGTCCTACTCATCTACTGGATGGTCTCATAACTGAAAAATTATTCGTCTGAATTTATACAATATCTTAAGTCGAGTACTGAACTACTCATAGTGATAATTGCAGGTATGAATATTATTTCCGGATAGTTAATTTTACTTCAAGAATTTGTTGGAAATTATCATCTTGCAAATTTTTAGAGAGAAGTGAGTAAATCACATTACATGTCAACCTAATAATACGGGTATGGACATTCAAACTTATAATTTTAGCTTGAGTTTCCCAACACTACTCCACTAGGGCTGTGTTTTTATTAATCTGCCACATACTGAGATTAAATTTAATTACAATTTACAACACTCAGCTCCCTTTTGGCTAAATATTTTATTGTCCGTGCAAATTGTTGTTGAGATTTAGTGGTGCACGTCATGCAATTATTTAATTCAAGAACGAGGTCATTTTATAGCATAAAAAGAAGGAAACGTACGTTATTTAATTATTATTTGTAGAAAGAGATTCTGTTTTAAAATATGAGGGGAACAAAAAAGTGAGAGCAGAGGGTGTTTGAGAAAAAGCAAAGCTAATGTGATTCCACGCACGTACGTACGTACGCCTAATATTCCCATAGTCGGCTGCATAACTAAATAAAATCGAACTCCACAACATCTCTCCTTATAAATTTATTAACTACTCCACTAATTAAGCCATCCATGCATGGATATAAAAGATATGATGTTGTTATCGATCTATCAATGAAAAAATCTAAAAAACAATTAGTACAATTCCTGCATTTTAAAAATTGTTTAATATTCCAGTTAAAAATGATATGGACGAATGCAAATGCAAATGAATTAATTATTGAAGCAGCAGCTAGCATTATCTCTCAAGAGATTCAACATCACATGAAATTAATTACGATTATATATAGTAATAGTAGCCATTAGCTAGCCAGCTTCGCCTCAGTCACACATGTTTAATTTATTTTAAAGAAAATAAACTTCAATTCGCCTTTGATTATAGAGTCTAGAGAGCAGGGAGGCGGTCCCTTGGCGCTTTATATATAGGAAAAAGAAAGTGGTCTTTTTTTTTAATTAATGGAACAACTATCCACATTAATTAATTGTTTGATTCCTCTAAAAGAATAATCTTTTACTCATCTAACTACCAACAAATTTTATCCACTATAATTTTTTTAGGACTCAATTTTAAACGGATTTTATATTAAGCATGCATTCATACAATACAATGAGTTTTTTTTTTTTTTTTTTTTTTGACTTTTGTCTTTTTAGGAAACATACTTAAGGTCGTAGCATTAGGCTTCCATTTATTAATTTAGGCTAAATCTCAGCTGGATGAAATTCTCAACTATACTTTGTGCAATATTTGGTACTACATAATTAAATTTATTATTTTTTTTCTTTGATTTTTTTAATTCAATTTCAATTTATTGTACTTTAATTTAATTTTACAGATATTAATTAGGGTTCATCCTACCTAATTAGGGCATACAATTTTTTTTACGAAATAATCAATTATTAATTAGAACATGAAATTTAATATTGAAAGATTAATTATACACCCTAATTGGAAAGAATGAGCCCTAAATAATAAGTGTAAAATTAACATAAAACATAATAAACTGAAATTGAATTAAAAAATCTAAGAAAAAATAATAAATTTAATTATGTGGCATCAAGTGTTGCACAAAATGTAGTAGATGATTTCATCCAAAATCTTAATATTTTTGTTACTTGCACCGGCCTCTTCATGATTTTTAAGGAATGCAAGAGCCAAATATATTGTTGGACGCAAAGAGTCCTGTTAGACGGGAAGGCCACGCGCGGCTGGACCCAACCCATTCTGCAAGAGAGAGAGAGAGATTAGTCATAGCACTAAAAAGTATCACATATAGTTGAAAAATATATATCATTCATGCTTCTTTGATTATATGAGTTTATTTCATCCGAATTAGGGTTTATTAATCTCAATTAAGCTTTATATTTGATTTGAAGAAATTAATTATCGAGAGTAGTGCACGAGCCGCCGAATAAAAAAATTAATTAATTTATTTTAATTTTAATGTTCATTAATTTCATTTTAAAGTATATATTTATTTCAAAAAAATTAATTAACCAACGTGTTTTACTTGGGCTACGAGGGTGAGCTTAGTGCACCGTGCGATCCACCGACGATTCAATTGTAAGCTTCACTAGTTTCATTTTAATTGGGCCGGGCCCATTTGATGGGCCTTGGACCGAAGTGCTACTCATTGTTGCAATGCAGATTGATTATAATGTATATGAGATTGAACGTGACATTGTATTTTTTGAAAATGTAATTTGCGAGCTGCAGGTTTGAGTGATATATAACCATATCCAATTAAAAAACCGAATGAATATGTATGAAAATAATTATAATAAAGGAAATTAAAGGCGGGAAATATATAGAAATTAAAGAGACCGAGGCCCTGATCTGGTGGTATTAAGGAGATAATTAAAGAGACGGAGCTGATGAGTTAATGAAGCAACAATGAATTTGTTCATTAACGTAGGGGTTGCCAATTGCCATACATAGCACCAGAAATTAAGTAGGTGCATATGGTTTGAATATTATATATATATATATATATATATATATATATTGTTGATGATAATGCAGTTTGGTAAATGTATTGATTATGTATAATATAGGTAGATTAATTAAGATAATGATGAGGTGCATTGATCGACGTCGTTAGCGGGCAAGGAGTGCGTGGGAAATCCCTGGTTGAAGCAGAAGAGCGGCGGAATGGTGGGCGTGGGTACATCTCCATAGGCATTCCAGCAGAAAGGATCGAGTATTTTGTGGCCTTGAGCAGGGAGCAATTCGACGTCGTTGATGGTCAAGTTGGTGCAGGCCACCGCATCGCTGCAGGCGAAGTGCATGGGAGGGCTTCTTACATCGTAGGTGCCTTTGATTCCGGCGTAGGAGACGTCCGTGATGTAGACGGCGGAGCTCTGATTGGAGCAGGCCTTGCTGCTGCAGTAGTACTGGTCTATCATGATCGGGTTGCGCACCGTGTCCATCACGATGTTGCTGTAGGAGACCTTCGACACTGCCCCGTAACCGCCTTGCCACGTTTTGATCCGGACCCCGTTGTCCGAGTGCTTGATCACCGAATCCCTCACCGTTATGTTTGACACGCACGCTCTCGTGTTCCGAGGCCCCAGGCTGCCGATGCTGCATAATTAATTCACATCATATCATCGATCACACACGCACACACATATATATATATATAGAGAGAGAGAGAGAGACTAATTAATTGATGATTACGTACCTTATCCCGTGACTAGGACCGCAAGTAATGTTTCTTATGTCTACATTGAAAGTAGCAGCTCCGATGGACACACAGTCATCACCATTGGCAATGATTGAGTTGTATATCTGAACATCATTGGTGTTCTCGAGGTGAATTCCATCGGTGTTAGGACTGGCGGCGGGTGATTTTATAGAGAGAGAATCAATGTGGACGTTGGTGCAGCTATCGAACCGGAAATGGAATTGTGGGCTGTTCTTCACCCGCACTCCTTCCACTCTCAAATTTGAGCTCCAGAAAAACCTTATCGCCTAATTATTAATTCATTTTCATCAATATTAATTCATTATTATTTATATAATAATTAAAAATCACACTGCACTTACAACTGGGCTATCACAAGGACCAGGTAGAGTTGTTCCATTCACACCCTGCAGAACTTTCATTTCATTAGTTAGTAGTTACATATATATACATATATAGTTGATGATCGAGATGAGTTAATTAGTAGTGTTAAATAATATTACTCTATGAGGTTTGCATGGAAGATCCCACCATTTCTGTCCTCTTCCATCAATGAGACCGCCTCCTTGCATTGACATTCCATTTATCCTATAAAACACCAGCCACTGTCGTTTGCTGTTATTTTTCGCCCACGATTCCGGCCCCTCCGGCGCCATCATGCTTCCCTCAATCTGATCACATCCAATAATTGATTTCAATTAAATATTACCTTAATTAAAATATAGAAATTAATTAATAATTACCTGGAAGATGAGTTGGTTTCTACAGGGGCCAGTAAAAATTGCAGACTGAATGAGGAAAGTATAATGGCTGGGAACGAGTAAAATGACGGCAGCGGCAGCGGAGTCAGCTTGGCACGCTGCGTCCCACGCCGTTTTAAATGCTTGCGTGTCGTCGGCAACACCATCTCCGACGGCGCCGTACGACACTACGCTGAAGATTTGAGAAGCCTCCGGTACTGCTGGTGCGGGAGAAGGTGATGCCGAGATTTCAGATAGTATGCGATTCCGACTGCATTCACCTGAAAGAGTAAAGAAGCATAAAGTGATGATGATCATCACAAATTTAAAATATATCACGGACTCCATCATCATCATCGTGATCATCTCTCTCTCTATATATATATATATATTTATAGTGATCAGTAGCGAGTAGTGAGGTGGGATTTATATAGGGGGGTGATGAAGAAGAAAGATAGCAATATTGAAGATCGAAGCAAGTTGGGCATGCACTTATGTAAGTGAAGGCGCATGCAATCCTAAACGAATAGCTTTTGAAAAATGAGATTGAGATTGAGAGAGAAGGGCGGCCACGTTTGGGAGTTGTGGGCGTTGTGACCACTCACTCACTCACTCACTCAAGGAATAATATGTATAATTAATATTCTGGGGTGATCGATCGCGAGTGCTTTCAGCAGCATTTCATTTGATTTTATACTAGGATTCCAACAGTGGAACTACCTACCTCTACCTATCTGCTTTTATTATTATATATAATATATATATACTACAACATCCAAAGCCGACCAATTCCATTTCCAGATTAATGGATTTTCTGGTGACTACTACACTAGTGCACCCAGGCCACAACCCAAATTATAAAATTAAACACCTCTCTCTCTCTCTCTCTCTCTCTCTCTCTCTCTCTCTCTCCCCCCGCTTTTTCTTTCTTTCTTTTTTTGTTTTGGATGACGTCCCTATAAATTACTGCTTAATAGAAAAAAGTCAAAAGTAAATTCAATGGGTCAATATAAGAATTTACCGAACACTAAGTTAGGAAATTGTTTATATTCTCCATTCATATATTTGTGCCATTAAACGCATATTTATTTATTTATTTTTAGCAGAGTTACAAGAGAAATATAAATAACGTCTCCACCACATGAGCAACAGCTCAACTAAGAGAAGCTTATTTAGAGAGAGAGAGAGAGAGATGGTGAGCAGTTAAGGTTTGGTTAAGTAGCTAGTGTGGTTGGCTCACAGCCACCATGCACACAAGCTAAGACATCTCTGTAGTCTCTTGAGATGGTAAAGGAATCATAAACCTCTCCATCGCTGCTTTTCTTGTACTCAAAAAGAAGGGAGCTATGGTTGAATGCCGTCAGCTTAGTGAATCCATAGTCGAGATCCTTGTAGATGCTCCACACCATATCAATGGTAGTGAATTCAGATAAATGGCTTCCCCCTCCTCCAACTACAACGTGGATGGTTCCATTCACCGTGCCAGAATAATGTGATTTTTCCGAGTTCACACATTGATTCTGCAATACAGGATAATCAAGATATATGATCATATACATGTTACATTCGTTATTTTCTATCACCTTAATTAGCTAGTGAGATCATGTATTTTAATCATATGCATAGGCACCTGGTAAATAGGGCAGACTCTTTCATAGTTGTGCGCATGCCCATAGAATGCAATGTCTACTTTGTACTTCTGCCATAGCTTTTGCAAACTCTCCCTTCTCATAGGCTCTTCGAAAGACCCTTGCAACCCATACCAATCATTAGACGAGTAACCAAGAACCCGATGAGCTATAAAAATTAACCAAGGTTGTTTTTGCCTGTCTGCAGATGCCAGACATTTTTCAATGAACTTATACTGTTCAGATCCTTCCCGCCAATCATGCTCCGAATCTGCAACACAGAAATGGAACATACCATAGTCCGTTGAGTACCTGCATGTATAAACACCCTGCCTCATCATACATAGTTCATCTCATGTATAACTGATCAATGATTGTACAATATTGGAAGTTAGTTATTTTTTTTTTAATATTGGAAGTAAGTTAATTACCAGAACTTGGCTCTGTTTTCTGCAGGAACATAGTACATGGTCTCAGCAAGCACACCACATTCTCCTCCCCAATCTGGAGTATTGTAAAAAGAACCTGAATCTGGCCAATCACGCTCATGATTGCCACTGTAACGAGAAACAAAACAAGTATTAACACACACATGCAGATCTGAAGAGACAAAGTTGGGAAATATTGGTTAGCATATTATATATATATATATATATATATATATATATATATATATATATATTGCAGATAAACCTTGCAATCATGTAAGGCACCGCAGATGCTATAGGTTCCACTTGTGCAGTGAACTGGTCCCACTGTGAGATGTAACCATTTGCATATGGGAGATCTCCGATGTGGAATACTATGTCATAGTTATCGAGGTCTTCAATAAGCCGATCAGTGGTATTCAGTGAGCCTGGCTGATAATCAGCATACTCATTTGAACCATCACGCTCTGCCTGAAAGTTTGCATAACTTTGTCAATTCTTCTCTAACATCGACTGTACTAAATAATTTAAAAGATTCAATATTAGCATCATGGTGATGTATGGGCAGGATTACTAGGCCGATACTTGGAAGCATAAGCACTGAAAGAACAAGTATCTACAAAAAAACAGCTCTTAGCTTTGATGTGCTCATTTCATCATCCAGCTGTGATTCATATAGATTATTCCCATTACTAATTAGCATTTGTAATTATGTTACACAAGGGATGGAATGCAAAGGAAATTGAAAGTTGAAACAAGAAGGAAAATTATTACCTTTCCCATGTCCCCAAATATTATAATACGCTGCAAAGAATCTTGTCCAGGATATGGTGATGACCTAAATGAATATCTTTTGCTCCAAATATATGAACCATTAGTTAATAGATGGCCCATCCTATAGGTATACCTGGATTATGGGATTGCAATTTCAGAAAGATCGAAAGGTAAATGAAATGCTCGTTGAGGACAATAAGATGGAGGAAAAGAGAGAAACGAACACAGTGTTAGGCCACAAATCCTTTAAGAAACTTGTATTGAAGAAGCCTGGATCACGCCAGCCAACTGTACGAGCAGGTTCACCTAAAACCAGTTGTAGCAACTCCATGAGCTACAATCCCATTTGCTTAAAGTCTACATGTAACATCAACCCCACTTCTCTACTCTACGGGATTCAATGTCTATAAACACATAACATGACCGAAAGCAACTGGAAGTCTGTCTATGGCAAAACATGTAAAACAGCTTCCATGTCATTCAACGTAGAAATTGCATTGACAAACTTGACTCAAAACACCAAGTAGAAACATGGGAATTGAATGACGTGCACACTTATCTTTAGCAACAGTGCCACACTTGAAAGATCTTGTGATCAACATACTACCAGGATGGAAGAGAGATATTTCTGCAGGATTCACTTCACTTCTCCAATTTTTTTTCTCAATAAAGTGATTTTTTTTTTTTAACCATAAGCACTTTTGCTTGAACGCTTATGAGTTGACTGATTCCTAAGACTGATCAAAAAGCAATGGGCATTTAATCTTGCTTGCAATAGGAACTTAAAGCCTCCAACGGATTGTCTTAGGTTTTAAACCGGTCGATTTTCTTGACAAATGCTAATAGTTTTTATATGTCACAGGAAGTCGATTTAATTAGCATTTTTGCAAACTTCAAACAATAGATTCTACAAATGATGAAAAACGTAGATAACTTATTCTTGTTTTGAAGTTTGAAAGGCTGAAAACTAAGGTAAGATCAGCCAGTTAGATAAGATGCACGTGCAAGAATGTATCATCAAGTGAGCATACCGCACATGCTTCCTCGAGAAAATGTTAGTGTTCCAGCCGGGGAGCGTATTTGAGGCTGTCCCTTCCAGCCCCATTCAACAAAAGGGACGGCTTCGTCGATATTATAGCCACTGGTCCAGGTAACTGTCATCTACAGAGAGCAAAAAAAGAGGATTTATTATTGAGCTAAAAGGACTATATAGACTAACTATGAGTAATGATAATTAAACAAAATTATGATCATCAGAAAATGCAGATAATCAATAACATGAATCCCCAATTAACAAGAAAGCATGTCATCTGTGATTCAAAGCATTGCAGGAGAACAGGAAGCCTTTGTTTGGAAAAAAATGTTGCTGGTAACTGCTCCCTCAATAATGAGAGGAAAAGCAAGGGAGGAGACTGGAGGATGAAATATACCTTAAAGAAGATAATACAAGTGAGACAGGCCAGATTAACTTACAATGTCCCACGACTTGCCTTGAGCAAGCCGAGGGTAAAGAGGCGCCTTCGGATTTGCAAATGATATATAATTTGAAACTGCCACCAATTTTGGCTGCACGTCATAAAATTATCATCAAGTAAAAAGAAAAAGAAAAAAAAAGAAAACTCACAAAAAGATGAGCAAATATTAGCATTGAGGATATCTTAGCTACTATACTCTTATAAAAGAAAAACTTATAGCACCACAATCAGAGGATAAGTCTAGGAAGGCATCTATCTACTGCCAATCTACTGAGAAACTCATTATTTCAGTTAATCAGTACACAAAAAGAGAGGTTTGAGTCCTTAAAAATTTAACCTATATATGTTCCTGTTTAGTTAATAGTTACTAGTTTTTCATTAGGATACATAAGAAGAAATATTTTCTTACATACATTTGACAGTCCGCCAGTAAGAGTGCAAAAGAAAAATCTGCCCGCTGATTGATCAACTGGAACTTAAAAGTAGTTTTTCCAGACTTTGTATAATTCGGGTTGGAGAAATTTGCGTACTTGTACTGAACAAAACACAGATGATACTGGTCAGAATCAGATAAAATATTGGGGATAAACAAGGCAAAGAGTAGATTACCCAAACATTACAAAGACACCTTACCTTGATTGGGGATGTGCATATGTATGGTGTTTCAACCTCTCCACCACCATTTGGGTCCGGCTCACAAACTGATTCACTGCCGTACAATGTCAAAAACGAAAATCAAATTCGCATTTTATGCGATCAGACTTGGTTTTGGTCTTAAATTACGCAACTCTGTTTAGGATACAAGTTGTATGATCATGAGAATGAACAAAATTACTTGAACTTTGCTGGAGAAAAAACTCCAACCCAGTCATTTTCAGATGGTTGTGGATTTTGAAGACGCACATCCACCCATTAAGTGTCCTCGCAATCATCATCATAATAATATCAATGAACGAGGGCAAATGCTTAATCTATAGCATCGATGATAAGACTTAATAACATTCAGTGTCCTCACCCTCATTGTTTCATCTGATTTCAAGTCTAAGAAAATCGACTGCCTAAAACTGCTATTATTTCAAAAGCATCATTTAGTATTAGTCCACATTAACATGATTTTAGATTTCAACTTTACTTTCTTTATTCCACTTTTTGTCTGCCAACTAAAACTCCCAAATGTGTTATCCAGCACCATTGTTGGTCCAGAAACTCTCCAATAATTCGAATAGATAGAAATCGCTGCGACGTGGTGTAGATTCCACTGCCTTAAAAACGATTGCGGCTAGCCCGAGGTGTAAAGCCTTATTGCCGGTCGTTTCCAAGGTTCACACAGCACTCAATCTTTCGTGCATATTCACGAGAAATCAAGTTGGAGAACTCGATCAATTGCTCAGACTAAGAAGACTAAGAAGAAGGGTTTCAATCTCTGCGTTCATCTATGGAGAAAGGAAAATATATAGATAAAAAGATCAATAACCTTTTCAACCACAATTCCACAACATAGTCGTGTAGTCCTCTGAAACTGGTTATGAGACTTTTACAACAGATAAAATGGGGTAAAATCAGGTCAAATAGAAACAGCCAATTGCAACATAAGCAAGAGAAAAGAAACAAAGCCCCATAGAATATCGGGTCAATAAGAGACTGCCCAATAGTTGTTGCCATTTCCAACAATACTATCTTTGGGGACTTCTGCACTTATCCTAAAGCAGTTTCCTTTCTTTGCAGGTCAGCGATACCATAAAGAATATTGAAGTTGGAAGGTTTACCGACATTAGTTCAGAAAATGATCACCCTTCACACAATATAAGAATTCAAGGGGGCATCAAAGTTCATATAAACATCTGCAAATTTATCTTTTAAATCCATATGGATATCAGATGCAAATTTATTCTTGATTAAAAATTAACCCATCCTTTGAAGTTCGAAGTTAAAAATTGGGAGTTTCTATTTGCACAATCAAATTTACTCTTTGCACTACACCTACTCAATGCACCACTATTTTTACTCTTTGCACCACGCAAATTTATTGTAATGCCCTTCGATCTAAATGTATTTGATTTACTTAAAAAATTCGCATTCCGTTCGAACTCCTGTGCTCGAACAAAAATTGTGTGTTCGAACTCCTGTGTTCGAACAAACATGGTGTGTTAGAACTCCTATATTCGAACGGTACTTAAACAAAAATTTATGGAGTCCGTTCAAAAATAAATTTTCGAACATACCATGTTTGTTCGAACATAAGAGTTCGAACACACACTATTTTAAAAAATTTGCCTGTTCGAAAATTAATTTCGAACAAACATGGTGAGTTCGAAATTTCATGTTCGAACGACTCTTAGACTTTTTTCAAGTAAAGGGCCTTTAAGTAACTTCATAATTATTTTATTTTTTATTTATTTCTTTTGTGGTGCAAAGAGTAAATTTGGTTGTGCAAATAGAAACTCCCTAAAAATTAGATGTCCAACATATGAATGAATAGAAAGAGAAATAATCCCACGAATGAAAGCATCATCTGTTTTTTTTTCTTTTTTGGAAGTCTGTGTATTGCGAGGATTAATACTTATTTATCCATTTCAAATGAGCAAACAAAGGAAAAATAAAGTAATTAAAGCCTCTTGTGCATGCATCATTCTGCATAAGCAGGCAGCATGCTGTAGAAAAATCCACTACAAACTGCTGTAAGAAATGAAAAAACACCACTCCAGACACTGCAGAGAAATTGACTTTACTCATTCAAAGATGCACAATCTGAGGCACATAATACACACACACACACATACGAGCGCGCGCGCGTGTGTATGTGTGTTTTATTTTATTTTATTCTTTTTTTTTATTTATTTTTCAACTCTCAAGCACAACTACATTACTAATGCATGTGATGAAAGGTCTGGAAATTCTCACATGAACCCCATCCGCAAACACCAATATATACCAACACAAAACAGAAATGTAGACTGTCAAAGAAATACCTCGACTCCCAGGACTAGTGGAGTGGCTTTAATGGAGACTGTTCGACGGAGAGCAAGAATAGTCTTGTGGATAGCGATCTTAGACAAAGGTTGCTCCCCCACCAATTCCCTTCCCTTATCATCACTATGTAATTTAAGGACTGAAGAACCAAAAGTAACACTCCATGAAAGATTTGACAGCAAGAAAATAAATAAGAGCTTCATCTTCATTTATGCACTCATGCAAACAACTCTTTACTCTGATAGATATGCTATCATTGAAGTCTATTTATACTTGCTGCATGAGTAAGTAGGTAGATGTTTTATGTTAAAAAAATGTAGGGATATGTTTTACAAATAATTAACTCGAATTTCACCCATCAGAATCTTCATATACACATAAAGAATACACAAATGTGTTCCATGTGCATATTTGTTTTCTATCTTCTTGCTAAGAAGCACGTGAAATGGGTGGAAAGAGTTTCTTTCAGTATCAACCTATCAAATAACTCTGCAGCATCTTTGATATAATAAATAATCTCATAATCCAGTTGGACGGATTGTGTCAACTGTCAAATATCTTTTATTCATAGATTAATAACATAATCTCATTTTCTATCCTTGTCACTTTACAAGATACAAATCAGCAACATGCTTAGCTCACATGGGAGATGATTCGGTATCTCGAGGGAGTTGTTTTACCCAGTAAAATATTTTTGTTACTGTTTATATTATTCCAACATGTGGTTTATATGTCAAATAATTATGTTAACCCCATTTAATTAAACCCACTTCGATGTGATCAATTAAGATTTTAATAATAACTTTTAATGTAGGCCATTGAATCAGCAGAGTTTGGTTTTTTTGTTTTTTGTTTTTCCAGAATTAAATGTATTTACAGATTTTGATCCGAGCAGAAGATACTGTAAGTCTAAACTCTAAACAAGTACTGCTATCAAAAAATCATGGATTCAGGGATACGCTTACACTTTAATATTGCAGTTCATTTTATGTTCGATAAATCAAAATTGATTCTTCGGTTTTGAAATAAAAGTAACTCAAACTCTTCAGTACTACGATTAATCGCTGATCACCGTTTCATACAAGAATTTAGGCAAATCCAGTGTTTCTGAATAAGGAGGAATTAATAAAAAGGAGGAGAAAAAAAACGCACGGCGGAGCATCAGCAAACGCAAGCGACTGCAGAATAGTCGAACCATCTGACTGCCGCGGCAGAAGCTATCTCCGGCGGCGCGTGGTTACGCTCCTTACGGCGTCCTCGCCACAGGAGCAGCATGCGGAAAAATCCAGCCGCGGAGACTGCCGATGAAAGCATCGGGTGGCGTTGGCTGATGGACGACGAGGTGAGTGGGCGGTGGAATAAGATCGTTCACATTAAGGTCCTTAGGTCCAACAATTTATGTCATTCAATTTGAAATTGATTGTGTTTGATAATAAGAATCTGAAAAAGTTAGGGGTCAGTACTGAAAACCCATAACTTTTATTTTGAGTATTATTTCTTGGAGAGAAAGTGATCTAGGTTTTTTTTTTTTTAAAAAAGAGACAAAATGAGAAAATGATCTAGGTAACTTCTCTTTTTTTAGGCAAAAATAAAATAAAATGGGTATTATCAAATTTTAGTCTAACCTTTCAAGTAATTCATAAAAATGTCATGATATTTTATAAATAATAATTTAATATTTGACTTTTTAAATATACAACAAATATAGCTTGAAATTATTTCTGGGTTTTTAGTTGCTGACGTGTAGCGAGAATAGTCGGTGTGGAGTGAAATATAACTTTATTTTTATTTTATTTGATCAATTGATGTGATATAAATATTTTTCACATTAAAAAATTCGGGCCAAAAAATACACGTACCAACTAAAAGCTCGAAAATTAATTTCAAGATAGATTTATTATACATTCAAAACTGACTATAAATATTGCGCCAAAAATTAAGCCAGTTTAAATCTTTGTTTTATTTGCATTTTAGGGGGTCGAAGTATAAATATTTTTGTATGACAATGATTAATGGTTTATACTTTATATGGGATCGCAAAACATGCAGTTATTTATAAGTTATTCCCACTGTCTCAATGAGATAAATTGATTAAGATTTTCACAAAGATTAAGAAAAAAATTAAGAAATGTGACCTTATTTATTTATTTGAGAATGAATTAATGTTTAATGTAAATATATGTAATATATATATAAATTAGCTATATATATATATATAAATCAACCTATATATTGGGACATCCAAAAAGAAAACGGACTTATATAAATGAGCGAGAGAGTATTATTATTCAAAACACGATTTGATAACATTTAGAAATAACATAAATGATATGAGTTTGTAGCGTATTCAGACCCCTATGTCATTCTCTAATACATCCCATGTGCTATTTTTTTTTTTCAATTCATTATGGTTTAGTTTAATTTTAAATTTTTTTAGGGGTTTGTTCGTTGGATATTTAAAAAAAAATAAAAAATATATATAATTATGACATGTAACATGAGATGACATAGAGAATCCGATATGATTTGTAATTTTGTATCCATTCAGTGATACAACATCAATACAAAACTTAATTACTCCAAAGTAGTACTCTATCAATCATCATTGGATATCAAACTCTCGAATCTGGATAATGGTTTTTCTCTCGTTTAAGGAACACTGCCTCCAAAGTAGCATCAAATAAGCGAGAGGAAAACCATGTAGAGAGATTGGACACTACCTCAAAAAAAGTAGCAT
The DNA here is from genome assembly GCA_026008535.1 of Perilla frutescens. NCBI lineage: Eukaryota > Viridiplantae > Streptophyta > Magnoliopsida > Lamiales > Lamiaceae > Perilla > Perilla frutescens. The sequence goes on from BRKX01000015.1 coordinate 36,637,450, forward strand.
CAAATAAACCATCATTCATATATATTTTTTTATATATCTTCTTAATTTATAATTTATCTTAATAAATCTAAATTGAGTTGAATAATTATAATATATATTGTTCATATCTTAAAAATTATTAATATTACGAAAATGATAAGAGATATTTAAAACATTTCATTTTCTACTTGTTTAATTTGAATCAAACATTGAAATGAGAATTTTGGCAATTTCGTATTATATTCCAAATACAATATAAAAAAATATCTTAATGTTCATTTTTTTCATAATCACATTTTTAAAAATCATATTTTCAAACAACTTTACTTTTCTGCATTCTCAAACAACTTTTCTTTTCTGCTCACCAAACAGACGTTATGTGCAATTTTCATTTGTGTGAATATATCTTTCTAATCATTTTAAAGTTGTAAAATTATTTTCTAACCATAAATTGTGAAGTCTTTTTTTATAGCCAAATAATTTTTGCTTCACCAAAATACCCTCACTCAAATGTGGGACCGGTCAATTTATTCTGCTTTCAAACTTCACTGGTGAACTTCACGGGTGGGATAAAACAAAAACAGTATTAACTTCATGGTGGAAACAAAAATTTATAAAATCATTCTTCAAACTTCACGGTACTTCTTCTTCTTCTTCAAACTTCACGGTTCTTCTTCTTCTTCTTCTTCTTCTTCTTCTTCTTCTTCAAACTTCACGGTGAAGAACCGTGTTCTTGTTCTTCTTCTGTAACAACATAAGATTCACAAACATCATCGGACCTGCCAGGAACAATTGTAACTTTGTTTCTGCTATTATTTCATATTTACTGAATCTTGATTTCAAATCAGAATCGTATTCCGTTGAAATTAATGGTGTTACAAGTTCATCTTTTTCCACTGGAGAGGCCATTTTATTTTTTTATTTTTTTGGACTAGACTTCTGCCTAGCTCACTCACTGCCTCACTCCCACTTAACAAAATTAATTGAACTATATATATATATATATATATATATATATATAACACTAGCTCTAATGATGTTTAGTGTAGTGGGCATGCAGTAAATTCAGTATATATCGTACTTTTAGTTCACCGTTGAATTGAAGAAGAAGAAGAAGAAGAAGAAAATAAAAAATCTTGACCGTGTTCACAGTGGAGCACCGTGAACTTCACAGAGCTCCACCATGAACACGGTCAAATTTATTTATTTTTTTGTGAAATCAAATATATTAAAAAAGTAATTTGCAACATTTATTGATATTAATAATTCTACTATTTTTTCATGAAAAATATGTATATTAATTTAATTTCGTTTGTCAAGACATAAAGATGATGGAGATAAGTGTAAAAATGAAGAGATTTGGAATCGAAATCAACTGGAACGGAAAATATATATTTAATTAAAATAAATTATATCATAATTGAAAAACTAATTAAATCCTAATTATTTTGCACGTTGAAATCCTAGTCGAAGACTAAACTAAGTAAATCCTAGTGAAGAACATATTTTATTCGAAAAGTAACCAAATTCAACTACTCATTACTGTGACCGTTGAAATGAATAAATGAAAAAAAAAATCAGCGTTTTAAATTGGCAAAAAAAATTTGAAAATATTCGGCGAAAAACAAAAAAAAAGGCCGTGTACACGGCCAAAACCATGTTCACGGCTTCTTCCTAAAAAAGTGGTCGTGTACACGGCCAACCCAGGAGCCGCAATTTTTTAATTTTTCAAAAATTCATTGAGGGTAAAAGAGACTTTTACCCTCATGTTTGGTTAGAAAAGAAAATCTTATAAAGTTTGGTTAGAAAATAAGTTTACAATTTACTTTTGGCTATTTTAATTTTTCTCCTTTTTTATTCCATCCCTTTTTAGTATTTATTTATTCATTTTTTTTAATGCAAGTATAATTTTGTGTTTCTTGAGATAAAGCCTTTTTATAAGTGTAATTTGGCCCTTCACTGTTTAAGTACTGCTTTAAATCATTAAGTTTTATTTTATTGAGTTCTTCGGCTTTTATTATGTTACATTGAGTAGTTGATGAACTCTTCTAACAAATTTTAATGTGTGTATTTTCATTTTAATTTGTTAGTGCGGGATTGGGGAATTAGATTGAATTGTGTCTCTATTTATTTTGTTTTCCTTTTTATGAAATTGAGGTGTGTGTGTGTATGTACATGTGTGTGTGTAAATATTTACTCCACGGTCTTACCCTACTGAATAAACTTATTTGCTCGTTTGCTAAGAGTGATAAAAGAGTGATAGATATCTACGACACCTTAATAAGTTTTTTGGTTCAAAACTCAAAGCTCTTTATTAAATAAGGGTCCAGTATTTCTAACAAAGATCTGCAGGATTCAGTAGGATTTTGTATCCTACCTCTTAGGTGGGATATGTAATACAGAAGATCATTATTATAATTATTGAACTAAATTGCCCCACTCCATATTAATTAATGTCCAATAATAAATTCTCCCCTGCCTAATATAAGAGGGTATTTTTGGAATTGTAATTATATGAGAAATTTAATACTTCCAACCAAACATTAGATTATATCTATATATGATTTATAAATATTTTAATACATTCAAGCAAACATCATATTGATACCTAATATATCAAAGACATCCTAGTAATAGGTATTCGTATCATACGTTATCTTATGTTGTCTAGCAAACGAGCTCTTAAACTACAATGCTTGTGGTAGCGTGCGTAATTAGTGTATGTATTAATAGATTGGTCTGTCACATTTAATACATTATTTTTTTAACTACACATTATTCATATACACTAAAATATTGTTTAAAAAAATCCTGATAATTTGCACCAAAAAAAATAGAGGATTCAATATAATAAAAAAAATACCGAATAATTTAATGCGATACAAAAATAAAAATAAAAATTAAGAGTGCAATACTTATACAACAACACAATAAAAATAAAAACCAACCAAACAAAACTTAACAATTCAATTATTACTATTTTGTCCTATTTTCCTAACATCTGAAATCGGGATGACTTTTTTCACATAAATAATAAAAATATAGTCTCTCTCTTATCAATCACCATATCCTTAGACTACCCACGACAACGATCGATCATATCGATCATACAATAAGACAAAATATATATATATATATATATATATATATATATATATATATATAACTCTCAAGTTGCTGAAGTGTTGTCGATCGATTGCAAATTCGGTTGGTCAACCAACCTTCCATCAACCCATCCAAATTGAAATTGTATTGCTACATGTCAAAATTTGATTAGTCAATTATATTTTAATTGAACAAAATTTTATATTATTATTATTTTAGATAATAATGTATTAAAAAAATATAAAAATTATATCATAATTCATATTTTTTTGTCTATAAAATGAGCTCATTTTTTTTACATATTTTGAATCATACTAAAAAACCATCTATTCTCACACATTTTCTCTCATTTGAAATTATGGATCCAAATGATCCAAATTATTTTTTAAATTCTCAAATTCCAATATTTACCAATGTTTGTATAACATGAAAAATTAATTGTGTAACATTAGGATAATTTACCGATATAAAAATGTATATCATTATTGACTAATAATTAATTCAAGTAACAATCGACGCTTCCGTCCGATACTGAAAAATAAAGAAAAAAATGGAGTTTATTGTAATCTTCGCATCATTATTGAGTTTATTATTTAATTTAAGTGTATGAGGAATATATTATTATTATTGTAATTAATTATTTAAAATATAAAATAATTTATTAACTTTAAAATATAATAAAAGATAATTATTATTAATAGATATTAATAAAGAATCAAATAAAATATTTATTTTTGGATTGGAGAGGATTGTTGATAAAGTTGAAAGATTATGGTTTTAGATTGTTGAGTTGATTGTGTAGGTGGAGGAGAGAAAAATGATTATTCTATTGATAGATTGGGTTGGTGGAGATTGTGAATAGGGGTAGTCTTATCTATTCTCTTAATGGTGAACAATAATCAATTAACACAAATCCACCACCATCTTTGTTTTATGTGTGAGTAATTGTGGCAAAATAATATTTGGAACTGCTACCTATTATGACACTTAATTATTTATTGTAACAGTCTGAAATTGAAATTATCTTATCAATCGATCGATAAAGATTGGAAATAGCAAAGATTGGTTGAAAATAGTAGCGAGGATGTATTACATTCCCTCCATCTTAGAATGATGATTAATTTATTTATTTTTCTCTTATCAAAATGATTTTTTTTTTTACATTGGACTCTTTTATTAATCGATAGAAATACTAGAAATACCAGTTCCATTCACTCTTATTCATTATTTGTGATTCGAGTTATTTAGTCTGTAATATTTGTCATTAATTGAGACTAATAAACCTTAATGAGGATGTTAACACGACTTTAGCATGATATTTCCTTGATTTTAGCATAATATTTTATCGATTTTAGCGTGATAATTTCTTTTACTTTAACATGATGTGAAAAACCGCAATTCGACTATAATAAACCATAATTGAGATTAATAAACTCTAATTAGGTTGTAATAAAACATAATTCGGAGGACATGCAGTCATGTACATATAGTGCTAATATAATTTTACAAAAAAACAGTGTGCTAACATCAATGTATCTTTATGCTAAAAATGTATAACATATGATGCTTGAATAAATACAACATTATGCTAAAATAAAAACAAAAAATCAATCCCTACAATTTCTAGCATCATGGAATGTCATCTTTTTGTACTTGCTTCACATTCTGAGTGGTTACTTGTTCTTTCTTATGGTTATATCATTCCTAGATTTCAAGCGACTGTCATTACATTTTGTTTTAATCGGAATAGATGGGTGCACGACAATTTCAAAAGGGGCATGTGAACAGTAGAATTTCTCAAACATCATTTTCTTACTATGTGAGATTGAAGCTTGATCATCACCAGACTGAAACAACACTTTTAAATTACACAGACCATCTAAAAATGCACTCATCTTCTCTAAATCACTCTAAAAAAAGCCCAAATAAGAATACAACTCTGAAAACATTTGATTCATCAAACTCCTAAAGACTTTACACTTCTTTATTTTAACTATGTTTCTCACATCATCAATCTCAACGACTGCATTCTTCTCACCCTCCGGTTGCAATAAACATACTTCCATAAAATGTTTCCATCTTTACACTTCTTCTCTCATATAAGACGAATGTCAAAACTATATAACCATGCATAGATCTTATAAAATTTTATACCCTCATCCAAAATTTTAAAACTTGGTTCAACAATCTGCTTCAATTCAGTATTTGGTAAATAGTACTCGATCATAGCACTATAATTACTCAACAAAGAAAAAAATTTGCCAACAGAGACACGTATAACAACTTAAATAAAAATGATAACATGATAATATGGCCTTATAGAATATAGACTACAAAATTAAAAATATATATATATGTTATCATGCTAAAATGAATGTTTGAACATGCCAAAATTAATAAGTGTACATGTTCATAATGACAATATCCCTGCAATTCCTAATATGACAATATATGCATTCTAACAATGAAAAACAACTTTTATGACATGATACTCAAACAAACAAATCAAACCAATCATACAAAAAAGTAAATATACAACAACAATGAATTTTGATAGCCGTCCATATTTAATAAATACACAATCAACTGCAAAAACTAAACAACATACCAAACTGTAAACATTAATCGAACAATATAAAATAAATAACATACATAGAGTCTCCATAAAATGATAATGTCGATAAATTCTACTGATTGCTACGATGAATCTTCACAACAAAAAGAAAAAAACATAAACTAAATAAGATGAGAAATAAAAAATTCGCGAGAAGAAAAAATAAATAAATTGACACACCAAACTGTAAAAATTAATCGAAAAATATAAAATAAATAACATACATGGAGTCTCCATATAAAGGCAGCGCCGATGAACTCTACAAATAGCAAGGTCGAATCTCCAACACGAAAAGATGAAAAGCGGAATTTGAAAGACGATGAGAAATAAAAAAAAAAGACGGAGAATAAGTAAATCACAGAGAGAAAGAGAGAGAAGGGTAATGATAAATACGGAAAAAAATCTTAAGAATGAAACTTGAATTATTTAATTATTATATTACCCTCACTCACTTAAACTTGTCAAAAATAACAAAAATACCACTGCCCCATGCCTTGAATCTCCACTATCCAGATTAAGTCATTAGATGTGTTAGTCTTGTATACTGGAATATTTGTCTTTGTATACATTCTATAATGTTTTATTTGATGATATAGATTGAATAATTATCATAATGACTGTGTGCGTTTATTTATTGTTATATTTATTTGTCAGTTCTATATACTTGCATTGTAGATGATATAGTGTGTGTGTATACACACGATAAAGATGATATCATCAGATCTCTTGCAATGTATTAAGAGATGCATGGCTTAGATGGTCCTAAACCTACCATCGGTACACCGTAGAATAATGTGATAGTTAGTTTTTCTTGACTGGCTGATTATTCTAGTACTCTAGTTTGTGTATTGAGGAGGATCACGATAGGATATTGTTCTCTATTCTGAACTTAAGTGAGAGAATAAAGATCCACATAGTTCGGGTTCTTAACCCATATATATTGGCGAACATATATGTTATGTTATTTCTTTGACTTATCAATGAGTGAGATTCTCAGATATGATCAACAACATCGATATCTTAGGCAGTATCATTTACATATATGATGGGTCGTGCAATATATATGGTCACCGTGTCCTGGTACGCTAGGTTGATGATGTCCCCTTCAAGAAGCACAAAGTTCATGTGAAATTCTGTAGGTAGAATTTATTCCGTACATGATAAATCTTGTGTGGCACTACTCAAGGAACAAGAAGTTAATTAGTTATAACTGTCATAAGCTCACATAATTAATTGATGGACATTATATCTTAAACAAGAGGATGACTGGACTAAAGGCGAAAACATATTCATAAATATGTATTAAATTAGTAAGTCGGTATTATTTCTTTACTGGAATAAAAATACTTGATTTATTTAATTATATCCAAAGTTTATTGGATATTGAAAATTAAATAAACTAGTAGGCCAATTTAGTATTCTTCTAGATCTTTATTGTGGCTGAATATGACTTTAGTGGATTGGGATGAAACAAGAATGAGGGGCTCAAACTCATTAGGGTTGGAGAGTAAATTTTCAGCCACCTCTCTTTAAATAAGAGATGTGGGGGACGAAAACTTAAGCATTGAAATTAACCCCTCCTTTGTGCTCTCTTGATTCCCATAGTATTGACACCCATTTAGTAATATACAACCCACTATGTATCTAAACACAGTCTGTGAATACAACAGAAGATCGAAAAGTGGAATTACATCTGTCGGGGTACCGATTACATACTATTCACCAATAAGATTAGACATTTAATCTTGTTCTCAACCCGGCTCGAATTTGTAAGTGATTTTCAGTTTCTATGTTTTCGCTTTTAATTAGAATCGAAAATTGCTATGCATGTTAATTCAATTCGGTTTAATTAATTACATAAGCATGTATAAAATATGATATACATGATGCTAGGATTAATGAGCAACCAAATAGATCATGTCGTGGTTCAATTCAAAAAATCCCAACAACTGGTATTAGAGCGAGTTTTGGCACTAATCTAGATTTAATCCTAGGATGTTACGAATTTTTTTATTAAATTTATGGATAAATTTTATATGTTTAAATTTTTCAGATTTAATGTTACAAAAATTTCGAGTATTGTAGATTTAAAATTGGATGGATTTTTTGGATTTGTTCGAAAAATTCAATTTTAATCTATGTCTGATTTTCGATCAACATGAAATAATGTTTGGAATGGTATTTTGATGTTCATCAAATTTCCAGATTTTATTCTTCATTTTTTGAAAATTTGGTTGTTAAATTTCATAAATTTGATGATCAATTAATTCCCTAATTTTGATATATAATTTTCGAAATGTTTTCGAAATTTTAGTTGTTAAATTTCATAAATTTGATGATCAATTAATTCCCTAATTTTGATCTATAATTTTCACAATTTTGACTTTGTATTTGGAATAGATTTTTAATGTTATCAAAATTTCCATATCTAAATATCAAAGGGGTTAGAAATTATGGAGGATTGGAATTGGAACGGTAATTTTTGGTGTATATCTAAAGTTACCTAATTTTAATCACAAAGGGTTTTTTAAAAAAAAAAAACGACATGAGGTATCATATATGTGGTGATTTAATTTTAATTTCTTCAGCAATTACATAAGAACTCCAATCATTAAATATAACCTAATAAATTAGGATCGAACCCCGCTCACTCGCTACATAACAAGTGACGAATACCACCAAACTACGAGACTTCGATTTGCTTTTATTTAATCCCCTCAACAACCTCGATAAGTACAAACACAAAATCCAGAACTTGAACAAGTTGCACTAATAAGCGCAACTCCAATTGGAGCACGATTTTTGCAAGGATCATTGCATATTTGAGAGTTATTTTTGTCACAATGCAGACGACCAAATAGTCCAAATGAGCAAGTTTCCTCTTCCCCACTGGCAAAATAACCTGAGACTAGGGTGAAGCAAATAACCACAACAAAAAATATTGACGATGGTATTTTTCCCATTTCTAATATCGAGATATATTTTCTGATTTTGAATTCTAATCACAAAGGGTTTGAAAATAGAATTTTAATTTTGAAAAGTGTTTGAAGACGATCAAAACTTCCATAATTTTGTTCTTGTGATTTTCGATCCCTACTACTTTAATTTGGAATATATTTTTGATTAATATCAAAATTTTCAAGTTTAATTAATTAGGGTAATTTTCGAAATTTTAAGATATAAATTTGGTGAATATTTTTTATTACTTTCCAAATTTATTCTTAAGGTAATTTCGAGTTTTATATAAGATTTAATTTGGTGGATACTTATAATTAATTTGGTGTGAAAATCTAGATTGGGGGCCGATACGGGCACAATTGCGCCCCCGGTCGAGCCTCTGGTCATGTCCGGGATAAAGAAAAATATGCCCCAGTATCACAATAGGTCACTTGCGCCCCCGGTTGTGCTGCTGGTCGCGCGAGTGCGGCGGTCGTGCCTTCGGTTCTACACTGACACCTTTCACGGTTTTACTTCGTTCTCCCTCGTTTCTTGTCCGATTAAGGTGATTCAAATTGCAGCACATTTCTTATTTGATTTCCTATCAGGACATAGAATTGGATCACTAAAAATGCATTGATTCATCATCCATTTTCTATGAAACTCAAACAAAAAAAAACTTCCAAATTGAGAGGTTAAAAGCGCAATTTGGGTTAAGCGCATATTGAACTCTTCAAATCACTTCATTTTAATCTCAAAATATTGTGCAAAAATGCTACTCATCAATTACATAATTGGGTCACTACATAATGTGAAATACATCTCGGTAACTAGGAACTAACTTATAGATTGGGCCAACAACAAAGGGCGACTCCCCCCCCCCCCCCCGCCCCCCAACATTTTAAAAAAAATTATATATGTCTTATAGTTTATTTATTTTCTATCTATTTTATTATTATATATATAGATAAATATTGGGCTGCTGGGCAAGTGGGCTAAATATGTAGATAGTTATTAGGCTACTGGGAGCTGGGTTGGACTGTAATGATTTAGAATAAAACAAAATAAAACCTTGGACAACCCAATTGCCCAAATACCCAATTTGCTGCACCAAGCTCCCGCGACCAGCTGCACTGTTTCTACTCGCGCTCGGTTGCTGTGCTGCGGTTCCGCTCGCACTCGACTTTCGGCGACCCCACTGACCCGACCATCCATCCAGCAGCTGTGTCTAGGCGAAAAGGTAACCCAATAACATTTACTAATATTTCTCCTGTGCGATGCACAAATAATTATTATTTTTTTAGATCTATAATATGATGATTATTTTTTAGTTTTATATGTTGTGTTCAATTTTTAAAAATTAATAAAATGATATGCACATGTGTTAGTTAATTAGACAAGAAGATCAATTTTGTATAGTTACAATAAACTAAAAAGAATATTAAATTTTAGGAACTAAATGAAAATTCATGTTAGAAGGATCGAATTTGAATATTTCTAACATCACGATTTTATAAATAACAATGCATAATTGTCCACGATTATAGAACATTTGGCTTCTTTGAATATATGACATGTATAAAAAATATAATTATTTAATTATTTTAAATGATGAAATTGAAATAGAAAAAATAAAAAATTATTATTATTATTATAGTGCAATACAAATGAAAGCTATTTTTTTAGGCGACAAATGTAGAACACTACAAATCATCCATCTGTGCATAAAAAAATAAAATAAAAAATATTACATTTATCAAATTTTCAAGTAAAAAAATAATAAATAAGATTGCAACAATTTCTTAAAATACAATGGTTGTAATCTAAACCATCGTGGAAAATGCAAAAAAAAAAAGAAGAAAATTTACAACAATAAATGTCAATACTGTTGTCTATTAATTCAGAACTGTTGTCTAAGACAAAATGTGTAATAGACAATGGTTTATACCAGAACCGTTGTCTATTACATGATTTTGCCTTAATATATGTACTAGTATGTCTCCCGCGCGATGCTCGGTATTATTTTATTTTATCATGATTGAAAAATTAAAAGCAAAATTTAATCATAGTTAGATATATATTTGCAGTACACACGTACGTAGATATGTGAAACAAACGTATAAAAAAATTGACAGATTAAAAAATTAAACTTTATTTTCATATATATAGCAATAATTATAATAATTATTTAAACAAACAAATAATTCAATATCACATTGGAATCAATAATAAGGGTGCTATAAAAAAATGGTGCAAAAGAAATTAATTTATCTCATGTGGTTTGTAGTTGTAGAGTTAAAAATTGCTTTGAAAAATTTAATCTAATTACCAAATATACAAAAATATCCATAAAATTCAACAGACTTAACCATGTAGTGCACGACTTTTTTTTTATGCAATTGTGATTTGGATTGGCCTGTATATTTTATATTTTGATTAATTAGAAGTTAATGTTTATATTATTTTAACAGAAAATAGAAATGGTAAAATTTACGTAATTAATTAGGTGAAAATGAAAATTTACACAAGAAAATTTATGATTGCATATAGTTTATTTAGCCACAAAGTTTTACACTTGATCAATCACAATATAATTACCAAAATTTACAAAATACGGTCATAAGATAATTCAAATAAATTAGAACATTCATGTCTAAAAAAACTTTTAACAATTTACACATATTAGTGCAACCGAATAATATATGAATCTAGAGCATTTATAATTAAAATTAGAATAAATCTAAGTATATATATAAATATAAAAGTTAAAAATTGAACTTCCATAACTCATTATGATAAATTCATAAATCAAATTGTTAAACCACATGTCATATCATCAATAAAAATAATTTAATAACATAAAAAATTAAAAATTGAAAATAATAAATAAAAATAAAATCTCAGAAAACAAATAGAAACTAAAATTTATGTAAATATCATAATGCAAGCACTAATTATAGCACCATGTAATTAAGATTGTCAATTAATATACATACATTTCTATATTTTCCCAACTGGATCCGAAAATAATAAAAATATATCCTTCCATCTTTTTCAAAGAATACAAACAATTGCTTTAAATTCAAAAAAATAAAAATAAAAATTAATAAAAATATATGATAATAAAATGAGGGAAACAATTTAGGAAAAAAAAGACCGCAAAATAACTAAAATGTGAACACAAACAATTGCCTCAAATGTAAAAAAATATGATGATATATTGAGAAAAAAAAATTAAAAGGAAATAAATATTATGATGAATAAGGTATGTTAACAGTTTGGAGAGAGAAACACAAAAAAATAAAAATAAAAATAAAAATAAAATCTATAATGAAAAAATATACAAAACAACTAAAATAAAATAAAAGCATAGTAAAATATCCTGCGCGTTGGATCGAACCCTTAAACCTCTAAGACACTCCTTCACTTTCCACTGCCAACTGCGCTAGGCGGTCTGTTTCGTTATATTATGGCATCATTTTTATTATGTACTTATTGTTGCTAATATTTTTTATTTACAATTTTACCCCTGAGATCTTGCTTTAATATATGTATAGATTGTATAATTATTCTCTAGTAATATTTGTATTATTTAAGTGAATATTCATTTAAGTTGTGAAATTAGGAATTTAGCCATTTAGGGACTATTTTTTTTTATATAAATTGTTGACTTGTTGTGTATTGTGGTATAAATTAATTGACAAATTCCTATTCCATAAATCCGTTTTAAATTTGTCTTATTCTGGTTCTACTTTTTTTTTTCACATTTCATGCAATAAAATTGAGAATAAATACTTGGTCATTGTTGGAATATTTATTTTTGTAGTGTGTTTCTTGTTATTAGTGGAACTGGGAACTGGGAAAATAATTGATTTATTTGTTAAATGTAGAATATGGAGAAGTTTTTTTCAAAAATTAGTAAGGGTGCATCTTCATCCGCCTCTCATAATGTACATAGTGCTAATGAATCAGTGGAAAAAGACCTCGGGTACAAATAGAATTAAACCCAATTGATTTTGTTAGTGATCCGGGGTTGCGAAAACCAATTGAAGAATTTGATATTTCTATTCGGGATCAAGTACGAAGAGAGTACTTGACTAGGGGTCCTTATCGACCAGTTGGTACTATGTATCCGAAAAGATCATTAGGAAAATATGAAAGAGGTTTTCGAGAGGATTTGTATAAAACTTTCACATGGCTAGAGTATAGCATATTGAAAGATGTAATTTATTATTTTTGGTGTTATCTTTTTAAAGAATCATACAAAAGAGGTCGATATGGATTGAAAGTTTTTACAGAAGATGGGTTTCGTAATTGGAAAAAGACAGCTGAAAAGTGTGAACTGCATGTCGGGGGTCCGAATAGTTGTCACAACTATGCTAGAATTGAATTTGAGTCATTTCAAGATCAAAGGCATAGTGTGTCAAATATGTTTCGATCAAATGTTCGTGAGATGGATGCTGATTATCGCACTCGTTTAACAGCATCATTAGATGTAGCTCGTTTTCTTTTGCAACAAGGGATTGCCTTTCGTGGACATGATGAGTCGCCTAGTTCTTTAAATAGGGGAAATTTTCTTGAAATGATCCACTGGTACAGTCAACGGTGTCTTGACATTGCCAATGTTATGGGTCAAAATGCTCCTGAAAATAATCAAATGCTTGCTCCTTCAATTCAAAAACAATTAGCCCATGTTTATGCTTCAGAAATTACACTTGCCATAATCAATGATATTAGAGATAGATTTTTTACTCTTTTGGTTGATGAGGCTTCGGGATGTTTCAGGGAAAGAGCAAATGGGAGGTGTTGTAAGATATGTGAACAAAGAAGGATGTGTGATTGAGCGTTTTCTTGCAGTGGTGCATGTGGCTGACACTAGTTCTCTTTGCTTGAAAGATGTCATTGATGTTTTATTTTCACATCATGGTTTGTCAATATCTAAATTGAGAGGCCAAGGATATGATGGAACTTCAAATATGCGAGGCGAGTTTAATGGATTAAAATCCTTAATCTTGGAAGAAAATCCATGTGCCATGTATGTTCACTGTTTTGCTCACCAACTCCAGTTAACTATTGTTGATGTTGCAGGGCTGGCAATTTTGGCCCGGCCGCGAGCCGGGTCGGGCTAAAAAAAGTTAGGTCCGAACTATTTTCGGGCCGAGCTGGGTATAAAAAAAATTGGCCCGAAATAATTTTGGCCCGGCCCGACCCGAAAATGAAAAAAGCCCGAACGGGCCGAACTTTTTGGCCCAAAACATGGAAAATTACACTAGGCCCACTGCGGGTCGGGTCGGACCTCACAAAAAATGGCCCGATTTTTTTCGGGTCAAGCCGGGTCGAGCCCGAATTTTCAGGCCGGACCGAGTCGGGCCGCCCGAATTGCCACCTCTAATATTGCTAAAGGAAATGATATGGTTCAATATTTTTTCACTTATGTCTCCATGGTAGTGAATACGACTGGAGCATCTTGTAAAATAAGAGATCAACTTAGGATGTTGGAGCATAATAAATTGATTAATGAACTCAGTGATAGAGAAAGAGTTAGTGGAAGAGGTCAGAATCAAGAGTCCAATTTGTCAAGACCCGGGGATACTTGTCGGGGCTCACATTATTTGACATTGGTTCGTCTATGCTCTTTATGGTCTTCAGTTGAGCAGATGTTGCAAAATGTACGTGATGAAGTTACTTTATCTGAAAGTAGAAGTACCGCAGGGGGTTTGATTGATAAAATTGATAGCTATGAGTTTGTTTTTGTGCTACACTTGATGAAATTTTTATTAGGAGTTACACATGAGTTGTCTCTTTCTTTACAGCAGAAATACCAAAATATTATTCAAGCTATGACATTGATTGACACCGTGAAATGTCAATTGCAAAACTTTAGAGAAGATGGATGAGAAATTTTTTTACAATAAGTGGGTAAATTTTGTGAATTGAATGGTATTGCTCAGATTGATATGAATGCTAATATATCACGACGTGGTCATAAAAAACTTGGAGGACAAGCCATCACTAATTTGCATTATTATCGTGTTGAGATTTTTTATCAGGTATTATTTTTAAATATTTTGTTTATTTTATCTGTTGAAAATTTATACTTGTTATTAATTGCATTTTTCTCTCAATGTCAAGTTGTTGATTTGATCATCCAAGAAATAAATAATCGTTTTACAGAAGCTAACATAGAAATGCTTCGTTGCATAGCGTGTCTTGATCCAAGGAATTCGCATTCGCGATTTAATTTGATCAACTCATGCGTCTTACTCATTTTTATCCTCAGGACTTCTCAACAACCGATTGTTTGTTTCTTCTGCAACAACTTAGTAATTACATTGTTAATGTGAGGCGGGATCCTCAATTTTCTATAACCAGCAACTTGGGAATGTTTGCTCAGAAAATGATTAAATCTGCTAAGAGTTTGGTTTTCCCATTAGTTTATCATTTGATTGAGTTGGCTTTGGTGTTATTAGAGCTGGCAATTTTAGCCTGCCCCGCATTTAGGGCCGGGCTGGGCCAAAAAAATTAGGCCCGAAACAATTCCGGGCCGGGCCGAGCTTAAAAAAATTTGGCCTGAAAAAATTCCGGGCCAACTCGAAAATAAGAGAGGCCCGAACGGGCCGGGCTTTTTGGCCCAAAATAGCGAAAAATACACTAGGCCCACCTTTTCGGGCCGGGCCTCAAAAAAATAGGCCCTAGATATTTTCGGGCCGGGCCGGGCCGAGCGGCCCGTTTTGCCAGCCCTAGGTGTTACCTATTGCTACAACTTCTGTTGAGAGAGTGTTTTCTGCTATGAAGATTGTCAAGATTGATTTGCGTAACTGAATGGTAGATGAGTGGATGAATGACAGTTCAATTGTGTATATTGAGAGGGATATGTTTTTAACAATTGAAAACGAGCCGATTTTGCAGCGTTTTCAATCTATGGATACACGCAGATTTCAGTTGTCGCCACTTCCTCAAACAAGCACAACTACAACCTCACCGAGTGTCAATGTTTAGCACATTTTTAATGTACTAAATATTTATACAGTTCCATCTTATTTAAATTTGTGATGTTTATTTGATAATATGTGTTAATGTATATTTACTTTGATTGTGTGGATTTTTTTTTTACAATACAATTCCGCCTCCAAAGATTTATTTCTAGATCCACCACTGCCCACTGCCAACAACACTACTCTCTATTACCTAAAAAACTGGTGACAAATTGTTAGATTCTGAAATATTTGAACGTAAGAGGTTCGACAATAATTTTTTGAACCTCCCTGGTGAACCTTGAAAAATAATTTATGACTTAAACACCGTGATTTCAGTAAACATTTCTTGACCCATTATGAAAATTGTTATTTGAAAAAACCTTCTTGGTTCATAAATATATTTTTGACACATGCTTCGTATGGTTGAAAAAATATTTTTAACCTATATGACAGGTTTCAAACTGTGTTTTTCGACTTATCTGCGATGAATACTGCTCAAAAATCAGAAAAAATTGCAAAAATAACCGAGAAAATATATGTCAAATCACTTAAATTGTCTGTTTCTTAGCTCTTTTCGTGCTCTATGATTGATTTCTACCAAAAATCTCAATCTAAAAGGATTTTTGGAACCTATGAAAATGATTAGGATTTGAAGGAGGAAATGTTTTCATTCTTACTGTATAGATTCTGATCAACCTTTAGTAAAATGATAAATAATTAGTTTTCAATTAATGTAATCTGCAGTGTGAATTATGAAGAGAAAAAGTTACATTGTGTTTTCTATTTTCAATAGTGCCATCATTTTCAAGTTAACGTCATCAATTTTGGACGAGTCAAATGTCTAATGTCTAAAGCCCAAGCCCATTATCGATCGCTTCTATTATTTATTTATTTCGATCACTTTCCATTCTATTCTATTATTTAGTTATTTTTATTTTATAATTTAATTATTCATATTGGAGAGGCCCATTCTCTGTTTCTGGAAAGTCAATCAACAATTCGCAAAGGCCGAAGATCTTACTAGTATTTTGGAATTGTGCTCTCTCTTTTTCCCCCTCAACACTTTCCTTCTTTGTACCTTCACTCAATCAAACCCTAGGTCAGATTACATTCTCTCTCCTCCTCTCGATTCCGCATTTTTTCATTGCATTCACGTAATCATTTTTCTCTGGGATCTGTTACCTGCGCCGCGCGCTTCGTTCGCAGTGATTATTTTATGATTGTTAGTCTAATAATATCTATTTGTTAATTTTTTAATCTGATGGATCATTTTGTTCGTTTTGCAGTTCGAAGAGATCAAAGGCGTCATGTTGGGTGTTTTAAGGCGGAAAGCCGCTTCTGGCGCCTCATCCGCTTCGGTAATTAATCGTGTTTTTCTGGCTTAGTTCATCAATGGATTGACGTTTTTTACGCTCATGTATTTCAGAATATAATTTCTATGCGATATTCTGTTTTATGAATGGGCAAAGATGTGTGTAGGAACTCACTTATGCTTTTCTTGGATTAGGTTTACGGAAAATCGTTTTACAAGCTTAAGCCTGCAGGATCTGCTCCCCGGGTGAGCTCCGCAGTGTCGGAGGAGGTACTGCCGCTTTTTTTTTTTCTTTTCTTTTCTGCTGCGGAACAAAAACAGATTATTATGGAAATATAAATCATGCATGTACACTCGTGCTTTCATCTTTTACTTGAACTTTGGTAGAAAGTTCTGCTGTTGAGTTCCTTCATACGTGCCAGAATTTAGTTATTGCGGTGACATAGTATATTTGATTGCAGCAAAATGTGCAATTCAAATGAGCTTGATTTTGGACTTGAGCTGATTCTATGATTGTTTGATGATGAGTCATTAATGAAATTAATCTGATTGTCTGATTTTTTGTGGCACACTGGCACTTTCACTTATGTTTGAGATGGTGAACAGATATACTGCGCTAGGAGATTTGGCAATGTTCGAAATTTTTGTCACCTTCCTTTGGCTGGTATGTCTAGTTTCTTTTTTTCCCTTTACATTACATAGCTTAAATTAGTTGTTAGATGTGGTTGCACCAGTGATTTTCCTATCACCTTTTTCACAGGACGCACAATGTTTCTGATGCCAAAGAGGTCAGTGATCCAATATTAATGTAGTAATTCAACATTTTTTTATACTCATTTATTTGCTTCTGTAGATTACACTCAATGATGGATACTAAGATAAAAAGGGTCTGTCAAAGTAAGGCCAACTAAAGAGGTGTAAGATTTAAATGCTAGTTTTCTAGATCAGACTTGAGTCTGATTACACTTATCAGCTGTGATCATAGGATAGTGAGATTTGCGGACCAAACATGTTTAGAGACCACAGTAGTGATGGCACTTAAGTGATCCTCATTGAACCTCTGAAAGTAAAGATGTTGTAGAAGTTAAGTATAGTTGATCTAATTATAGAACAAGGGTTCAATAAACTATAATTTCTTGATATCTGAACTCACTGACTATATCATGGAGGGTGGCGTTGTCCTGAAACTTATCCTCAATCTTTCCAGTTTTATGGATTGATGTGTAGCTTCATACTATTTGGTTTATTGAAAAGAACACAAAGTTTAACATCATACTGAAATATTTAGATGGGTTATACACTTATAGGTGTTGACTGGTTAAGAGAAACTTGCCTCAGTTGGATCTGGTTCTTTGGGTTATTTGCAGGGAAGCGCTGGACAATTTCCGGAAAAATGTGACTTCGCAGAATTGGAGTAGGTCATTCAGTTCTGACAGTGGTATGGTATTATACTTGAGTGCCAGCTTTAAAATTGTCAGTGAATATGAACTGGCTTTTCGTATTTTAGATGCATATCATTTTCTTATATATGTGGCCCAAACTTAGTTTGAAAAAGCGCGCCTGGGCGCATGAAAAAAGCCAGGCGCCAACTTTGGGCTTTTTTTCCGATAAAGCCCACGACATACAGAAGGCGCCGCTGAGGCGCGCCCAGGCGAGCCTAGGCGCAAAAAGCGCACCAGATGAGGCGCATAAAGGCGAGCGGCTAGGGTTTCTCTTTTTTTTTTTTTTTTTTTAAGTGATAACTGATAAGTGATAATAATAATAGCGATTCTATATTTCTATTTCACAATAACGCCGCGACTCCCTACACCTCCACTCCACGGTCCACCTCTGCCTCGCCTCGCCATCCATCCGCCTTCGCCGCGCCGCCCCGCCGCGCCCAGGACCCAGGTCGCCTTCTTCCAGATCGCAAGTCAGCCCATCATCATCATCTAGAGTTGATAAAGGAAAAGGCGTTGCATCAAATTCAAGAAGACTCTTAGATGAGATTGAGGATGAGGATGTGCTTGAGGACTTTGAGGTGGAAATGGAGATGGAGGAGGAGGAGGACATTGGTGAAGAGAAAGACGATAAAGGAGATGGAGATGATGAATTTTATGATGATGATTATTAGTTGATTTGCTTTTGCTTTTGCTTATGCTCGTACATTATTTAAGACTTTGGAGTTTGGAGTTTGGATTTATGTTGTGTGAATTTACTTTCATATTTTGCATGATTAATTGTTGCATTTGTGTTATTTATGTTGATTTATAAGTGATATAATATTTTGAGTAGAGAACATAGTCTAGGTAAGTATATTAGATTTTTTTTAGTTTGGGTGCGCCTCTCATACGAAAAGCCCTCGCCTCGCTTGCGCCTAGGCTCCAGGGCCAGTTTGCGCCTCGGTGCGCCTTGCGCTTTTTTAAACTAAGGGCCCAAATTAGATTTTGGCCTTTACAGTCTACCTTTACGAAAATGAGATTCTCTAACATTTATTAATTGAAGGACATAAAAACATTTATCTGGAGCAACCAAAACAGGGAATTAGAACCACGGATCACTCTGCATATAATAGATTTGGAAGACTTGTCACCCTTCTCTTTCTTGCTCCTGGACTCAGACTCAGCCTTTTTTTAGTGTGTATGAGAAGATATTGATTTAGCTAGCTCATCTGCTACAAGTATCAGAGTTCTCAAAAACTTAGTTTATTTAAGGACTTTGATTGATCAATAAAAAGCTAATATAGTAATAGGTCAATTGTAATGGTGTTTTTTAAAATAATTAGACGTGCAAGATGAATTATTGCTGAGTGCTGACTTGATAAGCAAGGCTAGCTGCATTATATCTTTTGCACTATGGTCTTTAATTTTTTGGTGTGCTGTTGAGTGTTGACTACTGTTTTTTTTGGCAATCAATTGTATCTATTAGCTGGCATATAATTCCAGAATTAGGACGGGGTATCACCATCTGTAGATTGCTTGGAGATTCATTAAATGCATTGAGTTATATTATTTTCTTATATCTTTTATTTTATGGTCATGCTTGTAACTTGCCCCTCTATGGATGCATGGGCAGGTGATACTTTTGAAGCTGTCGTCCCATTTATGGGTGAATCTATAAGTGATGGTACTTTGGCAACGTTCTTGAAAAGTACGCTTCTCTATTTACGACATGCCTTTTTCACACAAGTGATCATTTTCTGAAGTTTAAGCCATTAGTGATTTTTACTGGTTGCTGTTCTGAGCAGAGCCTGGAGATAGAGTGGAAGTTGATGAGGCAATTGCTCAGGTTGAAACAGACAAGGTACTTCTGCTAGCAGAAAAACTTGGAATAGTTTTTAACTCTTTTATGTTGAAGAATCATCATCTGCTATTGTTCCCTGCAATTGGTGATTGGGGATGGTACAGTTTCTAAAGTAATGATATCCATTTGGTTATTTGTTATTCCAGGTCACTATTGATGTCAATAGCCCTGAAGCGGGTGTGATCAAGGAGGTACAGTTTTAGAAAATAGAATAATACTTTAATCTCACTCTGTCAAGTTACTTAGGCCTTGCTGTTCTTTTTTTTTCTTCTTTTTGTGCTAATAGTTTGTAGCTAAGGAAGGAGATACTGTAGAACCGGGTACCAAGGTAGCTATAATATCAAAATCTGGTGAAGGTGCGACTCATGTTGCTCCTTCCGATGAGAAACCATCTGAAAAATCTCCTTCCCCACCGTCAACTACGGCTGCAGACAAAAAGGAGAAGCCAGCACCTAAAGTTGAGACCAAACCCGCTGTAGAAAAACCCAAAGGACCACCTCCTCCTAGAGCCTCAGCTACAGAGCCTCAGCTACCCCCTAAAGAAAGGGAAAGACGTGTAAGTCCAAATCTTTTACATATTGGTCTGATTTCATTATCAATTACGTCATACTTAATGGTGTTTGTAAAATTATCTGCTCTGATGCAGGTGCCTATGACAAGGCTTAGGAAAAGGGTTGCCACACGGTTGAAGGATTCTCAAAACACGTTTGCATTGCTGACAACATTTAATGAAGTTGACATGTGAGTTTATTCTGCTCAATGTGGTTTTGATTTGCTTAAAGAGGATGTGAATCTGTGCAAGATGTTTGTGATTTCTGCTACCTTTTTGGTTTAGTTAATCATGTTGTGCTGGTGCAAAATAAAGTGTAGTTTTTGACTTTATGTAAGATGAAATGCCTACACAATGAGGTTGCCATTACCAGTTAGTTCTTCTAGGTACTTAATCATGCTTTTCTGTGTTATATCTGGATTTCATCTCTATTTAAGCTACCCACATCAGTGACATCATCCAACCCAACCTTCAAATAAAATATTAATTTCTCACTCCTCCACATCTACAACCTCCAACTTTATATAATTTATACTTCCATCAGTGACCTTCATCCAACCCAACCTTCAAATAAAATATTAATTTTTCTTTTTCTTCTAACCTACATAAAATATTTATCATTTTATTTTTTTTAATAAGAACATGTTATTAAAATAATATTTTTCTCTTGCATTTAAAAAAATATTAATTAATTTATTAGAATTTTTTTAATTCATAATTATAAAAAATCTTAATTAATTTATTGGATATATTTTTGGAATTCATAATTACAAAAAAAAACTTATACAATTATAAATTCATAATTTACTTGACAACAAAATAAAAATTACAAGAGTTAAAACAAAATAAAATAAATAGACAACAATGAAAACATGTAAAATTTTAAATTACATATTTAACTAGTGCTCAATTTATAAAAACATATTAATATGAGGCTCTATTTATAGATAAAAAAATTATGAATTTTGGTGTATTTTAAAAAAAATCAAATAATTATATAAAATATTTATATTTGAAATTAATGTATACATATATATATAATTATGTGGCACCCAATCAGAGGGTGCCACATGTCCAGCAATTGGGTCATGCCATGGGGTTGGCTAGCCAACCCAAGTCATCAATTTCCATGACTTTTCCTTTTTTTTTTTCTCAAAATTTTGTCTTTTTGTGGTGACCTCTTGTAAGAGGTCACCAATGGGGGTAGCCTTGTGGATTTTCTCATTCATGCAGGATTCAATACTCATTGATTTCTGGGTTTCATTTTTCTCTTTGAACATTTGTTACAGCCTTTTCACTTTAATCAATAAACAGAATATTTGTCTATTTGTTCCCATTTACTTAGCTGACTGCTTGTCCAGTTATTGTGGCTACAAACAACATTTGGAATATTTATCAAGCACAACCAGTTGCTTGATTACACTATCCTATAATGTATAAATGTTCTTACCATATATTTTCTACGCTACATCTGACAGCTAGACATCTGATCTGTTTGTAACAGGACTAATTTGATGAAACTTCGTTCGGACTATAAGGACACATTTGCTGAAAAGCATGGTGTGAAGCTGGGTCTAATGTCTGGCTTTGTAAAAGTACGCTGGTATAAATATAAATGTATATTCTCATGCATGTGTCACGTCAACTGAACTTGCTCTATTTGTATTTCAGGCAGCTATAAGTGCTTTGCAGAAGCAGCCAATAGTGAATGCTGTTATTGATGGAGATGATATCATTTACAGAGACTATGTAGATATTAGCATAGCTGTTGGTACCCCCAAGGCAAGAATACCCATAATTTACTTGGTATCATGATATGTGCTTAGAGGTTAAACTTAATATATTTTAATTTGAAGTACATTGCCATGAGTCATAAATCTCTATCTTCATGATTGTAAGTATGAAATCAGAATATTTGGTAATTCATATGCCGAAATAGCTTTCTTCAGACATGCTACTTCTGTGGATAAACATGGAATCCTTTTCAAGATGAATGCATTTTCTACACTTTACAAGTACACTCTGGGTAGGAAGTGTATTCTTTTACAAAGCACATGAGGGAAGCAATTTTTTTTATTGTTTTCTGCATTAATTAATAACTGAATTGGCTTCCCTTCTTTTGTATTCTTTCTGGTACTTGTGGGAAATTATAGGGTTTTCTCAGTCACATATTCAGAACAATTTATTTATTCATCAGGGTCTTGTTGTCCCGGTTCTCCGCAATGCTGAAACTATGAATTTTGCTGAGGTTGAGAAAGAGATCAATAATCTTGCTAAGAAGGCCACTGCTGGCACTATATCAATTGATGAGATGGCTGGGGGAACGTTTACCATATCCAATGGTGGTGTCTATGGAAGTCTTCTGAGTACTCCAATCATCAATCCTCCTCAGGTTTGTGCTTCTATGGGTTTTAACTTATTGGTTGTTCTCTTACATATATGAACATATTTAATTTTGTGATGGATCGGTTCCTCCTCTGCTCGAACTTGTAGTCTGCTATACTGGGGATGCACTCAATAGTGAGCCGTCCTATGGTGGTTGGAGGTAACATAGTTCCAAGACCAATGATGTACATTGCACTGACATATGACCATAGGCTGATTGATGGGAGAGAGGCAGTGTTCTTCTTGAGAAGAATCAAAGATGTGGTGGAAGATCCACGTAGGTTGTTGTTGGATGTATGAAAATGCAGCAGCAGCAGCAGATGTTGATGCATCCATATATTGCTAGGTTACCTGAGTTGAATGAATACCCATGAGTTTGAGTTGGGCAGAATAAATGCACAATATTGAAAGTTTTGCAGTATTTACTCCATTGCTTCTTTGGACGAAGTTTGTCTTTCTGTGCGGCCTCTCCTGTATCTAAATTTGAAAAGAGATATTGTCTAAACACGAACATCCCCGTTTCCCTCCATTTTCGAAACCAAATCTGTGTACTCCAACAGTACTTGATTACTGAAAGTTGGCAAGTTGAAACACTTTATGATCCTGCTAGTGCTATGGTTTGAATCAGTAAATGGGTGTCTGTAGTTTGGTCAGCAATGTAGGCTTTTGTTAATGACAAGCTACTGCTGCTGCGCATGAACTTGCTCGAGTTGTGACTTCTTATGTGCTGATTTGTCTATTTTCATGATGTCCTCCAATATCAATTTTCTTTATTCCTATCAAGAATAACATGTTTCTTTAAAATAAAATAATAATAATAATAAAAATCCTATGTCAACATGGAGATCATCCTGATTTAGTCTAGGGTAATTCTTTATCCTTACTACTACAAAGTTCTGAGAAAGAAAAAGAAGCCTCAAGATTTAATATATAGCCCTCGATCCTTTCTTCAAATTAGAAAAAAATGTTTTGAAAAAGTATTGTTTGATGACCCACACTATGTTCCAAAAGTTCGAAAAGCCATTTTCATCTTCTAACAAGCATCCTCGTAATTTCTGGAAAAAAACCTATGGGATGAATAAAAAATTTAATGTTGTCTAAATACAATTTGTAGTGCTCGAAATTTTTGATCCGGTGCCTAAGTGAGATGAGATGAATTGAGGAAGGTTTTTTTTTTTGGCAAGTGGCAACAAATTTAAGTGAAATGAGATGAATTGAGGAAGGTTTGTTTTTGCAAGTAGCAACAAATTTTAGTGTGATGAAAATTTTGATGCGGTGCTTAAGTGAGATGAAATGAATTGAGGAAGATTTGTTTTTGCAAGTAGCAACAAATTTAAGTGAGATGAGATGAATTTAGGGCTGGTGATAAGAGCGTACCACGGTTTGTAGATAGCAGTGCAGCGGAGAAGGAACTTTGTCGGCAAATCCAACTTTTCTCCTTGGTTTGTGGGGGTGCGATAGGATCCCGAATATAAAAAATTATCTATTCAGTCTAAAACTCAAATTTAGTTTTTGCACAAATACACATTTTGCAACAATGTCATGCTGCCGAAAGAATGGTTGGATGGGATTTGATCGGAAAATTTGTTGTCGTTAAAATATAAGGACTGCATGTCAACTTTTATCTGTCATTGTTACCCCGTGAAAGGTGTTAGGGGATATATGCTTTGATGAGGTTTTAAAGAAAAAGCTAAAATATAAATTGAAAACAAATTAGTCTATGAGGTAAAAAAGATATTTAAATAATATTTTTATTTAATTTAATTTGGGGTTTACAAAAGAGTAAAATGAAAAAAAAAAAAAAAAAGAGTAAAATGAACCCTTTAGTCTATTGAGTTGTTATATTTGGGCTTCGGTGAAATAAAAGCTATGGGCTGCATTAGAAATTGAAGCAATGCTATGCTGCCAGGCTGGCATATGAAACGTGAATTAGAGCCGTTATCATATATCTTCACCAAGTCGGTGGAAGAGGAGAGAAAAAAATCCCTCTATTGTCGTGGTTATATTCTCCATCGTTACTATGGATTATTGATTCCAAACCCTCTATAAACTAGAATAATATTTGAAGAATTTATTAATAAAAATCATTTAAAAACCAGAATGAACTCAAATCAAAAGAACAATAACACACTAAACTACAGACACGGTGGAAAAACTATTTTTGGTACGATATTGCGGTTAATTTGCGTTTTTCTTGACGATCACTTCTTAAAAACATCCAAAACTATTTTCTCTCACTCAAAATAACCTCAGAGATGAACTCTAACATCATCTGCTGTCTCCTAATGAGGCCATATAAACAGTTAAATAATTAAACTGATCATTAACAATATATGATTCAGAAGATTAGACTCGGACGACTTGATCTAGCTAGATAATCGAGCAAACTTAGAAGAAATAGATCCCAATAAGTAAAATGGGGAACAAGTGTGTCTCAGAATGGGTCGTATTATGTAGAGATACATTACCTATACACACACACACACACACACACACACACACACACACACACATATATATATATATATATTATGAAGAAATATCAGAAATGGTCCCAAATATAAAAAGACAAATTAGGAGAAAAAAGCGTTAAAGACGTGAACGGCAGATGAACCCATCATGGCCTCATCTCTTTCAAAACTGTCCCTTAGATTATCTTTCTACAACTATCCAGATTTTCACTATTTCATTTTTTGTATTTTTCTATATCCATAATCCATTGCATGGGAATGATATTGACTCCTATCATCTCATACTTTATATAATTATATGCATTATTTTTTTTCTCTATACAAATACAACATTTTTACTTTTCTCTATTTACTATTTACTATTTACTCTGCTGTTATCCCACTACCACAGACGACGGAGCTACATGATCAAAGATATTATACATTTATTAGGGAAAAAAAAATATTAGCTTCTAATTTTATTCATAAAGTTTTATATATTATTATTTATATTTAATAGTTGGACCCCTTCTATAATATTCTTGCCTTGGTCACTGCCTACTACTCAACACATATATACAAATGAGATGCTAATGTTAATAATTAGCAGCACACTGTTACTGTAGAGTGTACACACCAGTCTTATAAAGATTATATTAAGTGGAGTATATCTATTATATAGTAGTATATCAATAATAATTTGGAAATCACGTACTAGCTAGTAAATATATGATATAAAATATAAAATTGTACAAATAAAGACGTGTATTATGTATTTATGTGTATATGTATAAATCTAATAGCGGCTAAACTTCACCGTATATATAATACTAGATTTTCGCCCATGCGTTGCACGGGTTCATTTATTATCTCAAACTAATTATTATATATTTAATGTGTCACATTTCTGTATTTCATATAATTAATATTTTACTTGATAAGCTTAAATAATTAATAAACTACTATATTCAAAATATTATATTATAAATTACACAACATGATTTGTATGTATACAACGTTTGTAACATTTACTACATTATCATCATTTTTACACATAAAAACTTTCACACCAACACGACTTGTGACTCATGAAACAACTATGTACAATTGACTGTGGCTAAAAATTTATGAAAAATATATGTGAACAAAAATTATAACAATAATTTATGCTTCATTTTAAAGGTTTTAGGATTGTATATTTATATAGATTTGTTAGATTTTACTCTTAAGAAATTGATAATTGTGTTGCATGTAAAATAAATATAATGTCAATAAATATGTATTGAAACATAAAACTTCCGGTTGAAAGAAACTATAATAATGCAACCTACATATCTTCATTTCTCATTTTATTAATTTGCATTAAAATATGTTTGATTACACTTTAATACTCAACGTTGAGCGTTGTATCTGCACAAATCAGCGGTTATAACGTTAAAATACTTTTACAACCTCACAAATGTAAACATAGATGGCTGAATATTGCAAACAACAACAACAACAACATCCAATATTTGTACAAATGGAATAAGCTAAAGACTGAATTTGAAAGGTTTTTAGCAATATAAGTCAACATTTGTGAGATTGAAAAATTGTTATATTTCCATCAGTGTTCATTTAAGCAAACATTAAGTGTTAATATGTATATTTTTAAAATTTTGGGATAAAAGTGTAGAAACGTCCATCGTTCGGGTACTAAAGTGTAACGAACCCTAAAGACTATACTTTCTAAAAAATAATATAATAGACTTATAAACCTATAAATATTAATCTTGGTTTGATTTAGTTATTCGTTTAATTAGAATGTTAAATTGTTAACTATTTTATGTTTAATATAATTAAAAAAATTATAAACGGTATATCTACATATAATAAAGCATGCTACCGAATATGATGGTTTACCAGATAATTCACTTGATTTTTTATTTAATATATGTTGGTAATTATTTGACATAATAAAATCTAATAAATGTTACTCAATCACTTTTTAATATGCAAAAACTCATATTTATTCATTCGTAAAAATATATTTTGAAAGTCATGTATATATCGAAATATGTTATTTACTATAGCATAAATTAATTATATAATAAAAAAGTGTAAATGTGTGTGTTTGAGTGAGAGAAGATGATGAGACATTAAAAACAATTAAAAAGATATTATAGATGATTTGATGTTTTTGGGAGGAATTTTTTTTGGGGGAAACTTCATTTTATAGTATAGGTGAATATGTGCACGATGTGGTTTACATAATTTGTATAGGGTTATCCAAATTCAAAGGGTAGAAAATTGTGTTTGCAATGAGATAAGGCCAAATTATGAGAAAACAACTTTTGTGGCCAACACATCTTACTATGCTTCCCAACGTCTCGAACCCCCTTTTTTATTTTTATTTTTACTTTAATTATATTTTTAGGATGCCGTATAACTATTAAATTTCCAAATCTATCTCCTAAAAATAAAATAAAATAAAATAAAAATTCCTAATACAAAATTTCTCAACTACTTAATTGCATGTCTTAAGAATCGAGTTGTAGTAACGAGTAACAATCAATTCTAAATATAAATATATTGACTTTATTCCTTTTATTCGAACAAGCTTGATTTTTTAGTCAAATAATTGATGATATATTTAATTTCACGATAAATATAAATAATTAAAAGTATTTAATTTCACGGGGCCATATAGCAATTTAATGAACTTAGGTAAAATAAATATTAAAATAAAAAATATTGAATATATATGAGGAAGATGGTGATAGAATTGAGATATTTATGGAAATATCTTGGCGAAAGAACCTTAAACCCTGACAAAGTGAAAGTCCACCCTTGTGTTTCTAAAACCTACTCAAACTCAAACATTCGAATATGCCCTCCATTACAAATAAAAAAAATATAAAAATAAAAATATTTCACAATATTAAATTATTGCCCCATAAATTTGGAATTTTAGCTTTCGCGTCTCCGTTACCGTTAGGCGTTAACTTTTTATGGGTCCCCTTCGCCACGTGGTCTTTTTCCATCTTTCTTCGTAAATTTTCCTAGTTAAGCTGAAAGTGCCTTCTTGCACAATAAATTTATATATAATTAATTACATTTAGGTAAATTGAAGTTGTTAATGGTTTTATTATAATGTTTTAAAAAAAATATATGGTACAGTAAAACCTCCGTATAAGAATACTCTATATAAGAATAACCTCCTTATAGTAATAAAAAATGATGGACCCAACTCGGGACCAGTTATAAATAAGAATAACCTCTACATTGTAATATTCCGATATTTTTTTAGGACCATCCTTAAGAAATTTACCTCCATATAGTAATAAAATGATATTAAATTTCAAATATAATTAAATATCTATATAAAATATCTAGAATTATTTAACTACATATGTTACATTAAACTTAAAATTGTATGAAATACTTATCTAAAGTTGACTATGGCAATACTTTAATTTTTTGGGTTAATATCACATCCTTTAACATGCGAATTCGAAGTAACTCGTCAACACAATAACCTTCTTGTTAAATCTAAAACATTTACAGCTTGCTCAACATGTTTTAAGATTCTTGACATGAGATTTTTTCTATTTCTACACTATCATTCTTTGGATTATCACCTTGCATTTCTTGTCTAATTTCTATATTGATGTCTTCTTTGGTTAAAGCACTTGAATGAATCTTATACATACATATATATATATATATATATATATCTTTTATATTCACGTGTTTTAAAATATGAAGGGATATTTCCAAATATTGTATAATATATATTAATTTTTTTAAAAATAATTTTTATATATAAACTCTATATAAGAATAACCTCCCTATAGTAATATTTTTCTTTGGTCCCAACGATATTACTGTATAGAGGTTTTACTGTATTCAACATTTGCATAATCTAACAAATCTACCACATGAGTAGATTTTTGGCATCTCAAATCTGACGTGGTTTGTCGGAATTAAGGAAATTCGTGTATATATCTTATTCAGTCATACACTCCTTGATTCTGCCAAACCACGTCAAATTTGTGATGCCATAAATTTATTAGATTATAAAAATATTAAGTATTAATATATAATTTATGAAATATTGGGGACCTAAACATTGGTATTATGTGTAATTAACTAAATCTATATGTATGATCCATCACCTTTCATTTATGTTATCAATTAAATGTCTTGAAATTTTGATAGGCATCACATGAAAAGCGCTAAATAATTAATTAGTTGTTGTTAGGCGATAGCATATACTATATCGGATAAGAAGCGAACATTACAACAAATGATTTGATTAAGATAATAGGCAATCCTTTAATTTTTTTTTTTTTTACATTCACGCACCCGACCTGTGGTATTGATGAGATTCGAATCCATGACCTTTAGTCTCCAAGCAATCTCACTCTACCACTAGGCCATTCCCACCGGGACAGATATTAGGCAATCCTTAAACCACAAAATTTGCCGTTATTGCAAAAATAAATAGGTTTACTAATGTACGTTATCTGTTTTTGTCTGGAGATGGCGAGTTTCAACCAATTTCGACTCTTATAAAATTTGAAAAATAAACATTTTATTCTCCTGACTATGTTCCCTTTTACATGTTGTAATTCATTTGGTGTTTATTACAATTTGGGAATTAATTTTGCGCACGCTACAATATCTGCAACTTTAATTTAATTATATTTTTCTGGCCAAAATTTGAACCACAGCACCGTTAGTATTTAGTAAGGGCAATTTTGGTTGTTTGTTTGTTTGTTTGTTTTCTTGGGATTTTACTGTCCATTCGTCCTTCCATGATTTAGACTATTATGTGTTGCTTAAATAATGTTTAGATTGCAAATTGTAGTGACAAAAAGTTTGAGTTGCAAAATGGGAACAAAGTCATACAACTGATAGCTCCCACTTTCAAGTTTCTTTCACTATAAATCCTTGTACATTTATTGTATTTAGGTGAGCTCCCATAACTTTTAAATTTTATTTATGAAGCCATTAAATAGAAAAAAAAACACTCCCTCTGTCCCATTTATATAGTCCCTTTTACTATTTTGAGGTGTCCCAATTATATAGTCTCATAACTATAAATAGTATTAATTTTCATAGTAGTATACAAATATACCCTTAGTATGTATTGAAAATTAAAATTTAACCACTTAAATTCTTAAAAGTCATAAATTTTAAATAAGGGTAATAATGGAAGTTAAGCTTTAATGTCTTGTTTTCATAAATATTTTTAATCTACGTGCAAGGATAAAGTGAACTATATAAATGGGACGGAGGGAGTAGTTTGCTAAGCCTTTCTATATTTATTTAATTTTACTAAAATCATGTACTTCTATTATAGTTTAGATTGAGTATTTTTTAAAGGGCTTAAGAAGACGATAATTTGGTTAATAAAAATTACAAGGAATTAGTAAAACGATCTCAAGAATAATTATGAGTGAAGGTGGTATATCCATTCAAACAAACTCAACACATGCTTTATCATAAATTTCAAATCCTTTCTCTCCCTAGTGGTTTAATCCAAATACAATATAATGTCCTTTATACATAATATTTTCATCACTTAAAAGGTACATGCACCTTCAAAAATCATTTCCTATAATCTTTCAATCATTACAATTGGTTTCAAGCCAAGTTTAAGAAAAAATTCTATCCTCCCACTTTAGGTGATACTTGAAAAAAAAAGCGCCTATATTGTATCACAATGCGGTGTGACAAGATCTGCACGATCTGCGAGGTATACTAGAATTTATTTAATATAACATTGAAGTCAATTTTGACCTATTAGTTTATTTATTTTGAGGAATTCATTAATCATTTTAACTGAAATAGAATAAAATCTACAACATCATATTATAAGTTGGAAATGGCTTTTTTTTTTTTTTTTGCTTTAAAAGCATAATATCAAAACAAGGAAAAAAAATCAGTTGAAGGGGAGATAATTGATAAAATCATAAAAACATCAATGCAGGGTCAATTTAAAAAGATAAGAAAAAGTAGGGTCTCCCAAGCAATTTAAAAAAGGTTTAGCAGAGGAGGAGGCTATTTTAAAATAATAATAATAAAAAAACAATTGAACACAAATTGCATAACGTGTAATAATTTAATGCCACAGAATTATCCAAGAAAACACATACCTTCAAATCATTGCATCATCTTATTGCAGCCAAAATCCACCTCTCCCCTTTTCTAGATACATGTGAGAAAATAAAAATAATAATTAAAGAACAGTCCACGTCAGCACTCACAATCTCAGAAGCCAATGACGTCGTGACAACTCATCAGATAAGACACTTTCCAATCAATCCGATTCTTGCACTTGGATCTTGGATGGATGATACTATACAAAATCCACCATCATTTATGGGATTGGGGGATTATGCTACTTACATAATTGCCCTTTTCTACTAAACCAACGATTTTCCAAATCGTCCTTTCTTACTTTTCTTTTTTTTTTTTTTTCTTTCTTTTTCCAGATAAATCACATCATCTACGTGGTAGTTACCATCGGTGGCGGGTTATCCCCGAGATAAAAACAAATATGATTTTGAGTGTTTAATTATTTTTACATTTTTTTACGTTTTTATTATTTTTTTTAATAATTTATAGTTTTTATTCTTAAATAAGATGACCGCACACATTGTTTTTGTTAACTGCTGCACTTAATATTATTTTTGCAAGTAATTCCACTCTTTTAACTGGATTTATAAAATTAATTTCATATTCATGATATTGAAAATAACTTTTTTACATTTTAGTTGGTACAATTCACGGTTTTACTAAATTAGAGAACCGTAATTAACGATCCAACTACATGTGTGTGTTATTAAATTTGCGCCACAACCCTTATTCTATAGGAAACTATATATGGTTGACTTCCCTGAGCAGATAGATTCAAGTTTCTTCTCCTATAAATTTATCCACGTACATTTGAATTACACCAACACCTACGTATTTTTCATCATTACAAGACGAATGTAAAAAAAAAAAAAAACATACAGTTATGAAAAACAGCAAGAACAAGGTTTTAAAAGGTGGGGGTCTTTTTGGTAATACAAAATAATTTTTACTCCAAAAAGTTCAATGAGAGGAGGAAACACTGTGGTCCATCACAGGCAACAACTGCAGAAGCCAAGCACTGTCCATTGCTCCGGTCTCATCCCCATACCCCCTCCCAGCTCTCTCTCTCATCTAATTCTAGACAGAGAAACTCACCGGTAGTGAATTCACACACGCACACACACACACACATATATATCACCACCCCACCCAGCCAGTCAGCCACCCTACTATTTTTATCCCACCGCTCCCGTGAGTGTGACTCACTCTTCTCATACTATACATAAATAAATACTTAGATATTTCATACATTTCTCAACGAAAAAAATAATATAATTTCTCCCTTTTCCTTTTCTTTTTTTGGAGCATTAATTATTGGTGATACAGATTGAAACACAGTCTGTTTTAGTATTCCGCCTAGGAGCAAATAGCTTTACTTCCCCTTTCATCACAAATTTGTGGGGTTTTCTTTTTTTGGATGAATTGAATTGAGAGACAAGAATGTCTTCTTCTTGTTTGAGTAGCGGTGGAGGCAGAGCATACAGAATAGAAGCACTAGACCTGGACATAATAAAATCTCCATCTTCAACTTCATGGATTTCGTCGCCGTCGCCGTCGCCGTCTTCCACTCTCTCGGAGTCCAGCAACTGCCCTCTGGCAATCTCCACTCGGAAGCCGAGGACGCCTCGAAAGCGGCCTAATCAGACCTACAATGAAGCCGCCGCCATTCTCTCCACCGCCTACCCCAAGATTTTCCCTTGGAAATTCACACATTCTCACTCCCACGATCACAACTCTGTCGCCAACAACAACACATCATTATCACTATCATCATCATCCTCCTCCTTCCTGTTCGAGCCTTCGGAGTTGCTCATGCCTTTCCATCAAGTTGATAGCTCCGGGTTCTTGTTGGAATCCCGGCCCGACTTCCCTATTGAAATCAAAAGGCTGCTGAATCCATGCCGGAGCCCCGGAGAAATCAACAACTCCGGCGATGATGACTGTTTCGATGCGGAATCCATTTTGGACGAGGAGATGGGAGAGGGGATTGAGAGCATCATGGGCAATCTTGAAATGGAAAACAACAACGACGACAACACCACCACCAACACCAACACATTCTGCTACGGTTATCCAGTGGGATTTGGAATGATTAGAGAGTCGTTGAGGGCGATGAGGAAAGTCGATCACTGTGATTGGTGGAGTTTTCCTAGTGTAAATGTCATCGATGTCAATCCAAGTCTTGCCAGATTCTCCACTGATCAGAACAAGAAAAAGACCAAATTCGAGAATTCAGAAGCGCAGACGCCGAATGCAGGGCAGGGGCTACTGCTCAAGTTGAACTACGACACCATCTTGCACGATTGGTCCGATAAGGCCTCGCCGTTTTCCGCTGACTCTCCGGCAGCTGAGTCCGCCGGAAATGATGTTCGGGTTCGTTATCTCATTCCTGCTTCCAAACATTCATGTGTTTTTTTTTGTGGTTTCGGTTAATATCTTTAATGTTTCTCTTCTCTGTTTTATTTTTAGTTAATTCTCTAACTAAAAGTTATGCATTATTTGAAGTGGGGTTTTTCGCTTTTTCTCCTTTGTCTCGTTTTCATGATTGAATTTCCTAGTTTGCAATGAATGTTGATGTTAGCTGAATGGCGTTGACGCCAGACCTTCCTTCTTTTATTTATGCATTCTAATAATAACGTTTCACTGTTCCTTTTTTACTATATTACCCTCAATTTTTCATTTATTAGCTCACATGCTCAAAACCTTGCTTAATTATTTTAGTTGATAAATACTTGACAAAAACAAAGTATGCTTATGGATGGAGTGATTGGTACAGGCAAGGCTGGCGCAGATAGACTTGTTCTGGGACAATGGAGGAGTAAGAGAGGCGAGCGTGCTGCGCTACAAGGAGAAGCGCCGCACCCGCCTCTTCTCTAAGAAAATTCGGTATGAGGTCCGCAAAGTCAATGCGGACCGCCGCCCCAGAATGAAGGTAAAATCCCAAAAATATTAATAATTGCAATGCAACATTCTCCCCTCACTCACTAACATCATTCATTTGCAGGGACGATTTGTTAGAACGCCAAATTCATCCGATGATTAGAGATGATACATTAGAGGCCATTTAGTCTCTATTTCTTTTTTCTTTTTTTTTTCCTTGTGTAGTTTTGATCTACAGTTTTTGTTACACTGGATATAAAGTTCCAAGAGTTGCAGGCTAGTGAAGAATCGAAATTACTAATGCTAGTTTTCCTGCTTTTCAAAAATTTTGTATTTTCCCATTTTGGAATACCATTTAGCAAAAGAAGTGCTGTTGAATTGAACCGATGCATGCACAGGAATTGCATGTTTTGATGTATTATTATTATTTAACTCTTCAACACAACACATCACCACCCACGCCTCTGCATTTACCCCTTCATTTTCATATTCATATATCTACCAAGCCAAGTGATCTTGCACGTGATTTTCCTCCTCAACTTTAATATCAGTAAAAATTGACATTGTTTGTGTTGCAGTTTTAAAACGTGACTCGTAAATTTATTAAAATGTGCTTGATTTGTATTCAACTAAAGTTAAGCAGCAATACCAAAAAGGATTCTTTGAGTCTCTAGGAGATTTATTTGTTCAAGTCCCAAATT
Organism: Perilla frutescens; assembly: GCA_026008535.1. Taxonomy (NCBI): domain Eukaryota; kingdom Viridiplantae; phylum Streptophyta; class Magnoliopsida; order Lamiales; family Lamiaceae; genus Perilla; species Perilla frutescens. The sequence continues at coordinate 36,672,748 of BRKX01000015.1, forward strand.
ATACATTTGACAGAATTATATTTCTGATGTTTTAACATTTAAAATATGTGGTAATTCAATGCTCGTCTTTCTATTATCTTTTAATTAAGTCTTGTTGTCTAATCTTAATAGAAATTTAATCAGTACGCAATGGGTAGTCTATACAGCTGTATTGCTTGAAAATAATTAGTGATGACAAAGATTGGTTCTTTACTCAACCTGTTGTCTATTATGAGTTGTTAATATAGCAGTTTGATTAATACATTTGAAAATAAATCAAGTATACCCCCTTCTTGCACACTTGACCAATTGAAATGGACACTTAAATTTTGTTCCATTTCTCTATTACTTTTATTACCATTCTGGATTCATCCCCATCCACAACCAACCCTCTCCTATGTGAAGGGAGATCTCTGTCGGTTTAATCCTCACTGCTCTCCCTTTCCCCAACTCAAAAAAGAAAAACAAAGTAGGGAAAGACTGACTAAGAAAATTCAAAGATGGTCAAAATCTAAAATCTAGATATGTACAATAATTAAATAGTTAAGATGCCCTAACGCTATAGCTTTCTAGGTGTAGAAATATGGAATTGAACAAAGAGAGTAGGGTGTATCTAAAGCATTACAAGTGTGGTCTGCAACAAAGAGTATGCTAGTATACCTAGTTAATATATAAACTCATTGCTACTAATTTCATTTAATATTACATGGCCGGGCACAATTATCTACAACCACAGCAGAAGTCATGAGATGCTCTCTCTATTCACCAAAAAAAGGGACTTTTATTTCTCTAATTGCAGAGAAACAAAAGCATAATACAGTAAATAAAAATGCAAAATCAAGTGTCTAATGCAAAAAAAATAAAAAAGAGAAAAAAAGGATGAAAAGTGAAGGGAGAAATAAGGTCACCTTATATCATCACCGTTTCTCCCTTAGTTCTGCTATAGGTACAAAAAGAACAGACAAGCCACTTGAGTTATTTGCCCCGGCTTTGCCAAATCTCGAGCTTGGAAGTTCAAGTAGAAGTTGGTGCATTTTTTCTACCCTGCTTTTAATTTGACATAGCCTTTCCATCTCAGTCTCTGCTTCCGGAATACCACCCCTGCTTTTGCAATTCAATTTCTTCTTAGCTTCCTTTGCTTTCTCTCTTAGATGTTTCAGGCTCACATCATCACCAAGATCCATGGTCATCTGATAGCAGAATGTGTCAATGAATAAAATGTCCCACGTGTATTGTTGTGGAAGAGACAGAATACAATGAAGACCACGAATTTCCACACATGAATTCATATTAGTTTGTCCTCCTCTTTCAAATTCCATTGTTCTTACAGCATCAAATATACAACGTTTCTTCTATTATCTAAGATGAACAAACTGTCACTCAGAAACAGGTCCTCAAATTCTATTTCAACTCAACGATGAATTGTAGTAAATACCTACATGAGTTCCAACTTAGAGAGAGGAATTTAGCCCAACAATACCTGGTTACTTCCTGCTGGTTGTAACAATGGTTTCCGTCGCTGCTTTATCTTAAAAGAATGGTTTAACAAGTGGGTCTTCTTTCTTTGAAGAAACCTTTTTGAAATCTTAGTCTTCGAGGATGCAATATTGTTCCTTGATGGGATTTGACCAAGGCAATCCTTAGCAGTTTCTGATGAGGATTCCTTTTGAATACCAGGGCTAACTCCAACTTGTGCTCTATCGGTCTGTATATAGGTCATGGCTAATCAATTATTCCACCCTCAAATCTAATGATAGATATGTATGCTGAATAGTGAATAAAAAGGATAAATACATGATATATATAAATTTGAAACGGTTGTTATTTAACTTAAAGCATGCATGACATACAGCTATCATTCTTTTATGAGCAAAAAGCAAAGGATAAAATGGTTGGTATTTTTGTTTGTAGTATTGCTGGTTGATCACAATCACACACACTAGAAGTCTTAATGGTTTGGCAGTCCAAATCAAAGAGGAGCAAAGAAGAGAGTATCTCTTCATTCTCTGCTTTATCTTTTTTCAATTTTTTTTTTCTTTTATGTCAGAAAAAGTTCAACCCCTTCCACAATCTGGATGATGGGGATGGGTAGGGATTGCACCCCTGATATCCTCTTGAAGCCACAATAAGAGTTGGCAAGAGAGCTTCTTCTATATTCGTCTCTATATAGTCCATTTTGAAGCTCATATTAATTCTTGGTAAAATTTCCAAACAGTTGAGACCAGATGATAAGAAGACAAATTCAGCAAACAAATAAAATAGATACTAAGATCTTAAACAGATACTGACTTGCTTTCTCGCTTTCAATGCCAGGTAGCGTGCATTCTTGAACCATTTGTTGACCTACAAATGGAAAAATAAGTAAATCATGGATCATGCATAATCGAAAAATAAATACTCCGTGCATCTATTAATGTCTGTTTCGGATGGATCAATGTTTTGCATGTCAATATTTTGGTGGGCATAGCGATTAGTCAGCTCCTCCGCCCCTCGTTGCCTTCCTGGTATTGTTACATGCGTAGTTTGTAACTACCACACGCAATAATGTAGTAGAATTCAATATTTGCAGCAAGATTAATTGATCTCAAAGCCAATGTTGAGAGCGTCCTATTTCATATTTCAGAGAACTTAGCAACCTATGAATGAACTTCATGAGAACTAGCATGAATGCATTGGAAAAATAATGAAGTTTGCAAACTTAAATGATTTCTGCAAGTAAACTTTGTTGTTTAAGTACTTTGTCTGAAATTTAAATCATCTCCTCTTCACATGTTCAAATCTAATTCTTTCAAAATTTAACCAGACATTACCTTCTCAAATTCTAGGCCTAGCTGCTTCGAAAGACTCACTCTTAAAGCCCTCTCGGGAAGTTCATTCTCAGCAAAAACAAGTCGAAGCTTCTGAAAAAAAAAGGATAAAATAATGATACTTGGTCAATGGATTGAAATGTAATAAAAAAATGAAGCAATGTTACCTCAACTGCATCATGTGGGAGTCTGAAAATGGGTCTTTTTATCTTCTCGGTCGATTGCTTCTCTTTTAAATTTGGAAGAGTTTCTGCAGAAATTTTCTTCTCAGCTTCACCCAGAGTCATTAAAGTGCTGGCAGCATTAGTCTCCCTCGCTTTCCGCTTCCTTTTTGTGGGACCCCAGTCTTCATCTTCACTAATTTGTTCATTTTCGGTAGCATTCTTTCCAAACATTTCCTATGAACAACAGAACAAAATCATTCATCTGGTAACATGTTTCCACATTTCCTACATATCTATGGGAGTTGGGAGAAAAAATATCAAGATACTGTTCTCACTCATCCAAGTACTTGACGATTGTATTAAAAACATATAGATTTCAACTCGAAAACGAATCATCTAGTTATCCCAATGAACAAGCAAGAAAAAATCATTAAGTAATTTAGAGAATTAATCCCCATCCCCTCCAAAGAAATAAGTGAATACAAGGAATTCCCAGTCCTCAAGATGGCAGAGTTTTGAGAAGATCTTTGTGCCATTTTAGATATCAGTACACTAATCATGCACAGATCAATGGTTCTTCTCCAAGAAGTATAATTGGATAAAATGAAGCTTGATTCCTTACGTCATATAACTTGATATAGTCGACAGCTGCTCGTTGTCTAGGATGGGATACAACTTCACCATTGTTGATCTCATCAGAATCTACTCCAATTAACTCTAGAGTTTCATCAAAAGATCTATAGCTTCTCTCTTCAAATCTACCATCTTCATCCTCAAGCGACCCCATGAAACTGGAACTGTACTGAGAAGCATCAGACGCGGACCTAGACATATTGCCACTGCAACTGCATTCAATTCTATCTGGATCATAGTCACCATCTTCAGAATCATCGGATGGCCATTCCTCTTCTTGGAATAATACAGAATTTGCATCATCAGGTAATGCAGCTTCTTCCTCGAAAACATCCTGGTACAATTTGAGATGCCACTATATCAAATAATGGACAATGCTTGTGTAAATATCTACATGGCGGGTTACAGATTGACCTACCTGCCAATTACTATCCAAGGGGAAATGGGTCCCAAGGTGGGCATTTGTTGCCTCCAATATCTCTATCTTCTTCTTACAAAATTTGCAAAACCACCCTTCATCCCCTGGAGGAACTGGCAACATTGCTAACTTCATCACATGTAGTTCACAAAGAAAAACAGAGTTTGGCATACGCTACTGTAAGGGTAAGAACCCCAAACCCATTGATGTGATCTAATGGAAACAATAAAATTTAAGCTCACTATTTTCTGTTGACAATGGGGGATCCATGCACTCCTGGTGAAAAGCTCGGTTGCATGTCCCATCACAAAGTATAATGTCATTATCTGGGAGCGCCTCACGCAGCTTACATTTGGCACATATTATCTGAATATAAAATAAGAAAACCATAAATTTCTTCAGTTGAGAAAATGAGTGCAATGGGACAGTCTCATCAATGTACAGGCAGAGAAATGAATCTAGTGAACAAATAATGTTATATATGCAGACATATATGTGTGTGTGTGTGTTTAATATGCTTTTTGCGACAAGACATTATTTACTACCATATATGACAAAGAGCCAATAAAAATATGCTTAAAGGATCACGATGTGGCAGTTGAGAGATCAGTTGCCAAACATATATGAACTTCATAAATCTCCTCCAAATTACACAAAGAAAGAAAGGCCTGACATGTTCATGATGAATAGATCCATCCGGAGCCACTGCTGAATCACTGATACGCCCTTCAGAACTTAGCAAATCCAATTGGTGAATGGCTTCACGTATCCCCAGTTTGCAATTCAATATCTGCCTCTTGGCTCTTTGTAGTTCTTTCTCTGGTTTAATCTTTTCTCGACTGCAGAAAATAAGTCGATTCATGTAAGTTGCATGCAACACATACTAATGAGAAAAATGTGAAACAACAAAATAAGCCCACTGTAATTTTTCCTGAACAATATTCTTCTGCAGCTGACTCTTCTCTTAAAGAAAATCAATTTTTCTTCCTAATCAATATAAAGAAATTTGACCTAGCTGTATACTATCCATTCTCTGTGTAAATCCACATTTCACCCAAGACTTCTCTAATTTAAAACTACTCACCCTCAGACTAACATTCTCGATTGACAGCAAGAACTATACAGCACCGTACAAATACAACTCATCCGCAAGTTCGCAATTTAGAGGAAAAAACAATGGGGCATGATATTATACCTCTGACCTTTCCAACCTTCTGTAGAGTAAGCATCAATGAGATTCTGCTCCAGCTTCACTTTTATTAATAGGTATCTCGTCCTCCTTTGCAACCGAGAAGCTTCATCAAGCTCCACGTTGTTTTTTCCCTTCTTTCTCCTTCTCTTCAACTTCCTAGGCATTACATCTCTATCATCTGCCTTTTCGCTCTCCTTTGAAGTAAATTTTGTAGGTTTATCTTTGGGACCACCTGAAGATGGTTGCTTCTTGGAGGTTTTGGTCTTACACACTGCGGTTTTATTGACAACCTTCCTCCTCTTCAAGCTCGCATTTCCGCTGTCTTTGCATGAGCTCTTGCCTTTACTCTTAGATATGGATGAGTAAACCTTAATCTGGGGGTTTAGTTCTCGTGCCTTACTCTTAGATATCGATGAATGACCCTTGTTTTGCGGTTTTAGTTCTCTTTTCAAGCTTTCTAAAGTTCTTTCATCGTCTTCTAAATGCAACTTCCTACAAGCTACTTCTTTGGCCGCTCCAGGCATATTGAATATATGACAAGATGTATCAGCATCAAAACTGAAAAGTCACACAACGAAAAGCAGGCATGAATACAATCAATCGAAATGAATACACTTCATCATCAGCATAGCGACAAGGAAACTTGTATATCCAAGTCGTGACAAAGTTCACATTAGCCCCCTTAACCTTTAACCAAACAAACCCCAATTCAGTAACCAAGATCACTTGAAAAATAACCTACTATGAAACAACAATCAAATTTCAATCACTTGATCAGCTCGTGGAACTCAAATCACACAAAAAAACACATTAACTTCGATCTTATCAAACAGATGAAATGCACATAGCCCAAATGAACAATTCAATAAAGCCCCCGACAGAAATTAAGCAAGATTTCCAATGAAAAAGCTCAAGATAACGAATATCCATGTTCAATCAACAGAACAAGTCGCAGGAAAGAATTGCTCACCTCAGAAAGAAAACAGAGAGTGGAAGATCTGCAGAGCTGAGCGGAGCTTCATGCAATGACCGGCAACATATATACTGAACGGATATTGAATAAATATGAGACGGGAAAATCTTAAATCTTAAAGTAGAATTGATAAACTGATTGATTTGATAGGCATTAGGTCAGCTGATTTTCAAATATATGAATATTTTTGTCTGTCGGGTGCGTGCGTGCGGCGGAACAACTCGCCGGGGCTCTGCACGTTCACGGCCAGCCAACCGTCTTTTAGTGTGTGTGTGTGTATGTGTGTCTTCCAATGTACAATTATTTCGCAGGCTTATTGTTATTGGGCAGACTGTATAAATTACATTATAATTTTCTACCAAAATTGTTTATTCACTTTTAATTTGCTTTTCTTATCTACCCTTCTTCCTTTTTCTTTATTTCATAACCTAAAGAATTATGTTGTAGTTTTTTTTATAACAAAAAAAAAAAAAAAAAATTGTCGTCGGGATAGTAGATAAAGATTTCAAATAATTAGGGCATTAGTTTCCATATTGTGTAATTGAAAGTTTTTTTTTTTTTTTTAAGTCGGCGTAATTGAAAGGTTTTTTTTAATGGTCGGCATAATTTAAAGTTTTGATTTGAAAGAAGCGTTATTGAAATTTAAAATTACTTTCAAATAAATTCTTGAAGTTCACAGTCACAACCACCCTCCTATTTTATACAGTATATTGATAACCTACACACGAGCAAAGGGGACACTAGTCGATTTTTTTTTTAATAAGATTAATTTAATAACTTTAACTATTTAATTAAATATTTTAAATTTTATACACAAAATTTTAGATTTCATACATCATTTATATGCTACTACTAGTGCTTGTATCTTTTTCATTCTCATTCTTAAAATTTGTCATACAAACTCAAAATTAATTAAGATTTGGATATGCTATTTTTTTTACTGGGTGAACTCTGCTCTTGTACAATAATTCGCAAGCAATACAATCTTGAAAAATTATGAAATCGGCTAGCAGTATTTATTGGATTCAAATTTGAAATATTGATCTTAAGATTACACCATTTCACCACTAGATCATCTCAAGGAACTATGTATAGTCATTTCAATTCAAACATGGTTGTAATCTCTAATTTTTTTTAAATTTTTTTTTTTTATGTAGTTACATCCTTGTTTATATATATATATATATATATATATATATAGGAAGTGGTTCCAGAAGAACCATACCCTGTGTGAGAACCGAGAACCAATCTCTATCATCCAATAATCTCTACATTAATGGTCCAGATTTAAAATTTGAGGTGGTGGCATAATTGTAATAAAGTCCAAATTCGGTGCCCCTGAATCTTAGTAAGGGTAAAATCGGAAATTTTGAAAATATATGAATACTCGAAATTTACGTGTATATTTTTCAATTTAGGGTTTTAGCATTGTCATTTCCTATTTTAACACTGTCATGACTTTTTTTTAGCATTGTCATGACTTATTTTAGCATAACTCTTTTTTAGCATTATCATAAAAAAATGTCATCGGTGTTGTAAAAAAAATCATGAACAAACACTGTTACATGTTGTTGAATTATCAATATAGTGCAACCACTATTAGCATTGCAATCTCTCATTTTTAACATTATCATAACTCTTTATTAGCATTATGATTAAAAGCTTATCATGGTCATTACAAACTAACAAATGTGATTTGTGGTACTAGCATCATTGTTAACTGTATTTGCATCATCATATCTCATTTTAGCATTATCATTAAATTAAAAAACACAATCATGAACAAATGCTATTACAGTTTTATTGAATTAACAATGTCATAAATCCCATCTTAGCATTATTTCATGATGGTTTAGTAGTTTCATTTTTTATTTTTTTGGTAAACCTACAAGTGTTGTCAATCTGTGATTTATCTTCACATTTTCTTGCTTTTTAGCACTATCGTTTTGCAGTTTTAACACTGCCATCTCCAATTTTAGCATTACGATAACACTTTATTTACCATTAACATAAATTATCTTAGAATTATCTTTGACACTATTGTTCATTACTTTTATCTTTTATTATTAAATTATGTTTTTTAGCATTGTTATTTTCATTACTTAACAGTATTATATAAACAAATTATAGGTGTTAAAAGAACTACAAAAGATGAAATAACAGGAAGAACAAAAACTAAAACTGACTCCACTCATGAAGATGATAGATGCAGCGGCGTGTTTTACAAATATCCATCATTAGACGTAACAACATGGCCATCAACTCTCTCAGAAGCAGTTAGGCAACTTAATAAAGTACAACAGGAAGCAGTAATAAAACTGGAATTTGGCAGCATTCTTTACGCGCATATGAACCATTTGCCAGAGAAGATGATCTACTGGTTGCTTAAAAATTTTGACCCAGTCTCAAGAGAAATACAATTGGAGCACGGAAAAAGACTGCGGATTGAAGCTTCTGATGTGTCTCTGATCTTTGCTTTTCCCAGAGGACCACGAAAGATATTAAAGAGTGTTAGAGGCCACACATGCAAGATCATGTTGAAAGACGAGTTGCATACTAGCATTATCAAACTCTTTATTAGCATTACAAAAAAAGAATATAAGATATGTATATATTAGCATTATACGAAATCAACATTTTGTACTAATTGAAACACGCTATCATTTGTCTCTGTGAAGGGCATATTATTTTCTCAATTTGGTGCTAAACATATAACCTCATAATCATGTTAATAACTAAATTTTATGCATTATCATTAAAGTAAAGGACTTATTAGCAGTATAAAGAACTATATTAGCAGTACATACACTCTTATTAGTATTATCAAACTCTTTATTAATAATGAAAAAAAGAATATCAACTATGTGTATAGTATTACAGAAAAGAATATTAATAGCATTAATAAAAAATAGTATGAAAAGTACAAAAAAAAAGTGTATCTACTTCTTCCCGTAATTCCTAGAATCGTGACTGCATTTTTTGTTACACTTCTTGCAGGTCCTTAAAAGTTTCTTTTTGCATTCGGCGTTCGCATCTTCTTTTGATTTTATATGACTTTCACTACCTTTAGTCTTCACAAAATCAGGTGGAAACATCTCAACTTCACTAGGTGTAGACAACCCATAAAATTCAGAAAATAATCCATATAATCCTTAAATTTCTGAATAACCCAAAAATAAGATTCAACATCCTCACCAGACATTAAAGCAGCCCCAAAAGTGACAAGTCTCCCATGATTGTCCTTTTCAGTAAATGGTGCAAAACTCATTGAATACCTGTCAACATATAAAAAATTACAAATCTATGTTATTATAATGTCTTTCTCATCATAAACAAAAGACTATAAATGCTAACATTGTCACCTACTAAATATTCAAACATCAACTACCAATGCTAAAAAAGAAAATTGAAGTGCTAAAACTTTAACTACCAGTGCTAAAACTTCGTATATAAATACTAAAATCACATAATGACAATCTAAATAATAAGTAGACTAACATGTTAGTCCTATATCTTACATCGATCAAATGATACAACATACCCAAATAACATGTTAGTCCTTTCGCGATTACACACAATATATTTCCAAACTATAGTACCATCTTTAGATCTCTTTGTAGTAAATAAACGAATATCAAATCCACATTATAAAGCATAAACCTTGTAAAATGTTATACCAGCATCCAAAGTAAGAAAAGTTTTGCCTAATGCGGGCTTCAAAGATGGTTCACAGTTAGATGTGTAAAATTCAGAAAACTCAGGAGAAAACTCCAAAGTGGAGCCAACACAATTTGTATATTAAAAAATATACAACTAATCACATTACTGCTAAAAAAAATATATTCTTCGATCATGCTAAAAATGGTCACAGTAGTGCTAAAACTAATATACATCAGTGCTAAAACCTGTAATAATAGTGCTAATACTATTAAAAATAAGTCATGTTGTGATGCTAACAAATTTGCAAAAATACAAGTACATATTAATAAGAAACCATAATCTAAAGAACTGAAAACATATGTTGATTGTGAAAATTCAAAAGTTCAACTAAATCAGCTTCATCGACATTATCGAACAAATCTAAAACAAAACGGATAAAAAAATATATTACATTACATGAACGAACACATCTAATTATTTTAATCGGGAAGTGTATATATATATATATATATCAAATCATCAACAATATCGAACGAATCTAAAACAGATTGAAGAAAAAAATCTCAGGACAATATATAACAATCAGATTTTTACCTGATGTCTTCATCCAAGAACAACGAATAAAAAAACTCCAGAAAAATTTATAACAATCGCGTGAGTAACGATTGCGGAGAATTGAAGTTCAATTACATGAAAAAACACATAGATATCAGAAATCAAAGAAGTGAATTAATTTGTCTCTTTCGCGTTGAAATCAAAGTAGCCGTTGAAGAAGCGATGAAGAGGCTGATAGAGAATGAGAGAGAAAGAGAAAAAAATCATAGTAGTTAATCACATTTACCAAATTACAAAACCACCCTAACCTCATTAAAATAATCCTTAAATTACAAAAATGTCACCTTGTGTTGCTTTTGATCTAGACCACATATTTTTTATGGATAAATGGTGGAGATTAGTTCCTTGTTCTCACAGCTTTGGTTCTTATTCAATCCATTCATTATATATATATATATATATATATATATATATATAAATATATAGTTAATCGCAACTCTCAATTGAAATTTTTAGAGTTAAATTTTTTTTGCAATTACAACTTAGTTTTATTTTTTGGATTCAATTTGTGTAGTCATGCGCTCTAATTACAATAGCAATATTATGACATACAACCAGTTCTAAAATATATATATATATATTTTTTTTATTTCACAACCTATTGTAAATTAAAATAAAAAAAGATATACGATGAGATAATTTTGTTAACCAACTGATATTTTATTGTTGAAATGTAATTAAGAAAAAATATTTAGATTTTATAAAAAGTGTTCTTTATCAAATTATTAATTTATTTTTAGCGTAGTTTGTGTTAGTATAAATCTTATTATTGATGTTTGAAGATATGTATGTTATTGTAACTTTTATTATTGAAAGTTGGGTTCTGGATATATATATATATATATATATATATATATATATATATATGGGTCGGTCTCTTGTCCAACACAATTTCTGACAACTGTGCATGAGCGCCACGCCGCTGTTTTTTTTTTCGGTATAATTTTTTATTTTTTCCCTCAAAATTTATGACAAAAATTTGTATGAGACCGTCTAACGGGTCGCTTACGTTAGACGGATCAAATAAAACCCAAACCCATCCCAAACCCACCCAAAACCCGCCCCCAAGCCCATTTTCACGTGCAGGTGTGTGTATTACCCGCGCCCCCACGCGCAGCCACTGGAGTATCACTATCTATAAAGTAAAGTATCACTATGTGTGAAGTATCACTAACTGTGAAGTAAAGCATCATTAACTATGAAGCGAAGTATCATTAGATGTAAATTTGTGAAATATCATTAACTATTAAGTGAAGTATCATTAGATATTAGATATAAATTTGGCAAAATATCATTAACTATTAATTGAAGTATCATTAGATATACATTTGGCGAGTATCATTAACTGTCTGTGAAGTATCATTAATTATGGATGAAGTATCATTAACTCGGAAGTGGAGTACAATATGATATTATTGATGATTAAACATTAATTATTAAATCCAGAATAGATAAATGTCCTTAACTATGAAAGGGGTATCATTAACTTAAGTATCATTATTTATGGGTGAAGTATCATTAACTCATATGTAAGTATCATTATTTATGGGTGAAGTATCATTAACTCACATGTGAGCATCATTACTTATTGGGTGAAGTATCATCACCTATGGAGTGGAGTCTCATTACTATGGAAAAAGGTATTACTAATTACAAAAGAAAATATAACTAATTAGAAAGAAAAGTGTCAATTTAAAACATAATCTCAAATTGAGAATCGGGTCTATGAATACAATAAAAACTCATTGTTGAGTAAAAAAAACATTTCATTAACATAGAGAAAAATATTATTGATTACAAAATACTACCTCCGTTTCATAATGTTTGTTGTTTAAGATTTTTTTTTTAGTTTCAAAATGTTTGTTGTTTTATATAATTTGACATCCTCTCTCCTAATTTTAACCCTCTCAAATCCTACAAGATTTTTTGATTCTAATTTACCTATAATATATGAAGAGAGAAAAATATATGAAGAGAGAAAATATTGTTAGTTTTTAGGAAAATATAGATGAATTAGATTTTATGGTATATATAAGGGATGGGTATATTTGTCCACGAAATTAATTCTTAATTCCAGATAAAAAAAAATAACAAACATTATGAAACGGAGGTAGTAAAATATCACTAATTATAAAAGAAAGTAACACTAATTACAAATAAAAGTATCACTAAAAATCTTTAACACGATCTCGATCTTGTGCTGCTGCATGTACCTCCGCACACAATTCAAATCCCCAATTTAAGATAAAAAAAATCAAAATTAGATTGACGCAGAAGAAGGGTGGCTTTTTGGTGTTGGAGGCCTGGATTCGATTCTTCTCCTAAATCAGCCTGCTCCATCGAGAAAGAGAAAAGAAGAGTGACTTTTTGGTGTTGGAGACCCGAATTCGATTCTTATTCTACTTTCCCAATTATCGATATCTTCTTCAACAAAAATCAGCAAACAACATACGAAACACCAATTATAAAAAATATAATTAACTTATGCAATCAATTAAACACCCACGGTGTCTACTTTTCGCAATACTTTCACCCCCAATAATAAGCACTCGCCATGTCAAGTCAGCCAGTCATTCAACTAATCTCGTCCGCTTCAAAGTTAGAAGCCGATTCATGAAGATCAAATAAAGGCAATGAAATTATTTTTCTACGAGGAGCGACAGATCAACTCTAGTTTCGTTCCAAACCTCCGCTTGACCCATCATCTTTGATTCTGATTGTGGGGCTGCCACTTGATGTAGACTAGAAAAAAAGATACTTTCGAGTTACAAGACACAATTTCCACCAACAAATCAAAACATATCACAATTAAAATTCAAGTTGGAGAACAACAGATGAGGTGGTGAGGCAATCGTGACAGCTATGGCTTCACCAGTGTGATGTGGAGAAAGGCGGCGATCGATGGACTGCAAACCAAATGAGGGTGAGAGAGAGAGAGAGAGAGAGAGAGAGAGAGAGAGAGAGAGAATGAGTATCAGTGCTCTGTTGTGAAGAGAAGCGGAGATGGAGAGAGAAAGAGAGGGCGCTGCTGCACAGAGGGAGAGAGAAAGAGAAGCAACATTTTTTTTACCTCTTTTTCTTTATTGTTTTATATTTAAATTGGATCCGGATCGGATGGAAATCCATCTAACGTAAAAGATCCATTAGACGGTCTCACACAAGTGTGTCCCAAACTTTATATCCTAAAATAAAATTAGTGAACTACAAAATTAAAGTGAATTGATTTAATTTATTTGATATGAATATGAATTTATATCCTAAAATGAAATTAATAAACCCTAAAAAATACAAAATAAACCCCTAACACCCCACCCCCCAACAAAAAAAAACACTGAAGCCTAAAAAAACCCCAAGAAATCCTAAAAAACACTAAACCCTAAATCCCTAAAGTCTAAACATTAATTGAGATGAAATAAATCATAATTTGAATTAAAGAAACTCGTATACGACAAGTTGTAGGCTCAATATTTTTTATGATTACGGATGATACTTTTTGTACTTCGAACTGATACTTTTTAATGTTAAGAATGATACTGTTTCTAACGAATTTTTTTTTTGAGCGGGATGGGTCGGGTTAGGGTTGATCCGCACGCATGAGCCGCTGATTTTATGCATTTTATATAGGTTTTCAAAATCTGATAAGAGACTTTGTGTGTGTGTGTGTACTGTCTGCCAATGGGTGGCAATGTAGCTATCACCTCACTAATTTTTACGAATAATGCTAACCAGCCAGAATCTGGCTAGCCAGAATCTAATTTTTTGATGATTAATAAAATTGTATTATTAATAAATTAATTATGTTAATTATTAAATGTTATGTTTTTACTATATTATCCTTCTGTCATAAAATTAGTGATTTGTAATTAATTATTAAAATCACTCCAGAAGCGGATCGGAAGAAAGGGGCGCAGCTTCATCTTCTTTCTTTTCTTCACTTCTTTATTTTTTTTCCATTTTCGATTTCTTCTGAATTGAAGCGCATATAGAGTTGCCCTAATTATTATGGAGAGCATCAATGTAAATTTATTGAATAATTAGTATTTTATTAATTAAATTAATTAATTATTAAAAATAATAAAAGATTCTGATGGCTGAAAATCACTACTCAATTTTTATTATGAAAATAAAAATTATTACTATAAGATAATGAATAATGACAATTAATACTTATTGATTAGACTTGAATTGAATGAGGTAGGTCGATCGCACCTATCCTCCAGCGACGACGGGATCGAGAAGAGGTATTATATAGTTGACAGACGATTCTCATTCCTCAAATACCTCAACCAAAGTCAATAATTCGTTTATCCCCCTTGTTTTTCTTTTTAGTAATTCTGAGTGCGTGTGTCTGTGGTAAGTAGCGCCTTGTTTCTTTTATTGTTTACAACTTAAATTTGAACAATTGGTAGTTAATTGAAATTCGTTATAGGGTACGTTTAAGAGCCAGAACAATAAACGCAATCAGATCGCTGTACATATTCATGAATTCCACTCTGTACTGATAATATAATATTACTCCATTTAAATAGAAGATTCATTGTTGTGTAGACTGTACAGTCATCTGACATTTGCACATTCTATATTGATTGCAATTCACACCCTCAAAACCAATATTGATTGCATTTCACAACCTCAGAACTAATCGATCAAAACTACTACTATAATAAAAGTGTGATGTTTTACAAATTTTGATTTACCTATTATATCTTTATTATAACTTTAATTTAAGGGTAATTGTGTAATACAATATATAATGTGTATTTATAATGTAAAATCCACTATATTTAATGTATTTCTAATTTTAACTAACATATTCTTTTTTAATTAACACGCTAGACAATTCATTAATATATTTATATTACAATAAAATATAAATTATGAATTAATATATGTACAATGCATAACACATGTATTCATGTCAATTATTTTTCTGTTTTTCATATGATGAGTGCATGTATGTCTAATTTATTTTTTAGTAACAATTTAGGGATGTCGAAATTTCCACAATTCAAAAGGTGACACTATTGAAACAATTTAAAAATCATGTTGAATTGCAAAATTGGTTAAGTACAAAGTAATTTAATTATCTGGGAATTAGCCCTATAAGTATAATTTTTATTCAATATATTTAAAATTTAATTTCTACTTATAAATTATTTATTCACATCATGTGATATAAATAATTCAAATATTAGTGAACTAAAATATATAAAAAATAACAAAAATATTATATATTGTGTATAAATTGATACAATTTTATACTTATAGGAGCACCAAAAAAAATTATTATCACAATAAACTTTACAATTACTCATCAGTCTAAAGATATATATTTTTTATATTAATGTAAAATCATAGAGGCTAATTTCAAATATATAGATTGAGAAAAAAAAAGATATTATTCATAAATAAATATATTAATTTGAATTTTATTACATGTAATTTAATATATATATATATATAATATGAAATAACACTATGTCGTTTCTACCATGAAGCAAACGACACCCCAGACCCTATTATTTTCATTAAAACTAGTATTTCTCCTATGTGATGCACAAATAATAATTTAGTTTTTTAGATATGTAGTATTATGATTATTTTTGAATTCTAAATGTTGTGTTCAACTTTTAAAAATTAATAAAATGATCATATGCACATGCGTAAATTAATCAGATAAAAAGATCAATTTTGTATAGTTACGACAAACAAAAAGAAAATTAAATTTTAGGAACTAAACAAAAAATCCATGTTAGAAAGATCGAATTGGAACATTTCAAACATCACGATTTATAATTAAATAGCAATGTATAATTCTCCATGATTAAAAAATATTTAATTTCTTTGAATATATGACACGTATAAAATATGTAATTATTTAATTATTTTAAATGATAAAATTGAAATAGAAAAATAATAAAGTATCGCAAATTATTATTATTATTATTATTATTATTATTATTATTATTATTATTATTATTATTATTATAGTGCAACACAATTGAAAATTATTTTTCTATGTGATAAATGTAGAGTAGAGTACTACAAATCCTCTACCGATGCATAAAAAGGTAAAATATAAAATATTACAAATCTCAAATTTTCAAGTAAAAAATAATAAATAAGATTGTAAAAATTTGTTAAAATACAACAGTTGTAATCTAAATCATCATGGAAAATGCAAAAAAAAAAACACAATAGAAAAAAAATTACAACAATAATGTCACTACTGTTGTCTATTAACTCAAAATTGTTGTCTATTATACAAAAACTGTTGTCTAAAATATAATAGTTAAATCATGTGATACACAACGATTTATACCACAACCGTTGTTTATCACACGATTTTACCTTAATATATGTATGGATAGATAGTTGGCTAAATAAATATATGAATTATCCACATTCAATTAATAATTCTTTTGAAGTCAAGTATTTTAAATATATAAAGGATCATATACAACTTCTGAATAAAGTTTATAATGTCTTAATCTTCAACAAATTTGGCCTTAATTCCTAACTTATCTAACATTTGAAAAACTCTTAGATATTATTAGATTTGATTTATTTTCAAAATTAAAATATACGCTAATAGAACCTATGACATAAAATTAAATACAAAATTATAAATTGAGATATTATATTATATTATATTATATAAATAAACTTTTCATTCCTTAATGCATGTATTACCTAAATGATATTATTGGATATGCCAATTATAACAATTATATTTTGTTGAAATAAATTTTTAAGTTGAGTAATATGTCACAGTTTGAGATTTAAAATATTTAAAAGTGATTTTATTGTTGATAAACCAAGAAATAATAAATGAATTTCTTTAAAATATATTAGTGTATTATTATTATTTTAAGAATTTTTGTTACCTCAAATCATTTTTATTATTTCGCCTCATGCTCCATATTGTGTCAATATGACTTTAATAAGTTATCATATATACAATAATTCATTTTAGAAAATTACTAATTTTTACAATACCATTTTAACTAGGGAAAAATTTAGCTTAATTATG
This sequence comes from Perilla frutescens, assembly GCA_026008535.1. Lineage (NCBI taxonomy): Eukaryota > Viridiplantae > Streptophyta > Magnoliopsida > Lamiales > Lamiaceae > Perilla > Perilla frutescens. The sequence goes on from BRKX01000015.1 coordinate 36,690,222, forward strand.
CTATAAAAAATGTAGACTTTAGTTGCCAAATTTGGGCAAATAAAATAATTTATTTTTTAAATATCATTTCATGTACTTCTCAACCAAATATTTATTTATTACATTACGGTTATTCGACTTTTCAATTATTAGCTATCCACAAGTATACGAAGTAACTGTATTACAATGTTGAGCAAGATCATAGTCTATATGATACGACCTGAGTCGAGGAAGGACTTGACCAAATTAGGGTGTCTGAGGGACCGATGACAAGAACCCGAGCTAAGAGGTTCAAGGAGAGCCTCAATGGATTCATTCAAGAGGTCTGGAGCCAAGAGTCGTCCAAGCGACCAGTGGAGGGAGAGGAACCTGAGCTCAAGTGGAAGACAGTGATCTCAAATTGTGGAACGGACTAGCGCGAGCTACAATACGAGTCAGGACGTGAGCAGCCAGTCGCGCCAGTTGGCGCGAGCTACAGCGTGAGTGGACCCGGTCGCGCCCGCGATGCTTTGAGCTTCGAAATTGGCGCGAGTCACAACGCGACTCGAGACACGAGTGACCCGATCGCGTCCGCGGCATGTTTGCCATTGGGCTGAGCGCGACCCGGGACGCGACTGAGCCTGTGTCGCGCTCAAGTGGAGCCTGTTCCGGATTGGCGAGTTTTTATGTTTTATTCCCTATTTCTCTTAGGATTTTATTTATGGATTATTTATTTTGGGCTCAACTATATAATAGTTGCTTCTATTGTAATTCAGGAGACATTATTCATTATATAAATTTTAATTTAGCGAGTTATTTCTCTCTGGAGAATTCTCTCTTTCTCACGCACACACCGTGAGAATTCTTCTACTTATCAAACAGTCAACCCATAACTTTTTGTGGCATCACCATCAATCGCGAGTTTGTGTTTCTAATTATTTGCAGGTTTCGTCGAGATTCATCGTCAGGGTTCGATTCATTGAGAGGCTAGGGTTCGAGGTTTTTTCCAATTCCACCGTTTTAACCTGATACTCCTGGGCGGATCGCATCAAGTGGTATCAAAGCTTCGGCTTTGTATCAGGTTTCAATTTTATCCTATATTTAATTTCGATTTAGATTTCTGTGTTTTCTCGCCTATTTAAAAAAAAAGTCGAAAATCAGCACAAAAAAATACGCTGATTTAAAAAAAAAGAATAAAAAGGCGGGAAATTTTTTTGCATTTTCGTTGATTTTCGTTTTGTTATTTGGGTTCTCTGAGGCTTATAGATAGTCCGTAGAAAAGTCGAAATTTTTTTGTGAAATTTTGAAATCTTTCGAATTTTCGGTAGATAATTTTGGGCATTTTGTGGTATTGATATATATTGTTTGGGAAGTCGTATTTTGGTGTTTGGGAGTGAATTGAGTAATTTTGGTATTGTGAAAAAAAAAAGAGAAAATTTGTGGTGGCATTTTAGTTTTTTTGCTTGTGTAAGTTGTTTAGTCTTTTCGGTGTGATTGTGAGATTAGGAATTTCTGTAGAGAGAAATTGGAGTGGTAAAAGGTAGAGAGGTGAGATCAATCGAGTGAAAAAAAGCCAAATTGAGTGATACACGAGTGCATACACGTGAGGGAGAGCTAGAACATTGTGTAGGATCCATTCATTTTCTTTTCTAGTTTTGTTTTGCATTTTAATTATTTTGTTCTGTTCTTTTGATTACATCAGCAGTTGTATTTGAAAAAAAAATCATGAAAAAAAGAGTAAAAAAAAAGAGTCGATTATGTCTAACAAATATGAAGGTACCAGTGATAAGTCAAAGAAGGCGGCCGAGGCCGGAGGGGACATAGTCCAGAATTTTGACCCCAAAACTACAATTGAAACCATACAACAACACATGACAAGGTTGTTCTGCACTGAGTTGACTGCATTGAACAAGAGACTGGATAATTTGGAGAATTCAGTACAGAAGAAGACTCAGCAAGGTGGACGAAGCGGAAAGGGAGACAGAGGCGGCCGAGTGGAAGCTAGGCGATATGCACATGTAGAGAGGGAAAGATGAGGATGTTATGATTCCTATAGTGAAGACTATGAAGAGGAAGATAGAGCTTCTGCAGCAGGAGGACGGAGGCATGGGAAAAACCAAAATCGAGAAGATGATCATCTAGGAAACATCAAGATGAACATTCCATCATTCCATGGGAAGAATGACCCGACATCCTATCTTGAGTAGGAGTGCAAAGTGGAGATGGTGTTTGACTGCCACAACTATTCAAAACTCAAGAAAGTGAAGCTGGCAGCAGTCAAGTTCTCAGATTACGCTCTAGTGTGGTGGGAACAGTTGACAACCTTTAGGCGGTGAAATGAAGAACCACCAATCGACACATAGACCGAGATGAAAGTAGTGATGAGAAGACGGTTTGTACCGAGCTACTACTACCGAGAGCTACACACTAAGCATCAAACCTTGAGGCAAGGCTCAAGTAGCGTAGACGAGTAATTCAAGGAGATGGAGATAGCCATGATTCGGGCTAATGTGGTAGAAGATGATGAGGCGACCACAACTAGATTCTTAGCCAGGCTAAATAGAGAGATAAGAGACATAGTGGAGTCGCAACCATATGTGGACTTGAATGATGTAGTGTAGCTGGCGGTCAAGGTGGAAAACCAGCTCAAGAGGAGGGGTAGACAGAACCGAGCCGGTTCATCTAATTGGAGGCAAAGTTAGAATACCAACATACTTCCATGGAAGACGAACCAAGGAAAGAAAGAGGAGAAACAGTCTTTCTCTAAACTAAAAATTGAGACACCTATCACACCCAGTTCCAACAAATCGGAGTTGTCTGCAAATCAAAATCAGGACATCAAATGTTTCAAGTGTCAAGGTAGAGGGCATATAGCCAGCTAATGTCCAAATCGGAGGGTGATGATTTTGAAGGACAGTGGAGAGATCGTGACTGAAGACGAAGCATCGGATAATGAGATACCTTCTTTGTCAGGAGGGTCGAGTGATGAAGAGTATGCAGCGCCTGCAATACTTACTTTGGTGGCCAGAAAGTCTTTGAGCTTGCATACCAAGAGTGTAGAGGAGGAGCAACGAGATAACATATTCCATACCCGATGCTATATTCTAGATAAGGTATGTAGTATGATCATCGATGGGGGGAGCTGCACTAATGTAGCAAGTGTGGTAATGGTGACCAAACTGGGACTTCCAGTTTTGAAGCATCCGAAGCCATACAAGTTGCAGTGGCTGAATGACAATGGAGAGACGAAGGTGAACAAGCAAGTTCGAGTTCCCTTCAGAATTGGGAAGTATGAGGATGAGGTACTATGCAACGTCGTGTCAATGCAAGCTGGGCACATTCTGTTAGGGCGTCCATGACAGTATGATCAGCGTGTGAAGCACGATGGCTTCACCAATAAGTACTCTTTTGTACTTAATCAGAAGACGGTGACACTAGCACCTCTTATACCTTCCCAAATATATGAGGATCAAGTGAAACTATAGACGGAGGCCGATCTGATGAAGAAGGATGGAAATGGAGGAAAGGTTGAAAAGGAGTTAGTCCAACATTCATGTTTTGCATTGGCTAGTGACTTGAAGTGGGCTGTGCAAAATGAGCAGCCAATGTATCTGTTGGTCCGCAAAGATGTGCTTTTGAATACTAACCATCTTAATCAATCTTTGCCTAGTTCTGTGATGTCTCTTTTGCAGGAATACGAAGATGTCTTTCCCGAAGAGATGCTATCGGGTTCGCCACCAATTCGTGGGATCGAGCACCAAATTGACTTCATTCCAGGTGCCACCCTACCAAATCAACCCGCCTACCGATGTAACCCCGAGAAGACCAAAGAACTAGAATGACAAATTATGAGCTGTTGGACAGAGGTCAAGTGCGGGAGAGTTTGAGTCCTTGTGTGAGTCTTGTTCTACTCGTGCCCAAGAAGGACATTTTCCTGAGGATATGTGTCGACTGTCGAGCCGTCAACAACATAACGGTAAAGTATCGACACCCTATTCCCCATTCAGATGATATGCTAGATGAACTACATGGTGCTAGTGTGTTCTCTAAAATTGACTTGAGGACTGGGTACCATCAGATTAGGATAAAAGAGGGGGATGAATGGAAAACGACATTTATAACAAAATTGGGTTTGTATGAATGGTTGGTGATGCCATTTGGATTAACTAATGCTCCTAGTACTTTCATACGCCTGATGAATCATGTTTTACGTGCTTTCATAGGTAGATTTGTTGTGGTTTACTTTGATGACATTTTGATTTATAGCAAAAATGAAACGAGACATGTTGAAAATTTAAGATGTGTATTAGATGTTTTGAGGAGAGAACAGTTATATGCTAACCTTAAGAAATGCACCTTTTGCACAGATAAGATTGTGTTTCTTGGTTTTGTTATTAGCGCATATGGTGTACAGGTGGATGATGAAAAAGTTCGAGCCATTAGGGAGTGGCCGACCTCCACCACTGTTGGAGAAATCCGGAGTTTCCATGGGCTTGCGAGCTTTTACCGAAGATTTGTGCCATACTTTAGCGGTATAGCAGCACCCATGAAGGAGGTGATCAAGAAGAACATCGAGTTCTACTGAGGAAATGAACAAGAGAACGCGTTCAACACGCTTAAGGAAAAATTAACACACGCCCCGGTACTTTCTCTACCTAACTTTGCTAAAACTTTCAAAGTTGAATGTGATGCTTCTGGTGTTGGTATTGACGCAGTTTTAATGCAAGAGGTTCGACCGATTGCATACTTTAGCGACAAGCTGGGAGGGGCGATATTGAACTATCCGACGTACGATAAGGAGTTGTACGCATTGGTCCAAGCATTGCAAATGTGGCAGCATTATCTATGGACAAAAGAGTTTGTGATCCACACTGACCATGAGTCCTTGAAGTATTTGAAAGGAAAACACAAGCTGAACAAGAGGCATGCTCATTAGATGGAGTTCATCGAGACATTTCCATACGTCATCAAGTACAAGCAAGGAAAGGAGAACGTGGCAGCTGACGCACTTTCTAGAAGGTACACATTGCTTACTACTCTAGATGCTAAGCTACTTGGTTTTGAGAGTTTGAAGAACTTGTATGCGGGAGATGATGATTTTGGTGAACTTTATAGTGCATGTGAACAATCTGGCAGTGGCAAGTTTTTTAGGCATGATGGGTTTCTGTTTCGGGAAAATAAATTGTGTGTGCCTAATTGCTCTATCCATGATTTGTTGTTGTTGGAAGTACATGGAGGTGGTTTGATGGGACATTTCGATGTGGCTAAGACTTCATCTGTTTTGCATGAACATTTTTATTGGCCTCATATGAAACATGATGTGAAACGTGTCTGTGGTAAGTGCATTACTTGTCGACAGGCTAAGTCTAGAGTCCAACCTCATGGTTTATACACTCCGTTACCTATACCTACATGTCCTTGGATAGATATTTCTATGGATTTTGTGCTAGGTCTACCTAGAAGTAAACGTGGTCGGGATTCTATATTTGTGGTTGTTGATACATTTTTCAAGATGGCACATTTCATTCCTTGTCACAAAACTAATGATGCATCCTATATTGATGATTTGTTTTTCAAAGAAGTTGTTAGATTGCATGGCATGCCCAGGACTATAGTTTCTGATAGAGATGCAAAGTTTTTGAGCTACTTTTGGAAGACTTTGTGGTGTAAGTTAGGTACCAAACTACTGTTTTTTACTACTTGTCACCCCCAAACTGGCAGTCAGACTGAGGTAGTTAATAGAACTTTGTCTACATCGTTGTGTGCCTTAATAAAAAAGAACATTAAAACTTGAGAAGATTGTTTGCCGTATGTTGAGTTTGCTTATAATAGGTCTGTTCATTCTGCATCTCAATTTTCTCCGTTTGAAGTAGCTTATGGTTTTAATCCTTTGACTCCTATGGATTTAATTCATTTACCTGTTCAAGAGCATATTAACCTTGATAGAGAAAGTCGAGCTGATTTTGTTAGACAGATTCATGAGAAGGCAAGGGTAAACATTGAGAGGTGCACTGAGCAGTATGCCATAAAGGCCAACAAAGGGTGAAAGAAAGTTGTGTTTGAGCCTGGTGATTGGGTTTGGTTGCATATGCGGAAGGAGAGATTTCCAGTACAACGGCGATCCAAGTTACTTCCAAGAGGCGATGTGCCATTTCAAGTGGTGGAGCGTATAAGACAATGCCTACAAGCTGGATCTTCCAGGTGAGTGTAATATCAGTACTTCATTTAATGTTGCTGACTTGAGCCCTTTTGAAGTAGGTGATGAGCTGAATTTGAGGACAAATCCTTTTCAAGAGGAGGGGAATGATACAACCCGAGTCGAGGAAGGACTTGACCCAATTAGGATGCCCAGGGGACCGATGACAAGATCCCGAGCTAAGAGAGGTTCAAGGAGAGCCTCAATGGATTAATTCAAGAGGTCTGGAGCCAAGAGTCATCCAAGTGATCCATGGAGGGAGAGGAACCCGAGCTCAAGTGGAAGACAGTGATCTCGAATTGCAGAACGGACTGGGGCGAGCTACAACACGAGTCAGGACGCGAGCAGCCAGTCGCGCCAGTTGGCGCGAGTGGAGGCGCGAGTGGACCCGGTCGCGCCCGTGACACTTTGAGCTTTGGAATTGGCGCGAGTCATAACGCGACTTGAGGCGCGAGTGACCCGGTCGCGCCCACGGCATGTTTACCTTGGGTCTGAGCGCGACCTACAGCGCGATCCGGGGTACGACTGAGCCCGTGTCGCGCCCAACTGGAGCCTGTTCCGGATTGGCGAGTTTTTATGTTTTATTCCCTATTTCTCTTAGGATTTTATTTATGGATTATTTATTTTAGGCCCTACTATATAAGGGTTGCTTCTATTGTAATTCAGGAGACATTATTCATTATACAAATTTTAATTTAGCGAGTTATTTCTCTCTGGAGAATTCTCTCTTTCTCACGCACACACCGTGAGACTTCTTCGACTTATCAAACAGTCAACCCATAACTGTTTGTGGCGTCACCATCAATCGCGAGTTCGTATTTTCAATTATTTGCAGGTTTCGTCGAGATTCATCGTCGGGGTTCAATTCATTAAGAGGCTAGGGTTCGAGATTTTCCCCAATTCCACCGTTGTAACCTGATACTCCTGGGCGGATCGCATCACTATAGAAACTAAAAACTTAATTATAATGTGAGTATTACACGACAATTTTCTAAGTACTAGCTAGGCAACGTATTCAAGGTTTGATTTTATGCCTACTAAAGATATATAATTAAATAAAGGCAAATGAAGATAAACGGAAAAAATTAGGATCTAATATCATAGAGGAAGAAATAATCTAAAACATCGATTGCATACATGATGGTGCGCATTGTGTGAACCCCACTCTTATGTAATAGTTTGCAAACCACAAATAAAAGGTGAACTACACTTGATAAATTGGGTGTAACAGACTTACACCTAGCGATGTTGATTAGATTCGAACTCTAGATCTTTGGTCTCGAGATTACACCATCCGACCACTAAGTAATTCATAAAGTATAATAATTGTAAGTATCTTATCATAGCGGTGTTGTTGGGTTTCAAACACAAGATTTATGATCTCGAGCTTACACCATTTCAACACTAGATCATTCACAAAGGACAATAATTATAAATATCTTAGTCATGCATCACACAGTGGGTCTATCTACTTTCATAAATGACAAAAACTTGTATAAGATCATTTTAAGGGTCAAATTTCATAAGACAGGTCAAAGTTCGGATCTAATTTTATCCTCAATTTAAGAAATCAATTTCAACTAATTAGAAAAAGAATATTAATTCATGTATGCTACAAAATCAAAGAGAGAAATTTCATGTGTGAGGCAAAACATAGGGCACTAAATGGTCATTTTCCCTTATTAATTATCATGTATACTTTGAATTTGTGATAACTTTGCTGCTCAATTTTGAATTTGGAAACTACTGAATTACAAATATGATCAGTAGGTTCGAAAATATGTTCAACTAATTTTTTTCTAAGCTATTTATCATGTATGTTTAAAAATATATTTTTAAACGTGCCTTGAATTTTTTAAAATGAATTTTCGAAAATAGCCTTGTATGAAAAATATATTAAAAAATGAATGGATATATTTTAGTAATTAGTAATTAATTAATTTTTAATTAGTGGTGTATAAAATAAATTATGTGGAGTATTTAGACACACACCCTACTATAAAGTATAAATATTATATTTTTACTTTGTACCTTAAGGGGCGTTTACTTTAAAGGATAGATTAAATAGATTAGATTAACAATGTATGGTATTGAGTATTTGATGGATTTGAGCTTTAAAATGATTCAATTTATCAAAGTATATAGTAGATTAGACTATATTATTTTTTATCAATCTAATCTATCTAATATATCATTTAAGGTAAACACGCCTACCTTTTCCCTTTTATTTTTAGATTAAAGAAGTTATTTTAATGTTGTTAATATATTCTTCTAATTAATATTTTCTAATTATAATATAGATTATAACTTTAAATTTTACACTTTCAAAATAACTTTTAATTTTACATATTATAATATTTTTAATTAATAGAAAAATCATACAAATTACGTGTAACATGTGATCTCCGCTAGTACTAAAATAAATGTCTTAATTAAAACTTAGGTGCCGGCGCCTGGCCAACTCAACATGCATGTGGGCGCTGATCAACTAACTCAATTCCATGTCTTTATTATATGTTTGTATCACGTCACATGTTTCACTTTATCAATACATCTGACATCATTGGTCATAGACTCGTAATAAATATGATTATTAATTAAAGATTACTCCCTCCGTCTCATTTATGTAGTCCACTTTATCCTCGAATGTATATTAAAAATATTTATGAAAACAAGATATTGAAACTTAACTTCTATTATTACCCTTACTTAAAATTAATGACTCTAAAATATTTAACTGGTTGAGTTTTAATTTTCAATACATACCAAAGATATTGGCACACCGTCATTTGATGTACAAAATACACTTGCGGGCAAATAGTCCACAAATGTTTAATCTGCCCTCAATGGCTAGTATAGCTGATGAAGACGGATGTCGATCCCACAAGGAGTGTTCATAACCTTCTGTCTTTTCTTAGTTTTGGTTTGGGTCTTCAGTGTCACTCTAAAAACCTTGCTAATAAACTTAAACTAACTAAATGCTGAAAAGGAAATCACAAGAGAAAATATCAGTAATAAAAGTTGCTCAAGTCAAAGCACCGAGTCATTCGGTAGGTATGCGCAATCCTGGGTAAAACATATGTAATTACCTCTACTACCCATTGTGCCCACACTAGCAGAAAGGTCAAAAACCGAATCCCCATGGCCAACTATGGGTAATTGTCACTTTGAGGGTTAACCGGTTACAGAAAATAGATACGATCAGCCACTCCCCAATCACTTCTTACATTATATCATCTAGATGATGCGATCGGCACCTAGGGACCTAACTATACAGGAACCTAAGGAGAGAATCACATAAAGGTTTTGCAAGTATAGCAGCTTTGAGGATGAAAGTGACCCGATTCTAATAGGTTTGACACGGTCTTGTGCCTGCATATACTACTCAATCTTAACTACCAAGGCTGTCACCCCCGGAATTGTTACTATGCGGGTATCGAGGCATGGTCACCTATACACTCCCACGTAACTAACACTAGTACCAGTTAATTAGAAATGCGCGCTTTCATCTCCAATCACCCTTTACCTATGTCTAAGTGAAAAACAAGTTAAGATTGTGAACTCTTAAGGCGTTAAAGTCCGATTACCTCATGCACATATTCTACCCTTAGACCATTACTTTGACCTGAACAGTGGGTACTTAGCCACTAAACATAAAAACGAAAGTAAAAGAAATAATAAAAGACATCTTACTTGGAAAGGAAATAACTAGATTAACTTCTAGGCTCAACCCCAGTTTTGCCAATAGAACAACTGAACTACCTCTCTGCGGGCAAATCGCCAGCTTCAGGCAGACAGAATATCCAGAAAATAAACTAAGTACGAAAATGGGAAGTTGTATCTTCGAGGTGCAAAACGTGCTCTCCGAATGAAAAATAGATAACAGTATTTATAGCAAATGAATTAAGGCTTCAAGCAGCCCAGATTTCACCCACGCAGGGGCTCTTGCACTCCTCCACTTCACCACGTTCATGCTCCATGTTCTTCCTTGATTTTAGGAGTGATAGCAACAAACCCTAGCGCCTCCAGTAGCTTCCTGATGTCTCCACTTCCTTCCCGACGTGTCTGGACCTCCCCAGGACTCAGAACTGACCGCCACATCGCCTCCACGTGCATAAAGGAGCTGGCCCGCGATTCTGTTGCGTAATTCTCGCAACAACTTTGACTGGGTGCTCGGCAGGCAAATTGGTCCTTTGTGCCCTCAGCATAAATAGCACTTGCCTGTGCCTGTTGTGGTGGTTTTGTGCCCTCATCCTCCTGTAATCAGTTTTACCCCCAAACTAGACTAGACTCTATACTAAACACTTACAAATGGTGTAAAAAGATAAAGGAAAAAGCACGAATATGAGTCTTCATCAGATATATTTGTATATTACAATGATAATTAATACTATTTATATTTATGAGATTATATAATTGAGACACTTCAAAATAGTAATAGATACTATCTAAATAGGACGGAGGGAGTATATTAATATAAAAGTACACAAAATCTCACACATACACCTAGAATTACTGTTGATTGCGGCAATATGGGATTTCCCACCATATTAGGTTACATCTTATATTTTACAATTATAAGTACACATTATACTAATACGAGACATCATGCCAATATTAAATTTGATGATATTTTACTACTATCTATACTCAATTAAATTCTTTTGCCTTGTAATTATTACATATATTACAAAAGTTTGTAATATACGAAGGATCCAAGTCGTGAACACACCAATGTGTTTAAGATATATGGATAATTAGTTTTTTTTTTTACTTACACACCCGACCTATGGTATATTGAAGAGATTCGAACACGTGACCTTTGGTCTCCAAATAATCTTACTCCATCACTAGGTCATCCCCACCGCCACTAAAATATATGGTTAGTTTATGAAGCAATGTGTCGTGTTTTTACATTAATATTGAACCGAACCAAATATGATATGACATTAGTGATGGATATCAGCACGAAGACTGCCTACTTAGTGAATATTTTTAGGGGAGTTTCTAAATGCACCACTAAAATTACTCTTTGTACCACACTTACTCCATGCACCACTATTTTTACTCTTTGCACCACACACATTTACATAACTACCCTTCACTCCAAAAATATTTGTTTTACATGAAAAAAAAAAAAATATTCGGAAACAAAATTTCGAACACGTTCGTCTTGTTCGAAAATATTAATTCGAACAACTCATACTTAGAAAAAAAAAGTTGGTTCGAAAACTAAAGTTTGAACAACCCCCATTTGTTCGGAAACTAAAGTTCGAACAATCCTCATTTGTTCAGAAACTAAGGTTTGAACGACACTTAGATAATTTCAGGATACAAAGGTGTTAGAAATTATTTTCCGAACAAACTATGTTCAAAAATTAAAGTTCGAACCACTCCAATATTTTTGAAAAATTGAATTCGAACACATTGAACTCCGTTTTTTCTGCAAGTGTTGTTCGAAAAATGGAGTTCGAACCACTCCAAAATGTTCGAAATTTTCAGTTCGAACATATCGCGATCTGAACAAAAAAAACCTCCACAACACTTTCTAAACTCGATTATTTTTTATCAATACACTCTTACTAGCATCTAATTAATACTTCTAATAAACTATTAGAAGTTGATGAATACTTCAATTAATTTATTTTCTTTTTTAATTTTTTTTAGTTTTGAATTTGTGGTGCATTGAGTAATTTTAGTAATATGAACAAGTAATAAAAGGGTATTGAAGTAATTTTATAATTATTTTATTTTTTATTTTTTTCTTTTGTGGTGCAAAAAGTAAATTTAGTGGTGCAAATAGAAACTCCCTATTTTTAGTCTGGATTTTCTTGTTGTGTGTAAATTATTTATATCATTTCCTTTCGAGAAGAGTACTTTCTAAGTTGGAACACGTTGTATTTTAAATATTTGGAAGATAAAATATGACTCAAAACAATCTCTCCTATAGAAAATTAACTTTATTATTTTAGAAATTTTCAATAATATTACGATAATTATAGAAAGTAATTTATATCATCATATAATATAAATTTATAAACTATATACTAATTATAATACACATTATTTACTAATATTAATATTAAATTATTTATAATTTTATAGAAAAAAGAATAATGCTAGCTAGCCAGATTCTGGCTAGTCAGAATCTGATTTTTTAATAATTAATAAAACTATATTATTAATAAATTAATTATATTAATTATTAAATGTTATGTTTTTACTATATTGCCCTTCTGAAAGGTACAAGATGAAGAACGCCGATCTCTGAATTTTTTTGTTTTTGGAAAATATTGTCCCAAATAATATTGCTGATTTTTTGGGAATGATCGGTAATATTCATTAGAAGCGGATTTGATTTCGAGCAGACATTAAAAGCGGATTTTTTTTAGCTGACATTAGAAGCAGAAATTAATTGAAGGATTAGCCCTAATTATTATGGAGGGCATCAATTTAAATTTATTGAATAATTAGTGTTTTATTAATTAAATTAATTAATTATTAAAAATCACTACTCTAGAAGGAATTACATTATATATATATATATATGTGTGTGTGCGCGCGCTTAAAAATTATTAACACGTGACGTGTATTTGATCGACTAAATAATGTATTAAAAATAGAATTTCTGTAGAATTTTTACTAAATTATACCTTCAAATTTAGTAATTAAATTATTACTGAATATATGAATCTACTAAATTATACGTGTGTAACACAAAAATTTGTATTTAATTTAGTAAAACATAAAATGTGTACAATTTAGATGATTTTCAGATTAAAATATATTTCTTGGATCAAATCTTTATTTTTCTTCTGATTCTTCTCTTCAAAAAACTTAATTTTCAAACGGTCTTTGAAATCTTCAGAGTAAATTTATCTAATAGATTTTCTCGAATTTGTTGTTTGAACTTGCTCTTCGACGTTTTTGAGGAAGATTTTTATCCTATGAATTTAGTGAAGAACGAATTTCTTCTAAAATTCTTAAACTCTTCAAATGACTTCTGGTGTTTGTTTATAATTGTAGGTATGATTCCTGGTGTGATTTTCAACTAATATGAAGACTCTTATTTATAATTGTAGGTAGGAGTATCTAGGACTGACGTGATACGATTGTAGTATTTTATAAATCACATAATATAAATTCAATCATCCTAGATCATGCAATATTCTAGGATAATGACATCGCACTAGATTATCAAAGATTATAAGAATGCCTGGATCCATTGAGATTGACAACCTTGATGCGGAATATTTCTATGAACAATCTCTAAACCCGAACACGAACAGGGGATTGGTATTATGGCATTTCTCAACTAAATCTCCTTATTCCTTCTATGGGACCTTCATTTTTCTTCCAAATGGGGAGAAGTAAAAATTGCGTTCGATTTAGTGTGTTGGAGACCATAACCAAGGGGGCTATATATACTATTTAATTAGGGCACCCATAAAACCCTAATTAGAACAGTATTTGGTATCTACTTATTAATTCCATATCAATTACGTAGCCCATGGACTATTACCTTATTAAGACCATTTAATTAAGTCTACAAATATTTAAATAGCAAATATAATTGCATAAAAATATGTTACCTATATTTAGATTATTTAGGAAATCAAAAAAATTTCCTAACAATCTCCCACTTGGGTTACATATTATACCAAAAGCAATTATATAAAATAGATCTATAGTTGCGCAACATGCTGTTTATTTTCAGTCTACGCCTTAACAATCTGGTCCATCTTATATACTAGCAATGGAACTACCGCGATATTCACCACATTATAACTCGTGATTAAACCCCGATAATCACCATACACTACTACAAAAAATCAGTAAGACAACGGTTTTTCACGCACATAGACAACGGATTTACAACGGTAATGAGAACCGTTGTAAATCTGTTCACTTTCTGTTATTTGATGAATAAAAAGACAACGGTTTATAAAAATAACCGTTGTCAATTAACAACGGTTTCTTCAAAACCGTTGTTATTTTACAACAGTTTGCAAAGAACCGTTGTTATATTACAACGGTTTTAACTAAAACCATTGTATTTGAACAACGGTTCTTTGAAAATCGTTGTAATTTTACAACAATTTTATTTAAAACCGTTGTAATTGTACAACTGTTTAACTTAAACCGTTGTGAAGTTACAACAGTTTAGTTAAAATCGTTGTAAAATTACAACGGTTTTAACTAAAACCGTTGTAATTTTTTGTTGTCGAAAAAAAAATTACAACGGTTTTATATCTTTCTGTTGTAATTTCACAATGGTTTTTAGAATATCTGTTGTCTTTGTATTTCAAATTTTTAATTTTTAAATATAAAATCTGAAAAATCAATAATTAATAAAATAATTACATTAAACCAATCATAATGCAAAAGTTAATTAACCATCCAAAAATAATATATTTCAATACCAGAGCAACCAAAATACAATAAATTTTGATACAAAATCATCCAAAATACAGTAATATCTAAAGACAATTTATCTAAAATATCTCGTACTTTGATCCAATATGACATATCTAATGTTCAATTACAAAAAGAACGTATACTTCTAGATCTTGTAGTCATCACCCATGCACAAAACTACATGAATTCAAGTTCAAACACCACCATGTCCTAAGTCAAGGAAGATCCTATCATAAATATTTAAACATCTAATACTTAAAAAAAACCAACAATCACTTCTCTATATCAAAAATACCTTGTAAAATGATCTTTCATACATAATCAAGCACACAATTAGCCCATTTAGCATGAACTTCATCAATCTCCTTCGTAGAATATGGTTCTTTTCTAAACTCATTGACTTCTTGACAAGTGATGATATTGTGGTGTTGGCACTGGCAGCTGCAAGTAAAAAAAAAAAAAAAAGAACTGTATTCCTTTATCTCTAGTAACACTTCTGCTTGCTGCAGATAGCACCACTCGTTCTGATACAGATATGTCTTAGCATAACTGAACATCAATAGTACATACAAAAGTTTTTCAAGAGCCCACAGCATACACTACTTTCTAGTTTTTGAAAGACTATGGGAAATCATATGACCAACCATAATTTGAAGCCAAGATCCTCAAAGAAAATGTGCACTATCATGTAAAGGAACTAAATGCATAAGAAAGTATGTCTTACAGGTAGCAAAGAGAATCACTTCTGGCACAGTCCAAACAGAAGGCATGCTCACATGGGCTCTGAAATAACATAAGTTTGCCAACGCATCAGTTAAACATATATACAAAGAAAAATTGCTGCATGTAGGAAATATTTTTAGCTCTTCTTCATAGCTTCAATCAGATCAGACATTAATGTCAAAAGTGTGCTAAACCATAAAACCTTAAATAAAGGTGACAGTAACACAAAATCAAGTAAGGATTGCAACAAATAAAACTAAAAGATAGATACTGACTTTTCAAAAAAAGATTCACCAGTAGCTAATGATGTTCCTATATGAGGGGCACTAATAATCTTGAAGCAATCCAACAAGAATAACCATGCATAAACATTAAATACAACAAATGTGTATGTATAGCTTTTCATGAAGCCAAACTCAGGAAGAAAACATATGCCGAACAAACACAGAGTAGCAGACATGACTTGACGTACAAGCAGAAAGATTAATTGCTCATCAAAGCTCACAAGTTAAATAGATATTAAATATCCTTTTATATACTTCTGGTTCTTATTTTTCAAGTCACCAATTGCATTAGCTAATGTGGTGAAAAACAGGCTATCAAATCATGCCAAGGTTTAGACGTTTAGTATTAGGTTATTTAACAACTCAAATGCCACCAACAGACTGGAATTGTATACTTACCAGACGCCCATAAATAGCAACAGGGAAGTCACATCGAACAAAAAAATGAACACGCTCACCAAGCTGGTGACGGGACCTGCGTCCAACAGACTTGATAACAGCAGTTGCACATGCCGTACCCAGACTCTTCGCCACAGGAAGATCAGCTAACACAAGATGATCTGGGCATGCAACTGTGACAGTGTCCACAAGCACATGTTTTGCAGTTGAACCAGTTTCACTAGCTGGCTTGCTAAGCCGAATCTGCACCACAAGAGTAAAAAATGGAGCATAAACCGATTCTCAAAATAGCACAACATATCTCAAAATAGCACAAGAGTATAGGAGAAAATATTTCCACTCACATAAAATATTTTCAACGGGGGTATTGTTTAACATGTGTCGGGACAAGTTAAAATTAAAAACAATGCAAATTTAAATATAGGAAAAGATTGATAAATAAAGCGAATGCACCCCACAATGTGTGAGCTCATTCCTTAAATAATGGACTGACCTAGTAAGGGAAGTCGGGAACTATCTTCGCCAAGGAAAATCACCAGATCTCATAGCTGATTAACATGTGTATATCTACAGACTTAGGAAAACATTGAACCTGTACAAATAACCAAGTGTTATGGTCAGCAATAATATATATATATATGTAATTTGAAATATACAAACTAATTTCAACTCTTCTAAGAGGGATAAATATTTGTATATGCTGAATTAGACCTCCAAATTCATCTACTTGCAGCATTATGTCTACTTTCTCAATCAATGTCATTTTTAGCTCTTAAAACAGTCTGCTTCTTAGAAAACTCTGGTTTTTATGAAAAAAAAAATTGCAGCAGCCTAGTTGCTATCACATGCAAAATTCAAGAAACTCAACTAAATTGCCAGCTAAAACAATTGAAAAAACAAATTTTAGGAACAGAGAAAGAAGGAATCAAACCAAAATTAAACTATGAAATCCAACTGACAAAACAATCAGAATCATATTTCAAGAAGCAAATAAAAACTTAAACAAAACGTAAGTTAAACTTACCTGAGTGAATCAAGAAATACAAGAACTAGGACACAATAAAATTTGGTCTTATTTTATTTTATTTTTTGCAGAAATTGTTTAGCAATAAGCAAGAACAGAGCAGAGAGGGTAGTTTGAGAGCCCAGAAACTAATTCTGATATCTTAAACTGCGAAAAGACAGAAAATAAAATGTCTGGAAACTGTAAAGTTTAATTTGAGATGATTGGACTGTTTTTCCTTCTGGATAAAGTTCAGCTTTTTGTACCCTGTCTTTGTTGTTAAGCCCTTCCAAAGAAATTGTCTGGTCTAGTATTAGCTTCTCCCACTATTCTTGAAATCATTTTTCACTGAATAGTTTGAATAGCTCAACTTAAAATGTGTATATAAATTCAAGTTCATAATTCTAGAATACTCCACCAACTATTTTTCTAATATACTCGGTGCTCTAATCATAAAAATCATGTTACGAACAAAATTCAATATACGCATGAGAAGGATATTACTCATAGTAATATAATTAATTATATATATAGTGGATAGTAATATTACCACTTTTTGACGAAAATTAGAGGATGAATCTTATATTTTCAAACTGAGCAGAATTGCAGAAGTGAAGAAGAAGAGAACTACAAAAACCGCAAAACATTGAAATAGCAAAAACCAATCAAATTACCCCAAAAAATTAGCCCAAATAAATTATCACTCAAAAATATATGTCACTCACCTCCATAAACAGCTTCATCAGCTTGAGATTCCTCACTTGTGCTCTTGATATTGAACCATTTTCTGATGAGTTTCACTTCTGCACGAAGCAGCATCGAAGGGAGAGTGGCCGGTGAGGAAACTGTGTCGGGGTGATGCCGTGATGCTGAATTAATGGTGTGGGGCTGTCGGAGATTAGTTTCTAGTGAAAGTTCTGGAGACGGCGAAAGGTTTTGTAGAGCAGAGAAGAGGTTAGAGAGAGAGTTAGGGCTTTTGGAAAGGAATTTAGGAGTTTTTGGAGAAGAGGTGAAAGAGGGCGGCGAGAGAGGAGGGAGGAAGGAAAGCAGGAGGGTTTTATGATATATGTAACATCGAAATTGGCTTGACAATTGTCAGAGAAGAAAGCGGCTTCTATGTTTCAGAGAAGAAGAAGATGGAAGCTCTTTTTCTCAATTGGGCCACTAGGTTTAATTTCTGTTTTCGTAATTTTATTAAATATTAAATTAATATATTTTCTCAACAGTCCAATAACAACGGTTATAATTGTGTTGTTCAAAAAAATGCACTCATAGACAACGTTTTCTATAAAACCATTGTTATTATACAACGATTTTATTACAACCGTTGTTATCAGACAACGTAATTTTTAAAAGCGTTGTAAATTTAAAAAAAAACGCACATAGTCAACGATTTTCATCAAAATCGTTGTAAATTTTTAAATTACAACGGTTTTAACCGTTGTATTCCTGTGTTGTCCTAGCCTTTTTTTGTAGTAGTGATACTAATATACTCAATGACATAGATCAAATATGGTGAGTAGCATGGAAATTACATGTAATGCTCTAAATCATGTCAATTTCCAACTGATCCAACTTTAGTCTTTAATGAGATTAATTTCTTAATGTAATGCAAACATCACAAATGGAAAAATTAAGTGAATTCAGAATAAAATCAAAACCATCAACTGTATTCTGCAGAAAATAATCCAGAAATTGAAGTATCACATAGAACATAAACTCCCACTAAACTAAGGCATCATCATAAGTAACACCCATATTAGCAGTATGTTCATAAAAGACTTTAGGTGGTAATGCCTTAGTTAGTGGATCTGCTAGCATACTATCTGTTCCTATGTGTACTATAGAAATCTGTCCATTCTGAACTCTCTCCTTGACAACAAGAAACTTAATATTAATGAATTTCGACTTTGTGGCACTTCTATTGTTGTTGGAGTAAAGTACGGCTGAATTATTGTCACAATAAATCCTCAATGGCCTTTCTATGTTGTTCACCACACATAGCCCAGTGACAAAATTTCGTAGCCATATCGCATGATTGGACGTCTCAAAACAAGCAATAAAATCCGCAGCCATGGTGGAAGAAGCTACAAGAGTCTGTTTTACAGACTTCCATGAAATAGCTCCTCTAGCCAATGTGAACACATATCCCGATGTGGAGCGCTTTCTATCTTGACATCCCGCAAAATTTGAATCAGAGTACCCAATGATCTCCAAATTCTCTGATCTACGATAAGTGAGCATGTAATCTATTGTTCTCTTCAAATAACGCATCACACGTTTGGCTGCTCTCCAATGTTGCTCTCCAGGATTGCTCAAATATCTACCTAATACTCCCACTATAAATGCTATGTCAGGGCGAGTACAAACTTGAGCATACATCAGACTTCCTACTGCAGACGCATAAGGAATCTTTTGCATTTCTTTCATCTCAAAATCATTATTGGGGCACTGTTTGAGACTGAACTTGTCTCCCTTAGCAACAGGGGTACCCAGTGGCTTACAATCTTTCATACCGAATCTTCCCAAAACCATATTGATATAGCTCTTTTGTGATAATCCCATAATACCTTGAGAATGATCTCTTAGTATTTGGATCCATAATACAAAAGAAGCATCACCTAGATCTTTTATCTCGAATTTCTCCGTTAGAAATCTCTTGGTTTTATGCAGTAAGCCTATATCGTTACAAGCAAGAAGAATATCATCGACATATAATACCAAGAAGATGTATTTACTCCCACTGAACTTGCAGTATACACAATCATCAACAAAATTGACCTCAAAGCCATAAGAGGTGATAACTTGATGAAATTTGTGATACCATTGACGAGATGCCTGCTTGAGACCGTAGATGGATTTTTTTAATTTACAAACCATAGACTTTGGGTCTCCAGACACAAAGTTTTCTAGTTGCACCATGTAAATCGTTTCATCAATGTCTCCATTGAGAAATGTAGTCTTAATATCCATCTGATGTAACTCTAAATCAAAATGAGCCACAAGTGCCATAACAGTCCTAAAAGAGTCTTTCGAAGAAACTGGAGAGAAAGTCTCTTTGTAGTCAATGCCTTCTCTTTGAGTGAAGCCTTTAGCAACTAGACGAGCCTTATATCTTTCGATATTGCCTTTTGAGTCCCTTTTGGTTTTAAATATCCATTTACAACCAATAGTTTTCGCATTTTTAGGCAATTCGACAAGATCCCAAACGTCATTGTCACTCATTGACTTCATCTCATCCTTCATGGCATCAATCCACTTCTGAGAATTAGAACTACGTAAGGCTTGTCCAAAGGTGACTGGGTCATCATCGGTCAAACCGACGCCATCCTCATGTTCTTGGAGATATACCTCATATTCATCAGAAATAACATTTCTCCTTTCTCTGGTGGATCTCCTTAATGGCACATCTTAAGGTTGTTGAGGTTGTTGAAGAATCTCAATGTTGTCTTAATTTGGAATAATATTTTTGACATGAGTCTCAACATTATTCTCTAATATTGGAGTTGTTTCTTGAACAATAATAGGTATATGAACCAAATCATTGTCAGAAACTTCATCAAAGACAACATTCCTTATGACATCTTCCCTCCCAAACTCAATATCCTCAAGAAATTTAGCATTTCCAATCTCAAAAAAGGTTCTTGATGTGGGATTGTAAAACGTATACCCCCGAGAGTATTCAGAGTAACCAACAAAATAACAGCTAACCATTCTTGAGTCCAATTTCCCTTCATGCGGCCTATAAGGCCGCGCCTCAGCAGGACAACCCCAAACATGCAAGTGCCTAATGATAGGTTTCTTGCCTATCCAAAGTTCGTAGGGGGTTTTGGCAACTGTTTTGCTTAGTACTCGGTTGAGAATATATACTGCGGTCTTTAAGGCTTCTCCCCAAAGTGACCCAGGCAAGGATGAATAACAAATCATACTCCTTACCATATCCTTAAGAGTCCGATTTCGTCGTTCTACAACACCATTCATGCTAGGTTTTCCTGGCATTGTGTATTGCGGAACAATTCCACATTCTTTGAGGAAAAGTGCAAAGGGTCCTGGACGTTGTTCTCCTGATCTATCATATCGTCCATAGTATTCACCTCCACGGTCCGATTTGACAACCTTAATTTTCTTTCCAAGTTGAAGTTCAACTTCAGCTTTGAAAGATTTGAAAACGTCCAAAGATTGAGACTTCTCATGAATTAAATATAGATAACCGAATCTAGAGTAATCGTCTATGAACGTAATAAAAAATATCTACCCATTCCAAGATGCCGTAGAGAATGGACCACAGATATCAGTGTGAATCAGTTCTAAGACATCCTTAGCTCTTTCGGGTTCTAATTTCCTCATGTTTGTTCGTTTCCCTTTGATGCACTCAACACAGACTTGAAAATCTATTAGATCTAAGGGATCAAGGATTCCATCAGACACAAGCCTTTGTATTCTTTGTTTAGAAATGTGCCTTAAGCGCTTGTGCCACAAAATAGCAGAATCGCCATTAAATTTTCTCTTTGTACCGTTTGAACAAGTTTGCAGTATAATGTTATGGGAACTCACAACAGCAAGCATATAAAGATTATCATGCAAAGAACCATCACCAATAAGATTTGAATTTTGAAAGAGACTAACTTTATTATTTCCAAAAGACCAGGAAAATCCCAGTTTATCCAAAACGGAAATAGAAATTAAATTTCGTCTAAAAGACGGTACAATGAATGTCTCAAACAAATCCAAATAAAAACCACTCTTTAAATGTAATCTAAATGTTCCTGTAGCTTCTACTGCAACTTTATTGCCATCGCCCACAAAGATGAATCTTTCAGCATCACTTGGCGGTCAACTCCACAGGCAACCCTGCAAAGACACACTTATGTGAGTAGTAGCACCAGAATCTACCCACCAAGTATCTTTAGGTACAAAGATCAAATTAACCTCAGAACAAACTAAAGTTAGAAGTGTACCATTCTTTGCACGCCAGACGGCGTACTTGAGGCAGTCTTTCTTAAAGTGTCCCACCTTTTTGCAGAAGTGACATTTATCATTATCAGGATCTTTCTTTTACTTCTTCTGCTTGGGAACAGTTACCGCAGTACCCTTAGTTCCCTTCTTTTCTTGTTGTGAGAGGTAAATGCCAAGTGAGCACTTTCAATCTTATCTCTATGTTGTCTCTCTTCTTCTTGCACACAGTGAGATATAAGCTCATTAAGGGACCATTTGTCCTTTTGAGTATCATAACTCACTTTGAATTGCCCAAAGTGTGCAGGAAGAGAGATCAAAACTAAGTGCACGAGCAAGTCATCAGACAGCTCTAACTTTAGTGCCTTTAGTTTAGATGCGAGATTAGACATCTCCATAATGTACTTCCTAATGTTCCCTTTGCTAGTGTACCGCATGGAGACAAGTTTAGCCAAAAGACTGCTTGCCTCTGATTTTTCATTCTTGGCAAAGTACTGCTCAACAGCCTCAAGGAACGCTTTGGCATTCTCACTCTCAGCAAGGGAGCCCCAAAACGCTTCCGGAATAAAGCGCTTCATGATCATCAAGCACATTCGGTTCCACTTCTCAATTTTAACCTCTTTCGGGTCATCCGTAGTGGGAGTGGGTCGATCAGATCGAAGAGCTAGATCCAAATCCATACAACCGAGAACAATTTCTACGATTTCTTTCCAAACCTTAAAATTCACCCCACTTAGCATTGGGATATTATTAACTTGAGCAGAGACATTTGTAGCTGTAGCAATAGAAACTAAAACAGAGAATAATTACAAACATACTCATATAACAGACATGTCATAAAATAAATCATACATGAATGAGTAAAACAAATTGGAGACCCATCTCAAGATACCTAGTACAACATTAATCTTTGTCTATGGACAAACAATTAATTGTAGTGGTAATCTTGGTGTAATGATCAAGTATTGATAATAAGTTCTGTCAAACAAAAGTCTATCTATGGACGGACTAGTGTTCACATGAAAAAATCGTATAATTATCACATACTTATCATCACATGTGTGTTATTATTTGGCCAAACTGTGTCTTCTTAGGGGCCGAGTACAGAACGCATAAATAATACTACACACCATCTATGTAATTCCAATAAAGTTGATCTCCACACAGAGGTTACTATGGCAACATTATGCTTTGATTAACTATATTGAATATTACTAGACCAATTAAGCAAAAATATAATAATTAAAATATATTTAAAATATATTTAATTTTAGCTCAATTGTACGACATTAACATGTCTCCCCAATTCAACCTTTATTTTAATAGAATAACTATTAAAATAAATTTTGATCACGAATTATAAAAGCAACAATTGCCTTTTATAATTTAATTGAGCTTATATACTTAATTATCATAACTCACTTTGCAAGTCTGACGTGATAAAAGGATAACAAAAATAATCCTTTGACTAAAGAAATTATCAATAGAATTGTGTTATCTTGATTTCCCGTCACACATACAACAGAGAATATGTTAATACACATATGTAACTATCACACTACAAAACCGTCGCTAATCATGCGTGACGATGTCCGGCCTGTGAATGAGCCCTTGGACCCTATCCAATGAAAGGCCCGTGCCCAAACCCGTCAAGAATAATTGTGTATTTGGACCCTATCCAATGAAAGGCCCGTGCCCAAACCCGTCAAGAATAATTGTGTATAATATGCACCTAAGAGGATTCGAACTTGTGACCAAACCCGTCAAGAATAATTGTGTATAATATGCACCTAAGAGGATTCGAACTTGTGACCTCCTAGAAGGAGGGCCAAACACTTATCCATTGGGGCAAGTTCAATTGATGTTATATTGATAGTTTAAATAATATATATACTTATACGATTTTTTCATAATTTATTTTTCTTTATATCTATAAATTAAAAGTGTTATATTCTTATTAATATATTTATATCTATTTGTACACAAATATATATATATATATATATATATAATATTGATATTATATTGCATTATATATTTGTATATAAGAACTATAATTTAAGGTGATATTTATTAAGTATCCATGCATACAAAAATTATATCTCTAATATAAATTTAATATGGAGAAAGATTATAGAAGTTTTTAATTAAATTATTTTAAAAATATATATATATATATATATATATATCATGGTGAAAATGTGGTTAAATAGTCTTACTTTGTGTTTCATACTAAATATCATAATGAATTAAATTATTTTTACTTACATAATAAATAACTTTAGTTTATAATTAAAAATTAAAATCCATTATATACTATATTATGTATATATTTTCATAGTATATTTTAGTTTGTTAATGTATAATTGATTAATCTTGTAGTAGTAACTATAATAAATATTATGTTAAACTTAATACATTTTTTAAATATATAATAATATACTAATTAGTTTATTTATAAGAATACTAATAAAGCTAATTTGTATAAATTTGTATTTAATAAGGAAATAATACAAATTTAAAGATGTGATATTAATAAATGTGTATAATTGCGATATTCTTTTTTCAAAAATTAAAATAAATGAATAAAAATATAAAAATGATTTTAATAGGGAGAATATTTGTATTAGAAAAGATTGAAATCATACTTAATTATTTTAAAAATAATTAAATAAAATTTAAAAAATAAATAAAAAATTAAAAATTAATTTAGTTTATAATTAAAAATTAAAATCCATTATATACTATATTATGTATATATTTTCATAGTATATTTTAGTTTGTTAATGTATAATTGATTAATCTTGTAATAGTAACTATAATAAATATTATGTTAAACTTAATACATTTTTTAAATATATAATAATATAATAATTAGTTTATTTAAAAGAATACTAATAAAGCTAATTTGTATAAATTTGTATTTAATAAGGAGATAATACAAATTTAAAGATGTGATATTAATAAATGTGTATAATTGTGATATTATTTTTTCAAAAATTAAAATAAATGAATAAAAATATAAAATTGATTTTAATAGGGAGAATATTTATATTAGAATAGATTGAAAACATATTTCATTATTTTAAAAATAATGAGATAAAATTTAAAAAATAAATAAAAAATTAAAAATAAAAATAAAAATTACTTTAGTTTATAATTAAAAATTAAAATCCATTATATACTATATTATGTATATATATTTTCATAGTATATTTTAGTTTGTTAATTTATAATTGATTAATCTTGTAGTAGTA
Source organism: Perilla frutescens (assembly GCA_026008535.1). Classification (NCBI taxonomy): domain Eukaryota; kingdom Viridiplantae; phylum Streptophyta; class Magnoliopsida; order Lamiales; family Lamiaceae; genus Perilla; species Perilla frutescens. The sequence goes on from BRKX01000015.1 coordinate 36,715,413, forward strand.
ACTATAATAAATATTATGTTAAACTTAATACATTTTTTAAATATATAATAATATACTAATTAGTTTATTTATAAGAATACTAATAAAGTTAATTTGTATAAATTTGTATTTAATAAGGAAATAATACAAATTTAAAGATGTGATATTAATAAATGTGTATAATTACGATATTATTTTTTCAAAAATTAAAATAAATGAATAAAAATATAAAAATGATTTTGATAGGGTGAATATTTGTATTAGAATAGATTGAAATCATATTTAATTATTTTAAAAATAATTAAATAAAATTAAAAAAATTAAAAATTAAAAAAAAAATTAGCTACGGGGTTCCCGTCGCTATTTCCGTCGCTAAGTTGTAGGGACGGGAACCCCCGTCGCTATATTTATAAAAATAATGATATATTAAAATTTTAAAATTTAGCTACGGGATTCCCTGTCGCTAGAATGGATTTTTTTTGTAGTGTATGGTTGATTCACATATTCATGTCGACAAGAGTTCACGTCAACAATCAACAAAATTATGCAATTAATTCCATATATCCCAATAATCTAGCAGTCGATGACTGCTCTGATACCACTTGTAGTAATTTATAAATCACATAATATAAATTCAATCATCCTAGATCATGCAATATTCTAGGATAATGACATCGCACTAGATTATCAAAGATTATAGGAATAACTGGATCCATTGAGATTGACAACCTTGATGCGGAATATTTCTATGAACAATCTCTAGACCCGAACACGAACAGGGGATTGGTATTATGACATTCCTCAACTAAATCTCCTTATTCCTTCTATGGGACCTTCGTTTTTCTTCCAGATGGGGAGAAGTAAAAATTGCGTTCGATTTAGTGTGTTGGGGACCATAACCAAGGAGAACAGTAGAACAATATTTGGTATCTACTCATTAATTCCATATATCTACTCATTAATTCCATATCAATTACGCAGCACATAGACTATTAATAAGACCATTTAATTAAGTCCACAAATATTTAAATAGCAAATATAATTGCATAAAAATATGTTACCCATATTTAAATTATTTAGGAAATTAAAAAAATTTCCTAACAACGATCTCATTGGCTATTGGAAATTGATACATATCTTAAAAGATATTCACTTGTTGTCAAAGACACTTGATGTTTATCATATAATAATATCTTTATTATTTAAATATTTTATTTAATTTTAAATCTTATAAGATTTCAAAACTAAATAAATATATAAAAATTAATAAAAATATTGTATATAATATTGAGGGCGGCCATGGGTCCCCTTGCCCCTTATAGTAGGTCCGCCCCGCCAAATGTACGAGTGTTTGCATAATGAGGTATGATTTACTATTTCTTTTTTTTCGAGGTAACATATATATCGTGGCATGTTCTTGAGAGAGAAATTGGTTAGGCTAACTAACTTCGGGGAGAGAGAGAGAGAGAGTCCAGAATTCACATTTTGTTTTTCGTCATTAAGGAAATGCAGAGGGACGGGGTTACGCAAAATAGAGAGGAAGAATTTGTCAATTAATCCTCTCTCTGTGATCTCTCTTTCTCTCTTAATTGGATGTCATCTTGTCATGTGATCGATGATGATGATGATGATGATCGATGAATGAGGTCAGATGGAAAGCTTTAGAAAAGCCTACGGAGCTCTAAAGGACTCCACCAAAGTTGGCCTAGCCAATCTCAATAGTGACTTTAAGGTATATATATGTATATTCAATTCAATTCCATCAATCATTAATTGGATATATTTGTCAAAGCCAGGCCATTGTTTGTATTCATTGTTGATTGAATTTGGTGTAATTAGGAGTTGGATATTGCAATCGTGAAGGCTACCAACCATGTGGAAATGCCCCCCAAGGAAAGACACGTCGGAAGTAAGTGCAATTAATATTAATTCCATTATTTAATTTAATATTCAATGAATTGAATACTCATCATCATATGATGGATCACCAGAGATACTGGCAGCAATAGGTGTAAACCGGCCAAGAGCGGACGTTGTCTATTGCATTCATGCCATATGGCGAAGATTGTCCAAGACACGCAACTGGATAGTATGTATATAATTAATTAATTAATTAATTATGTAGTTTATAATTAAGCTAGCTGCAGGTACACCGTACACATAGCTAGCTAGGTAATAATTGAATGAATGTATGTATATATATATGTGTGCAGGTTGCCATAAAGAGTTTGATAGTTGTTCATAGGACTCTTAGAGAGGGGGATCCTACATTCAAAGAAGAATTACTACGATACTCCAATAGAGGAAAGTTATTCCATCTTGCTAATTTCAAAGATGATTCCTCTTCTTTAGCTTGGGATTGCTCTGCTTGGGTGCGTTCTTATTCACTCTTTCTAGAGGAAAGACTCCAATGCTTTAGGACTCTGCATTATGATATAGAAGAGGCCCACAGAGTATCCAAATCTGCTCCAGGATTATCCAAGGCACGCATGCATGCGCATAACATATATATATATATATATATATATATATATATATGTTTCTAATTAATTATTGCATTATACCAGATGTACAGTAAGACGCGAGTCATGAAAGGCGAACAACTCTTAGAGCAGCTACCTGCATTGCAACAGCTTCTATACCGCCTAATCTGTTGCCAGGTACGTACGTATAATATATAGTAGCCACCTCAGCTCAGCTCCCTTGTTTAATTAATTAATGCTACCTACCTATATCTTAATTAATTCATTCATTCATCTTGCATGCAGCCAGAAGGACCAGCCTGCCATAACTATCTAGTCCAATATGCCTTGGCCCTGGTATCAACTATATATATATATATCACGATTTCAATGAATATTGGATATATATATCTTTCAAATATTTGATTTGTTGCTAATATATGTAATGCATGCAGGTCTTGAAAGAGAGTTTCAAAATTTATTGTTCCATCAATGATGGGATCATTAATCTTGTGGACTTGGTATATATGCATGATCTTCAATAATATAATATTTAATTTAATTAGATCGTAGTCGATCAGATAGATCACCATGCAAGGCCACGTACGTTCGTACCTCCTTAATTCAATCTGTTTTTGCAGTTTTTCGACATGCCCAAGCATGATGCAGTTCGAGCTCTTGATACTTACAAAAGGGCAGGAAAGCAGGTCCACCATATCTTCACTTCTTATTTTATATATATTATATATTATTAATCCACCAAGTAATATATATATATATATATATATACACACACACACATAGATCAGCTGCAGTGAAATGTGAAATGCATGCCATATATATATATATATATATCACTGATGACATACGCACGTACTATTAATGCTCGATCACAATTAATATATATTCTTTTTTTGTTGATCCCCTGGTTCGTTTTTAGGCAGAACATCTAGCTGATTTTTATGGCTTCTGCAGAACGCTAGATCTTGCTCGAACCTTTCATTTCCCTACACTCAAACAGGTTTAATATCAATTCACCTTCATTTTTCATTATTACTGAATACTCATGGATCTATTGATCTGGATATGATGCCTCCCTCAGCCCCCTCCCACATTTTTAGCAACTATGGAGGAGTATATAAAGGAAGCACCACAGACTACTTCTCTGTCCGATAACAGACTGGTGAGAATTTAAGATGCATGCTTCATATAAATTTTAATCCTATATATATATATATGTGTGTGTGTGTGTGTCATTAATGTTTTCATCCTTTCAATTCCTTCTGTTAATTACTTTAATTTTTTTCCGTGAGTAATAAAAAACTGATCACTGTTTGCCAATGCTATTACATCTAAACATAATACCTTATTTATTGAACATATATATATACTATCACAGAAAAGGTTCATTAAGAACTTATGAGTCTTTGAACTTATAGAAAACACAGCAAACAGATTTACAGATTTTGCATGCTAATGCATATCTGTGTAACAGCATACTTGCATATTGTTTGAATGATTTTTTCTGAGGTTGTGTTTTCTTGCATATTATATATAGGAATATGGAGAGACGGAGAGAGAACCGGAAGAAAGTGAAGAACCTCCTCCGGAAGAAACAGAAAAACAAGTGGAGAGCAATGAAGAGACGGTTTCAGTAGAAGAGGAACAGGACTCATCTCAAGTAGATCCTCCGCCACTTGCAACTACTGCACCAAATATTGAAGACCCTATTGATCTGCTCGTATGTTTTTCCATTTTTCTAATTTGTATCTTTGATTTTGCGTCTACTATCTTTTGTAGCTTATATAACTTTATACAGGGGTTGCATGAAATAAGTGAAGATGCCTTAAAACTAGAGGAAAGCAATGCATTAGCCCTCGCAATCTTTGAACCCGGTGAGTGTTATGAACTTAATTTAATTTAAAAAAAATAGAAACTAGTATTAATTATAGTTGAGTTTGAAAATATATAATATAGTTGATGTTTGGGCAGGTGAGAATCCCCCTTCAGGTAGCAACGCGCTAGCTGAAATTGGAAGCAGCAGTGGTTGGGAATTGGCAATTGTTAGCGCCCCAAGCAATACTAACAAGCCCCAACTGGCGCAACCCCAAATGGTTTGCTAGCTAGCTGATCGATGATCGATATATCATATCTCTTTTGTTTATAATTATAATATACTCTCTCCGTCCCATTTACGTACATTGATGACAGTATATATGTATAGGGCGGGGGTTTCGACAATCTACTTCTGGACAGCTTGTACGAAGACAATGCTGCCCGGAGAACCATGGAGCTGCACAGTGCAGGGTACAGCACAAGCTACGGATACGAAACGGGGTATCAAATTCCATTGGATCAGCAGCAACATCATCATCAACAACAACACGACCCTTTCGCCATGTCAAACAGTGTGGCGCCTCCAACGAATGTGCAGATGATGATGATGCACCAACAGCAGCAGCAGCAGCAGCAGATGATGATGTTGATGATGATGCCGCCACAGCAGCAGCAGCAGCAGCAGCAGGGCACGGCGATGGTGCCTTATAATCCCTATGAAGCTTCACAACAGATGGGAGGCTACTTCAATCCATTTGGTGATCCCTTCAACTATCCACAACCTGCACCGCCACCACACGGGATTAATAATACTCATAATCATAATCATAATCATAATAATAATGCCTTGCTTTAGACCTCAACTTCATCCATTGCTTCGAGTCTTGTTTAATTTGATCAATATATATATGGAATTAATCTTACTTCATCCCACGTATACTTCAGCGGATCAATTGTGTATTTGTGGTTTCAGGATAGGATAAATATTGATATGAGCCTCTTTTTTTTACCCACAACTTACAAAAAGAAAAAAAGAAAAAACGTATTCTACAAACTTACTTATTCCATCCAATTTAAACCAAAATACCTTAGCTACAAAACAAAACAAAATAAAATCCCAAAAAACAAAATCATCATTTTCTCTCCGGCTCTCCCCCTCGCCCCTTCCCACCTATGCAGTGGCGGATCCAGGGGGGGCTGGAGGGAAAATAGTTAGATAGTTAGTGGTTTCCGGCAGCAACAGCCCCTCCTAACAGCGACCTTGGCAAAAAAAAAAAAAAGAAGGGTCTGCATTCAGATCCAACGCGTCGTCGTATACCGGAATCGGTGTGTGATTGAGGGGGACGAGGTTGGAGGAAGTACGAAAAAGAAATGAGATCATGTTCTGGTTTTGATTGTTTGGTGAATCTGGGTTTCTTTCTCAACGACTGTAATGGAAAAGGGAAAGTGGAGGAGATGGAATTTTCCAATTTTTTTAATAGTAAAGCATCGTTTTAAAATAGTCCCCCAAATTCTCATATTAGCTTTTATAACCCTATAATTTTATTTTAAGGGCTTTATAATAATTTTGATTAAAACTATTTCAGTCCTTAAGAATTCATAAATCAGTTTTGAAGGTCACAAACTTTTAAATTCATTTATAAAACTTATAAGATATATTTTGTTTTTTTATTGATTAAGTAACACACTATAAATTAATCTTATAAAACTTATAAGATATATTTTGTATTTTTATTGATTAAGTAATACACTATAAATTAATCCTAACTCCTAGTTATTTCAAGTGAATTAAGGATAATATATTTTGATTATTTTTACATGTACGTGCACGATTTTTTTTTTTCATTTTTAGGTGTTTTTCATATTGAAAATTAGACGTGACATAAAAAAATGGCAAAATTCATTTAACTTTTGTATGCCAACCGACTAGCCAACTATATTTTAGCCACATGACAGTGCATTAATCAGCCCCCCCTCCAGAAAATTTTTTTTGGGTCCGCAACTGCACCTATGCAAACAATGTTGGTGGTGAGTAGTGACGGCAACATGACGATCACTCCCGAATCTTTCTCTTCGTAGTTTTTTCGGGTTTTGAGTGAACCAAAGTGATATTTAACTTGTTGGAATTTCATTATTTTAAGTGTTTGAACTATATATATAATTTGAGCGTGAAATAGGTTCTGATTTGTGTACGTTTTGATTAAAAATAAAATTGGTATTCATGGTGTACGTACCTACACCGATTGCCCTACACACACACGGGGATTGCGTACAAATCAGTTGGTATAGGTAAGAACTGTCTATGCACCCTAGTTTGTGTGCATACAAGAACACCCAATTTTTTCTGAATTTTACATATTTTTTCAAATTCATTTCAAACAAAAATTAAACCAAATTCATTCATTTAGACGATTTAGAAGTACTTTACGTTCACGTGTCTAGTACAAAATGAAACTCATTTTTACTCATCTTTCTTTTTCGAAAAAGAAAAAAACAAAACTTACAAAATGAATTCTAGATATGTTTGAGAGAGAGAGAGAGGCGGCATGAAACCTAAGAGTGGGGAAGAATTGGATCAGATCCCCTATTCCCATTTGTATTACATTTCGTGTTTCATAACTAAATTTTCTTAATTTTTTTAATATACCCTAATTGGGAAGCATGAACCCTAAATAGAAAATTTAAATTAAAATAAATTATAATAAATTAAAAATTAAAAAATATATATATTTTTCTGAAAAAGAATTAAAATGTTGGAACAGAAAATGCAACAAGAATTATAATAGGTGATCCCATTTTGAGGAGGATGAGGCTCAATGTTTTAGAAGTGAATTTGGGGCATGTTATGAATAGTACCTCTACTCGGCATCATCAAAATCAATTAGGATAAATGATTGAAATGGGATTTGATAGAGGAGCAGCTAGGGTGTTATTGCACTTGATTACACCCTATAGTCATTCTTATGCTCGTGATTCTAAACTTTTCTCTAAGGCCTTGTTTACTTTGGATGATAGGGATATCCCACTAATGCAAGGCTAAAATTATACAAAGTTTTGTTGAAATGAATGTGTATAACACAAACATTTACATATTTTTCCTTGTGAATAAGGACTAATTGAAGGATTCATATCCTTTCATAACAAGTGGGTTATGAGTTATCCTTCATCTCCTTCATTTTATTCATATGTTTATATATTTTATCACACCATATATTTCATGTTTTGTAAATTTAACTTTAAATTCATGGGATATCATAGAGAAAATTGCAGAAATGGTCCCATAAAGCACGCCCCCGTTTCATTTTGGTCCCAAACTCTGCTAATTTGGTCCCATTAAATCAGAGTATGCTGAAATAGTCCTAACGTCACGTTTTCCGTTAAGTTGGCATGCAATTTTAGTCACAAACGATAAGCAATTTTAGTCCCATACACAATATTAGGCAGAACAGTGATCTGGAGGGAAATCTTGTGAATTGGAGGGAAAATTCACCTGCTTTGAACCAAAAATATCCATCTTTTGGAAGGCATAAATGCCATATACCTACCTATATATATACCTACACACCAATTCCAAAATTACAAGAATTCAAGCAAAAAAAAAAAAACAAGAAAATTCTCCTCCAAATTAACAACACCATGTCTGCATCTTCAAGCAGAGCAAACAACATCAATTTTTTTTTAATGTGTGACTGTCAGAAGCCAGTGCGAGCATTTGTTTCTAATCGTGCACATAGCAAAGGTAGGTTTTTTTATACGTGTCCGGACTCTCTACGCGGGGGTTGCAAGTTTTTCAGATGGGTTGATGAGTGTCCATCACAAGACAACTCAAATGTGAAGATGTCAACTGAAGACATAGCTCATGATATGAAGATTATGGCTGAATGTATGATGCAAATGTCTGAAAATATGAAGAAAATGGCTGCAGATGTGGCAAAAATCAGAAAGTTGGGAAAAGTGATGGTTCTAGTGTTTTTGTTTTATGCAGTAGCTGTTTTCCTCAAATGAATGTTGTGGTTGTCTAATATGTAAGATGTACAATGTAGAATCATATTATTGCAATATATATGCCAATGAGCAAATTTTCCCAACAAAACACAAGCTTCACTGAATCAGAACAACAACAATTAGCAAAAACCAACTGAATACCATTACAACTTCATATTTTCAGAGCCAGACTACAATTATCAACCCTCAAAACCAGCAATAAATAAGGCTGACATGATTGGCAAGATTATGGCAGAGTATTTGTTCAAAAACATGAAGCCAAACACATGGCTTTTCAGAGTTAACAAGTTAATTTTTCAAAAACATTAAATTAAACTAAAAACACCAGATTGAGCCTGAAATCTTATCTGTTCTTCCTCTTCTTCTGTGCAGCAGCTCTCAGGCTTGAAGCATGCACAAAATTTTTGCTTCCTCTGGTGACCACTCTCATGGAATCTATTTCTTGAGGTTGATTTGCAGCAGCTGAAGACCCCCCTATGAATTTTTGGCTATCAAAACCAGCAGAAGCTAGGGAGACAGGAGGCTCCCTAGCAGAAGATTGCACAACATTAATTTCACTTGAAATGGTGTAAGCTATTGACTTTTCTTGAGCAGGACCATCATCCACAGGGTTCTTAGCAAACTTAGGTCTCTTCCTTGCCTAATTAAGAACATAAAATATGTGCAGATAATTAAAGTCATTAAACTGAGATAATAAGAATAAAATGATAATTCTCTTCCTTACAAGCATTTTTCTTCCTTGCTTTGTAGTTGGCAACATGCTGGAACAACCTTCTCTCTGAGTTGCATCATCTTCTTGGGTTGAAGGAGGACAGTCATGTTGTGTCATCTCCTCCTCAAACTGAGTAGATGGTTGAGCATCTACCTGTGCAGCTGCACTCTCTTTCTCAAGTTGAGGCTGTGTAGAGTCATAGTTGAAATTTTCCTAAATAAAACATGCACATAGCAAACATTAGCTTTCAATTTACATGAAGTAAATACCTAAGATGAAACATGCAATAATTTACCTTTCTCAATCTGCATCCTAGCTGGTTGTGCCCTTTCTCTCCACAGAAGCTACAAGTGATTCCACAGTACTGTTTCTCCATTTTCTGAATAGTACCACTGCCCCTCCTTTTCCTTTTGGGTTCTTCATTAGGCCCAAATATCCTTTCCTTCTGAGGCCTGCCCTTATTTTTCTTTGCAAAAGAATGTGGGAGTGGTGGAATGTAGCCTGTTTTCTCCCACAGGTCATCTCCATTCATTGGAGATATGGCATGCTCATAGACTGAATTATAAGTCTCAACAGAATAACATGAGTGCACATAGTCTTCAGGAGCTTTTCCTTCAGCACAAATGGCACTGATGGCATGCTTACAAGGTATTCCACTCAAATCCCATCTTCTGCAAGCACATGTATGCTCCTCCAAGTTAACAGTATATTTTGAGCCATCAAAACTTGACACCTCATATCTGTTCTCACTAGACTTAGTGGGAATACATTCTGCAGAGGCTTCCATATATTTCCCCACTAGCTTTCTTATTCTAGCACAAACAGCTCTCCCTTCCCACAATCTCTCAGCCCTATCTCTGTTTTTCTGAAGCCTAGTCATCATGTACTCTCTAACCCATTCCAACATAGTTAAAATTGGCTTCTCTCTAGCCTCTAGTAGACATGAGTTAAATTGTTCACACATGTTATTGACCAATGTATCACATTTTCCAAATGTTGAAAAATGTGATTTGGACCATTCTTTGGCTGATTTACCCTTCTGCAGCCACTCAAGAGCTTTCTTGTCCACTTCCTCAATCTGAAGCATCACACTATGGAAACTAGCAACTGTGGTAGCATTTGCAGCTTTCCATAACAATTTCTTGAAATTTTGCCCTTTAAATCCAGCCCTCACCATATTCCCATGCAAGTGTCTAACACAGAACCTATTCTTCACACTTGGCAATACCTTCTCAAATGCCCCAATCAGCCCCTTCTGTCTATCTGACATGAAGGTGTATGCATCTTCTCTCTCAGTTAACAAGTCCTCCTTCAACAACTGTAAGAACCATTCCCATGAATCTTTGTTCTCAACTTCAACCAGTGCATATGCCAGAGGGTATGGATCATTATTTGGATCCATACACACTGCAGTCAATAACACCCCTATTGATCCTCTAAGATGGCAGCCATCAACTCCAATCCATGGCCTACAACCTGACATGAATCCATTTTTTGTAGCCTGGAGGCAGACATAGAATCTCTTGAAGGTGCTGCCACTAGGTGTATTATCAACTTGAAGAATCACAGTTGAGCCTGGATTCTTATCCCTCAGTGCCTGTGCATAATCCCACAACTTTGAGTATTGATCAGTTGAGTCTCCTTCAATCATCTTCAATGCTTTTTGCCTTGCTCTGAAAGCTTGGTGAGGTGATATGTACACACCAAGCTCTGCAATGGTAGAACTCCTAAACCCCTTCACACTTTTCTTTGGATCAGCCCTAAAGGATTTCTCAAACCTTTGTGCTAGCCAACTTGCCCTTGCATTGTCCACATGGTACTGTCTTGCACATGTGTGTGTGAGATCTATTTCTCTTATCTGAAAAGAAGCTTCATCCTTCACCTTAAGAGCATTCATATGCCAGCCACACCCTTCATCCTTCTTCTTACACCTTACATATATCCTCCTTGCATCATTCTTTTCAAACTTTGTAGGCCTTCCAACCCTCACTGAATAGCTATTAACATCATCTTTGAAGGCTTGCTTTGTACTGAACATTTGGCCCAAACTAAAAGTGGGTTCTTCTGAAGTTGATGGTCTGTCACTCTCTTCTCTAACATCATCAAAGCCCACACTGTCAAAGTCACTCTCATCTGCCTGGAGCCTATCTTCATCACTTGAGGTAAAGTCATCTTCAGAAGCCCCTTCATGTGTTGTGCCAACCCATTCAACATCTTTGTCAATATTTTCTTCAAATATTATGTCATCAATTAGCTCATCACAACTATCCTCCTCTGCAGTGAAATCCTCATCTTCACTATCTGAAACTACCATCCCTTCTATCTCTGTTTGCCCCAAGTCTTGAACCCCATACTCTTTATCAATTTCTGCAGCTAATGCCTCTATCATTTCATCATCAAAACCACCATCATCAAAGTTTGTCACAGTGGCCTCAACATGCTCTTGCACATTCCCATCAAAACCACCATCATCAAACTCTGTCACAGTGACCTCCACATGCTCTTGCACATTCCCATCAATACCTCCACATGCTCTTGCACAACTTGTTCTTCAACAACATTAGGAGGCACAACTTCATCTTCAGGTTGTGTCTCCATTGCTGTGGATTCTCCAGTAACTTTTACAACCTGCTCAACAGTTGTAGAACTCCCTATTGTTTGTAAATCACCTTCTGCATCATCCAAGTATACTACCTCCCCAACAACATCATCTCCATTCAGCCTAACCACTGTTCTTTCACCCTCCAAATACATGAAGAACTCTCTCGTTTTTGCAGCCCCTATTATCAGATTCCAGGTATCAAACTCACAGACAACAGGCTTCAACTTACCTTCTTCATCTTTTGCATAGAACTTCTTAGACCCCAGATACCCTATCTGTTCGCATAGACCTTCTAAGTACTTAAAACACCATTTACGGGTGTCTACAAAATCAAACGCAGAAATCGTGCCCTCTAAATACTCTAATTCACCACAGTCACTAACCACCATACCACCATGCTTTAACTTCATCGTATACCAATAATCACAGGGCCCTAAAAAAATATATACTAAATTTAGAGAAACAAAAATCACACACAAACTGAGAGAAAATTGCAGAGAAGTTGAAAGAGAAAACTTACTATAATCTGGGTGTGGTAGTTGTACGTAATGCTTCCTTCGAATCATTGCTGACTTGCGTTTTCAGAGCTATGAGAAATTACAAGAAATTTCAGACAATTTCTCACAAATTCGCGACCTGGAAGATGCGACAACTTCAACAGCAAGTGCTCTTCCAATTTTCTCCACCTTCCGCGACAAGCTTTGGAGATTTTCAGGTTAATTTGGTGTATTTCTCATGGATTTGAAGGTAGAAGACGGTAGTTTTTTTTTGGGGGGAAAATAGAAGTCGAATTAGTTGTGTTAATTTGGGGATTTTCTGAAATTAGGGTTCCTATAACTCATGTGCGCCTCACGTGTTAACTCGCCGTCAGCTGTTAACTAGTCCGTCAAAATACGTGGGACCAAAATTGCATATGACTGTCTTATAGGGTCATTTTGGCTTAAAAAATAATTAAAGGACTAAATTCATATGTGAAACTACCTCAACCGTCTTGTACATTTGACCCTGACCCACATTGGAAGTAATCTCCTCTCTTTATCCATTTCCTATCATTTACCTAATTCCCTTCACATCACCAAACCACCCTCCAATTACCCTCTCTCTGTCTCTCTCTCTCTCTCTCACACACACACACACACAAACACACACACGTACTTCTCAATTCTCATTCTCACCTTCCCTTATTTTAGTCATCATTTATTCTCGTCCTCGATACCTCTCTCTCTCTCTCTCTCTCTCTCTCTCAATTTCAATTTCAATTTCATCATCTAATGGCCGTGTCACGAATTTTGTCCCAATCCTTCCCCCGCGCTTCTCTCCATCCCCCAACCGCCCTAATCAGCCACCGCCACCGCTCCAGCAAACCCCGCCACGCCCAGCTCATTGAGCTCGACCTCGACGCCGCGTCTCCGTCGCAGCCCGATTCATCGGAGCCGGCCACCGCCGAGGTCGTTACTCTCGGCATGAAGAAGCTGGAGGAGGCCATCCACAGCATCATCGTCCGTCGCGCTGCGCCCGATTGGCTCCCCTTTCTCCCCGGATACTCCTACTTTGTCCCTCCACGCGCCGCCTCCACGCGCAACCACCCCGCCGGCGGCATGATTGAAGCCATCCATAGATTAACTTCTTATGAGGCCACGAGGAACCACCGGTTGCATCATCAATTGTTGTCGGAGGATGAGCAGATGTCCCTTCTATCCGCCAAAGGCTGGCCTTCCTCCACCTATTTTATTGAAGGTATCAAATTAATCATGAAACATTTCGAGTTTTCGTTTTTGGGTGGGGAATGAAATGGATTTATGAGACCGATGCAAAACTCCTCTTTCTTATTGGAATGGCATTGAGCTATTGAATATGTTATTTCGGTTGAAGTTAATTAGTTTTTCACATTAGAATGCTCGTATGAATTGCTGATGGCATCAAGCTGGAATTGGTTAAATGAAATAGGATGGGGAAAAAAAGGCGAACTTTAATTTGACTTCTTACTGGCGGCATGAAATTTCTGAAAATTGTTATAAAAGAAAGGGTTAGATGCTTTTAAAATCATGAATTTTACATGTTTTTTTTTAACATGAGCTCTCAAATTGTTGCACAAAAAAATATAAACTTAACACATTTTGCAAATTTAACACTGTTGAAAATGGCGTGAATGTCATAAAATACACTTGGACTGATTGTCTCGTTTCTAATAGAAAAATGTGTTTCAATTTAGCCAGAATTGGAATCGATGATAAATTTGCTAAGTTTGTATTTTTAGTGTAACAATTCAAAATTCATGTTAAAAATCAAAATCATGTAAAGTTCATGATTTTAAACCTATAAAAAAGTAGAAGAATTTATTGCTGGTTTCCAGTTAGGATTATAGCGAGATGGTAAATAGGAAATCTCCAAGATATCTGATTCATTGAATATATATGCTGCTCTAGCAATATTTAAATATTCATTCCCCAGCATAATGCAACTAAAGATACTTAAAATGAGATATGATCTGTTTGAATTCTACAAATATACGACTCCAGGATGATTGAATGGCCATAGTGGTGAAAGAGGGGATGGAGAGATGCTCTTGCTTGAAAGAGAATTAAGGCTCTCATGACTCATCTCTGGAAACTTCCAGCAGGCTCTGACTTGAGAAAGGGAACTTACTGTGCTGGGCAAAACATGTTACGCACAGTTCATAATCATGTAGCCATGTTATTCTCGAACATAACTGGTGTGATCTTTTGGATGTCTTCACATTTTAATTTTCTGGGATAATCCTATAAACCCTCTTCTTGAACATACAGTTTTAACAAAAAAAACTATGTTAGAACTCAGAAGAAAATCCTGCTTGCAGGCCTTGACAGTTTCTAAATAAACAGTGATCTTTTTATAAAATTCCCTTATACTAGAAAAGTAAGATATCGCTTGTAGTTAATATCACTTGTCTCAATTCAATTGCTCTTTTAATTTTCTTTATGATGGCATTATATTTTATCTAACACGCACACACAAGTGCGCGCAGAGAGGGGGGTAAGTAGTAGGGTCTGGCTAAGCTCATTGAAAAGAGCTTATAAGCTCTTACATCACATCTTGAAAGATGTTTTTTTTTCCTTTCTAAATTGTGAAATGTTTGGATGATTGAACTCTAAAGATATTGTTGGATTAGATTCTCTTTATCAAACTCTCTCTCTCTCTCTCTCTCTCTCTCTCTCTCTCTCCATTTTGTTACACTTATTGAGGCACATACTTGGAAGAAGCATTTCATGTATCACGCAAATATGACATCTCTGTAGTTTTCTCAACTTTGAATAGTTGTAATTTTGTTACAAAGTAAAACAGCTATACTCTGAAATATGCAAGCGGCCATCATCTACTTTATTTTTGACAGTTTTATATTTGTGATGTGTGGTGTTTGCCACTCTAGGTACTTCACCACAACATCCAATCCCAGTGATGGAACTGGTTGACACATCTAGCTCCAAGGATGAACAGGGATGAACCTTGACTGCCATTGATTTTGATTTCCAGGGCATGTCAGGTCATGCTGCACAATCTTATAATGTTGTGAATATAACTTTCCATGCTGTTCTTTTATCTTGTTGGATGATCATTCAGCACATATTCTTGTCATTCTCTCCTTTTTTTATTTAGTTGTTGGCTCATGAGTCATGAATATATGTAAGGCCAATAGAGAGAGAAATAGGGACAAGCAGTAAAGTCTGGCTGAAATTTTGTCCCTTTTTGGCAGGATTGTCGCCGTTGTAGATATGCAAAGCATGGAGGAGGTGAAGGCAGAAGCCAAGTTGAAGGAAGAAGAACAAGCAGATCAAATGTGCATGAAAATGTCCTCGGCGGAGTGTCTCATGTGGGCTCTTGAACATGCTTGTTCACTATCTTATTCTACCCGATTACAGAATGTATATCCTTAACTTATGCTATTTTAGCCAATAGATATAGTTTCTTTTGTATTCACAGAAGCGATAAATAAATAAGAATAAGCTGAGCCCTTAGAATAAGTAGCTCAATTCTCTGATAATTAGCTAAATTTAATCTGCTGAAAATAGGTGGATGGTATGACCCCTATCAGATTTCATATTACATTATTATCAATGCGCGTTAATTACCTGGGCAATTCTCCAATTCTCCCGTCAGATTTTGTCACAGTAGGAAAATTCTATAACGCATTACGACGTAGTGTGTACTTTGCCACAATAGATCTAATGTGATACTTTCATGTGTTATAATAGACCTATTGTGACATATAGAAGTGTCACATTATGTCTAGTGCGACATAAATATGAGTACGCGTCAATTTAGATGTCAATTTAGCCCGAAACTGATGGGTTTCTGAATAACTTGAAAAAATAATAGGATCAGGGCCCAAAAATTTCAGCCTGAAAAAAAAAATGGACCGAACGGGCCAAACCGATCGGGCTGGCGGTCTAAACGGGCTGGACCTGGCAATCTCCACTATTTCGCTCATAACTTAAACTAGAAAAATCCGATTCAAGAACGGTCAGTGACATTAGAAAGCTAACTCAATTACCTTTCCATATATATATATATATATATATATATATATATATTATGCATACATAGATTCCAAGTATTCTAAAAGTTATGAATTTTTAAAATTGTGACAAAAAATAAATAAGTGACATTCAAGGGTGCATTTTTCCGTTAAATGTTATATTTTCAATTACGACATACATTCATGAATTTATCAAGGTTATAAGTACTATTGATTATTATTATGATATATAAAATATATATTATAGTATTTGATAATTTATTATTAGAGTTTGATGACAATACTTGTTTATTCATTTGTTGCTACTTAAATATTGAGATCATTTACTTTAATTTATTTTATTATTTCATTTTATTGTTTTATTGAGAAAATTATCTTCCATCTCGTTAATCCTCTATTTTAGATACAACTGAAATTATAAAATATTAAAATTACATCATTTTTCCTTTCTAAATTATATAATTGCATTATACTCTAGTGTTATGATTTGTTTAATATACGAGAAAGAATGCGGATATATAAGTATTTATGTAGTTGAATTGAAGCATCAAACATCATTAAAATTTAAAAAAGATATTGTAATTCAAATATTTAGACCGACGATTGAACATAATTATTGTGATGTAACTTGAAATTATTATTTTTGAAAGAATAAACTAATGTTGAACAATATTATCCTTAAATGTACTTTTTATCTTTTCTTCATTACTTGGATTTTCTTTGAGTGTGCTTTTAATTATATTATTTTTCACCATTTATTTTATTTTCCTATATCTCTTTAGGCTAACTAGCTGTTATTATTTATCATGTTTTAATTTATTTAATTTATAATATTATAATATTGTTATTTCTTTTAATAAATGATAAATATTTTGGAGATGAAATCAAACATGAAGTTGAAAGGGTTTCAAATATTATTGAAGTAGAAGAAGATTGTACTTCAAATTAGATCAAAGATTAAGTTATAATTAGATTTGTGGTATTGTTTAAAATTATTATTTTTGGAAGAACAAATTATGATTGAACATTATTGTCATTTTCATGTCATTTATTTTTATTTTATTTCATTTGATACAGTTTGATCTTAATCAAATTTTGTATTTGTCATGTTCTTTTCATTTTATCTTATTTTTCACGTATTAATTTATTTTAAGAATAAGAGATGATGATTATTTATGAGAATTATCAAGATATAATTTATACATGTGGGAAAAAATCATAAACATGTTGACCCGATGGGCTAGCCCGCAAACCGAAGGGTTAGGATTGGGACCGAAAATTTTGAGCCCAAAGAAAATTTTAATCGAATAGGCCTGAAACCGAAACGGGTTAGCTCGATTGACATCCCTACGCATCATAGAATTTCCCATGACAATATTAGGTCATACATCTACTATCAGACAGGTGGGTTGCGCAGGTCAGGTTAGGCCGACCCGCTCCGTCCACCCATTTTTGGAAGAAAAAAAATTGTGCTAGAAAATAGTTTTACTCATTCTACTTAAAAGTACCACCTTTAGTCTTTAAAATATCACATGCTAGTTTAATTATACGAGTTAAATGCATTTAAATTGTGATCTAAAACATGGGAATTGGGGTTTCTTACTCCTAATTAGGAGTTTCTTATTCCTAATTAAGGTTTAAATTAATTTCACTTTAATTTTTAGGAATCATTAATTTCATTTTAGTATATATATATATATATATATATATTATGGTTTATTATTCTCAATTAAGATTTATATTTATTTCAAAAATTAATTATCGAGTGCAATGCACGAGCCTATGCGTAAGCGCCAGGCAAGTGCATTGCGCGAGTCGTCGGAATTCAAAAAAAATTAAATTAATTCACTTTATGGTTCACTAATTTCATTTCAGGTTATATATTTATTTTAAAATTATGAGTTTTTTTTTAATTTTCAAATAGGGTTTATATTTGTTTCGAAAAAAAAATTATTGAGTGCAATGCACGAGCTCACACATTGCCATCGAGCGAGTGCATTGCGCGAGTCGCCGGATTTCAAAAAAAAAATCACTTTAATTTTATGGTTCACTAATCGCATAAAATTATGGTGTGTGTGTGTGTGTGTGTGTGTGTGTGTGTGTGTGTATATATATATATATATATATATATATATATATAGGGTTGGATTCCAGAAGGAACCACACCCTTGGTGAGAACCGAGAACCAATCTCAACCACATATTGCTCTGATTTGGACGGCCAGATCTGTTTCAAAATTAAAAAAAAACGGTGGCATTATTGTAATATTTTCGAAGTTCGCTGCCCCTGAAACTTACAGAGGTAAAATTGGAAATTTGAAACTATATGCATTTTCAAACGTTTACAGACAAAAAGCTTTCTTCCCACCATAACTGCTCGAGCTTCCTCACGCGAAACGAGAAAAAAGAAATATAAAAAAACCGGCATAATCGTCGAATTAAACCGTTCAAATCATTCCAAAAGCACCGAACAACATTAAAATTCCGATCAAAAATCATTAATCCTCAAGGTAATATATCGTTCTGTTTTATTTTTACAAATTATGTTGGATATTACTTTGAGTTTATAAAAATACATTTCACACGATATTATGATGATTTAGTAATTTATTTCGTGTTTTTTTTGCATACCGTACTTCCTCCGGAGACATACAAATCATAATCTTTACCAAAAATCTGTTCTTTTTATTGCATGATAATTTTTCCGTTTCATTTTGTTCTGTTAATGACGGAAAACTTGTATAAACATGTTAAACCTAACAATATTTGCAACATATATGTGATTTACGTGTATATTTTTCAATTTAGGATTATAGCATTCTCATTCTCCTATTTTAGCACTGCCGTGTCTAATTTTAGCACTAACATGACCCTTTTTAGCATTACCATTTTTTAGCATTTACAACAAAAAAATGTCATCGGCATTGTCAAAAAACACTATGAATATAGTTTTAGCAGTGTCATTCATATTTTAGCATTCAGATTATGTTTTTTTATCATTGTTATTGATTTAAGAGTATCATTTTTTAGCACTCTCATGATTTATTTTAGCATGGCACTTGTTTCAGCATTAGCATGAAACACTGTTACATGTTTGGTTAATTTTAGCATTCAGATTATCTTTTTTTAGCATTGTTATTGATTTATCTGAACATTTTCTTGATTTTAGCACCCGACTTTATAGTTTTAGCACTGCCATGTCATATTTTAGCATTCAGATTCTGTTCTTTAGTATTGTAATTGATTTAGGAGTTTCATATTTTGTTTCTTTTTTTGTAAACATAAAACTTTTGTCCATCTGTGATTCAACTGCACATTTTCTTGATTTTAGCACTTTAGTTTAGAGTTTTAGCACTGTCATGTCATATTTTAGCATTCATATTCTGTTATTTAGCATTGTAATTGATTTAGGAGTTTCATATTTTGTTTCTTTTTTGTAAACATAAAACTTTTGTCCATTTGTGATTCAACTGCACATTTTCTTGATTTTAGCACTTTAGTTTAGAGTTTTAGCACTGTCATGTCATATTTTAGCATTCATATTCTGTTCTTTAGCATTGTAATTGATTTAGGAGTTTCATATTTTGTTTCTTTTTTGTAAACATAACACTTTTGTCCATCTGTGATTCATTTGCACATTTTCTTCATTTTAGCACTCTAGTTTAGAGTTTTAGTACTGTCATGTCATATTTTAGCATTCAGATTCTGTTCTTTAGCATTGTAATTGATTTAGGAGTTTTATATTTTGTTTCTTTTTTATAAACATAAAACTTTTGTCCATCTGTGATTCAACTGCACATTTTCTTGATTTTAGCGCTTTAGTTTAGAGTTTTAGCACTGTCATGTCATATTTTAGCATTCAGATTCTGTTCTTTAGCATTGTAATTGATTTAGGAGTTTGATATTTTGTTTCTTTTTTGTAAACATAACACTTTTGTCCATCTGTGATTCATCTGCACATTTTCTTCATTTTAGCACTCTAGTTTAGAGTTTTAGCACTGTCATGTCATATTTTAGCATTCAGATTCTGTTCTTTAGCATTGTTATTTTTGTCTACTTAACAGTATTATATAAAAAAAATTACAGGTATTAAAAGGACTGGAGAAGGTGAAACTAGCACACACAAAAGAGCAAAAACTGCCCCGAAGATTGAAGATAATAGACTTATTGATAGATATAACAGATATCCATTATTACAAGTAACAACATTGTCATCAACTCTATCACAGGCTGTGATGCAAATGAATAAAGCACAAGAGGAAGCAATGAGACAACTGGGGTTCGGCAACATTCTTTACTTGAATATAAATCATTTTCCAGAAAGGATGAACTACTGGCTGCTTGAAAACTTCGACCCGGTATCAAGAGAACTTCAACTGCAACACGGGATATATATATATATATATATTGTAGAGAATAAGGATTCCAAGACAGTCCACCTCTGGATTTGCATCTTCTTGTAATTTTTCTTTTATTTGGTTGGATTTTATTCTACTTAGTTTCCATCCCCATCTTTACTCACCATATATATGTGCACCAATCATCAGATGTATATTATCTCAAATAAAAACAAATCTATCCGTTAATTTTTAAAATCAAAAGTTAATTTTAAAAAATAAAATAAATCCATCCATCATCACATTTTAATTAAGACAACTCTCTTTTCGAATAAATAAAAATGTCTAAAGTCATATCCTCGAGCATATGCTAAAATGAATGTGTGTTTCTCAATCAAAACGATTGTAAAACATTCAACATATATATTTTATTTTCAAACTACAATCTGAGTTTGAAATACTAAAAATACACTAAAAACCAATAATTTGAAAATAAAATAAAAAACATGTGTAATTAAGGAGAGGAGAGAAGAGAAAGGGGGTGGATAGAGTTAAGCCCGTTACCGGCGCCACCGTGCCAGCAAGGTTGTAGATTAAAAGAGGGGAAGTGAGTGGGGTAATGGATTGCAAATTTAGAGTTTTTTTTCCATCTAATAATTAAGTTACTAGAAATAATATATTTTTTTCTAATAGTTTTTAAGTTGGTAGTTTATTATTTAGCACTTATATTTCCTTGTTTAGCATTGATGTTACACCGTCCTGGAAAATATTAAAACCTTTATTAGCAATGCAAAAAATGAAATATCAATTATGCCTACTAGAATTACATGAAAGAATATTACTATGAATAAAAAATATCAGTATAAAAAAAGTACAAACACAATAAATAAAATGTATCTACTTCCCACAATTCCTAGAATCATGATTGGCTTTCTTCCCACACTTCTTACAGGTCTTTAAAAGGTTTCAGCAGTTTTATGCCACATTTATCACTGCTATTTAATGTTTAGCACTTGCCATTTCTTTTTTAGCAATAGTATTTGAACTCTAGATTTCGAATTCTACTTTAGCACTGAAAGTTTTTATTTTAGCACTGGAGGTTTATACTTTAGCACTTACGTTTCCTTGTTTATCACTGATGTTACACACCCTACTAGAAATATTAAAACCTTTATTAGCAATGCAAAAAACGAAATATCAGCTATGCCTATTTACAATTACAAGAAAGAATAATACTATCATTAATGAAAAAATCAGTACAAAAAAATAAAATATAATGTATCTACTTCTTCTTGTCACAGTTCCCATAATAATGATGGTCTTTCTTCCCACAATTCTTGCAGGTCCTAGAAGGTTTCTTTGCGCGTTTAGCTCTCACCTCTTCTTTTGATTTTTTACGACTCGCACTGCCTTTAGTCTTCACGAAGTTAGGTGGATGCACCTCAACTTCACTAGGTGCACACAATCCATAAAAATCAGAAAAAGACACAAAAATTTAGAAAAATGGTTCTCTTCACATAAACATGCTCAAGTTTAATCTGTCGACTTCTATGCAAATATTATTTTAATAAACTTCCATCTATTAAATGAATTTCTATAAAGAGGAAATCAATGGCAGCATCAAGCAGGATTCAATATGTTTTTTATGACTACAGAAAGTTTAGAGACTCACTGATGGATGCAATGTGATAATCGCAAACATGAAGACAAAAACATAAAAATATTACAGTAGACTTTGCAATGATAACAACAGTGCTAAATATAGTTCACAACAGTGCTAAAATAGTTCACAGCAAAGAACAGCTTATCAGCTTCGTCAACCTAAAACAGTGCTAAAATAATTCACAGAAGTGCTAAAATAGATTACACAAGTGCTAAAATAGATTACACAAGTGCTAAAATAGATTACAGAGGTGCTAAAATAGTTCACAGTAGTGCTAAAGAACATGTTAACAAAATGATTTTCATAATACTCATTTCTTATCACAATGCTGCATTCATCGTGAAAAATACTCTATTAACGAGACATTCTTATGATACTCAATATGTTAACTAAATTCACAATGCTAATAATTCATATTGTGATGCTAATAAGATCTACATATATACAAAAAACCAAAACACACAATATGAAGCCTAAAAACGCATGCTGATCTTGAGAAACTCAAAATAACAGCTAGCTTAATCAGCTTCCCCAACTTTGTCGAACAAGTAAAAAACAAACGGATAAAAAAAATCTCATGAAAACTACAGAATAAACTTTTTTACCCGACATGTTCGTCAAATAACAGCGAACAACAAAAATTCCAGTAAAAAATCGCGTGAACACCGCTTAGGTTAAATAAATTTCGAAGACAATCGACTGAAAATTTCGATTACATAAGCACAAAAGGAATTTGATATATACAAGGAAAGATATGAATGGAAAACGAATTGCAGACCGAGAAGAGATTCATTCCAAATATGACAGAATTCTTAAATTACTAAAATACCCTGGGTTCATTAAAAAGTCTAAAATATTACAATAATGCCACCGCTTTTTTTTTTTAATTTTGGAACAGATCTTGACCGTCCAAATCAGATCAATCTGTGGCTGAGATTGGTTCTCGATTCTCACATAGGCGTGTGGTTCTCACACGATCTCATCTCTCTCTCTCTATATATATATATATATATATATATATATATATATATATATATAGGTTTGGGTTCCAGAAGGAACCATACCCCATGTGAGAACCGAGAACCAATCTCAGCCACAGATTTCCTCTCTTTGGACGATCAAGATCTGTTCCAAAATTAAAAAAAATGCGGTGGCATAATTGTAATAACGTCCAACTTCGCTGCCCCTGAATCTTAGTAAGAGTAAAATAAAAAATTTCAATGTATATGTGATTCACGCGTGTATTTTTCAATTTAGAGTTTTAGCATTGTCATTTCCTATTTTAGCACTGTTATGACTTATTTTAGCACCAGCATGACCCTTGTTTAGCATGACTACCTCTACTTAATCTAATCTTTTTTTTTCCTTCTCTTGCCTTATCACCTGCAGAAGATCGATCGATCATGCATATATAAAACTAATAAAACAAGATTTCAAATAATATTTTTGAATAAAAGTAGCAATTACCTAGTGGAATTTCATTTCCAAGACAGCTATAGATTGAATCTATCCATCCCATGTCACTGATTCTTTTGCTTATCACTGCAACAAGCAACGAAAACCTACAGACATCGACTTCTTCTTCTTTAGTTGATCTACCTACCTCCTCCCACCTCCCTAAACAAGAGTTGCACTCAACTGAGTTCTTGCACCCTTCATCTAAACTAGTCTGCAGTCCAATTCCTTGCTCATTAACCACATTTTTCACCGAGTAATCAGAGCACCCTCTCTATTTGTCTTTAATGGTATATAATATTAGTAGATGAATATTTTATAGTAACTGACACAATTTCTTATTCTTGTGAATATTTTGGTATTAGCACTGGTAATTGAGGTTTTAGTACTTGTCATTCCTTATTTAGCACTGGTATTTAAATTCTTAAGTTTGAGCACTTTTATAAAGTATTTTAGCACTTGTAGTTTCTACTTTAGCAATTACATTTTCTTGTTTAGCACTGTTGTTACACACCTGCTAGAAATAATAAAACCCTTATTAGCAATGCAAAAAATGAAATATCAGCTATGTCATTCCTTTTTTAGCACTAGTATTTGAATTTTGAAGTTTTAGCACTGACATTTTGACTTTTAGCCCTTACAAATTCCTTTTTAGCACCGCTACTATCATATAAGACTACCAGGTTTGTCTAGTTAATATTTAGATTCACAATTCTGAGTTCCCAGCAGTTTTATGTGACATTTAGCACTGGTAATTGAGGTTTTAGCACTTGTCATTCCTTTTTTAGCACTGGTATTTGAATTTTGACATTTTAGCACTTGTAGTTTCTACTTTAGCACGTATGTTTCCTTGTTTAGCACAGTTGTTAGACACATGCTAGAAATATTAAAATCCTTATTAGAAATGCAAAAAATTTTTAGCACTAGTATTGTCATTTTCTATTTTAGCATTGTCATGACTTATTTTAGGATTTTAGCACTGTCATGGTTTATTTTAGCACTAACATGACCATTGTTTAGCATGACAGTAGTGCTAAAATAGGTTACACCAGTGCTAAATTAGATCACGGTAATGTTAAAGTACATGGCAGTGCTAAAATAATTCATAGTAGTGCTAAAATAGGTTATAACAGTGCTAAAATAAATCATACAGAGAATTTCCTGTCTTACTCAAATCCCCATATTAAAATAAGATTCATTGCATGCATATTGAATCACCCACTCTTGACTCTTGTCTTCTTCTCGAGATTTTTCATTTTTCCAATTCACAACAATACAATCATAAATAAACTCAAATTTTAATGGAATAATTATTTCTTATTTTGAAGGTGTGAATATGGTTAAGGAATTGCAAGTGATAAACACATTAGATGTTGCCAAAATGCAATGGTATCATTTCACAGCAATCGTTATTGCGGAATGGGATTCTTCACCGACGCCTACGATCTCTTCTGCATCGCTCTGGTAACAAAGCTGCTCGGCCGTATTTACTACCACCAAGATGGAGCACCAAATCTCAATCTCCTCATTAATTAATGAATGAGTTATATAAATATCACCAAACACAGAGCCTTCTATGGCATCGGTGATTCTTGCAAGCTCCGATTTAATAAGCAACATCTCAGAGCTTAGTTGGTAGAGCGAGGAACTGTGTCGAACATCAGAAAATCGATGGAGTAGTCTTCGTCCCCATCCATCTGAAGACGAAGACGAAGACATTCGAACGCTGTATTTCGCGACCACATCTTCAGATCTGTATGCAAGATCTATATTTACCAAAAGACCCCCGCATAATTAAAACTTGTAAAAACTCACAATTTTGCCACCGCTTAAAAGTCTAATCTGCAGCCGTCCAAATTGAATAGATGTGTAAATTAGATTGGTTCTCAGTTCTCACAGGGGTTGTGGTTCTCACATGATCTCATCTCTCTCTCTATCTCTCTCTCTCTCTCTCTCTCTCTCTCTATATATATATATATATATATATATATATATATATATTTCAAATTAGATTTTTTTTTTTTTGCAATTAGCGTTTATGTTTGTTCCAAAAAAATTAATTGTCGAGCGCAATGCAAAGCCCACGCGTTAGCGTTGGGCGAGTGCATTGCGCAAGTCATCGGAATTTAAATTAATTTATTTTAATTTTAAGGTACATTAATTGTATTTTAGGATATATATATTCCAAATAAATTAAACTAATTCACTTTAATTATAGGTACACTAATTTCATTTTAGAATATATAATTTTGAGAAAAAAAAAAGAAAAAAAGAAAAATTGCAAAGTAAAAAAAATTGAAAAAAATAAAAATAAAAATATTATCTGGTGCAAGGCACGCATGGAATCCATGTGCCGAAATGTGAACAACATTTGACCGTTAATTTTTGTTTTCATTAGATCTGAGCGGTCTAAGGCCAACTTCAATGCTGGACCAAAACACTAATTTGGTGCAGAAATCCACTCCAATGCAACATCAAATCCTGCCCTAAATTGAGAGCAGTATTTGGTGTTGTACCAAATTGGTGCTGATGGTTTCCATAGTATTTAATGAATTATTTTATTATTTAAAAATCATTATTAAATAGATTATTTAATAAATTTAATTTAATTTATAAATTATATATTCACTTAATTTAAATTATAAATCATCTAAATAAATAAATAATTTCAATAAAAACGCAATTAATTAAACATAATGGATAGAATGAAGTCCCACATATTACAAATTACTAAAAATTAACTTAAAAACACACTACAATTAAATAAAACTACTTGAAAAACATATTACAAATCATGTCTAGATCATCCAAGATAATTATAATATTGACCGAAATCGTTTGAAGAATCTTCAAACGCATGTCCTTCACCTCTGAATTGATTGAATTGTGAAAATTCTCCTTGATGAGGAGACGATTGAGATTTACGAGCTTGATTTCTTTTTTGTATGACTCTAATTTATTTACCACGAATGTATTCACGTGTAGTGGGATCGGAGATAGACATATTACGTGATATAATGTCAGCATGTATTATTGTGCACAACATGATCATTGAAGATGAGTGTGATATAAGTATTCCATTTGAGGAACGAGATGAAATATTGACTCCAATGGTTGAAGAGCCAGCATATGATAATATTTGGTTCAACGAATTTTTGGCTCGATATAGAGAAATCAAGAACAAAGATGCTCATATTGCGCTTCGAAATGCATTAGTGGAACATATGTGAGAAAAATATATTAATTTTGAGTATTGAGGTCAAAATATATGTATTTTCATAAGTGTTGTAGTCTTGTAATATTTTCACTAATTGTAAGCGTTTGATGATCATTTAAAGTACTTTTATTATTCCAAGCACATTATATGTTATAATTTTTTTAATAGTACATATTTTTTTAATTGCATATTTTTTTTAAAAGTATATAGTTAAAAGTTATTAGTTTTGGATAATCGTCATTTAAAAAATAATAATGAATCATTAATTATATTCATATTTCAATTATAAAATAAAATGGAATGAATTTTTAAGAGAATATTCTTATTTGGTGTAAATTTTGGTGTTGAGCATTGGAGCTGTAAAAAAATTTGGTGCTAAAATTGCACTTATTTAATGCAGAATCTGCATCAAATAAGTACTTAGTAATGAATCCAAACTCATACACTTGGTGTACAAGAGACCACCTCTAATTAACATGTTACTTTAATTTAAGTCTGGACGGCCGAAAATGCACTAGATAATAGACATCAAAATTTGAACACACCATTGACATGCTAAAAATAAGCCACCCTTGAGATTTCTACACCCTCAATCAGCGCCAATTATTAAGTAGAAATAGATTCTGTTAGAATCCAACACTTGACAAACCTTCTTGAGATGAATTTTTGGTAGTTTGATTAAACCATGAGAGTAACACTTGCAATCAACCCTTTTATTTGAACAAGGTTTGTATTTACAAGAAAGCTAATGGTACTACAAAAATAAAATAAAAAAGATACAAGAGAAGCCGTAGGAGCATTTATTGTATATTTTACTCGATAGAGAGAAATAATGGGTGAATGTACAAATAAGTAACAATGCATCAAAATAATCACATCTCAGATAGAAGATTGCTGATCTTTCTAAGCTCTTTGAGAGCAGACGTGGCTGTAACTTGCCCTTTCCCGACAAGACCATTCTTTGTCAAGTTCTCCATGGATCCTCCTGCTTGACCACGATCCTGCTGGAACACAGACTCCAGTACCTGCAAGGTTCAAACGGACCCGACCAGTTAGAAGACGTCGTTGAGCTCGACATCAGCTTGGAAACAAAGGGACCAAACCCTCTTTCCACTTGACACTTTAACCAAAATTCTATAGAAATGTGAAGCAATCTATCTAGGAAGAAATAAATGTGGTGACTATTATTCTGATATTAGATGACTCAGCTTGCCTGTGTATGAAGAAACAGAGTGCCCTTCGTACCTGTATGTTCTCGATCATGGATTGACCAAGATTCTTCAAGCTAACCATTAAATTTTGGTCTACTGTCTCCCCCTTGCTGGTTCCAGAAGAGCGATTACATCCATCGGCAGTTGAAATACCAACTGAATTGTTCTGATCACTTCCATCGTTGCAAGCTTTTGCATCCTCAGGAGCATTTCTATCGGATGTGCCTTCGTTTGCATTCCGTCCAAACTTCCATAGCCATTGAAGTTTTCCAGATAGAAGTTTTATCTCCTTCATCCCTGTAGCTAATTTCTTGACAGAGTCATCATTTCCTGTGGATTTTGATGAGGCACCATCTGGGTGACTCGAGATAGATACAGAGTAGCCTTTGGCATCAGAGACGTGGTCATCATTTCCTGTGTGTTTTGATGAGGCACCATCCGGATGACTCGAGATAGATACAGGGGAGCATTCAGGATCATTCGCACACATCTGAGTGTCATTTTCATCGATTGATGAGTTTGACGCAACACTACTTTTTTCTGATTCATTCTCATCGTCACTATTTCCAGGAACAGGATCAGAAGGATCCGAGAAATTGGAAGAATTTTCTTCACTCCCGGCAGCACTGGATGAATTCTCATAGTTTTTATCAGTTACATCTTCTCTGTTGACTTCCAACGAGTCCCTGTGGTTAACATCTTCATCAGATACTATAGTTTCTTTACTATCTTCATCTTCTCCGAGCTGTCGTGCAAGATCCTGCAATAAGCTTCTCCTGACGGATGGCTTCACAATTTTGGTTCTTTCATTTGTCTTTGATGGGGAAGGATCAGATTCAGTCCTAGACAAGCGGAGTCTTACTCTTTCAGACCAACCTTTTCTGCGGTTCGGAATTTGTTCCCCCACAGCACCTTGCTTATTTTCTTTTTCTTTATGCAAAACTCTCCATTTCTCTTCCCAGTAGCTATCAGGCACCACAATTAAAGGAGTTGTCGGGGAAGAAGAATCCACAGAAAGGCTATGACCCCTAGCAACCGCTGACTTCCTTCTGTCGTATAACTCAGATTGAACTGGTATTGGGGTTAAGTTGTTTGCATCTATGGCAACGGCATGCAAGGATTTAGCCTTTGCCAACAACTTCACAAGCTTGACGTCATCAGGAAAATTCAACAATCTCTGAAGACAGATAGTAGCATTCTCAGTGGCAAGCAATGAAGACCTCAAGTTAAGTATCATAGAAACTGCAAAAGCGCAAATGAACGCCCCCCTAGGTGACTCGAGAAGTGCAAAGTTGGATTCAGTATCACAAGCAACAGCAGTGCTTGATATCGTATTTTCATGCACAAAGATTTCATCCCAGATTACTAGAAGATCTTCCAAAGAAAATTCACGTCCAAATAATACCCGTAGCCAGCGAAGTGCAAAATATTGGGGTTCAACTCCTAATTCTACAAGGTGAGTGTGAAGAGATGAATCGGCAATGTAAAGCAAGTGATATAAGGCAGCAGAAGCTTCAATTACAGGAGGTGATCCGGAATGAGACCTCCCAAATGGAGAAGGAGAGAAAAAATCAGCCATCGCTATTGCACCACCAGATCCACTCATCAAAGAATCAAACATGGAATAGGCATCATGTTCCATGAATTTCTCAGACAAGACGATACCAAGTTCACCTTCTGCTCCATAGGCATCATTTAGTAAAACTATGGTTTGAACCTCAGGATCAAGTTCACTGTGACTACTAGCTTTTGCAGAATTATTCTCAAATCCATTACCATCTTCCACAGATTCTGAGAATTTTTTGAAGTCAAATTTGTACGTCAAGTCATTCTCATGAAATGAGAAGCCATCAAATTTATCAGCGAAGTGGTCAGCATATGCCTTTTTCACTTTAGAGAGATGTTCCACATCAACATGAAGAACATATAACAAGGGAGCCAAAAGCTCATGCATACCTATAAATATAGTTTGGAGAGAGCATCAGTACAATGAAGTAAAAGATAAACAATTTGTTTATATTTCAGAATTCAGAACGTATTAAAAAATCTAAGCTCCTTGATCGTTTAACCACCAGAAAGAAATTTTAAGGACCAATTCAATCAATTTAATGACTTCATTCTAGACAGACATAGTCAAATTTTTAAACTTTATTCTTCCACTTTATGCTACGAAAGGGGAATAATATATCACAAGGCTGGAAAAGAGTACACTGCTCTAACAAATCACAGTAGAGATATTTATACATTAATGTTTTAAAACCAAAGCACCCGTAAAAATAAACTTCATCATGAAATTCATTTAAGCGTCATGATATTTTCTTCTAGGTCACTGCCCCCTACTACAAGTGAAATTCTTCCCCAATCCAGTGAAAATGTGAAATGGGCTTTAGTTTTTAAAAATGCAGTAAGCCAAATTTGTACTATCAACTGATGCAAACTGGAGGAACAGAGAGAATAGATAAAATAATATCAACTCACCTTGTCTGTAGCCATATTCTGGGTGTCTAAGGCACCAAAGCAGTAAAATCCGTCTTAAAATGCCTTGGCATTCAGTCGTCTGGAAATAGCTGCCTCTTTCAGGATACAAGCGCGTTAAATCTTGATCAACCATTCTCTCCAGTTCAGCATTTTTGAAGAATCGACCCCACATGCTATCTGAGAGAGAAAACATCAGTGACAAATAACTTTAAAATGTAGAAGTTAGGATTAGTAAATTAAAAGATCATCAATACGCCTGTAGACAATAGTGGAACTGAGGAAGAGGCCATCAAGTTAATTGAACCAGAGAAAGAAATGAAAGTTTAAGCTTGAACCTTGTATTTCAGTGAGGAAAAAAAAAAAAGTGGCACACCTCCCCCTCCCCCTCCCCCTCCCCCTCCCTAAACCAATCCAAATCTCTCAAACCAAAATCCATGTCCAAACATAGCTTAAGGGACAGAATAGAATTTTAAAAAGAGCCGGGTGGGCGATAAAGGAATTTACAAGGCCAGAATCAGAACGTCAATAATATAATAGCAGAATAGAAATAACATAGATTCATAAAAAATCCTACCTGGGTTTTGGGACAGTGGATTGTCCATGACATGTACAGGAGAGCCACTTCCATCTTTTGGCACATGTGGATCAACTAGAAGCTGTCTCCTTAACGCAGCATACCTGAATCAAATACAAATCCAATTTAAGGTTATATCGGCGAGAAAATGCCCCCAGCATCATTTCAGAGTTGTACTGGCTCACTTCCAGTTTTCATCTGGTAATTCATAGGGGAGAACATTCCACAACTTGATTTGGTTTCAGATTTCAATCAAATCTGGTAATTTATAACGGCGATGATTCCACAACTTGATTTATTTCATATTTCAATCAATATAAGTACCAGAAACTAATCCAAAATGATGAAAAATTGGTGTGATCCTCGCTAGATTGATAACATGGAATTTGTTATAATAAATAAAACCCCAAAAGTTAAAGACGATGATAATTTCCCACGACCACCCAAATCTCTTCAAAACTACGCATATGAAAAAGGATCAGAACTAAATTGAAAATACATAGAGATTTAACAGCACTTGCAAAACGAAGAGTTATATATTCACCTTCTTCGAGAATCGGCCGTAACCCGACGGAGATCATCGACGGCGGCAGAAGGGTAAGGTGGTAAAATCCCCAAATCTATGCGCCACCTGACTCCTCTCAGATTGCTAAGGGGGTGTGAACCTCCTGAACACGACGCCGTTTCAAGTGTAGCTATCTCTGTGTCTATAGAAACCTGTGACATGTGTTAGCGCTATCTTCTTCTACCAGTTGTCTTTTCTGATTTTCGGTCAATTCAGCTCAAACTATCTCAGAATCACGGTACACAAAGCACAGATTTTTAGAGAGACAAAACAAAATCAGAAAAAATTGATCTTTTGGCTTCGAAACTGAGATTTTATTGTCAAACTGCTAGAATTTGTGAAAACTCCAGTTGGCCAATGCTCGTTAAGATAATCTATGTCGTCAAATAGTCGACCTTTTTGGAATAGATCTCAAGAAATAGGATATAATTGCAGCTCAAGAATTGTAAAGTAGGTGCAGTAGATGAAGAGTAGCGGAGGAAAATATGGAATTGCCTAAATGTAGGCAAGCGTTCAGGAAATGCAGAAATCTAGGGAGAGAAGATGGAGATGAGGTGGAGAGAGAGAGAGAGAGAGAGGAATTTCAGACGGAAAAAGAATTAGGTGAAAATGCTTTTTCTTCAACTATATTAATATGATATTGCAACTTACCAACCAATAAATGTTTTTTCCTTTTCTTTTAAAGGGACTATTATTCCTCTTTCCCTCTGCATTTAATACCCATTTAATATACAGGATTAATGTATTACTGTATAAATCTAATTTCATGTTCTTCATAATTAGCCTCTTAAATTTTAATTTTCTTTAATTAAGTCCTCCAATCCAACTTCATATTACATTTATAGTTGGGGTTTTGAACTCACTCTTAATTTAATTGAATCGTCAAATTTTATATCATATGATAATTACATCCTGAAGAAGATAAGAACATGATTATAAAAAAATTAGAACCTAATTGCAAAAACTCTTATTAATTTTTTTTCCTAATAAAATATTAGAGAGAGAGAGAGAGGAAATAATAAGTTTGTTTTTATCGTGTGAAGAAAAGCTAATGGAGTTGCGGGTCACTTCAGCCTCCAACATCCATCGCATGTTGGATTCAACTTTTCTTTTTGTGCACAATCGAAATGAGGCAAAGCAAGGCAATCATTCATCTATATTATAAAATTAATTGATTAATTATATAGTTAATCCATATATTAGTCGGACTTTCAACATAATTAAGAAAAAAAAACCACCTGCTGTTTCTATATACACCGATAATTTTTATTAAATACATCACTATTAAATTAAATTTAAAAATAAATAATTATTAATTTATTTAAATATCATTTTAATTTAAAAAAAATATTTCATTAATCAAAATTTAATTTACAAAAAAAAAACCATTTCAGAAGGAAAAAAACACGTGACCCATCTTGTTTCTTCCCCAGGCCCCACCCGCTCTCCACCATTTCTGTAAAATTACAAACCTTCAAAACCAGCGACGCACGGTGTTATTCTTCTCTCTTTATTCCAAATTAGTTTACCAGTTCACTTCTCATCCTTAAACCATCGACTCAGAATGCCATCTTTTTCTCTCTCTTTTTTCCAAATTAGTTTAAATTGTTTTTTTTAGTTGAAGGCTACAATTTGGAAAAGAGTGTGGTGTACGTAGGAAAATCAATTATTAATTTTTTGTAAATGGTAGTGTATTTAGAAAATTTAGTGATGTAGATATACCCAACAATTATTATCCTGGATTATTAAGATAATTCTTTGCAGTTAAGATTAATAACAAATCGAAGCCATGGGTTGAAGTTCAATTTCCAAGAAATTGCCTCTAACTTTGAATGTTCTTTTTCAACGGTTAGTTAAACTAACCTCCTCCTTCTTCTCTTTTTTCTTTTGCACTCGTCCAAAAAAATCATCATGGCCCGTTCCCAAAACCTAATAAAAATAAATTAATCACTGTAAGTTGGTACGCTAGACAATTACAAGAAATTAAATGGAATTGTTGCCAGCATCGGGGGTCATCTAATCTAAATTATATATTATCAAGCGTGTTACTTGTTGGATTAAATAACTTTCTAATTCCCTTTCTTTTCTTTTTATTGGAAGAACATGACAACTCAAAATTATTTATTCGGCAATCTGTAACATAAATTATATATGGAAAGATAAATTGTAGAGCTGAAAATAAATCCAAATAATTTTATAACGAACTCATATTTATTTGTTAAAAGTTTATTTGAGTTCAATTCAATAAGCATTTCAAATGAATTTAAACATAATTTTATATTTAGTGAGATTAAAATTTCAATTTGAATTCGCTTAGGTGCAAAAATAATATAGTTTGAAATGAATTTTAAACAAATATATATTTAGTCCGACTCAACTCATTTAACATGCGCGAATAAGTTGAACTTGTGACCATAATTGAACTAATACACGATTCAATCATTCATGGAGCTCGTAAATTGAATTGATTCTTCATTTGGCATTAATTAATGTTGTGTATTGTTTCCTCATACGCTAATGCTTTCATTACTTGCAGAATTAGTTAATATATTGTTTTAAGATTTCGTTTGAGTGTGCCTATCCACATTTCCACCATATGAGTTTTATATTGGGGTTTATTTTACTCGATACATCTCCAACATTCCCAAAATCTAAAACAATTACACCGTCACATAAATTCACCAGAAACTACTGTCGGTGGCGACACCCACACACAGCCCCAACATAACTTTTAATAATTTGTTTTCGAACATTTGGAAAGCAATTTGACAATTATTGTAATTAAGGATTTTTTTTTTTCTTGAGGAGGAATTGATAATTGACTAGACTAAAATATGACGTTAATGTTATACTAGTCTTTTATTTTCTGGAATTTCTTCCGTGAATTATTTGTACATGGTGATTATTTCAATTTTTGGTAAATTGAGAAGAAACATCCCATGTGGCGTTGGAAACACGGTAAATCTTCAATTTTGTAGTGATGAAAAATTAAAGTAGGCCGCCACCGGCAGAGAGGGTTCATAAATCATGACTCCGTCAAAAAAAAAAAAAACAAAAAAAACGAGAGGCAAATATTCGGAGCATATCCAGAATGACGTGGAAAGAGCGTGTCCCTCTCTCTCTCTCTCTCTCTCTCCAACATCCAATAGTGAATCAAAACTACAATCTTAGGCCCACTTGCCACTGCGCCTCATTTGACACAACCCCACCCAGTTGGACTTCAATTGGAGTATATGCTGTATGATTGCATATATTTTCTCATTTTCTTACCAATATTTTCACAAAAATAAATAATTATGGTTATTATTCAATAATTTATGGTATTACTGTAATAACTTCTTCTTCTTTTTTTACTTCATGTAATCACTATTAAATTTAAGATTTCATAGCAATTATTATAAAAATAATTATAATAAAATTAACTCTAATCAACATTTATCAAGAAAAAATTGAATTAATAAAATATAATTCTAATAATGAATTTATTAACTAAAAAACTTAACGGTGGTGTAGGCAAAACCTCCGAAAGTCGAAAATTGGTTTATTTTTTAAAAGCAAATTGCACTCGCTTAACTTATCATCAAAAATTCAACTAAAAAAATCATCTAAATTGCGTTGGCAAATCAAAAACTAAAATAAAAGTTAGAAACTCTAAAATTAGATGGGTCCAACGCCCAATTTTGACGGGAAAAAAAGAGAGAGAGTGACTGACAAATTCCAGGCTGTGACGTTGACCAAAATAGAGGTTATTTGCTCATGAATTGCAAATTACTGTTCTTTCTTTCTCATCTCTCATCAGTCATCATAATTGAAAGCTCCTATTCGTTTTTCCATGTAATAAACCGATTAACAAATAAGAAAACGCCACCTCCCCTTTATTTATTTGATTTTTGGAGGCTGATGATTAAGACCTAACATATTTATGACTAATTAAATGGATGAATTCATACAAAAACAAAAAATATATAGGTCATAAAAACTAATATCTTATGTTACATGCGCAATCATATACATGCACTGCAAATAGACAATTGATTATGGCCTCATTACTGTAGACTATTGCTCCAGCATCTCTCTCACATTTAGCCGCACCTAATTAAAATAGCTACTACAAAACAACTCCAATATTTGCATGGATCTCCTAAGATGCTCTATTTTGGGTTAATTTCCTTCCTTTTTTTTTAATATTACAACTTCCATTTATTTAATAAAGTCAACCGTGTGCAACATTAAAATTATATATTGTTAATAATGTTTTTTGTAAAAATAAAAGTTATCATATTATAACTAATCATAATTAATATTTATTGCTAAAAATTGAAATTTTAAAAAATAATATACCTTAAGTTTGGAATAATCAACCTTGAAAATTAATTATATTAACTAAAAAGTGAAAATTAAATATTAAAAAATAATTATAAACCTTAATTGGGAGGAATAAATTCTAAATAAAATTGTAAAATTATGCTAAACCTAAATAAATTAAAATTGAAGAAAAAGAAATGAAAAAAAGTAATAACTTTGAGTTTTAGTACTCAGTTGGTACACGCAAGTTAGGACTAGAGGATCTCGAGTGGTGAAAGGGTCCAACAATTTTCAAAATTCTTGAAAAAAAAATAAAAATTACACTTCTCAAAATTAGGTTGTTGGACTTTTGTTTGGTTCAGTATGCTTGAACTTAGAATTATGTTACAATCAGATTCCAAAGTTTAACCAAATATGCAAGTAGTGATCTAATTTTATATTATTTGCATCATATATATATAGTTCACTCCTTTGTTTAATGATGATGAGATGTGCATCTATCGAGCAATATCCAATTATTATAACTAACTCGTGACAGGACTATTAATATTATTGTTGATGTTAACAATAGATTTAATTTGTTGATTAATGTGTTTGTTACATAAAAAATGAATGCACTTGTAAGTTGTTGGTGGGTTTTGTGTGGTGGTTGCAGACGTAGACTCTGAAAACCGACTCTTGATTTGTGACCAAACAATTGCTCCCACTCTTGATTTATGCGAATTGGACAACATGAGTCATGAGCCGACCATCATATTTTTTTCACACAGATAATTAATTAGATTATATAACCTTACCCACTACTGCACATACTCTCGTTCCTTATCAAATATTTATTTTCATTTTCATTTTCATTTTCATTTTTCTTCCAGTAGTAATAATAATAACTTCATCGACTTACGTCACCATTTCCCAAGTACTACTATTCTTTATGTTGGAAATTTTATCCAGTCGTATTTAATCTTAATCATAGTCAATTATTAATGTTTTTCATGCACAATTTGGACGGAGACATGATTATTGTAGTCCTGTGCTTTCATCAATAAAAGGTGGGTGTTTTGGCTTAGAATTCAACAAACACACCGACCTCCAAAAATAATTGTATCTGTTATTTTATTTATTTTTATTAAACATATATGTTGTTATTATTTCTAGGAGCTAGGGAGAGCGCTAGTAGCCTAAATGACCTTGAATATGTTTAATGGAAGAAAAGTCTGCGTGTGGGAAGTTACAAGGTAGTTTACAGAGACGAATTGAAGACTAATTCAATTCCTTGTATAATTTCACTCAGTCGTCAAATTGTATTTAGCAATACATTCAGCAGAGAGGTGGCATTAGAAATTATTATACTACAACTCATGCTAATTGCAACATGAGATTTCATTGAATTTGTGATACTGTTGTGTTAATGTATGAGATTTTTCTCTAGTCACATGCAGAAATTAGTAGTGACAGGTAAAAGTGTGTGTGTACATATTTACAAGAATTGAATAGCAGGAAGAAAAAGTTCAGTACTCATGCAAAAACATACATATCCATTCTGGAAGGAGAAATTTTGAATAAAAAACTGACCTTTTTCTATGGATCTATGTGTTGAGGTGGATGAGAGTGCGTGCCGCCTCCTTTTGCAATCCACCAAGTTGAAGCAAATTTCTTGCCCCTAAAACAGCATCCCACTTCATATTGAAGGCGTATAAATTGGACAATAAAACATTAGGCGAAGAAGTGGTAAGTGCAGGATGAAGTTGTAAGAGCCTTTTAGCTATCCGTTCCCCAACACCAACATCTCCATGCAGTCGGCATGCAGAAAGCAAGCATCCCAAAACAACTGCATCGTCTGCTATAAGATTTTTACGCGTGTATTCTTCAGCCTCTCTCAACCTCCCTGCTCGTCCTAATAAATCAACAAGGCAGCACAAATGCTCAACTCCTGGGGTTATTCCATAAACTCTGCTCATGGACTCAAAAATCACTTGCCCCTCATCTGCAAGCCCTGAATGACTGCAAGCACTCAGAAGTTCAACAAATGTAATGGAATCTGGTTCCACCCCCCTGCTCATCATCTCCTCAAACAGTGCAATAACTTTCTCGGCATCTCCATGATTTGCATACGCGCCAATTATGCTGTTCCAAGATACAAGATTACGAATCTCCATCTGCTCAAAAACATTATGCCCTGAACTAATGTATCCACTCTTAGCATACATGTTCACAAGTGCATTCCCAACACCAACATCCCAATCGGGCCCTGTCCTGATTAGACGACCATGAATCTCCTTGCCGATTCTCACTGAAGCCAGGCCAGCAGCTGCAGAAAGCACGCTGGCATACGTGTAATCATCTGGACTCACACTCTGGTCCTCCATCATCTCTCTGAAAACAGCCACAGCCTTTGAATTATCGTCACAGCGGCAACAATCAGTAATAGCAGTATTCCACGAAATAACATCTCTTTCTCCAATCGACCTGAATGCCTTCTCGGATTCTTCATATAAACTAAACCTCGAGTACATTGTCATCAAAACATTCCCAGAAAAAGCCATGCGATCAAGTCCGAGCTTCATCATTTGACAGTGCAATTGCATAACCATTGACAAACCATATACGGTTCCACCAGGCCCAAACAATCCCGCAAAAGTAAACCGGTCAGGAACCACACCACGTCTAAGCATAATCGTAAACAGCTCCATTCCCTTTTCTAACAGCTTATTTTCCACTAGCCCAGTGATTGCAACATTGTATGACACTAAAGTTGGCAAAAGAAAACTACTATCATCAAAAACCGATAATGCGTCAGCACACACACCACATTTCATGTACACCAAAATTAGTGAATTAACAACGAAACTAACAGAATAATGGCTGAGCTTGAATGCCAGCGCATGAATTTGCTGCCCAAGAATCAAGTCCCTTAAGCGGGCACAGGAGCTAAGAGCGCTGGCAAATACGAATTCATTGGGCTTAAAATGCTGCTTCTGCATTTCACTGAAAAGTTTAAGCGCTGAATGGGGTATGTCCCGACGATCATAACCCGATATCATGGCGGACCACGTAACCAAATTTCTGTGCAGCATTTCGTCGAACAACTGGTGGGCCGAATGAATAGTTCCACATTTGGCGTAAAAGTTGAGAATGTGATTGCATATGGAAGTTTCTGCTAGTCTTCCTGTCTTGATTGCTGCAGCGTGGATTGAAATCCCAAGTCTGAAGGCCTTAGCTTTGGCGCAATGGTGGAGAAAGAAACCAAGTTTTTGTAGCATCGTCAGTTTTTACACTTCGAGATTGATGTTGACGAACTTTACAGCAAGGAGAGAGTCCACTGCTGCGGTGGAAACAGAGCCAGTTCTAATGGTGGACTCATGTGATTGATGAAATGATATTGAGAGAGAGAGAGAGAGAGAGAGAGAGAGAGCGCTAGTGTTTAATATATATATACGTGTTTAATTTACTCAGGTTTTTGTGGCACGAGCAGGTTTATTTATTTTCAACTTTTCTTTATTATGAATAAAATGAAGGCTATATTTATCAAAAACATTTTTTGCTTTGGATATGATGTACTAAAGGTTATAACAAAAAAATAATCTTAAAATATTTAGTCATGTGGACCACATAAAAAAAAAATTGATGTCTCGTGATTATTTTACGAAATTTAAAATTCATAAAATGAGTTAAAATTCAAATTCAAACACAATCTATTAATAAAATTATAAATATACCACTGAATATGAATTTAAATTTTCACGTGTGGATTTTGACCCATAACATATGTGACATTGTCACAAAATTTGGAGTAGAAAATAAAAATGACCATATGAATAAAAATTCCCTAAAAAATGAGTACTGGAAGGGTTGGGGTGGGCTGTAGTTAAATTCACCCTTGCAGGTAGTCAGTCGATCAAAAAATAACTTTATTCTCATTGAATTATAATGAATTGATTCTCACTAGAGATTGGGATATTGAAGAAAGAAATCAAAATATTCGATAGGTACTATTCATATTCAATATGTGCATTCCTTTTCTGAGCAATTTGAGATGATATATTTGAAAAAAAAATTCAAGCAGCATATAATAGGATATAAACATGCTAATAAAAGGTATGTGTGTGTGTGTGTGTGTGTTTTGTGGGATAGTAATCAATCTAAGAAAGCGGGCCATTACACTACAAATTATTTTAAGACCAAGTGCTATAAAACAAGTAGGAGGATTCTTACAGCAGCTACTAACAAGTTTCACAACTGCACTACATCGGCATTCCCATTTCGGAATACCAATTTAAACAAGAGAAAAATTGGCTAAACAAAATTTGAATAAATGACCCCCCCGAATAAAAGTTAAAAAAATAAATAACTCAAATGGAGGGAGAAGATTAACACAAATGATCGTACCCATGGATGTGACTGATGGCCATTTCTTCACCTTCCCTGGTTTCAGACTCGCCTGGCTCTCTGGGTTTGCTCTAGCACTTGAAAAAAGAAGCCACCTTCGGGAGCATCCAATCCTATATGGCACGACTTGTTTTACGACGACGGAAGCTGAAGCTAGACTAGAAATGGAGATGAATGAGGTAGAATGCCAATGGCTTTCGCCGACCAAAGAATCCATATTGTGGCACGGCTGTCACTCAACTTAAATAGATGTATAATTGGGGAAAAGACCTAGTAACTTATTCAGTGTTTCAGGTAAAAACTTCCTTGCAAATAGATAACATGAGCGCTCATTTCCATTCCACAAGCAAGGTGTAATCTTAACTTGTCTCTGAAATTCACGAGGAAAAATAACTTTAGTTTTAATGTTTAAACACCACAACTCCAACAGAGTGTACAGTGCAAGCATAAAACTAACCTTTTTGTCACTTGTAACGTGCATATTTTCTGCAATAGACTGCAAAAATAGTTTTAAAGTGAGTGTGAATAGTTTACAATAAGATATAAGACCAGCAACATTCTCCTTCTAAATGAGTCAATTGGCGAGGTCAAGGTATTGATCTAATGAACAGGAGACCCAAACTTTTTTAGCATACTATAAACAATGATTCTACATGTCGGGAACTATGTTACCCTCAAGGCATCTACATGTATGTACTTGATCATTTAAGATGTTCTGCAAAAATTTGATCAGAAACTATGCCTAAGGAATATTTTCAAACTAGGAAGCGTGGAAGTTGGGCTGGGATTCAGAATACAGATAAAAGTTATAACCATACTGTGATGTTTCTCATAAGCTCCATGGTAATATCCTGCGCTCGGTATGATTTTGGATGCCACTTCATTTCAGACCAATCAACATGTGTTACTGACCAATTGGATATTCCAGTAGGATCAAGCATCTGAAAAAAATGCAATCTAAAGTTATACACGTAAAATTATCAAGTAGGAATGCATCTTAACCATTTGTGACAATCTCACATGGAAAAATGTGGGCAAATAGTGTTCATCTGAGTAGCAGTTGCGTCCTCCTTCCATGCCTGGCTGTTCAATCAAAAGAAAGGCATAAGCACTAGCACTTCAGTACAATGCGATAGTGGGATTTCCAGATAGATCAAAGTGCCACAAAAATAACAGTACTAAACAAACTAACTTCTAATGAGAAAGAAACATCTTGGAGGAAAAGTAAGATAAAAGAAAATCCTAAGATGAAGCACAGGTTGTGCAGTAATTTGTGTCCTTAAGCCTCTATAAAAAGTAAAAAGTGCAACCAACGACATTTATATACTGGACACACACACACAGAGTGACATGGAAATCAATGAAGCAAGTAAGATATTAAGGGCTCATATTTTGATGTTCACTATTTCAAGAGAAATCAGGCAATATATCAATCAGTAATTGGAACAGGAAAGCTGATGAACTGCTGAAATAAACTGAACACCTCAGCAGGTTCTTCTGGATTTATTCTTTGGAATATTCAAAGTTAATGCAAAACTCAGCAAAGAAATAAACCTTTCACGGCAGAACAGCCAGACACGAAGTTACATCTCTATATATTGTTTCTTAAATTATGCACTTCTATTGTATTAATTGTTGAGTTTACACAAGGGAAAAAGGAATAAGCACATGTTGAACTGACAAATATATTATACTTTCTGTTTAAAAAATTAATATTGAAGTTGGATAGTATTTTCAATAAAATTAAGACTGCCTAAAATAAAAGGTAATCTGTTCTAAATCAGTGAAATCAATTTTTAATCCAACCAGCTTTCGTTCAGACTACTGCTTTTCAACTAAATTCCTTTATCCTTATCCGACTAGAAACTAGAATATTGAGTGCATTAATTTGATAGATAACAAAAGTGTAATCTTGTGTTAAATATTAGACCATTTCACGTGAATTATAAAAATTTTGAATCAGTAAGAATGAAGTAATAATAAAATAAAGATTATATCACATGTATTGAGCATATTACTTGTCCTCTGACCTCATGTTGTTTCCTATGCATACACAAGCATATATATAGCATCCACGCATTGAGGCAAAATTCAAAGCTGAGTAATCTACGTTCTTTCTGAAATATTAAGCTTCCATTTCTATCTTTTACATAAAGAAATATTAGCAGTTAATCAAGGATGTAGAGGCATTTCTAATCACAGTAAGAACAGTTGGGTGTTATGCATCAAGGTCATGTGAATTGAAGCAAGAGCAACCCCCAAAACTGTGTGAGCCCTCACGGAGGAAGCTTATGATGTAACAAGAATAAATGAAAGGTCAAAGCAACGCAGAAAGTTGAGAAATTACTTGTAGAAGTATATTTATTAAATAAACTATGATGACCTTGCAATACTCCCTGAATTTTCTGAAGTACAGACTGTCAGCCATGATTATAATAGCATGCTGCCGCTTCATTGTGAACCACTGCATGTTCAAATACAGCATGGTATGGCATGAATTAGAAAGAAGTCAAAATTGAGCAGGTACTGATACATTATTAAATGGAATGTTGACAACTCTGAAGCTCCAGTAGCTAAAATAAATGTTTAAAATCATCGTACAACATAAAGAACATTGAAG
This sequence comes from Perilla frutescens, assembly GCA_026008535.1. Taxonomy (NCBI): domain Eukaryota; kingdom Viridiplantae; phylum Streptophyta; class Magnoliopsida; order Lamiales; family Lamiaceae; genus Perilla; species Perilla frutescens. The sequence goes on from BRKX01000015.1 coordinate 36,758,332, forward strand.
GTCTAGTTGCAATTTGTAAGATGCCCAGATGAAAGGCATTCTTAATACTTAAAGAAGATAAAATCTTGATAATTATTAGGAGCAGAGCTGACAGCTATTTATCAAACCTTTAAGATTTTAGAAAAATTGTGAAATCTGTAATTTTCTTATAATCAAATGATTATTATGAAAATATCAGACACACCTGGGCTCCCTTACGAAAGTCTTTCTTCTCTACTTCAGGTAACATATATTTGATATACCTGCCACTTCCATGGGGACCAGGATCCTCAAAGCTGCAGAAATAGTATCATAATTACCTTTTATATATAATCATAACCAAAAGTGACATTTACAGTGAGTGGTAGTTAAATATATAGTATTCATTGACATCTTAAGGGGAATTAGTTGTCAAAACCATTCACCAGTCTTTGTTTCATCTATGATAAATACTTAGAATGGGGAATCTATTGTGGTTTTTTGCATTATCACTTACTACATTGATTACACAGTTGCATTTACCTTAATTTTTAGATGTTTTCTCAACATGACAAAAATCTTGAAAAGCTAAGTAGTAAGTTTAACTTTATTTTAGGACTCAGTTCTTTATCGGATTTTGTTTTGTATCCAACCTATACACTTTAAAAGCTTGTTGTTGAACCGATTGAAGATATGAAAATAAGTGAAGAAAGAGGGAAGGAAGAAAAGGGCACACTTACCAATCCACAAAGCTAACATTTGTGTACATGAGATAGTTGTACACAAAATCAAAACTACGAAGTGGTATGCAACTGCATTAATCAAAATGTTTTATTAGTATCCAAGTCCTTGCATGAAATCACACAATAGAGAAAATCGGAAGAACATTAACAGAAATAATATTCTAAAGCAACCTATCAGAAAGCAGTACAAAATGCTGGTTGTCTAGATCTTTGAGTGCATTTGCTAGAAGCCGTCTTTCGGCATCAACCATTGAAATTTTTCCCCACTCTACCTGCAATTGTGACATTATCACGAATTAAACTTAATGGAAATTTTAAAGCATCGACAGTAGCAGGGTTTCTACTTTCAAGCTTCAACCCGGGCAAACCAGGACAAACAAGCCATAACACTGATATAAATAAAATACAGGTACAAAACCAGCATGAAAAAAAAACTCTGGGATATACTTAAAGTAAGACATGCGAACTGTTTAAGCAAACAAAAACGTGTTAGCTTGTGCTCAGTGCATACTTTGGCTGAAACTTCAAAACAAAAAATAATGTTTCTCTTAACTGTGGAATTAATATGTTTTCCGTTAATATATAAGCCTAAAGATATTCGGATATCGTTTGCAGAGCTGTTTTCTTCAAGAAGACAATTGGATGAAGCTCAAAGGTCCACAATATACAAAAACATGGCAATAAAGCACCTTACAGGTTCCAGCTGATACATGAGCTTATTCAGATACATATTTTGATATAGTTTGCAGAGCTGATTTTTTCAAGAAGGCAATTGGGTGGAGCTCAAAGCTCTACAATATACAAAACATGGAAATAATGGAAATATTGTACTTTACAGGTTCCAGCTGATGCATAAGCACATTTAGATACTTATCCTATCCATATGATCAAAGTTAAGACAGACACCCAGAAAACCAAGAATACATAGAACATAATTTATAAATTCCAAAGTTATGTCTGGCCACAACATATAACATTTTGAATTAAAATAAAGCACAAGCAAGTATTATTTTCTCATTTTTGCAGTTATAGTGACCAAGATGAATAAGGGAATGATGAACAAACCGTGTCACTACGAATTTCTCTGTTGATAAAATAACGGCTAAAATGAACAGGTTTATCCTTGGATGCATGCACATACACAGAAAATCTACCTTCATTGCCCTGCCATATAACAGGAAAGTTTTGAGAAAGAGATTTAGCCAAACTGAATAACAAAAAAAATACTCATACCATTTAAAGCACAAAGTGTACACTAATAATAAGTTATATAAACAGGAGTCTTCATGCAACCTAGATGGATGCTCTTGCCATCATACTCTTTAGGCTGAAAAGGTTTGTTCATCTGCAGGTGATGGGCTAGTTGGTGGATACTTTAGTTTCCTTTACAATGCCTTGTGTTTTGACCTATAAAAATGCCTTGAATTCCCTAGAAACTTTAACCTCTTAGAAATACCTCTCCTTTCAATGCACATGTTCTTATATCTCATACTAAATGTGATTTCCTTTAGATCAATCACAAACACGTGGGATACTAATCAAACGGAATTGAGCCAAAGAACATCCTTTTGAACTAGAGACACCAGTCTCACTGAAGCTTTTAACAAGTGAACCAAAACTAACGTTGGATAAACATGTCTGTAAATGCTTCAAGAAAAAACTTCATCACTTCAAATAACTACAAAGTATTTCCATGAAAACACAGTGCAAATCTTGAGATTTGAGACAGCGATAATTATCAGAATTGAAATTTAAATTGGCATTTGAACGGTAAAGAGATGTTGAATTACCTGGAAAAATTTATCCCATAACTTCTCAAATGGTAAAGCACCAGGGGTCAAAAATAAGAAAGCAATTTTGGGATTCAGTGATATGATAGGAGGGCTATTAAGGATATCTCTAATTACGACCCGAGAAGCAAATTCATCATCAGTTAGTCCTCTGAAAAGGGCAGGAGGAAGCCAATTTTGCAATGCCTCGCAACCATGATATGAGAATACATAACATGCTGCAAACTGTTGAGGAGGATAAACATATGCACAAATTAAGAATAAGCTGACTAATGAAACCAATACAATAATCCATGTTGGCTTCTTTAAATTGCTGCGCTGACGAGTTTTAGGCAGCATTGGTGTCTCTTTGGTGCCCATACGCCAGCCCTGAGTTGATTTCATCTAGAAATGAAGCATTGCAGGTCAATTCTATAAAATATACTCGATCTTGTTCCACAGCTCGTCTCAAATGCACCAAAGTAACACTACATAACTGCCTAAAGCGGACCCTGAAACAAGAGTCTGAATACTAAGAGCAGATAGATGCGTATAACAAATGTCTAAATGCACAAGGGTCGTTAATTCAAACCATTAGGATAGAAGAATGAGTATCTTATGATCATGTGAGTGCTGATTCGGTATGATAAGGAAATTTTGCAGGGTATCAAAATGGGATCACAGAGATCAAACAAGCGATGTATATAATTTATGGCACTAATGCATAACCATATATCATTTGAAGATTCAAGAATTCAAAATCCCAAGGCCGCCCTCTATCAGTAAGAGCCCCAAAGAAACATAGAAATCCAAAAGGCAACGCCGAATCCGAATCCACAACTTTTGGAACCTCGGAAAATTCACAACTCAAAATCCAACACCATAACGAAAGAGGAAGCTACTCGCGATAAAACACTTGATAATAACACGACTCATGCACTCGCAAATGAATGTAGCAAAGAAATGAAGAAGCAAATTACCTGAACAGGAGGAGAGGAGAGATGGGAAGAATTCAATCGTGGAGCACGAGGATCTGTGTTGTATGTACGTCCGCATATATATATATATAATTATAGTATGTGTGTGTGAGATCTAGGGCACATCGAACCAGTGTTCGACCAATCACATAGAGAGGAGATGTGATGAGACGACTATAATATAATTTGGTTTAATAGAGACAATTAATGTGTAGACGATGGGTGAGGATTCCAAGCTCTGGTGTGTGACGAATTGTGATGTTTGCTTCTGCATTGAGAGAGAGAGAGAGAGAGAGAGAGAGAGAGGAGAGGGAGAGGGGAGGGAGAGAGAAGTAAACGTTATTGAGCTCCATCCAAACATAACAAACATTTAAGCCGGCGATGAGAGTGGTGAGCACGCGCAGGGAGCGCGCATGAGATGGGGTGGGGCCCAAATCCTCCTATTCTTTGTGGATGTTACAACTTACAACTTGTCATGTGGGCTTCTCAGTTCTGACTTCACTCACTTGTCCATTTATTATTTTTATTTTTTCATTTTTTTTTATTTCTATTTCTGCCGGGAAGCTTCGTTTCAAATCGTTTTACAGTGTCCCAATTTTGTGGACAAACAAAAATTTATCATTAATGCTATTTATATATATATACATATATATTATTGTATGTCTAAGAAAAGGACGGGGAATTTAATGTCTAATTCCTGGTAGAATAATGAATTAATGATTAACTATCCTGGTTAATTGAATAATAAATGTTAATTTCACTCCTTGATTCCAACTAAAATTCACTTGACTAGTCTTTTTGATTTAGTTGGGTGACGATGGTTGCTATCGAGAGAGTGCACGAAATAAATCATACGCATGCACAATAGCCTATAAAATATATAAAAGATATATACTACATTTGAAACATAAGATACGATAGACTCGCATCTAATGGATTTGATGAGATTTAAACGAAATCTTTAATCTAAATATATCCCACCCTACTATGATTTCATTCACAATGAACACTTGACTTGGTCTTTGTCCACTTATGGAGAAGTGGGACATTATATTATCGGAATCCAAACCCATGGGATATGATGCATCCAATACACTTTATACCGTAAATTTCATGATATGGTGCATGCACTACATCCCCATCTTTAATGGTTGATAAGTGTCTTTAATCTCGTTAAATTTGGTTATTAATATATATATTCTATTTTTTATTTTGTTCACAATAGAAGTTTTGGCCCAAAAAATTCGACATTAATTAGAAAATTTGGCAAAATTTATCACTAATATTACACACCTCATAAATGTTGAACATTTGGGATACCGAAAATTTTATATCGATCACCGAAAATTTTATATCGATCGGTTAATAAAAACTGAAAATAATAAAAGAAAGTTATACGCAGGATAGGAATGTAGTGCAAGCACTTTCATTACTATGTAATTTACCCCACTCTATATTGATACAAGCTTCGTTAGCAATTAGCAGAAGTGTATCTCGTTTTGTTTGATAATTAATTTATCTTTGGGTATTAATGTTTTTTTAAATATATTTTTATTTATTTCTTTGGCCCCTTTAAATAAATACTGTTACGACAAGCATATTACTTTGCCTTATATGGTAAATGCGGTGAAACGGGGAGTTTAATTTTTTCATTTGGGAAGACAAAAATCACATTAAAGTTATTCTCTATACTTTGTATAATTTCTCATTTTCTTTCTCCAATTATATGGAATGGTACAGATATTAAAGTTCGTTTTAATTACCAAATGATAACCGAATATCAAGATCCATTTTAATTAGAGGATGCGCTGCCTTTAATAATAAATGAAATCTTCCATCTCACTTTCTCTATCACGCTTGGTTTTCCATTTAAATTTTTATTACATTTTCTTCCTTTTTTTCTTCTTCAATTTCAATTTATTTTGGTTTAGTTTAATTTTATAATTACTACTACCTCCGTTTCATAATGTTTGTTGTTTTGTTTTTTTTTATCTGGAATTAAGAATTAATTTTGTGGACAAATATACTCATCCCTTATATATGCCATAAAATCTAATTCATCTATATTTTCCTAAAAAATAACAATATTTTCTCTCTCCATATATTTTTCTCTCTTCATATATTATAGGTAAGTTAGAATAAAAAAATCTTGTAGGATTTGAGAGGGTTAAAATTGGGAGAGAGGATGTCAAATTATATAAAACAACAAACATTTTGAAACTAAAAAAAAAAACCTTAAACAACAAACATTATGAAACGGAGGTAGTATTATTTAGGGTTCATCCCACCTAATTAGAATTTATATTTATTTTTTATTTTTTAGTTATAATTGATTATTCAAAAATTAGGGTTTATACTTTTTTAAAATTTAAATTTTTAGTAATAAATGTTAATTATGATTGGGTATACTTAATAAATTTTATTTTTGTAATAAATATTTTTAAAATATTAAATTTGATAGTGGGATACAATAATGGGACATGAAATGTGGACTAGAAATTTTTATTTCATTTAATATGGATTGGAATTTTCTGTTACACTCTATATGTTACACTTTCAAATTATGAGTTTTTCTTGTATTTTTTTTTCTTCAATTTTATTTTTTTGTGATTTAGTTTAATTTTATAATTATTTTTAGGGTTCACCCCACCCAATTAGGGTTTATAATTATTTTTTAATATTTACTTGTCGATTTCTAATTAATAATTAATTATTATGGTTTATTTTTAAAAATTACGTTTTATAATTTGTTAATTCATTTTTTTGTTGATAAATGTTGATTATTATTATTTATGTTATAAATAATTTTTATTTTATAATAAATATAATTAAAAGCTTAAATTAAATAATGAAACACGGAGTAAAACACAAGAAAGTGTAATATGAAATTTCAACCCATTTAAAATTTGGCAACTCGTGCAATGCACTTGGTCGACACTAATGCATGAGCTCATCAATTGTGCTCAATAATTATTTTTTTTCAACTTAAATATAACTCGTAATTGAGATTAATAAAATTTACACTACAAGAGAACATAAATTGGGCGACGGAAATGGTCACATAATCAATTTTGTCATTATGGGCGACGAAACATCCGTCACTAACTTAATAACGGAATAATCCGTCGTTAAACGTCATAATTTATTTCTTGAATTTTATTTTTTAAATTTAACGACGGAATAGCGACGGATATTTTCGTCATTACGTTAAAGACGGAAAAATTCATCGTTAAATATTTTTTTATTTTAGTGACGGATTTAGCAATGGAATATTTCCGTAGCTAAAATTAAATTTGATTTTTTTCATTTTTTTATTATTCAATTACTACTAATTAATAATTTTAAATTAATCTTTTTAATATTTTAATTTATTTTATTATTTCTATTTTTTTAATATTTTATATTATTTTTAAATTATTTTTTAACTTTTATTTTTTTATTATTCAATTACTACTACTTACGAAATTGAAATTAATTTTTTAATATTTTATCTTATATTTTTAGATTTTTTTTATTTTTTTAATATTTTATATATTTTTTATTTTAATTTTAATTTTTTAAATATTTTTAATTTAATATTTTAAAATATTTTTTAAAATATAATTATATTAAGTCATTTTTTTAGTACTTTTAATTTTATTTTTGTATATGTTATAAATATATGATATTTGAGAAAATTAATTAAAAAATCTAATATTAAATATTTATTAATTAATAAATAAATAATATATATAAAATAATATTTATATTCATTTTATTATTTTTTTTATATATAATTTATTATTATTATTTTTTATAATGTAAATGATATTTTGAAAAGAAGAATATTCACAAAAAAGCGTGTATTATTATAAATATATAATATTCTATACATTTCATATGTAACGACTTTAGCTTGACGATTTAATGCCCGGTTGACCAACCGGGAGTGATGGTGTTCGAAACTTCCGTAGAGCAGTTTCGCTCCCCATTAAATGGCAAAGAGTGTTGTGGGGTGGGTCGGGCCAAATGGGATGATTTCAAAATATTTTATTTTTATTTTTAGCGACGGAAATATTCCGTAGCTAATTACGTCGCTAAATTTTTATTTTTTTATTTCTTTTATATTCTGACGACTGAATTTAGCGACGGAAAAATTCGTCGCTAATTTTGTCGCCCATTTTATTAGCGATTAGAAACGGGTGATGGACAAATTTCGTCCTGTGTTATTGGCGACTGAATTTCAGGTTCAGGTGACGAATTTTTCCGTAACCTGAATGTTATTTTCTTGTAGTGTTATAAAAAAAAATAGAAACCCTAAAAACACACAATTTGAACCCTGAAAAAATCCATAAACTTCTAAATTTTAAACATTAATTGAAATGGAAAAAATCACAATTTGAACTAAATAAACTAGTATGAGATAACTAGCAGACCTCTTACTTTTTAATGATATATGTGATATTTTTCGACTTTTGAGTGATACTTTGCATCGTTACAGTTGATACTGATTTTGATTTTATTTTTATTTTTTTTACGGGTTAACCTGCGAATTTAGTTGATCCATTTGAAGTAAGACTTATTTACAACTAGTGCATGCAACTGTTTATGTTTTAACTTTTAAGTAGGTTCGTTACACTTTTTTTCTAAATTAAAATATAATACCCCCATCAACATCCACTATAAAAAAAATGGTCTTTAGAGACAAAGTTATTAGCGACGACAAATGTCGTCACTAATACTAGATTTTTAGTAACGACATATCGTTTCTAATCATCACATGTCAACTCTAATAAAATTTTTGTGATGACATTGTTGTCGCTTAAAAATATTTTTTGCGACGACAACATGTCGTCGCAAATAGAGCGTCCCTAAAAGTTCATCCCAAATAAGTTAAAAATTATTTTAAGTGACAACATTGTCGTCACAAAAAATGTCATTAGAAATGACATGTAATTATTAGAGACGACATGTTGTTACTTAAATCTATTATTAGTGACGACATTTGTCGTCGCAAATAATATTGTCGCTAAAGACCATTTTTTTTGTAGTGATCAACCACCTCAGAACAACACGAGCACTTTACTTGATCAAATTTTTAAGGTGTTTTTTTTTTTACTCACATATTCGATCTGGTAGTACTACGGAGATTTAAATTAGTAATCTTTGGTCTCTAAGGAATGATTTGGAAGAGATGGCAGTTGAGTTTTAAGCCTTTTGTTTTTTAATTAGCTCTAAATTTCATATTACACTCTACAATTCTTTTAAGAAGCATCAATCATCTATTGCTTGTGAGTACGAATTCGTTATATGCTGTGTGTGTGTGTGTGTTTTTTTTTTTTTGTTATAATCGTAAAATATTAAACTATTCCACATCATTTTTACAACATTTTGTAAGCTCCATTACCTCCGTTTAATCATATATACTCCACTATATTCGTCCCATTTATATATATATATATATATATATATTAAATATCCAATATATATATAGGTTGATTTCTATATATATTTATCTTATTTACTACTCTCTTCATTTCTGAATAAGTGTCATTTTATCATTTTAATTTTATTTTAAAAAATGTGTCATTCTACAAATTCAAGATAGAAAATTAGGAGATCAAATGTAAATATTTGTCTAGTGTGTAAATTAGGAATGTAAGACATGGACGGTTATGATTAATTTTTTATTCATATATATATTTTTTAATTGATGAAAAAGGACATTTTGGTCAAGCAATAATAATCTATATCCAAAATAAATATACATTCCTTGATTTATGTTTTTCCGATTTTGTAACGGTTTTTCTATATTTGATTCATCAAATATTTGTTCTTTTTTGTAATCAATATTTTTATGGTTAATTTGTCGCCAATTAAATTTTTTTGTAACCCACTCTTCTCACTCAATACATCAACGTCAAACTCACAAATGAAAATTAAGGTTTTTTTTCCTACATTTTTAATGATTGTTCTTGTAAATGATAGGTTTCATATAATAAATATTGTGAAAATCACTCACATTTGATTTAATAAAAAACCATCAAATATTCTAAAAAGAGCATTTGTAACAAAAAAAAGCACAGGAACAAAAAAAAAAGCACAAGACATGTAATTTAATAAAAAAAATAGAAAAAAAGCATTTGTATCGAAAAAAAAACACAAAGCATATAATTTAATAAAAAAACATCAAATAGTTGAAAAAAAAGCATTTGTAATGAAAAAAAAGCACAAAGCATATAATTTAATAAAAAACATCAAATAATAGTAAAAAAACATTTGCAACGAAAAAGAAAACACGTACAAGAATAAAAAAAGCACAGAGCATACAATTTAATAAAAAATCAAATGATAAATAAAAAAAGCATTTATAACGAGAAAAAAAAATACAACAATAAATAAAAAACAGATAGCATGTAATTTAATAAAAAAATGTATCAAATATCTTAAAAAAAGCATTTGTAATAGAAATGATTTGTTCGAATTAATTAAAATTAAAATTTAATAGGATTTTATCGTATCGGGGGTGCATTAGCATGTGAACATAGACCGCCTTGTGTGTAAATTGTGGATGAATCATAGTCATTTATTTTTTAAGATCAAATGTTATTATTTTCATTGTAGATACACTTAATGTCAAATAAATCAAATCACCATTTTTTTTTTCTCTTAGCTTCTTCAATGTTTAAAAAAACATTAAGAAATAGCAAAATAAGCATTGTGAAATATAAAAACAACATAATATTATGTCGTTCTTCTCCCCAAATTAAATTACGAGCATCGTAGATGTGAAAAAAAAACTTTATGAAATAACAAATTAAACATTCTGAAAGATAAAAATAACATAAATAAAATAAATATAAAAGAGCAATTAAAATATCAATTAAAGCATAATATAATGCTAAATTAGCATTTTTTGCATCATGTAATGTGAAATTGTTTTATACTTTAGAAATGCAAAGTACACACTAATCAATTCTATTGGATCCTAATTAATAAAAAACGAACAATCATTCCAAAAATTAATCTTATGTATCTTCAACAATATCTTGTATTCCTCAAAAAAAAAAAAAATATAGTACACGTATTCAATTCAGTAGTTTTGGTTTTGGATGATTAATTGTCCCATGAATGTAGGCTCAAAACATGGTAAATCAAAGATTCTATTAAAAAAGTAGACATTTTTGCCCTTGGACGAGATCCTCTACCAAATGTGCATTTTTAATTTCTCAATCTTCCCAAATTAATATTGACCGTCTAGATCAATCAATTGATGAATTGGATGAATTCTTATTTTACACACTACGATATATTTACATAATAACCATCCCCTATATATGATACATTTCGAGATGCTTGCTATGCTTTAGGATTGTTGGATGATGATAGAGAATATATTGATGGAATCATTGAGGCAAGTCATTGGGCGTCATCAAATCATTTAAGGAATTTATTTGTCACATTGTTGTCATCAGATTCTTTATGTCGTCCAGAAGTAGTTTGGGAAAATTGTTGGAATTATCTATCAGATGATATTCTGTACCAGCAAAAGTTGCTTCACCATCCAGGTATGATTTATTAACAAATTAATTTTATTTATTTTGCAATAATTTTAAAATTGATTATATATATACATACATACATACATGCATGCATATAATAATTGGAATAATCTGTTACGCATTTAAATATATTTTTTATGATTTTTTAGATTTGGAGTTAAATGAGGAGCATATTAAAAGCTACACTTTAGTGGAAATTGAAAAGTTATTGCAAAGTATTGGAAGAAGTTTGCGTGAGTTTGAATCTCTACCATTTCCAGATTTTGATTATTTTCAATCATGTGAAAATAAATTAATCATCGATGAATTGCAATATGACCGTAAACTTTTGGAAGAGCAGCATAAGCACTCAATGACTAAGATTACAGATGAGCAGCATCATGTTTATGATTCAGTGATGAAAGCTGTAGAAGCAGATTCTGGTAAAATATTTTTCGTGTACGGGTACGGAGGAACTGGGAAAACATTTTTATGGAATACATTATCTGCAGCAATAAGATCAAAAGGTGAAATTGTGCTAAATGTAGCTTCAAGTGGAATTGCATCTCTTTTGTTGCCTGGGGGACGAACAGCACACTCACGATTCAAAATTCCACTTAATCCAAATGAAGATTCGACTTGCAATATCAAACAAGGAAGTCCACTTGCTGAACTTATTATAAGATCTAAGCTCATAATTTGGGATGAGGCTCCGATGATACACAAATATTGCTTTGAAGCTTTGGACAAAAGTATGCGTGACATTATGCGTTTTTGTAGTCCACAAAGTTTTGATGTTCCTTTTGGAGGTAAGACTATCGTGTTTGGTGGAGATTTTCGACAAATACTACATGTTATTCCAAAAGGTAGTAGACAAGATGTGGTCCTTGCAACTATGAATTCTTCGTATTTATGGAGACACTGCATAGTCTTAAGATTGACAAAAAATATGAGACTTCAAAATCTAGCTGCAAATGATGAATGTGTTGAACTACATCAATTTTCAAAGTGGATATCGAGCATAGGAGATGGCACAATTGGAGGTCCTAATGATGGTCATGCAAGTATTGATATTCCAGAAGATATTCTACTAAAATGTGAAGATGATCCTATTGCAACAATTGTTCAAAGTATTTATCCATCTTACACCAGTATCTTGAATGATGTATCTTATTTGCAAGAACGGGCAATACTTGCTCCTACTCTTGACGTGGTTAAGATTGTGAATAAGTACATGATATCACTGAATGCATTTGAAGGACGAACTTATTTGAGTTCAGATAGCATGAGCAAATCTGATTCAAATGCAGATATATTACGGGACGTGTACACTCCTGAATTCTTAAACAGCCTCAAATGTTCAGGTGTGCCAAGTCATGAATTATATCTGAAAGTAGGAACTCCGGTTATGCTGTTGAGGAACATAGATCATTCAAAAGGATTGTGTAATGGCACTAGGTTGATTATCTCAAGACTTGGGAGTCGTATTTTGGAAGCAAAAATTATCACCGGGAATAATGCAGGACAACAAGTATTGATTCCAAGGATGTCATTAACACCCTCTGATCCCAGACTGCTATTCAAATTTCAGCGGCGTCAGTTTCCTCTTATTGTCTCTTATGCAATGACTATAAATAAAAGTCAGGGTCAATCGCTTTCGCACGTTGGTGTGATTTTGAAAAAACCTGTTTTTAGTCATGGTCAATTGTATGTAGCTGTATCAAGAGTTAGAAGTCGTAGTGGTTTAAAAATATTAATATATGACTCCGATGATGTCAATAGTAATTCGACATCAAATGTTGTATATAAAGAAGTTTTTCAGAATTTGTAATATAAACTTATGTTTCTCCACTTTTATGGACTATAATTTATGGATGTAATTTATGTTTATTAATATTTAATGTATTAAGTATGCTTATATAATTTTTTTATTAGTATTCAAAAGAATTTGTAGATTATATTTTTTTCGCGACCCAATATTTTTATAATTGTCGTGATCTCACTTCGCATATAATTCCGTATTTACAAATTCTATAATATAGATAAATAAATAAATTTCATTTAAAATGAATAATTATTATAAAAATTAACATACATAAAATGATACATTAAGGGTGCCGCCGCAACGCGCGGGTGAAATACTAGTCTTCAACAATATCTTGTATTCCTTAAAAAAAAATATAGTACACGTATTCAATTCAGTAGTTTTGGTTTTGGATGATTAATTGTCCCATGAATGTAGGCTCAAAACATGGTAACTCAAAGATTCTATTAAATAAGTAGACATTTTTGCCCTTGGACGAGATCCTCTACCAAATGTGCGTTTTTAATTTCTCAATCTTCCCAAATTAATATTGACCGTCTAGATCAATCAATTGATGAATTGGATGAATTCTTATTTTACACACTAGGGTATATTTACATAATAACCATCCCCTATATATATATATTAAATATCCAATATATATATATATATATATACATATATAGGTTGATTTCTATATATATTTATCTTATTCACCACTCTCTTCATTTCTGAATAAGTGTCATTTTATCATTTTAATTTTATTTCAAAAAATGTGTCATTCTACAAATTCAAGATAGAAAATTCATATTTTCACACATTTATCCTCATTTAATGCATTCAAACATTTATATTTAACTCATTTAATGTATTTACACAAGTGTGTATTAAGTAATTTATTAATTTGTGTGCATTTATCCAAAATGACATTTATATAGAAACAGGTGAGTAATTTATATACCCATAATATGTTTACATTAAGCATTAATTCATTATCAAGGAAATAAATACGGGCATATTAAAAAGTTTAATTGGTTATCTGTCTTTTCAGTAATTTTCTTAATCCTAGTGAAAAATCAAATCATTCAGTATGAATGAGACGAAGGTAGTAATTGCTTAGTTTTTTGTTGTTTGACTTATTTCCTTGACTTTATTTTCTAGTTACTAATTTACTTAATTAGTTCGTTAATTAATTTATTAATAGCAACTATGGTTATTTTTAATTGTTATGTAATAAGTATTTATTAGGGTTATGATGATTTCATAATAATTGATCGCTAATTATTACGAGTTGTAAGGCTGTAAGCTTTAGTTTTTAATTACAAGTGATTGCAATTTTCAATAAAATCGTATGTCTCAAAAAAAAAAAATTATCACATCACACACACACAAGTTTTGAAAGTCGTGGGGAGAAGAAAAAAGAAACTTACGGGTGAAACATTATATTTTAGGTTAAATTACACATAACAACTAAGTATATAATCAGTGTTAAGTGTTGTTCCGGTGGGGATGGCCTAGTGGTGGAGTGAGGTTGCTCGGAGGTCAAAGGTCACGAATTCGAACCTCCTCAATACCATAAGTCGGGTGTGTGAGTAAAAAAAGAAAAAAAAAGTGTTAAGTGTTAAAACAATTGAGTGAAAAATAAATATGTGAATTAGTCCCAAAAAAACTTAAAGAGTGATTCGTAAAATAAACAAATAAAAGTAATTGGTTTTTAAAAGATGCAAAGCGGTAAAGTGAAACAAATAAGAATAGTCCGTACAATAAATCCCATAAGATCAACATGATGTTGGAAATGTTGAAAATTTTCATTCGGTGGACTTACAAATATAAAATAAAATGTGTATAGCTATTTTATGGTAAGTTCAATTAAAGTGATCTACTAAAGTTTAATTATGAATTATTAAAGGTATTAGATAATCATGGAATTAATGTGTAGATATCATAAGGAGATATTCAATTTGTTGAGGGACCAAATTGAAAATCACAGATATACACAGTATATATTTAGGGTTATGGTCCCCAAATGACGGTACTTCATTCTGTAGTTTGTATTCCTTCTACATAAAGCAAAACAAAGGTGATACCGATCGTTTGGAAGATCCATAACAAATTCAACCGCCATTCAACAATAAAGATCTAAATATTTATGATCCGGGTATGCTTCTGCATCCAGTTTATGATTTTATGTCTCGGTGATTTCGACATAGAGATTTCATGATTAGGGATTTAATTTGGGTTAATAAACTTTCGTGTTTACGTGATTAAATCCAACAAGTGGTATCAGAGCTGCTCTATTGTCGAATCTCTGAGAACTGAAATTAAAATTTATATTTTTTTATTTTCGGTTGAATTTGGTTCAAGAATTAAGATAATTTCGAATTGATATTTTCACGAAGATTATATTCAGAATTGTTGTGGATTTTGGTTGATTAAGATTAATGTTCAATTCGGTTAAAGAATTCGGATTTAATAAATAAAAAAAGGTCAAAATCTGGAAATTTTTTTTCGGAATTGAAATTGGGGTTATGGGGCCGTGGGTATCTCGCCTTTTTCCGCCCGATTGAGAAGTTGATTCAATCAATTGATTGAGGGGAAAATTGGGACTTGTAGAGACGAAAATTTTGATGTATGAATCGATAGATATCGACAACTGAACACGATGAATTTTGCCGACAAAAGAAGGTGTTCGCTGCAGTTCAACGCAGTGAACCGCGTTGGCTTCTCGGCCCAAATACAACGATTATAGAGCCATTCATGGTCGATTAATGACTGGGCTTTGTTGTACTCGTCGAGAGGAACATTTTGGTATATGGGTCGACACCCGATTCCGACTGACAGCGGTGATTTTCGCCGGACAAATGAGGACATGCGCGCTGTTCATTCGCAGGAACAACAACAACAGGGGAATCTTGTAAATGCGATTCCTGCCACTTTGGAGGTCGTATTGAGACATGTGACCTACCGATGAAAAGCCCTTTGAGTGTAGAACGTATTGGGCATTGGTTTCTGGGCGATTGATTGTTGATTCATATCGAAATTAGGCGAGAATAGCCGCTGGTCTGTGTGAAAGGCTGTGAACTTGCAGGTCGAATTTTGGGAGTTTCCGGCGACGGATTGCAGATCTCGACCACTCCAAATCTATGGGCTCGACGAGGACTTTCTGATGATGTTCTTGATTTCAGGATTCGTTGACATTTTGGGGGTCAATTACGGTGTTTTTCGAACCTAAAGTTTGTTGCGATAATAAAGATAATTAATTTAGGAATTTGGAATTTTATCCTAAAATTAATTCTTCGAAAATTGCCATTAAGCTATAAGATTGTGTGAAGTCCATAATAAATGGTCTCTTAAAGTTATTTGGTTTGCAATTGATCCCTTATGTGCATAAATTGATATGGACTTTGTGTGATGTCTTTATGCGGTCAATTAATTTGATATTATTGACCACTAATTATGTTTCAAATATGAAATTTTATGGCATCACTTACTATGGTTTGATTTTAATTGTGAATTTATGCAACTCAAGTAAAGTTTGAGTGCCTAAATGATTTTGGTTTGGTGTTTCAATACTAATTTAAAGATTTCGGCACTTGCTCCTCAAATAAGGTTTATTTATTATGAATCAATTATTTAGTTCAAATTTTGTTTGGTACATCTCACGTTCCTATCTGATTTGTCTAACATTCGAAGTGAATTAATTGAAGTATGAAGTTGCCACAGTGACCTCTCTGTGTAGATTTATTTATGGAAAATGTTGGATGTTTGTGTGAGTGTATATTCATGCGGGTATTTAATCGGCCCACATGAAGATTAATACTTGGCCGAATTGCATAAACACATGTGGTGATAAATACGTGACAATTATAAGGTTGTCCATGTGAACAATATGTCGGCCCACATGAAGGCTATTGTTTGACAGGATTTATTGTCAGTATTTGATCATTACAAAGAGGTAGCCACTTACAAGTTAATATTACTGTCCACAGACTTGATATTGATGTTGTGTTAGGTACCTCGAGATGTTACCAGCTTATTTGAATTGAATAATTGATTTTTAAGGATAATGTGAGCATAAAAATTGATTTAGTTTTGTAATACCCCGTAAAATAATTACTTCTTAATTACAGTTAATTGTTGAAATTACTATTTAGTATAGTAATTTCCAGTCAGATTAGGTCGAAAGTATCCGTTAAGTTCCATGAGATTCAAGGTCAATTAATCTCCGTAGGTGGGTTAATTTTTCCACTAGGATTTTAATTCCCTTTTCAGTATGGAAAGCCGAAATCATAATTCCAGATAAAGTGGATTCCTATTCTTTTAAATTTACGGTGTGTGTTTATCATGAATTAGACATTCCAATAAATATTTTCAGGACTGGGAGAATCAGATATTCTCCAGTCATTAGTGTTTAAATTCAGATAATTTAAACAGGGTGATTTAAAATCCGAGAGAATTAGATATTCTCTAGTTCGGATGTTTTAATGGTCGAGAAATTAAAATCAGTATTTTGAAGTGGTATTTTAAAACCAAGTAATTTCAGATAAATTATTATTTTAAAATAAGTGATTTATTTCATCAAGCTCGGGTAAGTTCGGGATTTTTCCGGAGACAGAAAATATCACGATAACCGAATAACCAGTATTTGAATCGGATATTTTCTTGGTCAACTCCCATGAGTGGGAGACCATGCCTCAAGTCTTTTCACCATGCCCCTATGCCACGTACCTACTCTATACCACTCTCATCACCTTACCTCTATTAATCAAAGCATGTGGGGAAATCTATCTATATATGATTGATAAAGATAAATGCCCCATTCCCTTGCCATTTTCGGACCAAAGAAAGAGAGAGAGAAAGTTGAGCTACAATTCACCATTTCATATCTTTTTCGAGCGCAAGAAATTTTCGAGAGGGAAAGAGAAAAAAACGCAGCAGCTTCTTCTTCTTCTTCTTCTTCTTCTTCTTCTTCTTAATTCCATCTTCATCTTGTGGAAAGCTTTAGAGGGGGGCACCAAGAACATTCACCTCCATTGTTTTCGAAGCAAGAGAGAAGGATAGTAGAAGTGACATCCATAATCAAAGCTTGATCCCACCATCTCCAACCTCCTAAAGCTTCTCTCCATTGTTCTTGAAAGGTATATCGAAAGAAACCATGAGTTATGAAGATATATATTTCTAGTTGCATGAGTTATATATATATAGGTTGGGTGTTGTGTTGGAAATCATGTCTTGGTTATATACAAAGCATGTTAGATGATTATGAGTTGATTAGTGCATAGAGGTATGCTTGGGGTGAGGTTTGATGTGTTAAAATGCATGATTCGAACATATAGAAAGGCTTGTGAAGTTTGGCTTGAGTTCGCGTATTTCGCGCGAGCGGGTCGGCAGATTTGCCACCCTTCGGTAAAACGAGCATAACTCCCTCGTTTTAGGTCGGATTGGGACACCGTAAATTTTTCTGGAAACTAGACTTAAGTGGCTTTCCAATGGCATAGGTCTCATTCTCTAATTCGTCCTGAGTAAATTATGAAAAATCGGCAAAGTTGGGTCATGTTTCGGTTTTCATGAAGTCATGGCAGTTCTGCCACCTTTTAGTAAAACGGGTATATCCGTTTCATTTTTTATCATATTAAACCACTGTAAATTTTTCAAAAGTCTAGACTTCCATGGCTTTCTAATGATATATATCTCAGTCCGTAACTCTTCCTGAATCGATCGTGAAAAATCTTCAAAGTCAGGTCACGAGTTTATTTTCAGAAATTCTGGCAGATCTGCCACCTTCTAGTAAAACGGTCATAACTTTTTCATTAGTTATCTTCTTGAGTAACCGTAAATTTAGCCGTAAACTAGACTTCCGTGGCTTTCCAACGGTGTATGGGTTGTCCCCTGTACCCTAGCGAGTCAAAACAGAAAATTCTGCAAAGTTTATCATTGTGCAGAATGTTGTTCAATCTAAGCTTAATGTTGATCTTGTTTTTAGAATCAACTTGCGATGGATGTTGAGGTATTTTTGACACCTTAAATGATGTCGATGTATGTCTTTAGACAATTAAAAACTAGGGTCGAGATTAACCCTTAAGCAAAAGAAAATTTAGAACGGATACTAGACCCTAATAGGCCTTCAATTTCATGTTGAGTCCAAACAACGTATTTGGTTCAACGTACTCAAAAATTATGTTAACTCTATGAAGGCGAGCTGTCCAGTGCAAGATAAAGTGCAAGGAGGAACTTTTGCTTCAGTTCAAGTGTTAAAATCTCGGTGAAAGGTGGGCTTTCTTTTTAACGGACTCTTAGTCCAAATAATGATTTGAGTTTTTACTCACTCGCAGTTATTTATTCTGATGAAAATAAATTATTGTCATGAAATAAATGTTTTGTTTTGTATGATATCCTTATCCCCATTTAGTTAGCTCGCAAGGGGCTTTCTAACTCTTAAATCAATCGGGCCTCGTGCTAACTTAGCGTGTTAACCGAGGTTAGTGTACACTTGAGTTCAGATGTTGGCAAAATTTTCAGTAAGACCATTCAGATAATGGCATGGTAAAACCAATCAGATATTGGCAAAAGTTTTGCATCAGAAAAGGTTTTTGAAAGCCCTTTATGTTTAAAAGAGTTTCAATTATTTTTATTTCGTTGAGGCAAGCTCACGATGTATCAATTAAGTTGGCACCCAAGGTTGCCAGATTGCAGCAGTGCAGTTTAGATAATTGCAAAGTTTCATTAAGTCAGACTTTAGATAAGTCGGGCTTTTTCACGATCAGACTTCAGATAAGTCAAGTTGCTTCATGAATTTAAGCCTCAAAGAACATAGAGGAATTTAGAGGAATCTAGATTGCCTTAGTTTCCTTTAAGTTGGCTTTCATTTAAGTAAAGACTCAGTCAGTGGAACCTGATGAAGAAATTCAGCAAGTTCAAGAAAAAGACAAGTTTCAGAATCAGATCCAGTTTCAGGAGGCATGATGATCAGGGATTCCAGTTCCAGTAGCTGATGCATCAAGTCCTCGTTTCGGTAAGGTTTGCGAGTTAGCGTTTCGAAACCTCGAGCCGAATTTATTTTGAGTCAGCGTCTCAAAATAAATTGGTCCAGAAACCTTCAAGATAGAATCTTGAAAATTTTATTTCGAGTCAGCGTCTCGAACTAGATCCTTTAGAAATTTTACTTTTCGAGTTAGCGTCTCGAAAAGGGTAACCTCAAAATTTCTATCTCGAGTTAGCGTCTCGAGGTAAAACTCCAGTATTTGAGTCAGCATCTCAAATAGTGAGTTCAGAGTTTTCAAGTCAGAAACTTGAAAAGTAGCCAGGACATTTCTATTTTAAGTTAGCATCTTGAAATAGAGTTTAAGAGTTCAAGATTTTCCAGCAGAAGTTTCGAAAGTCGATTGGGGATGTTTAAAGGAGTTAAGAATAATCAAGTTAGCGTCTCGAAATTGGACTTAAAAATGTTCTAAGTCAAGGAGTTTGTCAGTAAGAACTCATTTCAGTGCGAAGTTGACTGTGGAAATTTTTCTTCTATTCTTTTCCTTTCGGTTAGGGAGTCATAGTGCCGTTGTATGTGTGTGTTCAGACGTGTCTATATAAAAGAGTTTCTCATGAGAATCCTTCTTTATATTTCAGATGGCAGGCATGAGATGTACGGCACGGAAGAGTGTACCCCATCCGATATCTGTAGCACAGTATACCATTTGGTTTAGGACTTGTGAGCCGGAGAGCGGAGAGACCTTAGCAGCGTTCTTGTCACGCTACCACGAGCTATGGGTGTGTGCAGGACTCAGAGATTTAGAGGGTATTCAGCGTCTGCTCAGAGTGCTTCCACTGTTGTGGCGTGGATGGGCGTCAGAGGCTTCATACTATTACATATGCCAGCACTCACAGACTTTTGAGCTGATGGCGAATTTGCCTGAGTTTATCGCCCTACTCATGCACCAGTACCTTACTTAGCGTGTACCTCCTCCAGGCCCATATGCTCAGATGCACAGCTATCTTCTCAGGGATGAGCCACCTAGGGGAGTTTACGACCGTCTTATTCCTCCTGTTTTTGAGCCACAGACAGTACCACCTCCGGAGCCAGCAGTACGACTGGACACTGATTTCCTGCCCCATCAGGGATGCATCCATGATCAGGAGACGGGACCGTCACGAGTGAGGCGAGCAGCCTCAGGAGACGCAGATGACGAGCTTCTTCCCAAGAAGCGTCAGGCGGTGGCAGATTCTCCAGAGAGGACCATAGAGGTTGTGGATGAGGTACCCTGCCAGAGAGCTGAGGAGGGAGGTGCAGCAGCTGCAGACGGTCTAGTACTGGTGGTAGGAGAGAAGTCAGAGGAGGAGGAGCCCTCGGAGGCTTCACAAGCAGAGAAGGGAGATGGCTCTCAGAGAATCCAGGATGATCGGTCGGCCAGTAGCTCGTCTGACTAGTTTAGCTTTTGTGCTATGATAGTGTATTTGTATCAGGATGACTATCTATTTTGTTATGTATATTTTGGTAGTTGAATGTGTTCCCCAGAGGACCATTCTTGGGACTTAGGTATTCCCACCTTTTGAGACAGGAATGCGTAGATTGTAAGCATTCTGTCGTCCAGGCATGGCTGGTTTTTTTTGTAGAACCCATGCATTAGGAAATGCACTTGTAAGACCTCGTTGGAGGCGATTTTCCTAACATATATATATATAAGGCTAGAACGGTTGTTGATTATGCTTCAGAGTTTCAACGCGTTTTGCATGCTCATGATATGTTAAAGACTAATTAAAGCATGAGTTATTACACATCAGTGGGGCAGTAGTCTAATTATTAATTATAAATTGAAATTATAATTTGCAGAATGGTACCACCCAGAGCAGCACGAGGAAGAAATGCGAATGTGAATCCCGTAAGACAGAATAGGCCTAGAGGGAGACCTCCAAGGCAAGGAAGACAGGAAAGAGTGGAGGAAGAACAACAAGAAGAATACGAGGAACAAAGAGAGCAGACACCTCTCCCACCTCCACAGCGCAGAATTGAGGAGCTTTTTCTGCGACAGAACCCTCCATCATTTGATGGAGCAGGAACCCCGGCCGATGCTGAGGCGTGGATCTGAGCGATGGAGCGGATTTTTAATTTCCTCCGCTGTGATAACCAGGAGCGACTCTCCTGTGTAGCATTCCAATTAACCAGATCTGCAGATTTCTGGTGGGAGTCTAGAAGGAGGACCATGACTCCAGAGCAGCTTGATGCTTACACATGGGATCAGTTCAAAACTAGATTTTACGATAAATACATTCCTAAGACGTTCAGAGTCAAGAAGGAAGCAGAGTTTCATACTCTGAAACAAGTGAAGATGTCCGTCACAGAGTACGAGTGAGTATTCTGTGAGTTATCACGGTATGCACCTCTTCAGGTAGATACTGATGAGAAGATGGCATCTAAGTTCAGATCAGGACTGAGGCATGAGATTGCCATGTCTTTGGCAAGTCAGGAAGACCTAACCTATGCTGAGTCGTTGAATAGGGCATTGGACATCGAGGCAGTAATGCCTGAAGAAAGAAAGGCCCCAGTATCAGCTCTAGTACCTACTTCAGCACCCGCACCAGCCAGAACTCCATCACAGAGTTTCCAAGGGAAGAGAAAGTGGAATGATGGAGGTAACCAGAACAAGAACCAAGGCTACAGAAAGCCTTGGCAGGGAAATAGGCAGCAGGACCAGCAGGGTGCCCCTGCTCAGGGAAGAACTGCACCATCACAACCCAACCTTCCTCTATGCCCAAGGTGCAACAAAAGCCACCAGGGCATGTGTCAGGCTGGCAACACGGGTTGCTATAACTGTGGCCAGGAAGGTCACTATGCAAGGAATTGTCCGAAGGCACAACAAAGACGGAACCCTCAGCAACTTAAGGCCTTGCAGGCATCGGGGCAACAAACTCAGCAACCCCAGCAACAACAATATCAGCAGCAACAGCAAAGGCAGATGCAACAAGGAAATCCCAGGTCTTATGCAATGAACCCCAGTTCCTCCGGGAAAGAGAAGTAGAAAGGTAATCTTGCAGGTATGGGCAAACTTCATGGCATGCCTTTAGTTGTTTTATTTGATACTGGAGCATCGCACTCCTTTATTTCATCAGCATGCTGTGATAAGTTAGAGCTTAAAACTGAACGAGCTAGTCATAAGAAAAAGATTTTAACACCAATTGGTGGAACCATGACTACGACTCATTTTTGCTCGAACATAGAAATAGACTTGGGAACAACTAGGATTAAGGCTGATAATCTTAGTGTCCTACCGATGTGGGATACCGACATAATCCTGGGAATGGATTGGTTGTCAGAAAATCATGCCACGATCCTATGCAGCGAAAGGAAGATATCATTCCAAGTTCCAGGAGAAAAGCCAACAAGTTTTCACGGTATAGAAATGGGAAAGTTCACTCCAATGATTTCAGCACTGCAGGCCAAGAAGATGATCAAGAGAGGAAATCAAGCTTTCCTGGTTTATCTAAACAAGATAGATGATATAGAGAGGACAATGGAAGATGTTCCAGTTGTGCGAGAGTTTACAGACGTTTTTCCAGAAGAATTTCCAGGATTGCCACCGAACCGACAAGTCGAGTTTGTAATAGATTTGGAACCAGGAGTAGCTCCGATTTCGAAAGCTCCGTACAGGATGGCCCCAAAAGAGTTGCAAGAGCTCAAGATTCAGCTTCAGGAATTATTGGACCTAGGTTTCATCCGACCTAGTGCGTCACCATGGGGAGCACCAGTCCTATTTGTGAAAAAGAAGGATGTCACATTGAGGATGTGTATAGATTACTGTGAGCTGAATAAGCTGACGTTGAAGAACAAGTATCTTTTGCCTAGGATAGATGATCTGTTTGATCAGCTCAAGGGAGCGAGCGTGTTCTCAAAGATTGACCTAAGGTCTGGGTATCATCAGTTAAAGATAAAGTCAGAAGATATACCCAAGACAGCTTTCCGAACCCGGTATGGTCATTACGAGTTTACAGTAATGCCGTTCGGATTGAAAAATGCCCCGACAGTATTCATGGATCTCATGAATAGGGTGTTTCATCCATTTTTAGATAAGTTTGTCCTTGTGTTCATAGATGATATTCTCATCTATTCCAAGAATGAATTAGATCATGCAAAGCACCTGAGGACAGTGTTAGAAACACTAAGAAAAGAAAGGCTTTATGCCAAATTCAGTAAGTGCGAATTTTAGCTGAAGGAAGTAATGTTCCTTGGGCCCATTGTGTCAGCAGAAGGAATCAAAGTGGACCCCTCTAAAGTAGAGGCAGTACAAGAATGGAAGTCTCCAACTACTCCTAACGAAATCAGAAGTTTCTTGGGATTAGCTGGATACTATAGGAGATTCATAGAAGGATTCTCCAAAATAGCTAGGCCAATGACACAATTGCTAAGGAAGGGAATCAAGTACCAGTGGTCAGAAGAATGTGAAGCCAGTTTTCAGGAGCTTAAGAAAAGATTAACCACTGCTCCAGTGTTAGTCATTCCAGTCAGTGATAAAGAATTTGTGATTTACACGGATGCTTCGAAGAATGGATTAGGCTGTGTCCTAATGCAGGAAGGTAGAGTCATAGCGTATGCGTCCAGACAGTTAAGAATTCATGAGTTGAATTATCCTACGTATGACTTAGAGTTGGCAGCAATAGTGCATGCCTTGAAAATCTGGAGACACCACCTATATGGAGTTAGGTGTGAGATTTTCACAAATCACAAGAGTTTAAAGTATTTTTTCGAGCAGAAGGATTTGAATATGAGACAGCGTAGATGGCTCGAATTAGTAAAGGACTACGACTGTGGAATCAGTTACCACCCATGCAAGGCTAATGTGGTAGCAGATGCCTTGAGTCGTAAAACAAGTAAGTTGGGCTTTCTTCTTACTCAGGAGGAGAAACTCATCAGGGATTTTGAAAGCTTACAGCTAGAGGTGGTTTACCCACCTGAGACGATTGTATGTCGAGTGGCAACATTAGTGGCTGTACCCGATCTCCGAGAAAAGATAATTAAGGCACAGAGAAAAGATCAAACCATGGAAGAGATGCGCTTGAAGATCAGATCGGGAAAAACAGAAAGCTTCAAGGAAGCATCAGATAATGCTATCATTTATGAAGATCGGATATGTGTTCCACCCTGTGTTGAGCTCAGAAACGAGATCATGAGCGAGGCTCACGATACTCCTTATACAGCACACCTGGGAAGTACGAAAATGTATCAGGATTTGAAGCAGAAATTCTGGTGGGAAGGAATGAAACGGGACGGAGCTTCCTATGTTGAGCGATGCTTGTCATGTCAACAAGTTAAGGCATTGCACCAGAGACCTTACGGTGCGCTACAACCATTAGAGATTCCTAAGTGGAAGTGGGAACACATAGCGATGGACTTTGTGACAGGCCTACCCAGGTCAAGACGAGGGAATATGACCATATGGGTCATTATTGATAGGCTCACAAAGTCAGCTCATTTTCTTCCGATCCGAGTTACGGATGGATCGAATAAGCTAGCTCAGATTTATGTTAGATAGATTGTACGCCTTCATGGTGTTCCAGTGTCGATAACATCGGACAGAGATTCAAAGTTTACCTCAAGATTTTGGACTAGTTTACAGAAGGAGTTGGGAACCCAACTCAATTTCAGTACAGCGTTTCACCCACAAACAGATGGACAGTCCGAAAGGACCATCCAAACATTAGAAGACATGTTGAGAACAGTGGTCCTAGATAGGGGTGGAAGCTGGGAAGAAATAATAGCGTTGATTGAGTTTGCCTATAATAATAGTTATCAGGTAACCATTAATATGGCGCCATACGAAGTGTTGTATGGGCGAAAGTGTCGATCACCACTTTATTGGGATGAAGTGGGTGAACGAAGGATTCTTGGGCCAGACTCAGTGTCTGAAATGATTGAAATTGTCAGAAAAATCCGTCAGAGGATTCAAGAAGCCCAGAATCGGCAGAAGTCGTATGCGGATAAACGTCGTACAGATTTACAATTTACAACAGGAGACAAGGTCTTCCTGAAAGTATCTCCTTCCAAGGGGATAATAAGATTCGGCATAAAAGGAAAGTTACGACCACGTTTTATAGGACCTTACGAGATCCTTGATCGGATAGGAGCAGTGGCGTATAGATTGGCATTACCACCCAGTTTTGGTAATGTTCATAACGTATTTCATGTTTCTCAGTTAAGAAAATACGTGTATGATCCCAAACATGTGATTCAACACAATGAGATTGAGTTAGAACCAGATCTAACTTATGAAGAGAGACCAGAAGCTGTGTTGGATCGAAAAGTCCAGGAGTTGAGGAACAAGTCTATACCTTTAGTTAAGATCATATGGAATCACCATGGTCAGGAAGAAGCGACATGAGAACTTGAGGATAAGATGAAAGCAAAATACCCAGAATTGTTTCTCTAAGGTATGTAAATTTCGGGACGAAATTTATTTTAAGGGGGGGTGGAATGTAATACCCCGTAAAATAATTACTGCTTAATTACAGTTAATTGTTGAAATTACTATTTAGTATAGTAATTTCCAGTCAGATTAGGGTCGAAAGTATCCGTTAAGTTCCATGAGATTCAAGGTCAATTAATCCCCGTAGGTGGGTTAATTTTTCCACTAGGATTTTAATTCCCTTTTCAGTATGGAAAGTCGGAATCATAATTCCAGATAAAGTGGATTCCTATTCTTTTAAATTTGCGGTTTGTGTTTATCGTGAATTAGATATTCCAATAAATATTTTCAGGACTGGGAGAATCAGATATTCTCCAGTCATTAGTGTTTAAATTCAGATAATTTAAACAGGGTGATTTAAAATCCGAGAGAATTAGATATTCTCTAGTTTGGATATTTTAATGGTCGAGAAATTAAAATCAGTATTTTGAAGTGGTATTTTAAAACCAAGTAATTTCAGATAAATTATTATTTTAAAATAAGTGATTTATTTCATCAAGCTCGGGTAAGTTCGGGATTTTTCCGGAGACAGAAAATATCACGATAACCGAATAATCGGTATTTGAATCGGGTATTATCTTGGTCAACTCCCATGAGTGGGAGGCCATGCCTCAAGTCTTTTCACCATGCCCCTATGCCACGTACCTACTCTATACCACTCCCATCACCTTACCTCTATTAATCAAAGCTTGTGGGGAAATCTATCTATATATGATTGCTAAAGATAAATGCCCCACTCCCTTGCCATTTTAGGACCAAAGAAAGAGAGAGAGAAAGTTGAGCTACAATTCACCATTTCATATCTTTTTCAAGCGCAAGAAATTTTCGAGAGGGAAAGAGAAAAAAACGCAGCAACTTCTTCTTCTTCTTCTTCTTCTTCTTCTTCTTAATTCCATCTTCATCTTGTGGAAAGCTTTAGAGGGGGCACCAAGAACATTCACCTCCATTATTTTCGAAGCAAGAGAGAAGGATAGTAGAAGTGACATCCATAATCAAAGCTTGATCCCACCATCTCCAACCTCCTAAAGCTTCTCTCCATTGTTCTTGAAAGGTATATCGAAAGAAACCATGAGTTATGAAGATATATATTTCTAGTTGCATGAGTTATATATATATAGGTTGGGTGTTGTGTTGGAAATCATGTCTTGGTTATATACAAAGCATGTTAGATGATTATGAGTTGATTAGTGCATAGAGGTATGCTTGGGGTGAGGTTTGATGTGTTAAAATGCATGATTCGAACATATAGAAAGGCTTGTGAAGTTTGGCTTGAGTTCGCGTATTTCGCGCAAGCGGGTCGGCAGATTTGCCACCCTTCGGTAAAACGAGCATAACTCCCTCGTTTTAGGTCGGATTGGGACACCGTAAATTTTTCCGGAAACTAGACTTAAGTGGATTTCCAATGGTATAGGTCTCATTCTCTAATTCGTCCTGAGTAAATTATGAAAAATCGGCAAAGTTGGGTCATGTTTCGGTTTTCATGAAGTCATGGCAGTTCTGCCACCTTTTAGTAAAACGGGTATATCCGTTTCATTTGTTATCATATTAAACCACTGTAAATTTGTCAAAAATCTAGACTTCCATGGATTTCTAATGATATATATCTCAGTCCGTAACTCTTCCTGAATCGATCGTGAAAAATCTTCAAAGTCAGGTCACGAGTTTGTTTTCGGAAATTCTGGCAGATCTGCCACCTTCTAGTAAAACGGTCATAAATTTTTCGTTAGTTATCGTCTTAAGTAACCGTAAATTTAGCCGTAAACTAGACTTCTGTGGCTTTCCAATGGTGTATGGGTTGTCCCCTGTACCCTAGCGAGTCAAAACAGAAAATTCTGCAAAGTTTATCGTTGTGCAGAATGTTGTTCAATCTAAGCTTAATGTTGATCTTGTTTTTAGAATCAACTTGCGATGGATGTTGAGGTATTTTTGACACCTTAAATGATGTCGATGTATGTCTTTAGATGATTAAAAACTAGGGTCGAGATTAACCCTTAAGCAAAAAAAAATTTAGAACGGATACTAGACCCTAATAGGCCTTCAATTTCATGTTGAGTCCAAACAACGTATTTGGTTCAACGTACTCAAAAATTATGTTAACTCTATAAAGGCGAGCTGTCCAGTGCAAGATAAAGTGCAAGGATGAACTTTTGCTGCAGTTCAAGTGTTAAAATCTCGGTGAAAGGTGGGCTTTCTTTTCAACGGACTCTTAGTCCAAATAATGATTTGAGTTTTTACTCACCCGCAGTTATTTATTCTGATGCAAATAAATTATTGTCATGAAATAAATGTTTTGTTTTGTATGATATCCTTATCCGCATTTAGTTAGCTCGCAAGGGGCTTTCTAACTCTTAAATCGATCGGGCCTCGTGCTAACTTAGTGTGTTAACCGAGGTTAGTGTATACTTGAGTCGGTGATATTAGGAAGAGGAAAAGGCTGAGCGGAGCTATTCCTGACTAAGACATTGACGATGCTAAATGTGCGTGGAAAAGGCTGAGCGGAGCTATTCTTCGGCATTTAGTTACGTTAAGCGTTCGAGGGAAATGGCTGAGCGGAGCTATTCCCCGACGTTTGTGGAAAAGGCTGAGCGGAGCTATTCCTCGACTTTCAGTGGGATATGGATGATCATACAATAGAAAATAGCGCTCAATGACATAAAATGATTTAGTAAAACATAGGGCCTTTTTAGATAAAACCCCTGCGTGTTTACTCATATGCATGACAAGAAAATGAGTTTCAGTTCAAAAATATTTTTTGGCAATGTGTTCACTGAGTACCCTTGTACTCAGCCCTGCATGTTTGTTTTTAAATGTGCAGGTTGAGCTAGTGTGGAAGGGAGAAGTGCTGAGAGTGGAGTTCTTTTTGGTACAAGGCTCAGATGACCTTGTATTACTATATTATTATTATTGTCTTTCTTTTGCTTCCGCAACTCAGTTATATCACAAGTTCAACATTTCAGTTTTTGTTCTGGACGAGTTCCATAACTCGATAATCAATTAAGTACTGTTATTATTCTATCTCTTGTGAGTACTTAAAGTTAGTTCAGAATTCGAGCTCACAGCAATTATCGTTCCTGGAATACAGTAGTTCCTTATTTTATTTAATTATTTCCGGTTCGTGCCTTGATCCATCCTTTATTGGGATCGAGTCGTGCCAGTCACACTTCATATTAATCAGATATTAATTTGGGGTCGTGACAAGTTTTGTTCTCTGTTCAGTTATTATGTCTGCTACTTTAGTTTATGCTACTACCAATAATATTTTCATGATTAATGGGTTAAATTTTAAGGATTGAAAAATAAACATTCTGATCATTATTTATGGCTTGTACGGATCTGGACAATGCATTAAGGATCAAACAATCTCTTTCTCTTACAGATGCAAGTTCTTCTGATGAAAGAAAGAACTTTGAAAAGTGGGACACTCAAATTACATCAGTCTGATGATCATTAAAGTGTGTTATTTTAGTAATCTTTCGAGATGACTTTTGATAAATCATTAAGGCCATTAAGTACCTTGCTAAAATGGAAAGCGTTTTGCTAAAAAAAATGACGAGGTTGAGACAAGTTCATTTTTGTGAGCTTCATCTCAAATAAAGTATATGCAAGGGAAATATAAAGAAGTACATCATTTAGATGTCTCGCACTACTTCAAATTAAGAACACTAAAGTCCGAGGTATTTGAGGACTTACTCGTGCATTTTGTGTTAATTTCTCTTTATGCATAATTCAACTAATTAAAGGTCAGTTGTTACTTATAACTGCAAAAGGATAAGTGGACTCTAAATGAGTTCATTTCACATTTGTGCAAAAGAGGTAAGGTTGAAGTAGGAATGTGGTTTGTGTTTTGAAAGATAAGATTAAGGGCAACAAAAGAAATTTTACTAAAGTAATCTGTTGAGGTTAAGGGTCCAACTCAAAAGAGACAGAAGTATAATAAAGATATTAAGGATTGTTTCTTTATGAAAAATTGGACACATAAAGAAGAATTTGTACCCACTTTAAAGTGCTTAGAAGTGTACTATTCTTATTTTGGTTTATGAAGTTAATTTAACTTTAGTACCTAAAAATATTTTGTGATCAGACTTTGGTATTACTGTTCACATAAATATTTCAATGTAAAATTGCATGAGCTACCAAAGGCCAATTGATGATGAAAGATACATCTATCTGGGGCAATAGTGAATTGGTACAAGTGGATGCAGTTAGAATATTTTAGATTGTCATTAAAGTTAGACTGTTTTTTTTTGGATTTGAAAGACACTTATGGTTTACTGTCTTGTAGACAGTCTTTGGTTCCTATTTCCATTTTGGACATATTTGGTTTTCATGTTCATTTGGAAATTGTCATTTTCGTCTTTCAATTAACTCCAATATTAAGTGCAGATGACAATCTATAAATGGTTTATGCTGTTATAATCTTTGAATTTTGGCTAAATAGGTACTAAACAAAATTAAATAAGGTAAATTTAGGCAAATTATGTCTCTAAAGCAATGAAGACTACGGTTTGAGTTCTCAACAGAATATCAACTAAAATACAATACTAACTAAAATGGTTGTCAATTTTTTGAGTTTTTAGATATGATGAAATAAAATCTAAAGACTCACATATGGGGTTGTCCAGCTATGGTTAAGCCTTATAGGCTAAACAGAAGGAAATCGGGCACCAACAGAATTGAACAACTATTTTATTGGGTATTCATAGAAATTCAGGATTTCAAGTTTTAACATCTCACTTAAGAATTTATTTTTGAGATGGGAAATGTAAAATTCTTTGAGGATGTTGAGTTTGGGGGAGAAATAAGGTTAAATACATCTAAGGATGAATCGGTTTATAAACTGATCAATGCTCTTGAAAATTTACAAGCTCGCATTCTTGTACTTGATCAAGTAGCAAATTAGGAACCTCGAAAGATGGTGTTGAAAATTACCCCATTCAAGTTGATACATTAATTAAGGACAAACTCAACAACCTCAAAAATTAAGGTTATTATGATATTGCCCTAAATCTATTAAAAATGCAAGAAAATACAGAAGATTCCATAAAGTACAGTTATTAGGAATCTAATGTAAGATAGGGTCTTGATAAGACTTGATTCGGTTTTTATTGTTGGTATGTTAGACAGATATTTTAGTAATTATGTTATATATGGATCACCTAAGGCAACAACAAATATATTAAGTTATATACAGAGAACAAAAATATTTAATGCTCACATACAAAAAATCAGATCATCAGGAGATCATAAAGAATTTTGATTTTGATTTTGTCGGATGCTAATAAAGTAAATGATCCACTTTTGGATATGTATTTCTTCTGGCTGGGGAAAAAATATATATTTCACGGAGAAGTGCTAAGCAGACAGCACTTCGACCATGATAGTGAAATACATAGATTATTGTGGAACATCCAATTATAGAATATAACTACAAAATATTGTCACTAGGCTGCATATTAATGATTTATTAAAGACCACTAAAGATTATTGTGACAATAATTCGACAGTCTATATTCTAAATAACAATAGGAACTCTAATAAGTCAATAACATTGACAAAGTTCCTAGTTGTGAAGAAATATTACAGAGTGAACATATTATTAGAACATATAAGGACAAACTCATTTATAGCGGATTTGCTAATTAAGAAATTATCACCCAAGGTCTTTATGAGTATACTGCTCATATGGTTGTTATGTTATTTAAGGATTCTTTGGTTCAGTGGGAGTCTGTGTACGGTTAATGTTCTATACTTCAGTTATGGATCACATTTTTATGTTTTGGAAAATTCCGTACGAATTTTGGTATTCAGTTCGTACACTCTGTTCAATTTTGATTATGGTTGATCTCACTAAAGTTTAAAGTTGGATCGGTTGGAAATAGATATGTAAGATCACATTGCATATAATTTCCATGCTACGCACCATGATTGATCTGTCATTAATTGTATTGGTATATGTGATTACTGATGGGTTGATTCACGCATATAATGTGATGAAAACCTCTTTAGTCCTATATTAGTACAGTTGATGGACAAGATTGTTTTCGGGATACCTTAAAGTAACAACAATGTTTGAGCTCAATAAAGTAATGCACATTTATCCGGTTATATATGTAGTTCAAGTGGGAGATTGTTGGAAAATTTCCATTTGGTGGACTTACAAATATAAAATAAAATGTGTATAGCTGTTTTATGGTAAGTCCAATTAAAGTGATCTACTAAAGTTTAATTATGGACTATTAAAGGTATCAGATAATCATGGAATTAATGTGTAGATACCATAAGGAGATATTCAATTTGTTGAGGGACCAAATTGAAAATCACAGATATACACAATATATATTTAGGGTTATGGTCCCCAAACGACGGTACTTCATTCTGTAGTCTATATTCCTTCTACAGAAAGCAAAACAAAGGTGATACCAATCGTTTGGAAGATCCATAACAAATTCAACCGCCATTCAACAATAAAGATCTAAATATTTATGATTCGGGTATGCTTCCGCATCCAGTTTATAATTTTATGTCTTGTTAATTTCGACATAGAGATTTCATGATTAGGGATTTAATTTGGGTTAATAAACTTTCGTGTTTATGTGATTAAATCTAACACATGATACTCAAATAAACTTGATCTCTATATTATAATTTTAGCAAAACAACATCTATTCGCCAAATGAAATATCCTTCTATCCCCTTTAATTTTTATGTTTTGTTATCAAATGTACTTTTTTAATATTTTTCCTTCCATTCCATTTTTTGTGCTTTAATCTAATTTTTATAATTATTAATTATGTTCAATTTGAATTTATAATTATTTTAAGTATTTAATTTCAAAGTAGTTAATAATTATAATTATTATGGTTGGTTATTTTATATATAATTATGATAACCTTTTAAAAATTTAATTTCAATTTTAGTAACACATGCACTAATCATGATTGATTATATTATAATAAATATTATTAAAATAATAAATTTGATAATGAGACACAAACCTAATACAAAAAATAAAAATTGAGGACAAATGATCATCATATCTCTTCTAATTTGCAAGGCGCATTAATATTGCATAATATCTTAGTTAATGTGAGCTAGCTAGTTGAGAGGTACGTAGTAGTTGATTGTTGCGGGAGGCAAATGACATGAAAGAAAAAATAGTTGAAAGTTAGGAAACATATATAGCAAATCTCTAATCTAATATTACTATACTAAACCAAATCCTGATCAACATTAATTCCCAGTTGTTTTTCAATCACTCACACCTACATAAACCCCACACCACCCAGCACTAATCAAACAGCAGCAATGGCCGGAGCAGCAGACGCATTGGATCATCAAAGCCCCGACCTCATCAACGCAGCAAAGCCCAAGACATCGGCGGCGCAGGGTGGCAACATGCTTCGCCGCCCCCGCGGCCGGCCGGCGGGGTCGAAGAACAAGCCGAAGCCCCCGATCATCATCACGAGGGACAGCGCCAACGCGCTCAAGGCTCACGCGATGGAGGTCATCTCCGGCTGCGACATAGCCGAGAACCTCGTCGGCTTTGCCCGCCGGAAGCAGCGCGGCGTCTGCGTGCTCAGCGCCACGGGTTTCGTCACCAACGTGACGCTGCGGCAGCCTTCATCGTCGGGCTCCATCGTCACGCTCCACGGGAGGTTCGAGATACTGTCACTGCTGGGGTCCGTTCTTCCCCCGCCGGCCCCCACCGGGGTAACCGGGCTCGCCGTGTACCTCGCCGGGGCACAGGGACAGGTCGTCGGCGGGAGTGTGGTCGGGACGCTCGTTGCTTCGGGCCCTGTCGTCATCATGGCGGCGACTTTCATGAACGCCACCTTCGACCGCCTGCCGCTCGACGACGGAGACGAGATCGGTGGCGGTGGCGGAGGTCAGCACTACCAGAATAACAGGCCGCGCCACCATGTTGATATTCCGGCAGATGCGTATGGGGTCCCGCAGAATTTGCTGACGAATGGTGCTGAAGGTTATGCATGGGGACCGGGCCGGGCCCCCTCGAAACCCTAAATTCGTGAATTTAATATCAGATTATCTACGAGAGTTTCGATCGATGTTTTCTCAATTTATTTTATTCTCTCTCTCTCTCTCTCTATATATATATATATATATGTGGTAATGTAATTGTATGTTATGCAAAGAGATCAGCAGCAACTGTAACTTTATTCTTCTCCTTCAAAAAAAAAAAAAAAAAAACAAACTGTAACTTTATTCTTCATGTTAATTCCTTAATTTTGTTAATTGTTGCAAATTGCCATGCATGTTTCGTTTTCAATCGTTCTTGATTCATTCATTAATATAGCCAGCAATTGGCATATATAGTAATTAGCTCATCTTTTGATACCCTATTAGTTTTAGTTTGTGTATTTTTTTCGTTTTCCAGGCTAATTAGCAATTCTCTCAAGAAGAACGCTATATCTTATTTTTTACTCAAAAATTGTAACATTACTGCTGGAAAACTATCCATTTTTTTCCTTTTTCTTTCACACTTCTTTCCCCTTTACTTACTCATTTATTTATATATTTTATTTGAAATATTGAAATGCAAAATTGTACATCAAATTAAATATTGAAATTAAAAATTACATCAAATAAGAAGGCTCATATTTTTTTTAATGTTGGGAGTAAAAGGATATTTAATAATATTACATAATAAAATTACTAAACATAAAAAATTGAAAATACTAATTAATAAAGCAATATTATTATGTATTTTTTCTATGCTTCAATATTATTAAGGTCCATAATTTTTTATTTTATTTTTTGCAAAATTAAGATTATAAAATAAATTCATAAAAAATTGAATATTGTGAAATATTTCTTCTTTTTTTGTGCAGAATTTAGACTAGACTGTTGGAAATGAAATGCAAATTATATTGTATAATAGAGTTGAGGCTGCTGTAAAATGAAGTAAACTGTTGGAGATGAACTTATATTGAATGATATTTCTGCCCCAGACTATGATAATTAAATTAATTGGGAGCAAGATTTATTAAAGAAAGAGAGCAGAAGTACGAGATGTTGATACCTAGGTGCTACTTAAGACCAGCATTATATGGGTCTTATAAGAGCATCTCCAATGCTGATTTCTCAATTACATGTATTTTGTTGCCACATTAACGCTACCTCAAAAGTTAAATACCTATTTCCTTTAAATATATTCCTTCATAACAATACTTTCTCAAAAATTACTATTCATGGATCCCACTTTCAAATCATTATATATATTATAGATACACATATATGTATATTTAACACAAGTAAAAGTAAAAAAATAAAAATAATTGTAGGCATTATGTAATGTGGGGTCCATTTCCCCCACAATGGTGCTTTTTTAATTGTGTGGAATATGTTGGGTGCCAAGTCAACATATTCCTAACCATTGGAGATGCCCTAAAAAAGGCTAGGTGGAACGCCACCTAGAATTAAAAAAATAAATAAATTAAAGTTTGCTTCTTCTGCCGTTCGACCGAGATACTCTCCTCTCTCTATTATTTTATTATTTTTTATATTTTATATTTTTTTATGTATTATTAAAATGAAATATATCTATTATATTTAAATTTTATTGGATATGTAAATTTTATTTGGACACTTGTCTCTATTTTATTGGATATGTAAATTTTATTTGGATATGTAGATATAATGCATGCATATATTTTTTAATAACTCTTTCAGAATTGATGAAAAAGGGAGTATTGATTGTAGAACCACTTCGTTAATAAATTAAAAAAAATATCAAAATTCATATTTTTCATTCTCTATAAATAGAGACCATTTTTACTAAATTTTCACAATTTCGCAATCGAGAAGCTCTTGCCATTTTTCGTGACGGCTTGATTGAGCTTATATGGCAAAAATTCGGCAATCAACACTAAATTTATATTTATTTCAATTCATGTTGAGTTTATTGTTATTTATCTTCTTATTTTGTTTATTTTGTATTTTATCATATTGTCTATTTTATAAAAGTTTGTTATATTTGTGTTGTTAAAATTTTCAATAATATTAACTATTTATTTTAATTCAAATTAATTATATTATATTTATTAATAAAAGAAAAGAAAAAATAATATATAATGTTGTGGTTGGGTGTTTGGGGTGGTTGCTGATAAACTATCAAATTGTATGTGGTTGGGTTGAGTAAAATATTGATGATGTGGAAGAGAGATAAATTAATGAAATATTTAGATTGTTTGTCCGGTTGGGGGTGTTTGCCCGATTGCTGATAATGGTAATCTAATTCAATGGTGTGGTTCGTGCAGACAACAAATTTTAATTGTATATATCATCGTATATGTCATGATATTCAGATTTTTTTTCACCGAAATCTGTATTACGTATGTATATTTGTATCACCATGTATATATACAGTTTTATAACTTTTATTCGAAATATTTGTGACAGTTGGGGAAGTAGCAAATAATAAAATTATACTATTAATAAGAAGTTATTTAATTAAATTATTTATTTTTCTTTTATAACTCCATTTTAATTATTCTACATATATAATTCAATTTATACTTAGTGGCGTTCATAATAATAATAATTTTTTTTTGCAAAAGTCTATTTGACACCAATTGGAATTTTTAATTTTTATATCATGTATTCCAACGGGCATTAATTAACTATATATACTTCATATATTACCGTACCTATTGAAATCAAAATTTCTAACGGTTTAAGTACCCATTGGAATATTTCCGTATGATTTTGACATTTTCTTGTGGTGATATTTCTATAGCTATTAAAAAGACAAAAGAAAAAAAAATTCTCCTCGAATTTTTTTAATGAAGCTTTTTTTCCTATCGAGCGTTAGTGTGTTACTCCAATGGAATCTTTTTCAACATTCAAAATTCAATAGTTAAGATTTTGTGAAACAGGCGTGACATGACTGTAAATTAAAAGAAACTTAAAAAAATACGGTGACATTTTGGTAATTTTCGTGTCTAGGTCAAAATTGAAAAAATAAAGAAAAATAGCGGACTTTCAAAATGCGGGCTAACATAGACACATTCATATGCTGACGAACACATAATCATATGCTAACGAAGCAATATCGCTTCATTCACAACGCCTAACTTTAAATGCAAAACTGATTTTTTTGGGAAATTATTAAATGACGAGTTTTATATAGTTGGAAAACTAGTCAAGCCTACTTTTCAACAAAAAATAATTTCTAAAAAATATTAATCGTGGACAAAGTTATGATTGTTTGATTGAAGGTTGTTAGTTGCATTATTTGACTTCAATTACAAAATTATTGCTTTGTTAGCATTGTGAAATATATTCATTTAGCATTACATAATACTTTTATTAGCATACGACATTTCTAACAACATCAAATGATACAATTCAATAAACTTAAATTGTTGAATGCTACAATTGATGTGATAGCAATATAACTGATCATGATGCTAGCTAATTATATGTCATATGCTAACAAATCATGTTTAATTTAGATGAAGTAATACATTGATTATACAAATGTAATATTAAGCACATATGATTCTGTTATGTTTGGAAACACACTCGCAATGTCATATACTCAGTGAAGTCTAGCTATATCGTTGCATGCAGTCAAATTGATTTTAGGAGGAATGCTCCAACCTCATCTTCTGTAGATTCTCTTATATTAAAATGGATTAATGGCTTACAAGTGGTCCCGAAAATACACCATTTCATATGGCGATGTGCAAGGGGGATTCTCCCTGTAGCAACTGAATTAAGAAAAAATAAGATAGATTGTGATAAAGGTTGTTCGAGATGTGGGTTGGCGGTTGAAACGCTAGAGCATTGCCTTCGAGATTGTCCGTGGAGTTCCTTTGTATTGGAGTCTCCCTTCTCAAGTTTTCTTACGATTCGGAAGTGAGAGATCTATCCATGTTGGCAAAGCTCGAATGTATTAGAGGAATGGAAGACCAAAAGGCTCATAGCATGTTTGCGACCTTTCTTTGGGTGATCTACAAAAGAAGAAATGTGCTGGTTTTTCAGAGGGTTCAGACATCCTATCAAACCTGT
Source organism: Perilla frutescens (assembly GCA_026008535.1). Lineage (NCBI taxonomy): Eukaryota > Viridiplantae > Streptophyta > Magnoliopsida > Lamiales > Lamiaceae > Perilla > Perilla frutescens. The sequence goes on from BRKX01000015.1 coordinate 36,796,578, forward strand.
ATAGACACTGTGCACAAAATTTTCCACGAGTTTCAGAATAATCTTGCGAGATTAGAAGCCCGGTGCCTTGTTAGGGAGATTGAAATCTTGGCAGAAACCTCCTCTTGGCTTTTGGAAGATCAATATGGATGCAGCTGTTGATTCCTCATGAGCAGTGGGATTGAGGATAATCATTCCCAATTCTATAGGCGATCCAATCATTTCATGTTGCAGAAAAGTGGAGAGTTGTGTTGATCCAGATATTGTCGAAGAGTTGGCTTATCAGGAAGGATTATTGTTGGCCAAGGAAGTCGGTGGTCGAAAATTGATTGTGAACATAGATTGCAAGTTGATTCATTTATGGCTCAAAAATGAGAAAAATGTTTAATCCTGCCTTGAAGTGGTGTGTGAATCTATTAAAGTAGAAGCTCTCCATTTTGAGCTTTTAGTTTATAGTTTGGTTCAACGGCAAGCAAATAAAATTTTTCATGCTCTAGCAAAATCAACTATTAGTAATCTGGTTTTTTCCTTTTATTATGGAGTTTTCCTTTTATTGTGGTCCGTGTGGACATCAAATTTTAATTATATATATGTCATGGTATTCAGATTTTTTTTTAGTGAAATCTATATTTTGCGTGTGCATATTTATATCACCATGTATATATACACTTGTGTGTATATATATAGTTTTATAACTTTTATTCAAAATATTTGTGACAGTTGGGAAAATGGCAAATAAATAAAATTATACTATTAATAAGAATTTACTTAATTAAATTATTTATTTTTCTTTTATAACTTCATTTTAATTATTCTGCATATATAATTCAATTTATACTTAGTAACGTTCATAATAATTTAAAAAAAATATTGCAAAAGTCTATTTGATAGCTATTGGAATTTTTAATTTTTATATCAAGTATTCCAACGGGCATTAACTACTTCATATGTTTAGCGTACCTGTTGAAATCAAAACTTCCAACGGTTTAAGTACCCATTGCAATATTTTCGTATGATTTTGATATTTTCTTGTGGTGATATTTCTAAAGTTATTAAAAAATAAGAAAAAAAACTCCTCTCGGATTTTTTTTGATGAAGCTAATTTTTTTTCCTATTGAGCGTTAATGCGTCACTCCGATGGAATCTTTTCCATTATATATATATAGGTCCTATATATATATATATAGGGGTGGTTATAATGAGGACAAGTCTTGGTGTGAAAATTAGGGACAAATCTGATCCCTACAAATATACAAGATGAATGGTTCAGATTAAAAGAGTTTTAAATGGTAATTTTATTTTTTTAATTATATATTAAACCATACAGGGGTATTTATGTAAAATTCTACATTAATTTCATATGGTATCAAATTAGCGCTAGATACGGGAGTTGATATATTACATCTACATGAGAAACTAAATCCCTACAAATCAGGAACCACAAAATCGAGAAGCAAGTAGCGGTTGTAAAGAGAGATCGAGAGTTCCGCCTCCCAAATCTGAAAACCTAGCCTCCGTGCGACCCGACGACGACTCCCCATAGAATGGCGAAGAATTCGGAGGTGCTTTGAAAGGGCGACAGCCGTGTTTCGCTTGCGCGACGGATTAAACAAGAAACTCAGGCGGTGGCGTTTTGTTCCTCCGGCGGCGGCGTGTTAGAACCAGACTTCAAGAACGAGGATGGATCGGAAGAAATCGGGTGAGTTTCAGAACTTTTAATCGGTTTAAAGGGTGATTTGTGAAACTATTGTTGCCTAGTTACAGTCGGGTGAATGCATATTAATGATTAAACCTATAGATTTAGAAAATTTATTTTGTGATTTTGCGAATCTAATGAAGAAGGACCAATATATGACTAAATAAATTATCTGTGTGACGTGGTGCTCTGTATTGTTAATGTTGATGCTACTTATACATATATGTTTGGTGTTAGGTAAATTTTATTTGTGATGCTAGTTATGCATATCTTTGATGCTACATATGAATACTGTACTACTTAGTATTTAAGTTGGTAATATAACTTCTGTGACTTGGTGTTTTTTAATAGTATTGTTGATTGTTGATGCTACTTATGCATAGCTGTGGTGCTTTGGGTAAACTATATTTGTGATGCTACTTATGCATATCTGTGATGTTACTTATGTATATTTGTCATACTACTTATGCATATCAGCCGTGTTACTTATGCATATCTGTGGTGCTATAACAATTTATGTACTAACAGTTAATCTTTGTTTTTTTGAATGCTACCTAATACCTATTTGGATGATTTCTATGTTGGGTTTCAGGTAAGTCTAAGGTTCATGCAGACGACTCTGATTTTGAGGAGGATATGCGGCTGCGCAATCAGAGTGATGACACAACTGACCAAGACAAGGAAATTAGATAAAAAAATAAACACAAGAAAAAAAGAGGTGTTTAGGCTATCTAGAATATGATAACTAACTCTAGGAAGAAAAATCCAACTGTGAATGATGTTCTAAGTGGAGATGTGTGACTATTGCTCACCAAGAAAATGTTTCGATATCTTTTTGTTGAGCGTTGGTAAAGTCAGTTTTTTTTTTGTGACACTAATTAAGCATATTTGGTATGCTACTTATGCATGACGTTGATGGTACTTATGAATTACTGTGCTATTTATTGTTAAGCTTGGTAAACGACCTTGTACGATTTGGAGCTTCGAATTATTAATGTTGATGCTACTAATGCGCACCTATGGTGTTTTGGACAAAACAAAATTTGTAATGCTAATTATGCACCTCTTTGATGATATTTATGAATATATGTGCTCCTAAGTGTTTAAGTGGGTAAAAATAACGTGTGAGTTATTGTTTTGAATTAGGCTTGTTGATGCTACCTATGCATATCTCTGTCGCTTTTACCCAATTAAATTTGATATGCTACTCATGTACATCTTTAATGTTATTTAAGCATATCTGTTATGCTATATATGTATATCATCGATGCTACTTATGATTGTCTGCAATGATGTAAATGATTAGTTCATGTTACAGTGAGAGAGATGTAAATACAGTGCTTCGTTCACTTCAGAATAATGCTTCGTAAGTAACATAAATATATTCATATTCCGTGGTTGGTGCTTCATAAACATATTCATTTGCATAGGATTATGTGAATGCTATAGTTAGTGCTATGTATTCATCGAATAAATACTTCGTAATATCAACCAACCTAAATCAAAGGATTGTAATGTACCACAAATAATGTACCCAAACAAAAAAAATGGAATACCCTAACTGTACCATACAAAACATCACAAGAAAAACTATGTAAAATAGAAAAAAAAAACTAAACACAAAATGAAACATTGATAAAAAAACAAGACATAAATGATTTTTTGCCTGGACAATTCCTAGCATCATGGTGGTATTTTTTACCGCAAGCATTGAAATAATGTAACAAAAAAAATTGAAATACCCCAACTGTACCATACAAAACAGCACGGAAAAATATAAGTAAACTAAAAACAAAACTAAGCAAAAAATGGAACAAGAGAAAAAAACATCTTGACTAGAGTGAATCAGCCCAGGAAAAAAACCCGCAAAATAATCAATGCTATATAAACGTACTGTTAATGCTTCCTACAATAGACAAACATGCTACACTAATACAATACACTGCCTAGAATCGCCATAGTCGAGCCGCTGCCCAGAATCGCCATGTGAGTGCCGCGCAACAACCATCGTCGCCGCTAGAATCGTTGTGTGAGTAACGCATCATCGCCATCATCGATCTATGAGTTGGAAGAAGAAGAAGAAGAAGAAAGAGAAGAAACCATCTGTACAAATCGTGTGAGTGCCGCGTCGTTTCCATCGTTGATCTATGAGTTGGAAGAAGAAGAAGAAAAAAAAAAGAAACCGTAAACTAAACAATTTTTCCAGATTTATAAAAAAAAACCATACAAATCAATGGAGATATTAACTTGCCACAATTAAAACCGTTTAATTAGGGAAGTTAAGATTTGCACAGATATAGGACTCTACAGGATTTTTATTAATTTACATTATTAACCTTATCACTTAATTTAAATAAAAAAAATCCAAAAAAAAACTACTTAAAATAAATAATCTTATCCGTCCATTTGATCAGATCCAATGGATGAAAATCGTCCCTACTTTTCACACCAAGTGGTTGTCCCTATTTGATCCATATCCTCATCAACATTGTATTAATTAACATACTAACGTAACATAGTGCTATATTAGCAATATTTCTTTCAAATAATAACAATATTTCTTTCAAATAATAGCAATATTTCTTTCAAATAATAGCAATATTATATACACATATTAGCAAATAGTTGATAATACGTACAGTTAGCACGGGGTTTTGAAATTGTATTGATCCCTAACTTTCATAATAAATGATTGTTCGTTTCTGTAATACTTTGTTACTATATTAGCAATTCGTTTGTTTTGTATTAGACAAATTGTTTTAGCAAATTAGCAAATCATGCATGACGAAATATCAATTTATTATTAATACAATACAATATATTGCTACCATTTCAACATTTTTCCTGTTAAATATCATAGTCACATCTTGATGCTAGCTAGCTACATGTTAATTACTAATTTTCATGATATTTATCAAATCATTATAAAGAACAACTATAGAACAAGAAGTTCAAACAATTCATATGTAATTCACAAATATAACATCATGTCAACGTTTTGATTTCTTTTCATGCTTAATTGCATCTCTGTCCGAATCATTCACCTGCTTCTTCATTGACCTGCTCTTCTTTATCGAACCTCCAACACGTTCTTTAGTGTCAACAATAGGTTGGTTAACATTGAAAGTTAATTTCAAATAAATTAACTAAATGGATCTTTTATTATGTTAAGATGTACAACAATGTTAATTTTGCATTAACTCAACAATAAGAAGACATCAATTATATAGTAATATAATAAAACATAATTACTATAATGACATACATTATTTTCTAACATACTTACAACATGTAAATATAATAAATGTGTACAATCCGATTTATAAATATATACTAACATTAATATACATAATTCTGCTACACATAGGCCACACTTACTGACATGGATTACATTACAATATCTACAACTAATATAATTTGTAACGCCCCAGTCCCGAAAGAATAGTGACAAGGGACCGGTGCGCTACTGGGGAAAGGGGAAAGAGGTTGTTGCATAAAGATAATTAAATGAAATAGCTTTGAGACAAGAATAGGTTATATTTCCCAGAAATTTGGGCAGCATAACCTCTGTAACTGTAATAGAACCACGCACTAAGGCGTTCAGAAAGAACCTGAATAAAATATCAATCATCAAAGGGAACGTATCCCGCCAACAATTATAAAGGAACATTATAGCAAAATGCTGAAATTGTAACATGGTTCAAACAATTGAAGACAAGTTATATCAGAGTGAACGGAACAAGCGCGGAGCACAACTCAAGTAAAATTGTTTGCAAACACTTAATTGATTTAGAGTATCTAAGATTTCTGAACAACACAGAAAGAGCAAGCATATAACAAAAAAGCCAGCTCTTGCCTCAGCTCCATCATCTTCTAGCCTGCCTCTCAACCTGAAAATATTTTAGAAAAGATTTGGGCTGAGTACTAGCGTACCCAGTGGGCAGATTTTGATAAATAGTTCACAAACATTTTATAAATATGAATATCGTATCCACACAAGTATAACAATGGAAATGTTTCAAATCTAAAAGCATTCCACGTATACAAAATTTCTTTTAACCTTACTTGGACTCTCTATCTCAACTGTCCCTTCCTACAATGTCTTAACTTATATACACGTTCTCCAGCCCAGCTGTCTAATAAAGGATAGTGTATACGGTCTCAAAGCTTTAAAGGATCCGAACTCAAGTCTAGTTAAGCACTCAATGTTTTCGTAGGATACTGGCGAATGCGAACAGTGAGCTAAAATATTTTGATACAGATATTCATGTTTCACAATTGATAAACAGTTAAGCTTATTAGCTGAACATAATTTGAGAAAGATATATATATAACCCACCTCGATGACGAGCACATGGCGGCACAATAACTTCAAAAATGGTTTCATTAATCCTATTAGGCTCTGTAGGTCTGAGACGATAGCCGCGCGACGTGGCAGCAATGTCGCCACTTTCCAGTCACATGGCAACAGCTCCGGCGACTTCAGTGGCACTCCGGCGACGGCGGTGGTGGTGGCACGGCGCAGTAGCAGCTGCACTTCTCTCTCTCCCTCTCCGATATCTACTCTCTTGCTCAACTCTATCACTCTCGACTCTCTCTTCTCTCTCTTTTCTTCTTTTCTTTTTTCTATATTTGCTTCTTTCTTTACTTACGGCAAAAGCCAATTTGACAAGTGGGGGGTGGCTTTTGGATCCATATGGGGAAATGGTTATATAGATATTTTAGGATATTAGGATAAATTTTAAGAATAATAATATTTTAACAATAAAGATAAACTTAAGTTTTGAGGATAATTTTGGAGAATAAATAAACTAAAAAAAATAATATTAATTTTAATTTCATGTTTATCTTCAAATAAAACTAAATTCTTTTTATTTCAAAAGCACATGAGAGATAAGTTCAAAAATATTTAAACAACATCAAATAATAATTCTAAGGCCCAAATTTAAGTTCTAATTTTTTTTTCTATACTAGGGGCGCAAAGTCGGACTCTCTCTCAAGTTCATGAAATTTTTATCGAGTATTACCAAATAAATTAAAATTCAATTTCAAATAATTAAGCAATTAAAATAATTTAAATTACGTAAAAGCGGGTCGTTACACGGGGTGTTACATACTACCCTCCTTAACAAAAATTTCATCCCGAAATTTGCATACTTCTATAGGGTAAATCAAGGTACAACTACTTGATTCTGCTTTCAAGCTCCTAGATAGCTTCCTCTTTCCCATGGTTATTCCATAGAACTTTCACCAGTGATATTTGTTTGTTCCATAATTCTTGGACCTTCGTCAAGAATAGCCTCTGGTCTTTCCTCATAGAAAAATCCTTATTCATAATCATTTACTCATTCTTAATAACGTGACTAGGATCTAACTTACATTTCCTCAACATTAAGACATCAATCATGAACCTTAGCTAGAATCAGCAATATGACTAGTTTATAAGTTACTTCATCATTCCTAGCAAAAAGACCGTTTCTCTCGAGTCGTAAATCTTACTAAGACGTATACTTTGTCTTGGTCCACTTTAACTTGATGCACATAACTCTTCATACGTTCTTCTCCGCAACTTTCTTCGAATATTCTTTAACATCATCCTTTAATTTGAGTCGAGAAGAGATAGAAAAAGAGATAGAGAATAGATATCGATCCACCTGAATTAAATCATATTATCTCGATCATCGTATACATCACCTGGAACTTGAGATATCCAGTCTTGAACTTGTCTTTGCCCCTCGATCAGAAACGTATAGAGACAGGTGTAGCGACAATGGTTCTATCTATCGTAATTCTTCATAGACATTCTAAATTCTCTCAACATGCTCCTCAAATACATATACATGCGAACTGCATTTCCTAGAAATCCATATAACTCAAGCCATTTAAAAGAACATACTTATCCATTCTAAGTTCTTCCTACGTTCAAGTCTACAAGACACTACATAATCGTTCCCATCTTTCTGAATCAATCCGCTCTTTATAATACTCATTAGATTCTCGGTTGAACCGGAATCCAGATGTCCCAGACATCCTATTAAATCATAGGTGAACCACGACCTTACCGTGAACTCTCTTTCATGTAGGATTCAATCCAAATCCAAACATGAAAGAACACATTCTTTTAAAATTTCACATTATAACAAATTGACATATTTAGTGGAACCAGTCCATGTAGGCTTATAATCTTGAATGTGGAAAAACACCTAATCAACCTATGTTCCACAAGAATCTTAACAATCATCAACTTAAAATCCAATCTACCTATCTAAAGAAAGCCACTTAGTTAACCTAAATTCTCAAGAACAACATGATAACTTAACATTCAATCCAAAGTTCAAGCTACTATAGTCTAGATTCTTAGCTATGATCAATCTAGAATCCATTCACAACTCATTCTCATCACTTAAAGTAATTCTAACCTCTTTTAATTATTTATATCTTTTGGCCAAAACCAAAATCTAGATGTCTCGATATCTCTGAATAACTTTAGATGAATCACGAACTCTCATCATGAAACCTTAATATATGTTTGAATCACAATACTTTATAGTGAAACCTAGAGATAACTCTCTTGTAAATGAATCACAACCTCTTGTCGTGAAACCTGAAAATAATTCTTAACCAAATGATGAATCATGAAATATAAGCATGAAACATGTAAAATATTTTCAAAATTAATCACGATAACGGATAATGAAATCTGAAAATATTTTTCAATAAACGAATCATGATATCAAATCGTGAAACCTTAAAATATATGAATCATGGCCTCTCATCATGAAACTTGATAATATAAGAATCATGACCTCATATCATGAAACCTGGTAATAGAATCATGATCTCTCATCATGAAACCTGAAAATAGCTTTTGAATCATGATCTCTGGTCATGAAACCTGAATAGAACGAATCACGATTTTTTTTTATCATGAAACCTAAAAATAGCTTTCATAAATGAATCACGATATCTGACAGTGAAACCTGAAAAAATATTTAGTGTGATAAACTGCACTCTCATGTACGTCAATTTTAAAATACATGTGTACCTTTTGTTGAGGACGGCGTAGATGACGTGCTGAAGGCTGCTGAACAAATAGTGGAAGAGAATAAATATAATTTTGAATTCAAAGAATAATGCTGCAGGTCTACAGAGTTGCAAACCTCACTCTGATACCAATCTGTAACGCCCCAGTCCCGGAAGAATAGTGACAAGGGACCAGTACGTTACTGGGGAAAGGGGGAAGGGGTTGTTGCATAAAGATAATTAAATGAAATAGCTTTGAGACAAGAATAGGTTATATTTCCCAAAAATTTTGGCATAATAACCTCTGTAACTATAATAGAACCACGCATTAAGGCGTTCAGAAAGAACCTGAATAAAATACCAATCATCAAAGGAAACTTATCCCGCCAACAATTATAAAGAAACATTATAGCAAAATGTTGAAATTGTAACATGGTTCAAACAATTGAAGACAAGCTATATCAGAGTGAACGGAACAAGCGCGGAGCACAACCCAAGTAAAATTATTTGCAAATACTTAATTGATTTAGAGTATCTAAGATTTCTGAACAACACAGAAAGAGCAAGCATATAACAAAAAGCCAGCCCTTGCCTCAGCTCCATCATCTTCCAGCCCGCCTCTCAACCTGAAAATGTTTTAGAAAATATTTGGGCTGAGTACTAGCGTACCTAGTGGGCAGATTTTGATAAATAGTTCACAAATATTTTATAAATATGAATATCGTATCCACACAAGTATAACAATGAAAATGTTTCAAATCTAAAAGCATTCCATGTATACAAAGCTTCTTTTAACCTTACTTGCACTCTCTATCTCAACTGTCCCTTCCTACAGTGTCTTAACTTATATACATATCCTCCAGCCCAGCTGTCTAATAAAGGATAGTGTATACGGTCCCAAAGCTTTAAAGGATCTGAACTCGAGTCTAGTTAAGCACTCAATATTTTCGTAGGATACTGGCAAACGCAAACAGTGAGCTAAAACATTTTGATACAGATATCCATGCTTCACAATTGATAAACAATTGAGCTTATTAGTTGAACATAATTTGAGAAAGATATATATAACCCACTTGGATGATGAGCACATGGCGGCACAATAACTTCAAAAATGGTTTCATTAATCCTATTAGGCTCTGCAGGTCTGAGACGATAGCCGCGCGACGTGGCAGCAACGTCGCCACTTTCCGGTCACATGGCAGCAGCTCCAGCGACGGCGGTGGTGGTGGCGGCAGCAGGTGGTGGTGGTAGCACGGCGCATCAGCAGCTGCACTTCTCTCTCTCTCTCTCTCTCCAATATCTACTCTCTCGCTCAACTCTATCGCTCTCGACTCTCTCTTCTCTCTCTTTTCTTCTTTTCCTTTTTCTATCTTTGCTTCTTTCTTTACTTACGGCAAAAGCCAATTTGACAAGTGGGGGTGGCTTTTGGATCCATATGGGGAAATGGTTATATAGATATTTTACGATATTAGGATAAATTTTAAGAATAATAATATTTTAATAATAAAGATAAACTTAAGTTTTGAGGATAATTTTGGAGAATAAATAAACTAAAAAAAATATTAATTTTAATTTCATGTTTATCTTCAAATAAAACTAAATTCTTTTTATTTCAAAAGCACATGAGAGATAAGTTCAAAAATATTTAAACAACATCAAATAATAATTCTAAGGCCTAAGTTTAAGTTCTAAATTTTCTTTTCTATACTAGGGGTGCAAAGTCGGACTCTCTCTCAAGTTCATCAAATTTTTATCGAGTATTACCAAATAAATTAAAATTCAATTTCAAATAATTAAGCAATTAAAATAATTTAAATTACGTAAAAGCGGGTCGTTACACGGGGTGTTACATAATTATATTATGAATATAATATGCTATTGGGAGCATAATCAACTGCTAAAACCGATTTAAAAGTTTGCTACTTTTACTTCGAACATATCTTCTTCAACCATAACACAACAAATAAATTGAAGATATACTCTGCTATTTAATTTGTACTCAATCAATTGCTAAAACCGACATAAAAGTTTGTTATTTTCACTTCAAACATATTTTCTAAAACCAACACACAACAAATCAATAAAATATATTGTGCTATATTTTTGTACAAAATTAGTTTCTAAAATAAATTTAAAAGCTTGCTAACTTTTGTACAAATCAGTTGAGATTTGTTTTTCCATTATATTATTGCTAGTATTTCTCCCGTACGTTGTACGGATTTAAATATTTATAAATTCAATATTTAAAATTTTGTCATGGTCGCACTGTAATTTAATGAGAAAATACTATTATAAGTCTAAAATGTACACAAAATATTTTTATGTGATTACACAAATATTATATGATTGATTAGAGTCCTTCTTTAGATATCTCAATAATTACATTTACATTTGAACATATATAATTATATACCTAGTTTTACCAAATTTCAAAACATTAGTTAAGCTAAAGAATAGAAAATTAGTAATCATGATTATTGGTACCATTTTGTTAATTTTTCCAAGTACACAAATAAGAATGGGGTATTAATTAAACAAAATATATATATACCTTGAGTTGTAACAAATAATTATGACCAATATAAGTTTGTTATATTGTTTTATATCTATGCTATATTTTTGAACATAACAATCATAATCAAATCTTTGTTAAATAATATATAAAATTGATATTATGTTTTGGTGCTTCAAACATTTTTTTTAAACCTTATAGGGATTTTCATCAAATTTTGACATAATAATTTTATATGCCATATTGTTACCTACTAATTCATGTAACTGTTATCCTAAAAATAGAATAAAAAATTATATAATTGCCACTATTAATATATTTAACTTCGCACAACTATTTTTAATATTGGGATTGCCAAAAAAAATACATTACAAAAAAGAATGTCTAATACATGTTAAATAATAAATTTGAACAATTTTAAAGCACTAAAGAGCATTCTTAACCATGAAAAATGACTAATTTAAAAAATATTATAAGAAGTAATTTGAAAAAAAATTAGGAAAACTTTATTTATAGATGCAAAATAATTATGATTCGAACGATTATACTTTTTGCAAGAAAATGTATTCACTTGGAGTGCATAACTTTTTTAATATTTTAATATGGAAGTGATAGATTGCCAAAACATATATATAAGTTAAGAAAATGAATACATAAAGATGCACCCATTTACAAAAATTAAATAACAAACGATTACAATATTAAATAGGTAAAATTAATGTTAATTATAAATTAAACAGTAACTTGAGTACTTGACTATATCTAAATATTAAAAAGAAATTAAAGAAAGTAATAAAAGAGTTACAATATTGAATAAATAGAATTAATGTTACTTATCAAAATAAATGGTGGCCTTGATCATGCACCTACAAGCTATTAAATAATAAAAGAAAAAAATGGAAAGAGGCAACATCGAAAAGGAAAATAAAAGAAAAAAAAATGAAAAGCAATAAAAAAGAAAAATTTAAGAAAAAACTTTAAAAAGTAAAAAGAAAAATAACTAATATTAATCATCAAAATAAATGGTAGGCTTGATCATGTACCTAAAAAATATTAAGCAATAAAATAAAAAATTGAAAATGGTAGAAATAAAAGAAAAGATCATCATAAAGGAAAAAAAAAGGAAAAGGAAAAAAAAAAGAAAATTCGAAAGGAAAAATTAAAAAAGAAAAAAGAGAACAATAAGTAATGTTAATTTTGAAATGGTGGGCTTGATCATGTACCTAAAAAATATTGAGTAATAAAAGAAAAAAATTAGAAATGCTTAGAAATAAAAGAAAAAAAATGAAAATTAAAAATAAAGAAATTTTCGAAAGCAAAAAAAAAAAAAAAAAAAAAAAAGTCATGCTATCAAAATAAATTGTGGGACATGTACTTAAAAATATTAAGTAATAAAAGATAAAAATGGAAAGAATAGAAATAAAAGAAAAGATTGAAAAAGAAAAAGAAAAAGAAATAATATTAATTATCAAAATAAATAGTGGGCTTGATCATGTACCTAAAAATACTAATTAATAAAATAAAAAATTGAAAAGAAGTAGAAATAAAAGAAAATATCATTGAGGAAAGTAAAAGAAAAAAAATCCTAAAAAAATTGAAATGAAAATAAAAGAAAAGGAAAAAAGCTTGGAAAGGAAAATATTGAAAAAAAAAAAACATAAAAAGAGAGTAAGAGATGGGCTTTGAACACTGGTCTAAGACAATTTTTTGCTAGTCATTAACCAACTCAACAAATACTGAGCTATTAAAATATTTCAGCAAAATATTAATTTAAATAACTTTTTTAATGACAAATTTACCCCTACGATTTTGCTTTAATATATGTATAGATGCCTAAACACAAGTACACAACCAATCATATATTAATAAAAAAAATCAAGACAAGAATCATAATATACAAATTTCATAAACCCTAATTTCAAAATTAGATTTAATTAACCAAATTTCTAAAGCACGGCCTCAAATTATGAGTTCATTAGCCTGCTGTATTTACTAAATAAATCACGGTATTTCTTTAGCAAATTCAGAATTGTCGGGAGTTTCTTCACTAAATAAACAAATAATCCCTAAAAATTACCTTTTGGTACTTTCATCGCTTCTAAAGATTTTATATCCACAATTTTTGAAGCTTCTCTAAAATTGTTGTTGCAGGAGGTTTCTGAAGTTGTTGCTTCCTATTTCTTCGTCGAATGTTATTTTGTTGTGCGTCGGTGGTTTACTATGCAATAAAATCGACGTTGATTTAATGATCTGCTAATAATTCAATGGATATAAAACCCTTTCAGATCTCATGCCATAGACAAGGTAAAATATCAAGATGTGTTAATATGGAAATATTTTTGTTTACCTCTTTACCCTTATAAAATCATATATTATGTGGAATTCAAAATTTTTGCAAATAAACCCTCTAATTGCTAATTGAATATTAACCGCACAGATTATGTTGATGGATGGTATATAGCGCATCTTTGGGTGAGAAATTAAATATGAACTATTTACAGCCGTTAAATCTATCAAATTTAATGGTGCAAATTTAGATTGAGATTTAATATTTCTTTTTAATTATAATTTTTTTAATTAGATATGAGTATCATAGTATTTTGATAATTCCCACAATAATAGATCTTTCCATATCTACATTTATTTTTATTTCCTTATTTCTCCCTTCCACTACAACGTGATTTTATGTTTATTTCGTATAATTTTTTATCTGTTTTATCTTCTCTACGGTTTTTATCGAAGTTCTTCATTTTTCGATTTCATTCTCCACAATTTTTATCATCCACCAACACTACTTATATATTTTTTTTATTTTTTATGATTCATTTAATATATATTTGTGTTATTTTTTGTATTTTTTTGTTGTGCTAAAAATAATGAGTTATTTTTTGTATTCGAAATTAATTAATTCATTTTTCTTATTTATGATTGTTATGAATCATTTAGAAATTGTCATCATATATTAATTGTTTTAAAATAAAAAAGTTACACATTGTGCAATGAAATGGTATTTGAGAAACAATAAAATGTCACAATAGAAGCAATGACCTATTTATAGTTTTAAAAAGAAATCCCTAATCCATAGGGCTATCCACATGAGCTTAGCAATGATTTAGTGTTTTGCAAACAACATATTGATTCTACATAAGTAATGATTAATTAGATATCCCGTCATTATAAAATTTTTAAAATTCTATTGGTAATTGATGATTTTCTCATAAATACAAATAGCTATGCTCTTATTAATTTATTTTATGTCCCGTTGGGAATGGTCTAGTGGTGGAGTGAGATTCCTTGAAAATCAAAGATCACGAATTCAAATCTCCTCAATACCACCAAGTCGAGTGCTTGAGTAAAAAAACACTTAACAAAGAATCAATTGTTATCATATATATTATTTTAAAAAATAGAATTATTACGCATTATGCAATGAAATAATATTTGATAAGCAATAAAATATTACAAACAAGCAATGAATGATTTCTGGCTAAAATTTAAGAAATTATAATATTATAATAATTGAAATGATACATAATAATAAATAGAATTATTGATAACATGCATTGCAACACTATATAAAATGCAATTAAATTTCTTATTTTCGATTAATGTATACCCTGTGTAACGCCTCAGGCCCATGGGGGTGGGGCCCAGCAACGAAACAACGGCACAACGGGCTCCGCTAGCAACTACTTGGCATCCGTCCTCGCATTGCCAAAATTGTTAACCCAAGTTACTAGAGAGTCTCCATTAAGCCCACTTATATACTCATCAAACTTTCATACTCCCATCGACGTGGGATATTACATTCTCCCCACGTTGGAGACACGACGTCCTCATCGTGCTCCTTTCTCTGTAGGACCGTCATCGGGGTCCGATTTGAGCACACCTGGACTGGCTCCAGGGCCCGATTGAGCGCACTCGGGGTCAGCTCTGAAACCATTTGTAACGCCTCAGGCCCACGAAGGTGGGGCCCAGTAACGAAACGATGGCATAACGGGCTCTGCTAGCAACTACTTGGCATCCGTCCTCGTATTGCCAAAATGGTTAATCCAAATTGCTAGAGAATCCATTAAACCTACTTATATACTCATCATACTTTCATTCTCCCACTGACGTGGGATATTATACCCTGGGTTTCGAGTGTTCTTACTAACAAAGGGAAATTTGGTGCTTATGATGTTGGATTTTGTAGCTTAGAATGTTTAAATTTGGTGCTATGTTGGTTTCATTACTTAGACGGTAATTTGCAGTGGCTCAACAATGGTCGACGACTAGGAGAGAGAAAGAGAGAGGACGTGAGAGAGTCGTGTGTGTGTGTGAGAGAGAGAGAGAGAGTAAGATATGGAGATTTATTTGGATATTTCTATTTCATTATAGATTTAAAATTACATTAATATTATTTTGTTTATAATTTATCTATTAAATTGATAATTAAGCATATTTCCTAATTTTAATCTCAACCATTCATCCATACAAATTGGAGGACTATGATTAGTTCCTAGTTCTCATATGAATACCAGTATTTATTATAATCTATCCATATATAATATATATATATATATATATATTGTTAATTTTTTTTGAATTAATATATATTGTTAATTTTATTTGCAATATGTAACCAGTTAGTTTACTTTGGCTGCAACAGCCAACATGCATGAATGTTCCTCATATATTAATTATATTATTTCTTAATATAGATATACTATAAATACTTAGAAATATGCTCCTACACCAGGCAAAAGAACCATCTATTCGAATTTGTGCCTTCGTAAAACTGATTAATCTGCAAACTAATAATAATAATAATAATAATAATAATAATAATAATAATAATAATAATAATAGAAGCACTTGTGTGCACTAGGTGCACCATCAGACGCATTAACTGGGTCAACACGTTTGCCAGTCAACTCCGAAAACACGCGTTGACCAGGTCAACTCTAAAAAAATTCAAAATCAATATCAATTATAACACTAAAAAGTATTACTCAAAAGCACAAAAGTATCATTTGTATCCTTAAAAAGTACCGACTAAAATAAATAAATAAATAAAACGTTAAAATCAGTATCAACCGTAACACTAAAAAATATCACTTAAAATTCAAAAAGTATCATCTGTATCATTAAAAAGTATCACCTATTTTACCATTTTCCTTTTTTGCGAGTTGACCGAGTCAGCATGCGTTGACCCACGTTTGATCCGGTCAAAAGTGTTGACCGTCTGATATAAGTTTATATGCATTTAGTGCATGCAAGTTTTTGTCTAATAATAATACTCCCCCCATTTTTATATAAGTATCATTCTACAAATTTGAGACATAAAATTCTCATTTTTCATATATTTATTCTAATTTAATGCATTCATACATTTATATTTAACTTATTTAATATATTCACATAATAATGTATTAAGTAACTCAATTAATTTATTAATTTGTGTGCATTTATCCAAAATGACATTTAATTGAAAACAGAGGAAGTATAATTTTAGCCCTCCTCGAACATTCATACATTCTCCAATATATATATATATGTGTGTGTATTAATCAATATTTATTCCATAAAACTATATATTTATAACTATTAACATAGGGCGGGATCTGAAAATTGAAATAGTAAAATTACTATAATTTTTTGGATATTATTATTATTATTATTATTATTATTATTATTATTATTATTATTATTATTATTATTATTATTTTGAGCCATAGTGTTTTTGGATAATAACTAATAAGTTGATGGGGAACAAAATCAATTACAAAATGAGAAGCAAACTTTTGGAAAAAGTGTAGAAAAAGTGAAATGGAAATCCCAGTTGTGGTGGGCCCGCAGCGGCAGCTGTCCGAATTCAGACCAAAAACAGTGGGACTATTACTAAATCTCCCCGATTTAGCAGTTTCGTTGCAATCTTGGGGCGGGAAACAAACTGCTTTTTTCCCATTTCTAGTAATTTTTCACACACACACACACACACACACACAAATATATATATGTTTTTTTCTTTCAAATCTAAGTACCAAAATATCTACCATTTTCTTCCACTTTACCGCCTATGGCCCCTGGTTTTTCCCTCCCTCCCCCCGTCTCCCTCTCTCTCTCCTCTATATAACCCTCTTCCTCTCTCTAGCTCTCTTTTCAAACTCCGTCCACCGTTGTCTCTCTTGACTTTTTTCTCCAACTTCTGCCCGATTTATTCGTCTCTATCCCGTTCCAGATCCTTATTTTCAAGGAAAAATGACGATAGAAGCGGCGGGTTGTGTGCAGCAAATCAGTAGATCGGATAGAGTTGCGCATCATGTTGAGAATTTGATAAAGAAGAAGAGATTCAGGCAGAAGAGGGTCAGGATTCAATTGAGGCGGCCGCAAAATTTGCAGGTGGTTTCTGGAACTCTGCAGCAGCTCTCCGATTCTTGCAAACGAGTTTTTAAGGGCCCCGGCACTGTTCCTTCTGCTACAGATGTGCAAAATTTGTCTCGTATTCTTGGTAATCTTGATTTCTACTTTTAGAGTGTTTTGTGGGTTTGAAATTGGAGTTTTAGAGTCCTATTTCTTGAACCAAGATTACATTTTTGTAATAGGCTTATAATTTGATCAAGTGTTTTGAAATGAATTTGGAAATTAAGTATGTTAGAATTAGAATATAATTTCGATTTGTAGAAAGTGAAAGATCAACAAACTTACAAGCTTAATTCAATCCAACCTCAACTATATATGTCTGTCATCAAAATATATAGGTGTTAAGAAGAAAGCTAATTGCGATTTATGGTGTCGTATTTCAGATAGTATGAAACCCGAGGATGTAGGACTTAGTAGGGATCTACAGTTCTTTAAACCCAAGAGCGAGATTGAAGGGGTTCCACGAGTAACCTCAGCAACCATCTACAAATGTGACAATTTTGAGGTACAATTCTTTCTTGCAGTCATCAAGAATTCTTGCATCGTATTGCAAATTAACTAATTCACTTGTTAGTTCAGACAATTCTATGCGCATTCATCAATATTTTAAGATTACGACATCTGGAAATAGTTCTGATCATTGGAAGTAAAGCATTTTACATCATCAATCTCAAGCTTGCTTGATTGCTGATTTTAAACTATCCAATTGTAATTTCTTCAGTTGAGCATATTTTTTCTGCCTGCAACTGCTGTCATACCTCTTCACAATCACCCAGAAATGACTGTTTTCAGCAAGATTCTATTGGGGAGTATGCATATAAAAGCGTATGATTGGGTTGATCCCCCCAATTCTAAACGTAAGTGATCTTATGTGATCGTGCTACTAATCATATAAACGGAAGCGTGAAAGATAAATGGACTTAGTTTACTAATGCATATATATATATATATATATATTTTATTTTTTTTTTAAAAATTAGATGTGGATGGAAGCTCTGTGCGATTGGCAAAGCTAAAAGCAAACAGAGTATTCACAACCCCATGCGACGCTTGTGTATTATATCCAACTTCTGGAGGAAATATCCATGAATTCACAGCAGTAACACCGTGTGCCGTGCTTGATGTAATTGGACCTCCCTATTCCAAAGATGATGGTCGTGATTGTACATTTTACCGAGAAGCTATGTTAGATGATTTACTTGGTAAGATACTAATTAATACTATCCTTTTCGTATATGTGGCATCAATATCATCTTATTGCTGCACTGTTTTTCCCTCTTTATATATATATATATATATATATTTTGATAAATTGCTTACCAAGGATTTAATTTGTAAATACTGCATTTTTTATGATGTAAATGGTGGTTGAATGAGATAACAAACATTATTGTGTTAGCATAAGATGAGATAAAAAAAAAAAAGGAAGGAAAAGTATAATAGCGTTGTCTTATATTAATGGGGTAGAGAAGATTGATAATTTTTGATTTAGGAAATGTCATGCCTTGGGACGTCCCCGAATGGATTGAGAAGCAAAGTTAAATGAAATTATTTGGGTTACAGTTACAGTTGAATTGAAGGATTTATTGAAGTTGAGAATTTGGAGAACAAAATCATTGAGCTTGTTTGGATTTTGAATTCATTAGCTCTGTTTTGGCTTGTTTCTAAATGATTTATGCGGATTTAAATATGAAGTATTTTGTAACCATTTCCCATTTTCTTTGAATCCTCAATCAAAACGCAGCCTTGTGTAACTTAACAACCGTGAAGGCTTAATTAGGTTCTTCACAAGATAGAAAATGGAAGAGCCTCAGGTATTTTATGAGATTTTAGGATAAGTCCATATGAAGTATTTATTTACGGTAAGGAATATTGATCCTTTTGTGCTCTGAAAAGATCGCCATTTTCTATTTTGACTGTGAAATTGATATTCATGTGATGCTAAGTTGTTTTAGAGCTATTGTTTATTACAATCGATGGTAATGACTCCCACTTGTATCATTTGCAGACAGTGATGAAACGAGAAATGTTAAAGATGAAGATGGTGATAAGTACGGTTGGCTGTCGGAAATTGAGATCCCGAAGGAGTCGAAGATGGACGGGATTGAGTATATGGGTCCGCAAATAGAGATCCCGAAGGAGTCGGAGATGGATGGGATCGAGTATATGGGTCTAAAGATTGACAATTCTACATGTAGCTAACTCCCCCTCACTCAATCCATCCATAGCTTGTGTTTGCAATTATCTTCAGCTGCTACTGTTGGTCTCTCTCTCTCTCTCTCTCTCTCTCTCTCTCTCTCTCTCTCTCTCTCTCTCCCTTATTTTTGTATATATACACACACCCCCCTTTGTAGATCAATGAAAAAAGATGCCACAATTCCATACATGAAGGCTCTTACTGTACCGTTTCGTGGAGAAGGTAAACACTGAAATGTTTCAAGTGGGTAGGCTTCTAGAGTTTGGTTAGTAAAAAATGAATCTTTACAGCAAGCCAAAAGCTATCTCATTCTAGTCTTTACACTAATTGGGTTATGTTCGAACAACAATAGACCATATGTGTACAAGTAATTAAAGATTGAATAGTTATTAAAGGGCTTAAGCGACGTCAACATTATCATCAGGACTCGCGTCACGTGTATTAACTTATGTACTCATGTATTTAATCATATCGTTATGGCGTGTATTAATGATATGAAATATGAGATGTAACAAGATACTTGAACTAGAGCTTAGACACATGCAATTTTAAAGTTGAGGAATAAATAAATTCATTTTGAATGAAAAGGTATTGGCATTTAAGAGGTAGTTTCCCTGCATTTATACTTCCGAGTTCCGATTAAAATATGGCGACTTAAGGATAGAACATGGGTGCCCTCCTTTTCACTTTTATATAAATTCTAATATCAATGATTTTGTCATGCATTCTCTATCGTACACTTGACTTTTTTAGTATTTTTAATTAATTTTTTAATTTTTATTTTGTGCTTTAGTTTAGTGTTACACTTATTATTTAAGGTTCATCTTACCCAATTAGGCAATGTTTGGTAGCCTGGATAAAGGCATATTAGTATAGGTATCCAGCAAGAACCGTGTGTTTGGTAGCCATTATTCGTTCACGCGAGGCCCGGTCTTAACGCAAGGCCCGGGGTGTAATTTACTGATTCGGCTGGATAATGTATCTGACGCTCCCCCTCGGATAAAGTTTCTGGCGTAGCAATCTTAGTATATATGCCTTTATCTAGGCTACCAAACATTGCCTAAACTAATTTACTCATTCCAGAACTTAGTCTACCAAATAAAACAATGTACCAAACAGATGTGTGAAACAATCTTAGTATATTTATCTTAATAACCAAACACACAATTAAAATAGCTAATACGCAATTATCTTTCAAAGCAATCCAGGTTTTATTAATGTGGGTATATCCCTACCAGTATACCAAACATTACCTTAAGGTGTATTATAATTTTTAATTTTTAGTTATTAGTTGATTATTTGAAAAATTAAATACTAACAAATTATAATGAATCATAATTGGATAGGATGAATCATAAATATTAAGTGTAAAATTAAATTAAAATGCGATAAATTGAAATAGAAGAAATAATGAAAAAAAAGTGAAGTAGAAAATACAATACAAAAAGTGCAATGGACGATTTTTCGTGCGGTTGTTTTGGTCTTTCAGTTCCAGTTAAAGAAGATAAGAATTTTTGTATTTTGATTTTGACTTTCAATTTCAATTTCAAATTAAAGAGAAGTGTTGGAAAGAAGTATTAGATTACATCTATATGCTGTGCATCTATCAATGGACTAGCCAAATAAAATCAAACTCCTCTTCCATCCGCCTTCTATATTAATATGTCTTGCCAAATATTTATAATAATGTGATATTTTGTGATATGTGATTATTATCAATGGGCCTTTTCTTTTATTTCTAAAAAAAGGCCATAGGAAATAAATAAATCTAAGGGCACATCCATGATTATTTGTTATGGTGAATATTGGAAAAGCTATATATATCCTACATTCCTATCCTTGTGAGTACTACTCGTATGCCGTAGATATTATGTCACCTCAAAAAATAAAAATAAAAAAAGAAAAACTCACCTGCATTAATGATTGTAAAATAATGTGATACAATCTGATTCAGTCAAAGAGGGAATTCTACATTTCTACATTCAAGCAACAATTGCTGACATATAAACACGAGAAGGCCAGATCGTGAGAGAACAACTTCAAAAGAGTTAAAATATTATGTACAAGTAGCAATGCCTGAACAGAATCCCAAGGACTTTAAATCTTTTGTAATAGTGTCATTTTTATTTTTTTATAAAAATAGCATACATTTTTGAAGCATGTTATGTTATACTTATATCGTATGTAATAGAGAATGTGTGTCGTATCATAGCATGATAGTATTACATAATGCTTGAAAATTGAAATATTAATAATTCTAGTTTATTATGAGATGCGGTGAATTAATGAACTAAAAAATAAGCGAAATTAGTAGAATGGCCTTTTTTATAAACTGCTATTTTTGTCGTAGATGAAAATGGTTGAGTTATTTTCTCCCCTAAAACAATGGATTATAAAAAGTGGTACAATAATCAGTTGACCTAATTAAGCCGAATAAGAATCTAGATGAGCCCGGCCCTATTTGAATGAATGCGGCCCGCCCAAAAAAGAGTCCATAGAGTTGGCCCACACTACATTAACGCCTATCAAAATCATAACTCCTCCTCCTCTTTTTCAGTGCATTATTGCACCTACTATTTTTTGAAGTTGCAATCACTAATTCATTATTTATAAATGGGTTAATTACACAATAATATCCAATCGTTCGTCTGTTTTTACTTTTTACACTTTTATCCAAAAATTTTAAAAGATGAATGTCAGCAAGTATTTGCATCAATAACACTTTTGACACTAACAATGTTTTTTATAAAAAAAAAAAATTACAGGTTAAACCAATATCGTTTGTTTATGACGGGTTAAATTTAATTTACACGTCATTTTAATCAATCGGGCGAAAATTCACATATGTTTTCATGCAGTTCACATTATTATTTAGTCTGTCAGAAATTTTCGTTAATGCTAAAAGTGTTAATTATACAATGTGATAAATGATGTTCATCTTTTAAAATTTCAAGATAAAGAGTGTAAGGAGGAGCCAATTTGGTATTTATTTGTAATTAACAATTTATAAATATAATATCTTCCTTGGCCATCACCAGTCATCACTTCTTTTGTAAGATAGAAATGAATACAGGTATTTAATTCTTTGGTTACAGACATGAAAAACAAATTTTGGAATCCCATATATATTATACGGTCTCATTCCACATGAATACAAGGAATCAAATTATATAAATATCCCCATTTTATAGATTCCTTATTCAATATGTGTAATTTCCAAAAACAAAACATATGTGACACTGACATTTTACAAACTTAGTCAGGTCTTTTTATAAATGGGTCAAAATTTTGAAATACACTTATCTTTTCTTTTCTTTTTTTACATATAAATACCCCATTTCAATTAATTACAAACAAACTTCATCCACCCAAATTTTCAACAGACTACACCAAATGCAAAATCCTTAGCTAAAGTGAGTGATGGTACTGTTTTTGCAATAATTCTGCAGCAGTGGCTGTAGCACGTTGCCTGTTCTTTTCTTCTTCTTTTTTTCTTTTTCTTTCTTTTTTCTTTTTTCCAATCATAAATAAATGATATAGTTCTCCTCTAAAAAAAATTTAAAAATCATAAATAAATGAAAGAGTTCTCCTCTAAAAAAATAAAAATCATAAAAAAGAAAAAGTGAAAAAGCGCCAAAGGAAAACTGACGAAGAACAAAGAGGGTCACAGCTAAGCGGGGTTGGACCCCACAAGCCTAATGCCAAACTGCTGACGGGACTCCGAAAACGAAATCTCACGGCGTCATTATACGCACATTTAATTCAAAATATTCCTTCAATTATTCCCACTCTTTATATTTCTCAAATAAAAATGGTTTCTTTATTTACAATATTTTCACATTTTGGAAAAAAAACTACATACATATGATGATTGATGATATGGAATAAAATAAATATTTCGACTAGTATGAATTTATTGCGTTGGCGGTTTAAATGTGTATGCGTGCGTGTGGGGTTGACAAACTCCCAAACCATCACCGTTAAATCTGATATTCAATTAATACAAGAAAAAAAGGTGCATGAAGCAGATGAGTGATGAGTGATGACGAACACGCACTGCAGTGCACTAACACAAAACAGAATAAAGTCTTCTCTTCTAAATTTCTAATCTGCAACACGAATCTTTTTTCTTTTTCTTGTTTTGTGCGTGGTTTCTGCTTTTATTTTTCCTTTATATATTGTGCTTCTGTGACTTCAGCCCATCAAATGGAGCTCCAAAAGCACTAATGTAAAATTATAAATATGGAATAAAGCTCATAAAAAAAGAGATTTCTCGAAAAGAAAATTGTCGGTTTATGAAAGTGATAAATGAGGTGTTGGTTGGCAGTTTTGTTCTATGCATGGTAAACTTCTTTTTTATCCAATATAATTCCTCCACTCACAAAAACATTTTGGGCCTTATTCTTACCATTCTTTCAGCCTCTATATTTTTATTTTTATTATTTTTACCATTTTTGCAGGAAGGAAAACAGCAGCATTCAGCTAATCTTGTGGTCAGAGTAGTTAGTGAAGTAAAATGAGAGCTGTGTTTAAAATTTGTGGTTGCTTAATTTGAAGGTCAGTTTTTGGTAGTTCAGTACCACCTGATTTTTGGTTTATGGCTGCTTGCTTCATTTGTGGGAAATGTTGTGTGTCTGTGTGTGTTTATATTAATTTGAGTTTATGATGGTGGTTAATTTTGGTCATATGGGTTCACAACAAACAAGGTTCATTTGCTAAGAAAGGTATGCCTTGCTTCATACACATTTTTCCAAACTCATGTTCTGCATTCTAATTTGCTTTTATGTTTGTTAAATGGATGAGGATAATATATTGACCCTTTTCATTTATTAGTGAAATGGAAAGGAGCAAAATGAATTTCACACATCAATGTTTGGTAAATTACAAATCATTTTCACATATCTGAGAGTATTTATAGGCTAAATTTTGCTGCTTTTTTAGGGAGGCTATTCTCTCCAATGTGCATCTTATCCCTGATAAAGATTTCCTTTTTTTTTTTGCAATGCTACCAAATTCTTGATTCATTTCCTCTACTCTTTAGATGAATCTTTGTTTTTAAAGATGGTTGAGTTTTCTTGATCAGGTTCTGTTCCACTTTCGGTAGAGGTGATGGCAATTCGATTATTCCAAACAACAGTTCCATTGTTGCTTCTAATGTTGATTTCAGTCTCTTGTAAAGAGCATCTGGAATCATCAAATGTGCAAACTCTTTTGAGAATCAAATTCCTCCTAAATTCTCCACCTTTTCTGAAGAGCTGGAGCAGTGCTACTGATTTCTGTAAAAGTGAACCAAGTGCAGCTCTGACTGTTGTTTGCTATGATAAGAGCATAACTCAGCTGCACATTGTGGGAGATATAGGGGCTAGTAGATTACCTGCGAATTTCTCGATTGAGTCCTTTGTTGCCACACTTGTGAAGCTTCCGAGCTTGAAGGTCCTCACATTGGTTTCTCTAGGTTTATGGGGGCCTCTGCCTAGCAAGTTTATGCGCCTATCCTCCCTAGAAATACTGAACTTAACTTCAAATTTCTTTCAAGGCAACATACCACCCACGATATCGTCACTCCAACACCTTCAAACTCTCATACTTGATAGCAATAACTTCACTGGTAGGCTTCCAGATGGTCTTGGTTCACTTTCAGCTTTGGCTGTTTTGAATGTTAGAAACAATTCTTTGTATGGATCCTTGCCGCAATCACTTGGAGATTTGGAAAACCTCCGGGTTCTTGTGTTGTCTAATAACAACTTCTCAGGCGACATGCCTGATCTTAGCAGTTTGACTAATCTTCAAGTGCTCAACGTAGAGAGCAATGCTCTCGGGCCTCGATTTCCAATAGTAGGTCAAAAGGTTGAAAACATTGTGCTAAGGAACAACAAGTTCACATTCGGCATTCCAGAGAAACTTCAGTCGTGTTATCAGCTGAAGTTCTTGGATATTTCATACAACAGATTCGTGGGGCCATTTCCGGTGTCTTTGTTATCTCTGCCATCGATAGCTTATCTGAATATAGCAGAAAACAAGTTGACAGGAATGCTTTCTGAAGGTCTGTCTTGCAATGATGGTCTTTATTATGTGAACTTCACTGCCAATCTGTTGACCGGAAAACTGCCCCGCTGTCTACTGTCTGATTCCGGTAAAAGGGTTGTGTTGTATGCTGAAAATTGTTTGGAAACAAGAGATGAAAATCAGCAGCCAATTTCCTTCTGTAAGAACGAAGCTCTAGCTGTGGGGATACTACCTCGTTCTCATAAGCAAAAACAAGTTTCCAAAGTGATTCTTGCTTTAAGCATATGCGGCGGAGTTAGTGTGGGAATAGTTTTAGTCACTGCTTCCTACTTGGTAGTCAAGAATTTTCTTGCCAAAAGAGCAGCACAGAAATCTCTACCTAGATTCACAGAAGATAATGCACCAGCAGGCTACACATCGAAGATTCTTAAAGATGCAAGTGAGTTTCTACTTCTTTTTTTTTTTTTGTAACGAAAAACATGAAAAATGGAATCATACTGTTTATGTGATGATCAATATGTGAAACCATAGAGCAAAATGAACAGCTAAACATATCTTTACTTGATGATGCAAACCCTGTTTTGTTTCGTAAGCTACGCCAAATGGTTCTGAACTAAAGAGTAGACATGCAGCGACTAATTTGATAGTTAGAATTTGATGTTATTGCTGTGATAGGATATATAACTCAAGCGATGAAGCTAGGTGCACTCGGGCTTCCGCCTTATAGGACATTTTCACTGGAGGAGCTTGAGGAGGCAACAAATAATTTTCATGCATCGACTTTTATGGGGGGAGGTTCTCGTGGTCAGGTATTTGCATCTGATCTTGTATGTCATCACTTTGTCGAGATTATATTCCCAATTTCAATTATTAACTTGCAAACCAATTTGAAAGCTGTTCTCTATAACTGTAGTTCTGCATTGCAAACTTCTATGTATATTTACGTGTCTCGTTCTTGTCATTGTTGACTAGTTTTGCCTCTGCCTGAACTCAGATGTACAGGGGTCAACTGAGGGATGGCTCGTATGTTGCGATTAGATGTCTTAAATTGAAAAGGAGAAATCACAGAACTCAGAACTTGATGGCTCACATTGAGTTGATCTCAAAGCTCAGACATCACCATTTGGTCAGTGCTCTTGGACACTGCTTCGAGTATTACTTGGATGATTCTAGTGTAAGCAGAGTATTTCTGGTGTTTGCGTATGTGCCAAATGGGACTCTCCGAAGCTGGACATCTGGTAAATAAACAGACCACAATTCTTCTTAGGTTACCTCGTTTTCATTGTGTGCTACATCAACGTGTATATATTTCTCAATGATAGCTGATTTCATGTTCTGAAAAATGTTTAGTATGTTCATTGTACGATGCAACTTCCAATTTATATGGTAGTGATGTTGAATGGGTCGTTGGCAGAGAGGCGTAGACAAAAGCTTTCTTGGGCGCAGCGCATAGCAGCTGCTACAGGGGTAGCAAAGGGTATCCAGTTCCTTCATACAGGAATTGTGCCTGGTCTTTTTTCCAATAACATCAAAATAAAGGATGTTTTGTTGGATCAGAACCTTGTTGCGAAAATCAGCAGCTACAACTTGCCTTTGCTATCAGACAATATGGAAAAGGTAGAAAAGAAGTTGTCAAATTTGTGATCTGATATGATTGTTTGTTGCACCAACTGACAGTGAAATCTGCTCTCAACTTGACAGGATCGTCTCCAAAGCTTTTTTGGTGGATCCAAGGAGCTTAAGTGGGCAAGGTTGGGGACTCTGTTTCTACTTTTTTGTTGTTGAGATACACAAGACTATGAGTCAGAAGCAGCAGCTTATTGACGCACTTGAATTTCACTGTGTTGATTGGCAGAGCAAAGCATGAAGATAAGATGGACATTTATGAGTTTGGAGTAATATTGGTAGAACTGATCACAGGGAAGCAAATAAATTCGAGGAGCGACGAAGATGCAGTGAAAGAGCAGGTAGAAGTAGAATTTGTTATGTTATCTGAACTTTCTGTTTGTTGTGAATAATATTGGTTTAATAATGTGGAATGCAGTTGAATGCGAGCATAGCAAGTGATGATGCATCGAGGAGGAGTTTAGTGGATCCAGCAGTTAGAAAGTGGTGCTCGAGTGAATCGGTGAGAACGATGATGGAGATATGCTGCAGATGCTTGGTGGAGGATCCAGCAGAAAGAGCTTCCATCGAAGACATACTGTGGAATTTGCAGTTTGCTGCTCAGGTTCAGGATGCATCTCAAAGCACCGAGGGATCTCCTATTTCGATGATCTCAATCTCATCGTAATACTAACAGTAACACAGTCTTACACTATTCCTTTTCGAATCTAATATAGGAAAAACATTGTTATAGTCATACAAAACAATGCAGCTCTCCTCTCATCGTTTATATAATATATCATTCAAAATCATGTATCCTCAGAAGGTAGAATGCCAGCACAAGCAGCAGCAGCACAAAAGCAAGGGCGAGCATTTGGTCTCAGCCTAACGTCGCCATAACTGAAAGTCAGCTCCTCGTTTTCTTCAATATCTGTCGACGCAAAGAAGCAAACGCGGGGGAGCAGAGCTCCGGAACTTCTCACTATGAGGGTATGGAGGTTCCCGCCGTCGCACGAATGGTTAATGAAGCGTGCAATGTTGCCGATCCTGGTGGCGTCGATGTTCATCCTCATACACGTGTTTCCAAAAGGGAGATGCTCCTTCACTACCAAAAGAGCCGGAGTTAACCGCGCCACTTCGTCGTACTTTTGCTGCCTTTCTTTAGCTTCCTTGCTCGACAAAACCTCGCCTTCGCATCAAAACTATCATTAAACAATAATAATAATAATGATGAATAAAAAAGGCTGGGTCATAAATCCACTGTTTACCGGCGTATTCGCAGACAAAGCGGCCGCCGGGAATAAACTCCGCCGCGTAGAGGCCCCAGCCCTTTTTTTTATCCTTCGTTATCTTCAACCTCACATTCACCCCACACTGAGTCACCCGGTTCACACACCCCGAGTCACACGTACAACTCGGCCCGCATTCTAGATTCGAGCACGGACAATTATCGCCGCCGCAGCCGTTGCTGCACGACTCGCAACCTCTAGCACCGTCGACCCGGAATAGAAACGGGTCTGAAGGATCCGATCGGGCTTCGTGGTCGGAGCCCCATGGCTGCCGGAAGTCGGGTGGTGTCCGGAGGGTCTGCGTGGGAGTGTAGAGGAAGTAGGAATAGGGCTGGGGATCGCCGGAGATGGGGTTGTGGAACGGGACTGGAAGCTTCTCGAAACCTCTGGAAGCGTCGGAGGTTCTGCGAGAAGTTACGTTTTTGGAGATTTGGTACAAGGTCTTGCAGGTTGAGGAAACGCAGAATAGCTCGGCGGGGTTCAGGTAGGGTAGGAAAATGGCGGCGCACCGGAATAACGCTTCACCGGAGCGGCGGTCGTTGGTTTTCCGGCGATACTGCTGCCCCTCCTCCATTGCAGGATTGGACGAGTTCAGGCGAAGCTCCGAATTTTATGAATTCGTTTGGGCCGAAAGCCCTTTAACGGCCCAGTAACAATGCTAGGATCGAATCCTACCCCAAATTTTTTTTTAATACTACTTAACAGAAAGACTAATGTTTTAAGTACTATAACAAAAATTAAAAAAATTATCAAATATACCCTTTCTTCCTATTAAGTTATATTTTTCTAATATGTTTTAATTTTTCTCTCATTATAATATGTACGTGTCTATATCTCTCCTTAATTTCATCAACATATTTATGAAAGAGATTTTATAGGGATAAAATTGAGAAGAAAAGTATTAAAAAGTGTACAACATTAAACAATTTGCCATAGAATTAAGCAACTAAAACATCAAATCTTTTTTAAATTGATGGAGTAGTTAACTCTTCGAGCAGTGGTGACTTCGTATTTTGGTTTTAAAAAAATGTTAGAAAGTCATATGTACATGTGAATTTTAGGCTATAATTTTAATTTGAGAGATTATAAGGTATTATTTTTAAACAATTCGAGGTTAAAATTTAACACCATAGTACTGTTATATGTGAGGATCATTTTGATACTAAGTTCACTACTAAATTCATTTAACCATCATTCAAAATTTACTCCAGAGCTAAGGTAAATTTACTGCAATATTGTTTGATTGTACTTGTTAAATTGTGCATTGATGCTTAAGAACCCAATGTGCGAGAATTGTAGAGGGCGTTCTGAAATTGGGAAAAGTCATTTTTAAGATAATAATATAATAATAAAAATTAACACTAGTTTTAGAATTTGAGAAGAGAATTTTAACAGTGAACGTTCAATTATGTCCTGAAAAATTATTGGAAAAACTATTTTTTAAAAAATTCAAACAAACAAGCTCTCATAGTTAATTAAAATGAATAGTGTTGTACATCATGATCTCTTTCTTTAAAGAATTCCAATTAATGATTTTGGCCCTTTCAATCCTGTAACATAAAGGTTAATATCATCTCAAGCAATGCGCCAATTTTTGTGAAATACACAAAACACACACACACACACACAAATGATTGGGGCTATGAAGGATCAAAGTTGCAAAACATTTGAAGCAAAGTAGCTTGGGCCTTACATTGCCACCTCACAAGGAAATAGCTAAATTTCAAAACAGTGTCTCTATGGGAAGCATATAATTAGCTCATTCATCCTACTCTAGACTCACAAGCACGTTCACAGCCAAAAACTCGACAAGTTAAACAGCACAGTGCTGGCATATAAAGCATTAAGAAAGCAGCTGAGCATAAACTCGGCATCACATCACAGTAACACCAGTTTCCAAATACATTAGGGTGATAAGAATTAGGCATATAGCAAATGATCTTACTGCGTTTAGCTGGAAGTTCATGGAGTCGAAGAGAATTGTATAAAAAAATGAGTATGGGTATGTATATCTAGGAAGGGCTTCGAGAGATAGGTTAAATATATGGCCAAAGGAAGAATAACTACTTCAATATTACGGTAGAGAAGTTATAGTTAGTTCTGACGATTTAGGAAACAGTAATAATACACATCTACCCATGAGAACAGCAAGAACAGAAGGAAAAAAGTAGATATCTTCGTCTAGAAAGGACCTCTTATAATAGATACTTGTTTTGCTTTAATCATCATGCAATAGGGTAGACAAACATTTCAGCACACCAATAAGAACCATGCTCACACCATAGCTTTTTTTATCAATGAGTTTCCAGAATTTCTGGCTCAACTCCATAGCAAAGGTGCATTAGGAACCCCTTGTGCCAAATAGTTGAAGGCTTGCTTATTCACCAATCTAACTTTCTATCATATTTGCACACGATATAAATAGAAACAAAAATGTGCTGTGCATACCATGTATGTTTTCACCTATCTAATCTCTGAAAGAGCCCAACTCTAAAAACACCACCTAAAGGCTAAAAGTCTAAAACCCCAACACTAATCCTATAATACACAACGCATCCATAATCCGAAAAGCCTTAAAGCACTAACACCTTTTCTATTTATGCACCAGCGTGCGGCCAAGATTTTCATAGAACATTCATCACGTCTAACCATTAAACAAGAAAAAAATCAAAACAGATATTTTATATTTCAAACTTGTCACCTGCATCATACTTTGCATCAGAAATCCAAAAAATTTCAGCAATGTAGGATCTCTATCTATATTCACTGCCATTTCTTTGAATGCTCAAGTACCAATATCCAACGAAAGAAAGGATTCATAGCTCAAAAGAGCAACACCAATTCGAGAACTTAATCAATCAGAATTAAATATCTAAGTAGAAGCACATCAAATTACTCAGCTAATCTCATGAGAAACAATGCTCATCAACTAACAAATAGCAACAGCAATTTGACATAGCCAACAAACTGCCAAAGTTTTTCTCCTCCTTCTCCTAATTTATAAAATTATATATCTCAGAATAACAGTCACATGACATGAGAGAAAACGGGTTCCCGAAATTCTGATCGTGTCGCAATTTTACAACCAAAAAGAAAGAAAAAGAAAAAAAAGAACGAAACCCCCCGTCTCCCAAACTAATCAGAAAATCAACGAAGATAGGCAGGGATCTTAATGCGAATAAACAGCATGCTCATAACATAAGAAATGACGACGAACGCAACCCCCGCGGTAGAATAGGATACCTTAACACTTTTAGCTCGATTCTTATCGAGAGCAAGATCCAACAGTACGATCCCGGTGCCGCCGAGCACGAACATGAATCCGGAAGAGAGTCCCTCGATGATGTACTGCCCGTTGACTCGGCCCGGCATGAATACGACGGGCTTGACAGCCCCGGTGAAGTGATCCTGCGTGGATCCGATGCCGGGGGGCTCCACGATGACGTCGTAGACGATTCCGGAGACGACCATGAAGTAGGTGAGGAGGATGAGAGAGTAGACCGTCATGGCAGAGGGAAGGCTGAACGACGGCAGCTTCAGGCGGAGGCGCGGAGGTCGGAGGAACGAGAACGGTACGACCCGGATGAGGTGGAAGATCGGGTCGATTGAGCCCGATGACGGATCGGGCTGAGCAGCGGCGGTGGACATTTTTTGGGGGTGGATCTGAATTTGGGGTTTCAGTGACACTCGCTACTTCAATTGCTGCTCCGCCCAACACATCAAATGAGACCTCTATCTGAATTTTACTTTTTTTTTTAAATAAATACCCTAGTCCTTAAATAAATAAATTTCCTATGAATAAATTAATTACAGTACAACTCAAAAATAATACAAAAACACACAAAAAAAAAAAAAAAAAATTCAAAAACTTCGATAAATTGGAATGTGAAAATAGTTTGTAATACCATGGATTATATGTACATTATTTTTTTGGAATATAAAATGTTTCAGCGAATGTTGAAGCACACTAGCTAGAAGCTACAACTACTGCCTACAAGTATTCAGCGAGAATTATTAAGTGTGAATGTATAAATATAGACGAAATAAAATAGGATTGAGAAATAAAAATAAGATATAAAAATAGATAGTTATTTGAGCAATTTGAAGTGTAAAGGTCTCAAATAGCTTATGACACACTTGTCTCCACACCATAATCATTGTGTAAGTGTATTATTTACATTTTTTAATAACTACCCAGTAAATACACATACACCTAACATATAAAAATTCAGATTTCATGTATTTTAGAAATAAAAAGGGCCGAAATTTAAAGATTGTATAACGATTAATATTTTGAAATTAACGTTATGATAATAACGATAATGTAAAAATGTACAACATTATTAGTGCATAACGATAACTTAAAAATTGAAAATAATCATAAGGCTAATATTATATTATAGAAAATAAGCATAACGATAGCGAAAAAATAAGCATATCGGTAACATGGTTTGATTAATGTTTCCCTCTATCGTTATACTTTGTTTTTAATTAATAAATGCATAACGATTATCATTTATAAATGAATGCATAACGAAAATTTCATGCATAACGAAAAAAGAAGATTTTACGTAAATGAATGCATAACGATTAACATTATTATTATAATTATGCATAACGTTAGAATGTTTGTAAAACTAACGTTATGCATTATTAAATGCATAACGAAAATGCTGAAATAAAGATTGACATTATTAAATGAAATAACGAATAACGAATAACATTATTATCTTAATCGTTATGCCATAACGATTAAGTATTAGTTGGCCGTCATTAAATGAACATCAATGCATCATTTTTTTCTTTTTTTAGCTAAAATGAGATAGGTAAAATGCATAAATATGTATCTGTATAGATAGATATTAGTTGACCTAAATTAAATAAAATTTAATGCATTTAATTTTGTGTAATAGAGGTTGGTGTAATGTGCATATATTAAGAGTTTGATCCAGAACACCCAAAACGAAAAACACAAAAAATGTCGAATTCCCTCAAATAAAAGAGAAGAAATATATTCAGAGTTTGATACAGAAGATTATTGAAGAAAGCAACGTACGTCTTCTTCATCAACAAAACACCCTCGGCATTTTTCTCTGAAAGTTCCTAAATTTTAAAAAGTACGTTTCGAGTTTATTTTTGCTGAAACATAGAAAATTGTTCTAAGTTAGGTTATCTATTATTATGGTTTCTACGTTCTTAATTATCTGAAGTTATGAACTAGTGTTATGGTTTCTTGATTTTAATTATGTAACGTTAGGGTATAACGATAACGATAGAAAGCATAATGATAACGATTAAATAGAAACATAATGATAATTAAAAAAAATAGTATAACTATATTACATAACGATATGTTAAAATGTTTATGATGATAGCTTAAATGATAAGGCATAACGTTAGTTTATAATATCTATAACGATTAGATAGAAGACATAACAATAATTAAAAATAAGCCTAACGATATATCTATAATAAAATAAGATATAACGATTAAGATTATCGTTAATGATTACATATAACTAAATTAAATTATAATTAAGGCATAACGATAATGCTATATTAAAAATAAGGCATAACGATTAAGGTTACGTTAATGATTGCATCTAAATAAATTAAGTTATAATTAAGGCATAGCAATAATGTTAATGCCCTTGTCATAAAGATTAACACATAACGATTAAGGCATAACGATAATCTTAAATAGGCCATAACGATATACATAAAAAAAGAATGAAAAAGGCATAACGATAATGTCAAATAATGCATAACAATAATGAAGAAAAGACAAAACGATACTTAAAAAATAGCATAACGATACTTAAAAAAAGGCATAAAAATACTTAAAAAATGCATAACGATACTTAAAAAATAGCATAACGATAATGGAAAAAGCATAACATACTTCAAAAATAGCACAACATACATATTGGACATAAAAAAAGGCATAACGATTGTTAAAAAAGTATAACGATAATATATAATATGCATAACGATAACTATTATGCATAAAGATAATTCAAAAAAAGGCATGATGTTAATCCTTTAAACAATTAACCATATATATACAATATCTAACGATAAATCAACTATTATTATACATTCATGAACTATCGTTATAGCTTACTAAACTATCGTTACGTCTTGAACTAATCTATCGTTATGGGAGATTTAGGCCTATCATTCAACTATTGTTATATATTTATGTACTATCGTTATAGCTTAATAAACTAACATTTAGTTCTTGAACTAACCTATCGTTATGGAAGATCTCGACCTATCGTTCAACTATTGTTATATATTTATGTACTATCGTTATAACTTAATAAACTAACATTTAGTTCTTGAACTAACCTATCATTATGAAACATCTCGACCTATCGTTCAACTATTGTTATATATTTATGTACTATCGTTATAGCTTAATAAACTAATATTTAGTTCTTGAACTAACCTATCGTTATGGAAGATCTCGACCTATCGTTCAACTATTGTTATATATTTATGTCAATCGTTATGCACTAATTTACACAATTCCATAACGTTAACTAGAACGATAGCAAGTCTAACCTCTTTCGATTCAGACAGTCGGCGTACATCTTCACGTCGTTCCTCCATGGTGTTTGTCGTCCGCCGAATGAATCTTTTTTTTTTTTTTACACAAACTTGAGAGAGTGAGAGAGAGAGAGAGACATGCGAGAAGAAGAGGAGATGAGAGAGAGGATAGAGAGGGTAGTTACAACCAATTCAAAACCGATAATAAATGGATTGATTCCACAAGTCAGTTTTTTTTTTTTTTTTTTCAAACTGAAATTGAGTGTGCGAGAGACCGAGAGAGATTTTTTCAAAAGAAATCTTTTATTCTTTTTGCATGTAAAGTTCAAATGTGTAAGACACTTTTCAAAAAAGTGGGGGGAATATTCTGATTTTGTGGGACAAAAGATTTAAATATAGTACAAATCATCCAAATAATTTATATAGTATTAAAACTTGCACAACTACCCAAATTTTAAAATTAAATTGTCTAGATAAACCTTTTTTCCCAATTATTAAAGTTGTATTCGTTGGGTTTGAATAATATACCTGCAGGTAAAAGACAATAATATTTAATACGATATGTTTTTTATGGAATTTAATTCAGCAGGTTATTTATATTATAAAAATACATTATATTTTTAAAACAAAAGGAGTATGTTACTCCTAAATCCTACATTTCTATCTATTCCTTAAAAAATCTAAGAAAAATCTTTTCTCAGAGATAATTCAAAAGGTTTAAATAATAATTCAGAGTTGGCTTGTAGTTGTATTACTAAAAAATTATCCCCGACAACTCAAGATACTATAGTCCGCTTTTCTTATCTCATCTGGTGTCCCACTTTAAATTCATTAGTTTTTCTTTTATTTTGTTATTCAATTTCATTTTTTATTGATTTAATTTAATTTTATAATTATTAATTATGGTCTATTCCGCCCAATTATTATTTATAATTATATTTGTTTACTATTTAATTTTCAATTTTCTAATTAGTAATTTATTATTTCATATATAATCATGTTATATAATTTTTATCTATAAATATTAATTATGATTAATTATATTATAATAATATAACATTTATTTTTATAACGTAACAAAGATTATTAAACTAGTGAATTTGATAGTTACACAAGAGTGGGATATATATATAAATTAAGATTGGACTGGCCGGAATATCTGATCTCAAAGGCAAGACCTTCAAGTAAATCCCTGTATAAATATATATGGTATAATAATATAATAAGTTTAATTAGTCGGACAGAGGGATTGTGTTTGAATATATTAAATGACAGGGCAAATCTGAGAGAAAAAAAATG
Organism: Perilla frutescens; assembly: GCA_026008535.1. Classification (NCBI taxonomy): domain Eukaryota; kingdom Viridiplantae; phylum Streptophyta; class Magnoliopsida; order Lamiales; family Lamiaceae; genus Perilla; species Perilla frutescens. The sequence continues at coordinate 36,833,141 of BRKX01000015.1, forward strand.
GTTCTTAATTTCATTTAAAATCTCTCAAGTGTGTAAAATGATATTCTTTATCAATAAAAAAATAAAGTGCTAAGACGATATTTATTCTGTAACGGAGGAAGTGATATTTAATTATGAGGCCTGCAAAACTAGCTGCAATTCAATATTTTTTCGTTTTGAGTATACTTAATTGAATTCTGAAGCTCGATCGCTATATATATATGAATAATGTGATTGCATATATGATCAGAAAAAATGCAAGATCGACTTGGGGGATTTTATTCGAGAACTCAACATTACATTAATTCTCTGCAACACGCTATGAATTTTTTTTACACATGCACATCATGCATCAACATCTATTTTACAAGGACATATATATTAAATAAGATATATATATATATATATATATATATTTAAAAAGGAGGATCTTCCGAAGAAATTTAGTGATGATCGAGCTAGCAGTGCTATATATATGAGATGTATTAGGGTTGCATGCATGCATGCATTCATCTGGAGAAGTAGGACTTGTTGGAGAAGAGGCGTCTGGGCGAAAACATGCCCATATATCTGGGCGAGGCGAGGCCATCAATGGGCATGATGAATCCTTCTCTCTCACCACCACCACCACCATTAACACGTACGTTTGCTGAACCATTGAAGGTTCCACACCTGGCCAGCTTCCCAAACCACGAGTTCTTCTTGGGGGAGCTTTTGTGCGTGCCGTTTATGTTGTCGCACAGATACTGCTTGATGATGTGCAGCCCCTGCTCCATGACTTCGACCGGCGGCGACACGAGCGGGTTGCCTTCGACGCTCAGCTTCTGCAGCTTCTTGAGGCAGCCGATGGAGTCGGGCAGGGCCGTGATCTTGTTGTAGCTGACGTCAAGCTCCACCAGAGACATGAGGAGCCCCACCGAGTATGGGAGTGTGGCCAGGTACTGAAAATTCTGGCTGACGTTTAGGATTTCGAGGTTGATGAGATTTTCGAGGTCGTCGGGGAGGGATCGGAGGCAGTTCAGCCGAGCGTCCAGGACTCGGAGATTCGTCAAGTGGGAGGTTGACTGAGGGAGGAATACTAGCTTGTTTGAGTTCACCGATAGCTTTCTCAGGTTTAGTAGCTCGAACCCGATTGTATCGGGTAATTGGCTCAACTTGTTGAAGTTTGCGTTCAATTCTTGAAGGGATCTGTACGTACGCCAAATTCATATTATTAATTTAATTAATTAATATTATATTGTACGTCAAGTTGTTATATATTCTAGACCTGGCTAGTTGGCATGTTGTTATTTGCATGAAAATAATAATCATATATATATTTATGTCAAAGATCGATGATCAAGGACAATTTGGGCGGATTATATATATAAAATTATATTGATTATTTTAGGATATATAGGCTATCTACCCAGCTAGGGTGGATCATGTCGTAGCATATATCATGATACAGTATATATATTAATAAGCTAATTAAGAAGAAAATTGAAATTGAGAAGTTGACAAAAATGTTTATGGTGATAAGCCACTTGATAACTTGGATAAGATATATACGTACGATAGCTAGATTAGTTATGAAGGCAGAATTAAATATGAAGATAAACAGGTGTATGAAGATGACAGCAATTTGTAAATTAAACAAGGAGACTGATCCTGTTGTGAAAAACAGACAAAGTCGATGGTGTTTAATATATATATATATATATATATATATATATATATATGCGTCCAAATAAGAAACAGACACACATATATATAGAATTATAGATTAATTAATTAGAAATATCTATCTATCCAAGCAAATTAATTAAAGAATAAGCAATTAAGCAAGTAATTAACCTGCAGTTCTCAATGGTCCTTGGAAGTGATTGAAGCAGATTGCCAGATACGTTGAAAATCTTGAGCTTGGACAAACATCCTATGGAATTTGGGAGGCACTTCAGCTGATTCGAGTGCACGTCTAACACGATCACGTTTAGGAGTCGTGCTGTCAGGGATTCCGGGATGCTCTGTCAATTTATTTGACACACACATATACATAAATCAGGACATGCATCATCAATCACATTGACAAGGAGGAGGGTTTTTAATTTTTTTTTTTTTTTTTGCCATCCATTTGCAAACGACGTGGATATGTATCATATCCCTCCATTTACAAGATGAATAATATTGATTATATATATACCAACAAATGATCACGTCTTTGCACATACGTTGATGTAATTTATAAGGCAGAGCTATCTAGACACGCATGCAACATGTATAGATCGCTGAGATGGAGGGAAAAACGATTCTTGAATCAAATATGAACCGATTTATTCGGAGGAATTGGCAAAATCATGTGTGAAATTTCACTATGATCTGGTTGATCCAGATATTGTTAGTTAAAAAAAATAAAACTTAGAAGGAGAATTTGATGTAAGATTGCATTCATATATATTATATTGGTTTTTGTTTCGTTTTTTATTTTATTATTAGAGAAGTGGCAAGCTAATTTATGTATTCACAGCTATGTACGTACACAGTTGTTGGTATGTTGACTTTCAATTCCCGGCCTTGTAAAATTCTGAATATTTATTATTTAATCGTATGCATTAAGTAGTCGAATTAGTTAAAAAGTAGCAGCCTGCCAAGGTAATCACACCCGATTAAAAAAGGAAACTGCACCAAAAATTTACTGAAATATATATGAACATCATGTCCCCGGCCCCAAAATTGTCATTTTTCGAGCAAGAAAATTGACAGAATACTATTTTTTCTTTAACCCTGAAGATTTCTCACAAATACAAAAAAAATATCTTTCTCCTACGTACATGAATAAAGTTATAGTGCCAACTGTCAGGTAATACTCTCTCTCTCTCTCTCACACACACACACACACACACACACGAAGGAATTAAGAATTAAGAGAATTAAGAATATATAGAGTATATACCTGGAGATTGTTATTGGAGAGGTCTAATTTGCAGATGGCGGCCAAATTGAGAGGGGGGTTAGGAAGTGAATCCAAAGACATCCCACTCAAATCCACAATTTCGAGCTTATTAGAATCTTCATCCAAATCCTCTATTCTCACCCTCCTCTTATCCACCTCTATCTGCCGTTTACTCCTCATATTAATCCGCACCTGCTGTTGTTGCTCGTACATCATCTTCACACACACCCACACAGAACTCTCTTTCTTTCTATATGTATACGCAGATTTATATGTATATCTACGTAACTAACATCCCAATCGGCCAAATCAAAACAAGAAATTAAATGAAGGGTCTCATGAGATTGCTGTTGTCGATCGAAGGAAAAATCTCAAGAAAACAACGTGGGGATTGTATATATATATGTAGAGAGAGAGAGAGAGAGAGACAGAGACAGAGAGAAGGAGAAGAAGAAGAAGAAGTTGGAAACTAAAAAAAGGAGTGCGCGCACATCGTACGTACGGTCAATAAGAGGTGATAATGAGGAATGAGAAAGTACAAATCCGTATATTGCGTAATGACGTTACCTACTTAAAAAAAAAAGTCAACCACTTCGGTTACTTGTGCTGCCCGCCAATTGCGCTCTCCTTCCCTTCCCCACTAAATAGCTAGTTTTTCCATTTTCACTGATGTTACCTAGCTAAACTCTACATATATACGTGTATGTATATATACATATGTTAATAATGTTTCCTATTTTTAGGGAAAAGGAAATAATATTTACCTATTTCCGTGACAACAACAGGAATTTAAACGTTGATCCAGTTGCTGTCATAATGTGTGTGTGGGGATATATATGAAATGCATCCAGCTCATTTTTTAATTATATTTCTACGCTGAATGTAGACACAGTCTCTCCTGCAGAACTATTCTCCCTCTTCTTCTCAAGCTCTTTCTTTCTTCTTCTTCTTTTTTTGTTGTCTATAAATAATTTTATTGAGAGATCGAAGAAGTACATTTTTAAATAATTGTTCATTCATTTGGTCCTCTCAGATAATAATGGAAATAAGTTTAGATAATGGTCGGCTTAATAATTAGTTGTGAAATACATTTATGTTTTGCTTATGACTAATTAAGAGTTTACTTTGGCTTGTCTGAAAACATTCAAGAATTAAGTAATAGTTTAACGTTCATCAGCGTTATGGACACGGTTTGTGAATAAATACAAAAGTAGCTAAGTGGCCGGGAAGTTAAAAATTATTGTCTGTATGAGTTTTATAAATTAAAGTATATATATATATTTGGACAGCGATACACCAATCATGATTAGATAAAGATTGTATTGCTTCAACTTGTAATTGCTCATATATACCACCCCCTAGCATGCACCAACTGTCCAAGTCACTCCAAGGCATAAAATAATAATTTTAGAAAATTGGAAAATTCAGAAGCCGACATATGTGTGTGTGTGTGTGTGTGAAGATATATATATATATATATATATATATATATCACAAATTAAATTGATCTTGTCTTTCTATTATTTTCAGTATTGAGATTAATTATATATAGAAAAATTACTAAATATGATCGTAATTAATTGGAATATTATTTGTCCCTCGTAATTAATTAATAAACAACTGAGTCTTAATTAAAGAGTACCCACTTGGAATAAATAATTAATACATATATAAAACTAGCAAGGACAACACTGGAAGGAAAAATATCACGCTGAATAGTAGTATATATATTTCCTTTAGATTAAGACAAATTAACGTGACAAAGATTATATTTTTTTTTAATAATTGTAACGATGAAAAAGACAAGTGATCAAACTTTTGCAAGTCAAGGGCTGCTCACGATTTCTTTATGGGGACAAACTTTGGAGGTTTCTCATTTTTCTTTGCCAAATAATTCTCTCTCTTGCGGATCCATATGATTCGGGATGTCTAAATTTTCATGTGCTTTAGTCAAAATAAATGATAAGGCTCTTTCTCAACAAATTAATAAATAAACAATTGTGTGATCTCATTGAATATTTGAAATGATATTAAAGAGTTTCAGTTTAATTTGTTTATTCGTCTTCATTAAAAAGTTAATTATATGTACTTTTCGTAGACATAATATATATAAAAATCTACTATTTTCTTTCATGACAAATAAGTTTGGATAGATATTTCTATATTTTTTTTAAATAAAAGTATACAATATCTATGAGAAATGTCACATTGATATGTAGTTATATTTTATGAGTTTACATACTAGCTAAAAAAATATAGAGCCGATTTTTTTTCTAACCACTTAAACTTTAAAAAAATTTATTTTAGCCAGTAAATTTTAAACATATTTTTTAGCCACTTTGGACCAAAATGCCCTTTAGACATTAAAAAAAATAAAAAATTAAATTGAAATATCCCACCTATCCCCCTACCTACCATACTTCAAATATGTTTTTCATCTTCATCTTTATCGTCGATCTTCATTTCTTGGACCATAGTTCTTATCGTAATTCGACCATGCCGAGTTAGTGCAGTGAGCAATCAAGCTCAACTTTTACAAAAAAAAAATGATTTTGTTCTTAACTGCGCGCTGAATTGTTCTTAAGTGCACTCAAAATCTGGCGCGCACAAGCCGTGCGTGCATGTAACAACAAACATCGGCAGACATCTACAGACATCGACATAATATCAGTTGATACTTTCTGGGTATCAGCAGAACAACAGTTGATAATTTGGCCTCAGGTGCACGTGTGTGGCCACAAAGCGTGCTCACACAAGGCATGCGCGTGATTTTCTTCTTAACTGCGCGCACAAGGCATGCGCGCTTGCGTAGACCTCAGCAGAACATCAACAGAACACATCAGTAGACATCTGCAGACATCGACATAACATCGGTTGATAATTTCCGGGCATCGACAGAACAACAATTGATAATTTGGCCTCAGGTGCGCGCGTGTGGCCACAAAGCGTGCTCACACAAGGCATGCACGTAATTTTCTTCTTAACTGCGCGCTGAATTGTTCTTAACTGCACGTGCAGACCTCGACAGAACATCGATAGAACACATCGGCAGACATCTGCAGACATCGGCATAACATCGATTGATAATTTCCGGGCATGGGCAGAACAATAGTTGATAATTTGGTCTCAAGTGCGTGCGTGTGGTCATAAAGCGTGCGCACACAAGGCATGCACACTAGGCTCCACGCGTATGCACGTCGACTGCGCACTGGTAATTGCACACTAGGGTCCGTGCGAAGTTAAGGACTTCATTTTTCCAGATTTTCATATATCAACTATATTAGGGATGATTTTTAAGTACTTCTGTTGTCAAAGCATGTCTATTATGTGTAGAAAATTCTTCTACTCGATCAATTTTTCCCCAAATCAAACATTAAAAAATAACCCCTTGAACTAATTCGCTAACAAATATAATTTAGGGTTGAGGTTTTAAAAATACTATTTTACTATGATCAGATGCATTATGGGGTAAAAATGCACATTCATATTTTTATTGATTGGGAATGAGCGAATTTTATGGGATTTCAAAAAGTAAAGTATATCATCTCCCTAATCATATACGATCTTGTAATTTGTATTCAGACCTATAGTAATGTTAATTATGATTTATGATAAACCCATGGTTTTCATGCATTTTGAGGTTCGTTTAGATGGTAGTTGATGAACATTACATGCATAAGTTGACAAGTTATGCATAGTTTCTATATTGTGCAATGTCACGTTTTTGCTTATTTTGAAGAGATTTAATGCTAATTATTTTATTGAGCTTGTAAAGTGCCTAAGAGTATATATTGATAATCGAGTTAGGAGTGCGTTGCAAAAAGAATCAAGTTAATTAGATGAAATACGAATGAGAAAAGGGCAAAACAGTGAATTGTGTCAGGTGACAACGAGGGGAGCATGGTCCGTGCTTCATAGAGCACGGTCTCTGTTTTTTTCTGTTGAAAAATTGGATTTATTAAATTGAGTTTTGACTCATTTTATCCGATTTTTCATGACCAGGATATTTAATTTTGGAGGAATTAAATACCGTACAATTGTTCTATGTTGTAAGTAGATAATCGTAGTATTTTTATTTGCTCAAATCTGATTTTCGGTGAGTGAGAAATAAATGGTTGAAGTTGGTCACACGATTGGGAATTTATGGTGTGTGGGATAATGTGTTTAAGACACATTAAATAATTCCACATTGATTTCTTAATCAAGTTAAGATATGTATTTAAGTGTATTAACACTTAAGTGAAGTAATTAAGTGCACAAGGATGTGGGCCATAAGCCCACACGCGCGCGCCCGCCCGTTTTCGTGCCCGTCTCGTCCTCGATCTTGGATATTGGCAATTGGACTTTGGGCGTACTTGGGTGTTTAGTGTCTATTTGTGTCATTTTTATTTATTCATTTTATTATGTTTAGTAATTATTTTGTTGAATTCTATTTTGATATGTGTTGATTTTATGTGTTTATTGCTCTAATGGTGGATTGTGCCAAGTATTGTAAAACTTGAGCTTTTAATTATAAAAGCAGGTATTTTGTGGAAATTGGTGGCAAGTGGAAAAATTGGTTAAATTGGAGTCTTAAGATTTTGAAGAAAAGAATTGAGAAATAGCACCCGCACGGGCGGGCTAGGGAGCGCGGGCGCGCATCAAAATGCCGAGGCACCCGTAGCCCCGCGGCGCCCTGCGCCCCCGCGGCATTACCCCCTCACCATGTCGAGCCCCGCCGCGCACCAAGCGCCTCCGCGGTGCTCCCCGTCGCACGCCCCCGCGGTGCCCCTCATCCCGCGCGGTGCAATCTGTGCTCTTCATTCCTTCTCTAGCTATTTTATTTTTATTTAATTCAATCAAAGGCTTTTTAGCCATTTTTAATTGTAGGTTATCACTCCCTAAATCCCCTAGAGTTGGCATTTTGCACCCAAAAATCCCCTCAAATCTTGACATTAATGGTTCTCTTACCATCAACTCCCATCACTCATCTCTCTCTCTCTCTCTCTCTCTCTCTCTCTCTCTCTCTCTCTCTCTCTCTCTTCCTCTCTCTCTTTCGTATCTCTCTCTCCCTCTCCCATATCTCATATAGATTTGGTAGATATCAATAAAGATATACACTTCCCATTCCATTTACTCTCTCCACTTCATCTTCTCACCATTCCATATCCATTCTCTCTACACACACTACATACACTAAATCTCTACACCACCATTTCTCACCATTTTCACCATCATCACCACAACAAAAGAGAATAGGAGAAAAGGAAGAAGAAGGGAAGCAAGCCAAGCAAGAAGAAGAGAAGATGAGAAGGAATCGACGTCGAGCTATCTGCGGAAGCTACGTTTGAAAGAGGTTTCCCTTTGTATTTTCTTTATATTTCTTGGATGTTTTGTGGAGATTTGTTCCAAACTCTTGAAGGATATATAATATTGTAGAAGTTTTTGTTGTTTGCATTTGATTTATTAAATGACTTTCTTCTATGATATTTGTTGTTTTAGAAGAAGAGGATCGATGTGGTTTTGATCTATGCTTATTCTTGTTGGTTGTTGTTGTTGGAATCGTGCCTTTTCATGTGAGAGTACTTGATCACTACTTGAGCATTGTTAGGATTTAGAGGAGTCTTGATTGTGATCCTAAATCCCGAAATTGGTTCCTTTGACGTTAGGTGGATGGGGTTCCTAAGCCTAATATGTTAATCTTGCTTATATGATATAGCTTAAAGAGGTTTAATGGATAGCCGGTGACAGTAATTAAAGTTAAACCAATTGAGAGGGTCTATTGTATTTGTGAGATTAACATTATCAACTTGAGCAAAGCATAGTGATAAAACCATTGAGAGAATCTACACCCTAATACCTTAATCTATCTTATTTCCTCATATCTTGTTTTAATTTGTGTTGTTCGCATTTTATTGTCTTGTTTAATTGTCTATTTCAATTCTTAGTGTAAATCATCATCAACCCCTTGTTTAGAATGTTTATGTTTTATTTCGTTAGTTTAATTGTGTTGCATGCATAGTCCTTTAGATAATTTCTTCATAAAAAGTATTCCTTGAGAGATCGACTCGGGTTAAGCTTACCACGTCTACGATTGACCCCATCCAATTGCGGGTATGGTCCTAGTAGTTGTAGTGTTGGGCATAAACCGGAATTATAAGTAGTAAATTTGGACCCAACAAATTTTGGCGCCGTTGCCGGGGAGGGCTTTTAAAGTGATTGTCTTTTGGTGCTATACTTGCTTTTGTGTAGTTTTGAAATTGTGAATTTGTCATTGAAGTGTTTGTGTTGTTTGTATAAATTTGTTTTTATGTTCATGTTCTTTAATTTGGCGTTCCTATCTCTTTCCGCAAGGTACGTTTGATCTCTATTTTGTTTGTGTTTGTGTATGCTTGGGAGGCGAAGCCTCAATCGGAGATTAGCCCCCGTGTTTGACGACATCCATCGACCAAGGAGATTCGACGTGTTCGAGTGGGAAAGAGAAATGGAAGATAATCCCCTCAATAATCCCGACAATGCCAATGCCAATGCGGCTAGAAATATGAGAGACTTTGCTCGTCCCATGATTGGGGTGTCGACTTCTTGCATAGTTCTTGGTGAAACCGCAAGGAACTATGAGTTGAAGAACATTCATTTTAGCCAACTTTCCTCATTCTATGGGATACCGGCTGAAGATGCTTTGAACTTCATCCGGGAGTTCTGTGCCGTTGTTCAAACATTTCCTCTACAAGGTTTGAACGAAGATCAATTGAAGATGAGGTGTTTTCCTTAATCCTTGAATGATCGAGCCAAGACATGGTTCATGTCTCTTCCGGCCAATTCGTTGGCCAATTGGAATGCCGTCTACGAGAAGTTCATGGCCAAGTACTATTCCAATCGAAAGATCCAAGACTTGAGAGCTCAAATTATTACGTTTACCCTATCTCCGGGTGAATCATTTCATGAAGCTTGGGATCGATTTAGAGGTCTCCAACAACAATGCCCGCACCACCATCTCTTACCCGAGTTGCTCAACCAATTCTTCTATGACGGGTTTTCACAAAATTTCCAATATATGGTGGACAATGCATCAGGAGGAGACATTGGAGGACGGACTGCCGAAGAGGTCTCAAATATCTATGAGACCATGGCCACTACTTCTCAACAAAAGAGTGCTAGAGGGAAGAGAGCTTCGGTCAATGAAGCCAATCCGAGTTATGATGTGACGAAACAACTTACCGAGTTGACAAGGCAAGTAGAGATACTTCGAACCTCCGAGAGACCACCCCAACAAGCGATGACTGTTGAGACTTGTGGAATTTGTGGAGAGTATGGCCATGGGGCCAACTTGTGCCAAAGGTCGATCGAGCCGGAGTTAAGAGAAGAGGCTAATTTCCATGCTCTTCAAGAGCAAGTTCATGCCCTTCAAGGATTCCAACCGCGCCAACCTTACAATCCATACTCTCAATCATACAATCCGGGGTGGAGAAATCATCCGAATTTCTCTTGGAGACAACCTCAACAACCACCTCAACTGCCACAACAACCGCCTCCACCTCAACAAGCCGGAGGTGGCCAAGCTCCACCTTATCCGAGGCCGCAACAATATCCGGCCCAACCCAACCAACCGCTTAGGCCGACATTGCAAGACACCTTGAAATCCTTTATTCAAGCCACCCAACAAAGGTTCGAATCCGTTGAAGCTTCTATGAAAAGGATTGAAACCCAAGTTGTAATGACCCGGCTACCGGACTGACGACTGTCCCTACAAACCAACACGAGTCTTTTCAGCGTGCTTTGTCCTCACTCACACGCTCCCTGAGAAACTTCCCAGTGGGTTACCCATCCCACCATTGCTCCAGGTCAAGCACACTTAACTTTGGAGTTCTGGTGGAACGAGCGCCAGAAAAGAAGATGCATCTTGTTAGTATGAGTAGCACCAATCAAATCCTTTAAGCTCTCCTCAACTATACAGTCTCATTTCTGTATAGCCTCAGAATCCCTCTCTTTCGGGTGGATTCGGTTCATTCATGTGCCCCTTCACTTGAAAGTCTTATAGGAGCCGCTCTTTGTCCGTACCTTGCACCGGCGATCACTCTATACTTCGGCCCCGGACGTCACATGCCCACCAGCTTCCGATTGGTTCGTCCCCGAACCATACCTTACTGGGAGAGGTTCCACTCTGATACCACCTGTAACGACCCGGCTACCGAACTGATGGCTGTCCCCACAAACCAACACGAGTCTTTCCAGCGTGCTTTGTCCTCACTCACACGCTCCCTGAGAAACTTCCCAGGGGGTCACCCATCCCACCATTGCTCCAGGTCAAGCACGCTTAACTTTGGAGTTTTGGTGGAATGAGCGCCAGAAAAGAAGATGCATCTTGTTAGTATGAGTAGCACCAATCAAATCCTTTAAGCTCTCCTCAACTATACAGTCACATTTCTGTATAGCCTCAGAATCCCTTTCTTTCGGGTGGATTCAGTTCATTTATGTGCCCCTTCGCTTGGAAGTCTTATAGGAGCCGCTCTTTGTCCGTGCCTTGCACCGGCGATCACTCCATGCTTCGGCCTCGGGCGTTACACAAGTGGGACAAATAGCCGGGACCGTTGGAGAGTTGGCTAAGTAAGCCAATTCGGGCAAGTTACCAAGCCAACCGGAGCAAGCTCAAGCCATTACCGTGCTTAGAGGAGGCAAGGTGGGAGAGTCAAGCCCAACCGAGGAGGTTGAGAAAGAAGAGGAGACTCCTCAACAACAACAAAAGGAGCCCGAAAAAGGAAATGAGGAATTGAAGAAGCCCACACTCCACAAGGCTACAAATCCCTACAATCCTCCAATTCCATTTCCAAGCCGGTTGAGGAATGAGAAGTAAGACACCCAATTTCAAGAGTTCTACAAGCTCCTATCAAAGGTGAATGTCAACCTTCCACTCCTTGATGTCATCCGAAATGTGCCGGCCTATGTCAAGTTCTTCAAGGAACTTGCTTCAAAGAAGAGGAAGTTTGGAGAGGATGAGAAGATAGAGGTATCCGAAGTGGCTAGTGCAATCCTACAACATCAACTACCACCCAAGCTCCGCGATCCAGGTAGTTTTACTCTTAAAATTGCCTTGGAAAATGGTAAAGAAGCATGTGGTATGCTAGATCTAGGAGCCGAAATTAATTTGATGTCTTACTCTATTTATAAACAATTAGAGTTAGGTGAATTGAAACCAACTAGAATGTGTCTACAATTGGCGGATAGGTCTGTAAGATATCCTAGAGGAATAATTGAAGACATTCTAGTTAAAGTTGGTGGTTTGATTATCCCGGTGGATTTTGTTGTTTTGGATGTGGGTGATGTAAAAGAAACGGGTAAAGAGCACACGCTTCTCGTAGGTAGACCTTTCATGGCTACAACAAACACCTTGATTGATGTTAAAAATGGAACTTTAAAAATGTCGGTGTTAGGAGAAACCGTGTCATTTTCCGTACATGAAAACAAGGCTATTCCCGTCTCCTCATTTGAGAAACATTGTTCTTACACTGATTCTATTATTGCATTGGCCAATGAGGTTTTCTTGCAGGAAATAGGCTCTCATTGGAGGAGTGAAGCCTTGTCCGATGAGCTTGCTATGGAAGAAGCTTACCTCAAGTGTGGGGGAGATGAGTTGAATGCCGAAGAGATGGAGATTTTGCTAGGAGAAGGAAGGAGCTTAATGGAAGTCATGGCCTCGACCGAAGAGGAAGTGAAGCCTACTCCCGATCTCGAGCTCAAGGAGCTCCCATCTCACCTCAAATATGCCTATCTCGATGATGAAGAGAAGAAGCCCGTGATCATATTTTTCGAGCTAGAAAAAGATGAAGAAGACCTCTTAGTAGCCGTACTAAAGAGGAACAAGCAAGCCATTAGATGGAACCTTTCCGACATCAAAGGAATTAGCCCCTCAACGTGCATGCATCGCATCATCCTTGAGGAAGGGGCTAAACCGGTTCGTGAAGGACAAAGAAGGCTCAACCCCGTGTTGATGGAAGTCGTAAAGAAGAAGATTCTTAAGCTTCTAGCAGAAAGGATCATCTATCCCATAGCCGATAGTGAATGGGTGAGCCCGGTCCATGTGGTGCTAAAGAAAGGAGGGATCACGGTGGTGGAAAATGACAAAGGAGAGCATGTGGCTACTCGAACTACCATAGGGTGGAGAATGTGCATTGACTACCGAAAGCTCAATGCCGCCACTAGAAAAGACCACTTTCCTCTTCATTTCATTGATCAAATACTTGATAAACTTGCCGGTCATAGTTTTCATTGTTTCCTTGACGGTTTATCAGGTTATTTTCAGGTGGCCATAGCGCCGGAGGACCAAGCCAAGGCCGCATTTACGTGCCCGTTTGACACATTTGCGTGTCGGAGAATGCCGTTTGGACTATGTAATGCACCGGGCACTTTCCAAAGGTGTATGTTCTCTATCTTCTCCGAAATGATTGGAGACTTCATTGAGGTATTCATGGATGATTTTTCAGTCTTTGGATCTTCATTTTCCGATTGTTTAGAGAAGTTAGAACTTGTTTTGAAGAGATGCATAGAGAGTAGCCTTACTCTTAGTTGGGAAAAAAGTCATTTTATGGTTACTAGTGGCATAGTCCTTAGTCATGTTGTGTCTAAGGAAGGAATGAGTGTAGACAAAACTAAGGTGAAAGGAATTAGTGTAGACAAAAATTACCTCCAACCATTAATGTGAAAGGAATTAGAAGGTTTTTAGGCCATGCCGGTTTTTTACTGTCGGTTTATAAAAGACTTCTCAAAAATTAGCCAACCTCTATATCATTTGCTTTCTCAAGATGTCCCTTTTGAGTTTGATGACAAATGCTTGCATGCTTTTAATACTCTTAAGGAGAAATTGATCACCGCACCTGTTGTCATACCCCCTAATTGGTCTTTACCTTTTGAGATAATGTGTGATGCATCAAATTCCACCGTGGGTGCCATTTTGGGTCAACATATTGATAAAATTCTTCATGTAATTTACTATGCTAGCCTTACCTTGAATAGTGCTCAAGTAAATTACACCACAACCGAAAAAGAATTGCTTGTCGTTGTATTTTTATTGGATAAATTTAGATCCTACATCTTAGGTTCTAAAGTAATTGTGCATAGTGATCATGCGGCTTTAAGGCATTTGTTGACCAAACCACAAGCTAAACCTAGACCCATTAGGTGGATTTTGCTTGTGCAAGAATTTGATGTTGAAATCAAGGATAGGAAGGGATGTGAAAATGTGGTAGCGGATCATCTATCTCGCCTCCCCGTTGATGAAAATTTTGATTTATCTCATGAAAAAGGAGTTGATTGTGATTCATTTCCGTATGAGCATGCTCTTGAGCTTAATTCATCTCCTTGGTATGCCGACATTGTCAATTATCTTGCTTGTGACAAAATGAGACCTAACCTTTCTTTTCAAGAAAGAAAAAGATTTTTGGCAATGTGTAGGTACTACTTCTGGGAGGATCCATACCTTTTCCACTTGGGAAAAGACGAGGTGATCCGGAGATGTGTCCCGGAGGAGGAGCAAACTGATGTTTTGGCCTCTTGCCACTCGTCTCATTGTGGTGGACATTTTGGAGGACAAAAGACAGCCTGAAAGATTTTGCAATCCGATTTGTATTGGCCTTCCATTTTTAAGGATGCTCATGCCTATTCCATTTCATGTGATAAATGCCAAAGACTAGGTAATATTGGGAGAAGAAATGAAATGCCTCTAAATATCAATCTTGTTGTTGAAATTTTTAATGTTTGGGGTATTGATTTTATGGGACCATTTCCTAACTCATTTGGCTTCGAGTATATCCTATTAGCGGTCGATTATGTGTCAAAGTGGGTTGAAGCAATCCCCACTAGGTCTTGTGACGCTAATGTGGTTATCAAGTTTGTGCAGGAGCATATTTTGAGTATGTTTGGTTTCCCTCGGGCAATCATAAGTGACGATGGAACGCATTTCACCAACAAACTCTTTGAGAAATTGATGAAAAAGAATGGAGTGACTCACAAGGTGGCTACCCCCTATCATCCTCAAACTTCCGGTCAAGTGGAGACGAGCAAAAAACAAATTCAAAATATCTTGAAGAAGACCGTGAATGTGACGAGGAAGGATTGGTCGGCAAGGCTAACGGATGCTCTTTGGGCATACCGGACGGCTTACAAGACTATCCTAGAAATGAGCCCATACCGCCTAGTCTATGGAAGAGCATGCCATCTTTCCGTTGAGATCGAGCACAAGGCCTATTAGGCCATTAAAGCGGTGAATTTTGATCTAACGTGTGCAGGAAAGGAACGAGCCTTGCAGTTGTCCGAGCTCGATGAATTGAGGAACGAAGCCTATGATAATGCCAAGATTTATAAGGACAAAGTGAAGAGGCTTCATGATAGGGCAATGTCAAAAAGGAGCTCACTCCGGGCATGAAGGTTCTCCTCTTCAACACTCATTTGCGACTTTTCCCCGTAAAACTCAAGTCACGTTGGAGTCGTCCGTTCATCATTGAAGAAGTTTTCTCTTACGGAGTTGTCACGTTAAAAAATCCGGGAACCAATGTTACATTCCAAGTGAATGGCCACCGAGTCAAACCGTATTTCGAGGGATTTTCTCAAGAAGCTGATGTGGAGGAATTGAAGCTCGTCAATTCCAATTAATTGTCCAAAAACATCGTCTAGCTTGAGACGTTAAAATGAGCGCTGCATGGGAGGCAACCCATGATTTTTAATTTTTTTATTTTTATTTTGTTTTCACTCTCTTATTTTAATTTGTTTGATGCATTTTTAGGTGTGAAAAATCTTGAATGTGGAATGATTTTTTTTTAGGGGTGGAAACAGAGGGAGAAAGCAGAGCATGAAATTGCAAAAATTAGACAAGGGTAGAAAACAACTGCGCGGGCGGGCAGCCGTGCGCGGGCGACCTGAAAAATCACCGAGAGCCCCGCAGCCCCGCCGCGCACGCTCGCCCCCGCGGCGCTACCCCCCCCGCCCCACCAGCGCCCCCCCACAGCGCCCGAACGCCACCGCGGTGCTCGCCCAACAGGCCCCCGTGGCGCTGAAGAGCCCCGCGGCGGTCCCTCTCACAGACCCCCGTCGCACTGAAGCCCCCATCGCGGGGCTCACTCTTGCCAAGCCCCCCTCCCCGCGGCGCTCCCTTCTCCAATTCTATACTATTTTTCCTCTCACTATAAAAGGGCCCCTTTTCACAAATCCCTAATTTCCCATCTCCTCGCGCCGCTTCCCTTCATTCTCTCTAGCTTTCACAGTCTATTTCCACTGTAATTTTCAGCAATTAATCCCCTATTCTTCAAATTCTCCTGCCTCTCACCACAACGAGCCCCGCCGCGCC
Source organism: Perilla frutescens (assembly GCA_026008535.1). Classification (NCBI taxonomy): domain Eukaryota; kingdom Viridiplantae; phylum Streptophyta; class Magnoliopsida; order Lamiales; family Lamiaceae; genus Perilla; species Perilla frutescens. Next base: position 36,849,364 of record BRKX01000015.1, read on the forward strand.
ACCCCCAAGAGCCCCACCGCGCTCAAGCTGAATTATTCCTCACTGCATTCTTTTTGCTGCAACACCTCCTACTACCTCTCTTCTTGCTGCACATATCCAATCTCCACAAAATGGCCCCAAAAATGAAGTTGCCCAAAATTTTGGGAGGAAAAGGCAAAGACAAGAGTAAAGATGCTAGCAAAGCTAAAAGCACCGACAGAAGCACGGACAAGGGCAAGGGAAAGGAAAGCACGAGCTCCACACCAATGGTATCGGACCTCCGCCAATAATATGGAGCTCCATTCCTCATCACGACACCAAAAGAAGGTAACCGCTACCTCACTCTCCGTAACCATGAAATATCTTGCCCGCGTTATATTGATTGGACATTAATGCGGGAGTTGAATTTAGAAGGGCAGATTATGGAGTATCTTAAGGTGTTAAATTTGCAAACCTTTGCTAAGATGCAATATTATGCATATGATAATGTCGTGCTTGAATTATTGATGTTGTTTCAATATGATGAGGATGAGGGAAAGAGTTGTACCTTTCGGATGTTTGATATGCAATATAGCATCACCTTGGCTGAACTGCGAGATTACTTTGATTTTCCAACTGTGGGGATCAAGAGCATGCCATCTGATTTCAATGCTGGAGATGCATGGCATGATATTTCGGGGTTTCGAAATTGGAATACGAAGGGAATTCCGAGCAAATTCATTGAGGATCCCACCTTGTCAATTGTTCATAAGTTCTTGGCGTATAACATTTTGGGCAAGGAGCAAGCTAACAAGATGAACTCGACGGAGGTCTTTCTACTTTGGTGTGCAAAGAAAGGCAGGAAAGTGTGCCCGTCCACCTTCATTTTGAGAACTATCAAGGACGCAATCATGCGAAAGAACCAGCACCCTTTCTTCTGTGCATTCATCTCTGCCCTTTGTTTCAAAATTGGAGCACTTAATGAAGATGCCCCAGCTCCCACTGGCTACCGGCGGCTTGACGTCCATACAATCGACAAAGGGGAGCTCAAGCGAGCTGAAGTGATTTACAATGAGTGACAGGTGCGCCCTCATGCCAAGAGGACTTGCATCGGCACCTTGAAGCAAATCCAATGCAGCACCATGGAGCTAACAGGAGGTTCCTCGTCGCCACCACAAGAGCCCGACGAAGAAGGCAATGAGGACGCACATGAAGCCGAAGAGCAACAAGGAGGACATGGAGGCCATCAAGGGTACCACATGCCTATCAATGACTGGGGGTCGTTTCAAGGGTACATGGACACTCGACTGGATCACTTCCAAAACTCAATTGCCGACACCATAAGCACCTTTGGGGATCAAATCAGGGATTCCATGTCGACCTCTTGGCAAGAGCATGATGCCCGCATGTTGCAATAACAGGCGCGTTGGGATACCTCTTTTGAATTAATACATGATGTGATTGGCGCCATGCATCAAGATGTTCGGGGCATCAACACTCGCCTCGACACTCATGATGAGCAAATTCGAGCCCTCCAATCGAGTTGGGATGCATGGACTCTTGCCTCTTCCTTTCCACCACCACCACCAAATGAGCAGTGAAGTATTTTGTATTTTGTATTTTATCTTGTTCGTGTGGGTTGTTTTTCTTGTAGTTTGTCGTATTTTCTTTCCGTTTTTATGTTTTCTTGTGTTGTTGTGTAGGAGCTCGCGCACGTTGCCGATTTTCTAAAACATTGTAACGTTCTCTTCTCCTTCTATCTTTTACTTGCATTCGTTTTTCTTACATTGAGGACAATGCATGTTTTAAGTGTGGAGGAGTTATGAGCTTGTTAGTGTAGTATGTTTTGGTTTTAGTTATGTTGGTTTTGTATTGTTGGACTATGCTTTTAGTCTTTGGTTTGTGTTTTATTATGTTGCATTTATTTTGATTGTATTGTGTTCACTTTATCGTCTTGATTATGTTGTGTATTTTGTCATTCCCTCATTTAGCATAATGTTGTGTCCAAATGGCAAATTTGAAAATTGGAATATGAATCTTCAAGGAATTATTTTCGAATTAATCATGAAAAATGAAATGTTATCGTGGTTTTACTCGTAAGCATGAATTGTCTTTGAAAGTGTTCATAATTGATAAATTTTGTTGATAGTCTTGGCCTTGAAGGATTAGGAAGTATTGTTAGCCTTGTTCTTGATAATTATCCCCATATCTTCGTTCCTCATGTATATTTATTTGTATATGATAAAAAAAACTAACTAAATATTAAAGCAAAAAAGGAGAAAAGAAAAGAAAAGGGGGTAATAAGGATCTCTACTCCTCTAGTTGATTTATTCAACAATGAGTATGGGAAACCACACAAGGACACTAGGGATTTCCTCCCTATGTTTTTCACCTTGTGAATTTTGATCTATACCCCAAAAAATTTGTATAAATAATTGGGATTGCCTTTCGGATTCTACTCCTTTCATGTGTGGCAAATGCTTTTCGTATTTTGCATGATGAGTATGGAAAACAACATTAGGAAGCTTGATAAGTTCGATGATCAAACCTAATGAACCTTGTCCTATGATTGCAATCCCTTGTTTTGTTGAAAATATTTTGCTTTCTTGTGAATAATTTTGGAAGTGTTTTGTGGGGATATAATTGGATAGACCAAGTCATCACGTGATTTCCTTAATCATGATAGGTCGGGCATCTTGCATTATTGGATTTTGTGCTCATTTTCTTGGTTAATGAATGCTTTTGTGGGAACCATGAAGCTTGATCTAAATTGATGATTGATTTGCAAATTCTTCCTTCTTGATTCATGTTTTTAATCTCTTGTTTGCTTGAGGACAAGCAAAAGGCTAAGTGTGGGGGAGTTGTTTAGTGTCTATTTGTGTCATTTTTATTTATTCATTTTATTATGTTTAGTAATTATTTTGTTGAATTTTATTTTGATATGTGTTGATTTTATGTGTTTATTGCTCTAATGGTGGATTGTGTCAAGTGTTGCAAAACTTGAGCTTTTAATTATAAAAGAAGGTATTTTATGGAAATTAGTGGCAAGTGGAAAAATTTGTTAAATTGGAGTCTCAAGATTTTGAAGAAAAGAATTGAGAAATAACACCCGTGCGGGCGGGCTAGGGAGCGCGGGCGGGCATCAAAATGCCGAGGCACCCGCAGCCCCGCGGTGCTATCTCCCTCGCCATGCCGAGCCCCGCCGAGCAACCAAGTGCCCCCGCGGTGCTCCCCGCCGCACGCCCTCGCGGCGCCACTCATCCCGCGCGGTGCAATCTGTGCTCTTCATTCCTTCTCTAGCTATTTTATTTTTATTTAATTCAATCAAATGCTTTTTAGCCATTTTTAATTGTAGGATTTGTAGGTTATCATTCCCTAAATCTCCTAGAGTTGGACTTTTGCACCCAAAAATCCCCTCAAATCTTGGCATTAATGGTTCCCTTACCATCAACTCCCATCACTCATCTCTCTCTCTCCCTCTCTCTCTTTCGTATCTCTCTCTCCCTCTCCCATATCTCATATAGATTTGGTAGATATCAATAAAGATAGACACTTCCCATTCCATTCACTCTTTCCACTTCATCTTCTCACCACTCTATATCTATTCTCTCTACACACACTACACACACTAAATCTCTACACCACCATTTCTCACCATTTTCACCATCATCACCACCATAAAAGAGAATAGGAGAAAAGGAAGAAGAAGGGAAGCAAGCCAAGCAAGAAAAATAGAAGACGAGAAGGAACCGACGTCGAGCCATCCACGGAAGCTACGTTCGAAGGAGGTTTCCCTTTGTATTTTCTTTGTATTTCTTGGATGTTTTGTGGAGATTTGTTCCAAACTCTTGAAGGATATATAATATTGTAGAAGTTTTTGTTGTTTGCATTTGATTTATTTAATGACTTTCTTCTATGATATTTGTGTTGTTTTGAGCATGTTTAGTGGCTAATCTCTCTATTAGGGGGTAGAGGATCGATGTGGTTTTGATCTATGCTTATTCTTGTTGGTTGTTGTTGTTGGAATCGTGCCTTTTCATGTGAGAGTACTTGATCACTACTTGAGCATTGTTAGGATTTAGAGGAGTCTTGATTGTGATCCTAAATCCCGAAATTGGTTCCTTCGACGTTAGGTGGATGGGGTTCCTAAGCCTAATATGTTAATCTTGCTTATATGATATAGCTTAAAGAGGTTTAATGGATAGACGGTGACAGTAATTGAAGTTAAACCAATTGAAAGGGTCTATTATATTTGTGAGATTAACATTATCAACTTGAGCAAAGTATAGTGATAAAACCATTGAAAGAATCTACACCGTAATACCTTAATCTATCTTATTTCCTCATATCTTGTTTTAATTTGTGTTGTTTGCATTTTATTGTCTTGTTTAATTGTCTATTTCAATTCTTAGTATAAATCATCATCAACCCCTTGTTTAGAATGTTTAGGTTTTATTTCGTTAGTTTAATTATGTTGCATGCATAGTCCCTTAGACAATTTCTTCACAAAAAGTCTTCCTTGAGAGATCGACTCGGGTTAAGCTTACCACGTCTACGATTGACCCCGTCCAATTGCGGGTATGGTCCTAGTAGTTGTAGTGTTGAGCATAAACCGGAATTATAAGTAGTAAATTTGGACCCAACATTGGGCTTTCGGGGCTTAGACGTACCAGTTTTACAGTATAGAAACGGTCGGGTCGTGGAGCGGGTTGGCTATCTGGATCGTCGGGTCGTGGGTGCACTTAGTGGTGCATGTCCACCTTTGAAGTCTGTAACTCCTAGCTGAGTTAAGTGGTTTCAATTGTATTCAAATGTGGTAACTCCTACCTGGGGCTAGTGGAGTTAGTGGGCTAGAATGTAACTCCTGTCGGGAGTCAAAGTCTGCAGCTGTCTGGACATGTGTTGGGATCCGAGCCGACATGGGACACTTGTCAGGATCTGCATCTGCAGCTGCCATGGACACGTGTTGGGATCCGAGCAGGCATGGGACACCTGTCGGGATCTGCAGAAGGTAACTCTTGGAGGGCTTAATTGTAGAGCTATATCTCCTGGCAGTTACAACACCTGGTTTGAATGCCCTCAAACCCTAGCTACTGTCCCCTGCAGTGGAGATGTGCCTATAAATAGGACATCCTGCATGGTCCAAGAAGCCACATTCTGCACAAGCTATCAAACATATTGTTGCATACTTCCCTTCGAGTCTCAGCTTCCCAGTTCTTGACATTGTCTAGTTCGCCGGAGCCTTGCCGGACTTATGGTGCTACTATCGGAAGGACGAAAAGCCATTTTATCTTTGAGAGATGAATCGCCAGACCGTGAGCACTAGCCGGGGCGTAATTTATCTTGCGGAGAGAGGTCCCCTCGACTCGACTTGTCTGAACCTACTTCAGTTCCAGTTTGTTTGTTCTTAATTTATGTTATTTCGATTCTTGCATTTGTTCTTCTTCTACTCCTTCTGTTTCTTTGTAATTCAGATTGTAACAATTCCAGTCAAGTGTAACATCGTTTCACTAACATTTTCTTCCCGATGTTATGAGTAACGTAAAGTCTATGCTTAGGTACACACAGAATGTGCTCCTATTTCTTTTTTCTGTGATTTTTCCTTTTGGACCGAGTTTTTTTTCCCATCTTTGGGCCTGTATTCCTCCAACTATATAAAGAGGTAATAGGGCATGAAAATAAGGATCTACCATCATCTGCCACCATCCACAATCATTCCACAACACCCATCTACACACCCCAAGGCTTGAAGAACCATATAAATGAATATTGAAGAGAAGATTCAAGATCAAAGATTGGGCATAAGTTTTATCTTTGTTTTTGTTTGAGGACATTAGATACTATGTTTATTTTGATTTCTTTCGAGATTGAACAAGACATGAAGTGTAGCTAATTACTTTGTCATTCTATGGTTTGTGATTAGTTCATTGAATTTCATGCTTTAACCATTAATTGATTTTTATTTCCTTTATTTATTTGTGCATCTTGCTTTCGATGGTTCGTGTATGATTATTTGGCTAATAATCATTGCATGCTAGTTAGTTTACTTGAGTTCAAAAGAAGATAGTAAATTAATGGAATACAAGATTGCATGACATGATTTTTACTAGATCGAAAGATTGGTAGGAATTGTGAAGAGAAATCAGTCTTTTGTGCTATTTAGAAATTTAATTGCTAATTTGAGATCGAGAGGTGATAATTCCAATCTAATTTCTTCTTTATAACTTACTCGAGAGAGAGAGAGAGATTATAATTGTATTTGTGACTGTTCTTATAAATTATGGAATTAAAATCGGATTAATAATTAATTATTTGCATGAATTGCTTTGAATGAAAGCTTTCCTATAATCCACTTCCTTCTTTTGAATTTCCTAGTTCTTTTAGTTTGTTTAATTTATTTTAATTATCTCTTTTAATTATTTGTTTCAAAATCCCAAATTAATTTACAAGTTTCTAGATAATGTAAAATTGAATAATTAGGTACTTAGTTGTGATTATTATCCAGTCTCTGTGGATATGGCCTTGCTCACCATTATTTGTTATAAATTACTCCGTACACTTGCGGGTTGGTTTTTAGTAAAATAAAATACCGAACAAGTTTTGGCGCCATTGTCGGGGAAAAGTAATTTAACGGCTAATATTTGATTTACTTGTGAATCTTTAATCTAGATTTTTTATTTTTCTATTTTTATTTATTTTAGTCGAATTAATACTTCTTTAGTTTTTACAGGTTCATGATCATATGCTCTCAAGGTACAAAAGATTTAGTACCTTTAGATCTAGAAATTAACGTTACAAGAAGGCAACGTAAGAAAAAGAGGCGTCAATTTGAGAAAATGGCAACCAATATAATAGAGAAGAAGAGATGGTTGCAATACACAGAAATAGAGGAACTCAAGGCCTTGCTGCAACAACAACAACAGCAGCAGCGGCAACAAGCTTCACCAGTTGTCACATTACCCATTCGAGTGGTTTTGGAGCCTCAAGTTACTGAACACTTCGGGGGAGTGAGATTGCCAACTATAAATGCCAACAATTTTAAGTTGAAGCCATCTCTGCTCTCAATGGTTCAGCAGAACCAATTTGGTGATGGACCTATGAAAGATCTGAATGCGCATCTAGCTCAATTCCTTGAAGTATGTGACACTATCAAGATGAACGGTGTGGGAGCTGGCGCCATTAGACTTACATCTGTTCTCTTTCTCTCTACGAGATAAGGAAAAATTGTGGTACCAATCACTAGATGCGGACTCAATCAGGACTTGGACAGAGCTATGTAAGAAATTTCTTGCTAAATACTACTCTCTAAGTAAATATTGAGAATGAAGAACGAGATCACTCAATTCCAACAATTTGATCATGAGACATTATATGAAGCTTGAGAGAGGTTTAGAGATTTAATCAGAAAGTGTCTGAGATATGGGTTTGAAGCAGATCAGTAAGTTTGCTATTTCTACAATGGTTTTGATAGAGCACACAAGAAATCGGATAGATGCAGCTGCAGGAGGAGCTCTGTTGGAGTTGTATGCTGAAGAGGCCATGTAATTGTTAGACAAAATGGCTATAAATAGTGCTCAGTGGTCATCTCAAAGAAATCTAGTTAGAAAGGTTGCCGAGATCTCATCTTCCCTAGACGATCTAAAAGAATTGACAGTTCAAATACCAACTATGGCCAAGCTGATCACTCTCCTGACCAAGAACAACCTCCCACCTAGATTTTCTACCACAAATAGGGTAATAAATGAAGGAAAGAGGCCAGATTTAGAGAATATCTTGGAGTCCTTCATGCTAGCTACGAAGAATAGATTTGATACTGAAGCTGCAAAATTGGATAATTTGGTTATCTCCTTCAACAAATTCTCGATAACCATGGGAGCTCAATTAAAGTTATTGGAGATGCAAATGGGCTAATTAACCACAGTTGTTGGAGGATTGCAACAACAAAATGGCCAATTTCCAAGCACTACTGAGGTGCATCCAAAAGAGCAGTGCAATGTTATTCATTTGAGGAGTGGGAAGAACTATAATGGTCTGGAGCTGCCCAAAGAAGATGAAAAGAGAATTGATGAGAAAGAGATTGAGAAGGAAGAGCCAAAAATTGCGAAAAAAGGCACATCCGTGCCTACAATGCATTCCTTATCCTAAGTACACTCTACCTCTACCATTCCCTCAAAGACAAATCAAGATCAAGAAAGATAAGTAATTTTCCAAGTTTCTAGAGGTGTTCAAGAAGCTCTCCATCAATATTCCATTTGTTAAAGCACAAGAGAAGATGTCGTACTATGTTAAGTTTATGAAGGAGATCATTTCGAAGAAGAAGAAATTCAAAGATTTTGAGACAAAGAATTTGATTAGTGAGTGAAGTCTACCTCCAAATTTGAGGGATCCTGAAAGCTTCACCATTCCATGTGTGATTAGGAAGACAATTTAAGCAAGGTGTTATGTGATTCCGGAACAAGCATAAATTTGATGCCCCTTGTAGTTTTTAAGAAACTTGGACTTGGATAAATGAAGCCTTCCACCATGACAATCTAATTGGTAGATAGATCCTATAAGCATCCAAAAGAAATAGTGGAAGATGTTATTGTAAAGGTTGGTAAATTCATCTTTCCTGTGGATTTTGTTGTTTTAGATATGATAGAAGATCCAAAGATGTCTCTTATCTTGGGAAGATCTTTTCTTGATACTTCTGGAGCTGTCATTGATATGAAAAAAAGGAGAGTTGACATTGGGAGTTGAAGGAGAGAATATTAAATTCTTTAATGTTCAACCATTGGAAGCTCCACTGCATGAAGAGGTCAAGAAAATTGAAGTGTGCAAAGAGCCAAGAGAGAAAGATGGAGTTACTATGCAAAGTAATCCTAGAAAAATAGTAAAATTCATAATTTTTTGGAATAAGAATGTGAAAGAGGATTGAGATGCTAGTTGAAGATTTTCATGCAAAGATATTGGCATTGAAAGTTTGTGTATCAAAGAAGTGGGGTTTTTACTTGTGGCACCGGATCCCTCAAAATCCTCCTTGATCACCTATGAGTTAGTCCAAGGTAAACCACTTCTTCTTTTCAAACTTGTTCTTATATTGTTTTGAACAAGTTTGGGGGGGGGGAGAAGTGTGGTTATCTTGGAGTGTTTTTTTTTCATTGCATTTAGGTTGCATTAGTTAGATTTTCTTCTTTTGATTTTGTTTCTTTATTTTATTTTGTTATTTAGGTTGCATGTTTATTGTTTTGTTTCTTAAAAAAATGGTGTTGAGTCTTCCTCTTCATTCTTGTATGGAATCGAATGACTAGTTGCTAATGATGAGCAAATTGAAAAAATGATTGACCACTAGTGAGCATGATAGGTGCACTATGGTGAATTGTCTGTATGCTTCGAATCATGGTTAGCCTTGAGAGTTTTGAGCATATAATTCATTTCTTGTGTGATTGTTGATCAGATGCTTTGAGTTTCTAGAACTTGCCCTGGTTCTTCTTGAATATTTTAGACTTTTATGTGAACTTTGAAAATGAAGTTAGGCCATCATTGTTTAGTCTTGTTTATCCCTTAAAACTAGACCAAAATGCATACTTATCCTAGTAAAGCCCTTTTGAGCCTGAAGTCTTTTCATTTGTAGAGCCAATTAAAAATTTAACAATGCTTTTATGATTATTTCTTTGCTTGGACTACTTGAGTGAGTAAAGAAACATTGATGTTTTGGTGGTTTAATTTGTTGGTGGTGTTGAAAAGGGAAAATTGTAAAAAGAGTTGGGTTGAATAAATATGTGGTTATTAAGAAAAAATATGGCACTTGAAAAAAAAAAGAGAAAAAAAAAAGCTTTGCGAAGCTAGAAAAAAATAAAGTGTCCAAAAAAAAGTGAAACTCAACAAAAATTTGGTAGATTTCATTTGATTATTGGTTTTGGATTGGAAGAAGAGAGTTAGACAAAGTCTAGTTTTACTAAGAATTGATTGGAGGTGGTGTTTTATGAGGAGTATTTGAGAGTAGCTAACTCAATTAGTCCAAGTTTAGTCACTTAGCCTATATTTTCCTACTGTCCAAAGAGCCAACATTATAACCAAATTGAAAGACCTTTCTGATTCCTAGTTCATATACATTGCATGTAGAGGAGAGCTAGATGATGGGTAAGCTTACGGTAAACCTTGCATTTGATTTAACTTAAGAGTATACACGTCCATTTTATACACTTGAGAGTTGAGAGATACACTTACATGTGAGATTCATTGATTCAAAGTGTTTTTCAAGTTAGTAATTATAGTGCACGAGAGTATTTTTCTTGCTATGTGTTTGTCATATAAATATAATAAAAAAAATGGTTTTGCCTGAAGCAACGTGAATTGTCAAAATGCCTCTCTTGCATGAGTTTAAGTTTTTCTTTTCATTGTTCAAGGACGAACAATAGGTTAAGTTTGAGGGGTTGATAAACTCATTATTTTCATGCATTTTGAGGTTCGTTTAGATGGTATTTAATGAGCATCAGGGCCGCTCCTTGCATGAGGCAAGTGAGTCGGTCGCCTTAAACCCCAAAAATTATGAAGATATTAGGAGCCCCAAATTTTTCGTAATATTATATATAGATATGATAGTTGTGCAATTGTAACTTATATTGTGTTTGGTCCAATGATTAAAGTTTCTGTATTATTTGAGGAGGGCAAATGATCGATTCTCCCACCTACGCCTTCTCCCAGCTTTGGTTTTTTTTTACCAGTATTTTTTTAATCCTAAAACTAAATTTATATTAAAAGGTCAACGTTTTTAGCATTTTTTTCTTTTTTAAATCATAAATTTAAATTTTTAATAGATTTTTTTTAATTCTAAATCTAATTTTTTTTACCAGTTCTTTTTCTAAATCCTAAATCTGAATGTATATTAAAAGGGTCGCTGTCTAAACATATTGAATCCAAACATATTATAAGATGATTTTTTAAACTTTTAATCTTTAACCCAAATATATTATAAGACGAAAAATATGGCCTTATTTTATACTTCGACTCAGGCCACTGAATTAGTAGGATCGGCTCTGATGAGCATTACATGCATAAGTTGACAAGATACGCATAGTTTTCCATACTGTGTGTAATGTCACATTTTTGCTCATTTTGAAGGGATTTAATACCAATTATTTTATGAGATTAATTTGAGCTTGTAAAGTTCCTAAGAATATAGATAATCAAGTTAGGAGTGCGTTGCAAAAAGAATCAAGTCAATCAGATAAGAAATGATCGAGAAATGAGCAAAACGATGAAGTGTGTCGGGTGACGATAAGGGGAGCACGGTCCGTGCTCTATTTTTTTCTCCTCGATGCCATGAGTAACGCACGGTCCGTAGGGACGCATGGATCGTGCTCATGTTCTTTTTTCCGTAATTTTTCTTTTTTGGATCGGGTTTTCTTCCCATCTTTGGGCTTGTATTCCTCCAGCTATATAAAGAGGTCATAGAGCACCAAAATAAAGATTTACCATCATCTACCACCATCCACAATCATTCCATAACACCCATCTACACACCACAAGGCTTGAAGAACCATATAAGTGAATATTGAAGAGAAGATTCAAGATCAAAGATTGAGCATAAGTTTTATCTTTGTTTTTATTTGAGGACATTAGGTACCAGTGGCGGATCCAAAATTTTAAAATTGGGAGTACGATATACAAAAATGTATAATAAATATTCTTCAAAGTTTAAAATCTCTAATTCAAATTATTATTCTTGATTTTTAAATTTCTAAGTCCAAATCTCAATTCAAAATCAAATCTCTTTCATGCTTGTAAAATTCAAACCACATGTGCATAAACTCAAATTTTTAATTCAAAAACAAACCCCTAGTTTAATTAGGCAAAAAAAATAAATATGTAAGCAACACTAAACATAAATAAGAAATCTAATTAATAATATACATAGAAAAATCAAGAATGAAAGAAAAAATAACATCAACCAATTGAGAGTGTTATTTATGCACTTCTCAATTTAAAGTTTTGATGTATTTTTAAAATTGTTACGAGTTGTATTTTGAAGACTGAATAATTGTACATGTCTTGTTCCTATATTTTTATACATGTATGAGACTTAAAGAGGAGTAAGATGAAGAGTGATGAATAAATAGATGCTTGACTATTATTAATATTATTAAAGGTATGATTCAACATCTTTTTTTTTTTTTGCGATAACATTATTCACCGTAAGTCAACTAAAGTACTCAATCACTACTTTATTTTTTTCATCTTTATGACTTTAGTTAATATGCTCCAATAATAAAATAAATAATTATATATATATATATACATATTATGTATATATACTAAAAAAAATTTAAAAAATTTGGGGGTAGAAGTGTACCCCTTGTTTAAACGTGGCTCCGCTACTGTTAGATACTATGTTTATTTTGATTTCTTTTAAGATTGAACAAGACATGTAGTGTAACTAATTACTTTGTCATTCTAGGGTTTGTGATTAGTTCATTGGATTTCATGCTTTAATGATTAAATGATTTTGTCTTTCCTTTATTTATCTATGCATCTTGCTTTGGATGGTTCGTGTATGATTATTTGGCCAATAATTATTGCATGCTAGTTAGTTTACTTGAGTTCGAAAGAAGATGGTAAATTAATGGAATACAAGATTGCATGACATGATTTTTGCTAGATCGAAAGATTGGTAGGAATTGTAAAGAGAAATCAGTCTTTTGTGCTATTTAGAAATTTAATTGCTAATTTGAAATCAAGAGGTGATAATTCCAATCTAATTTCCTCTTATAACTTATTCGAAAGAGAGATTATAATTGTATTTATGACTACTCTTATAAATTTTGGAATTAAAATCGGTTTAATAATTAATTATTTTCATGAATTCCTTTGAATGAAAGCTTCCCTAGATACCGCTTCCTGCATTTGAATTTCCTAGTTCTTTTAGTTTGTTTAATTTATTTTAATCATCTCTTTCAATTAATTGTTTCAAAATCCCAAATTAATTTACGAGTTTCTAGATAAACTGAAATAAGATAATTAGGTACTTAGTTGTGATTATTATTCAGTCTCTGTGGATACGACCTTACTCACCATTATTTGCTATAAATTACTCCGTACACTTGCGGGTTGGTTTTTAGTAAAATAAAACACCGAACAATTTCTATAATGCTTTTTTTAATTTCTATAGTGCTTTTATTGTAAGATTTTGTTTACCTATCAAGATTATTTTTTGTGATATTGTAATATTGTGTTATATGATAATGCATATTTATGATTTAATTGCAAATTAAATCTGATCAGGATTAGGATCAAATTTATTAAACTTCATTTATTGTATTTCTTATATTTAGAAAAGGTCATATGTGTAAAAAAGAAAAAGGCAAATCTTATGATATCATTCAATTCCTTAATTAATGTTAATTCTATATTCCAAAACGTCATTTTTCATGTGTTTATGATAGTGATTTAATTATACATTACTATGAAGATTTGTTTTTATGTAATATTCCAAAGCATTGAATATTATGTAATTCATGAAGCAAATAAATGTTTTTATTACATATAAAGCATCTAGCATATTACAAAAAAAAATCCACATATAAACTAAAAAAATATTTTAAATCATCATAAAAAAAAATCATTAGTGAAAATAAAAAAGCACATCCAACTATAAAAAAACACTTACATATTAAAAATAAAAAGCATTAAAAAAACAACTTCAACTATCAAAACACACTTACACATCAACGCCATCATACAATGAAATTAACAATTATATTAATATTTGATCTGCACAATTGAACTAAAAAAATCTATTAAATCATCAGTAAAAAAAGCATTACCAAAAATAAATAAAAAAACACCTTCAACCATAAAAAAAACACTTACATATTAAAAATAAAAAATAAAAAGCAGTACCAAAAAATAAAAATAAAAAAAAGCATCTTCAACTATCAAAAGACACACTTACATATCATCACCATCATACAATGAAATTAACAATTGTATTAATATCTGATTTGCACAATTGAACATTTTAGTTTGTCTTCTATATGTAAAACGAAATAAATAAATACACATAGATTAATATAAATTCTCGACCCTATTCCCATTTACCATTATTTTGTTTAATTTTTTTTTTTGTGAATAATCTATTTTATGAAATAAAACACTTAAGTAAAAAATAAACAAATCTCTAGCTTTCTAAAGTAAAAAATTGCAATTAAATAATAAATATGCACTATCATATAACACAATATTATAATATCATAAAAAATAATTGTGATAGATAATAAACGGAACTTTACAATAAAAACACTATAGAAATTGAAAAAAGCATGCATTATATAAATCATAATTAGCAATACTATAGGTCTAAATACAGATTACAAGATTGCATGTGATTAGGAAGATGATATACTTTACTTTTCAAAATCCCATAAAATTCTCTCATTCCCAATTAAAAAAATTATGGATGTGCACTTTTATCTCATAATGCATCTGACCATAGTAAAATAACATTCTTAAAACTTTTAACCCTAAATTAACACCATTCGTCTACAGGGCCGTATGAAGAAATTTACGGGCCTGAGGCAAGGCCTTAAAGAAATCTATAAGTACAAAAACGTATACATAATGTATATAATTAACACATTTTATAAAAATTCATTTAATTTGTCTCGCCTTTTCAATTGCAAAATTATTCAAGTTTTATAATCATGATGTTTCAAAAATCACTGACAGGTTTTCTACTATTAAATCTCCCGACTTTATATCAATATTTTTCCATTGTGCAAGATCATATATATTGCTAGATCCTGCATGGATGTTCTCGAATTTTTGATATATTATACTAAAACATCATTTTCTATATACTCATCATTAGTGGTGAAATCCATGTGCATTATTTTCTCAATATTTTGTTCATTTACGAATTAACTTGTTGTACTATCATTTTTATTTGTAATAACGAAATTATCATGTAATCTTTGTTGAGATTTAATTAACGTATCAATTTATTTATTTTTCTTTACTTTACCTCTTTTTAAAAAAAAAAATCATATCCACTTTCATACTTTTTATTAGACATGATTTTTATTAACATATTCAACAAATATCACAATAATAAAAAAACTAAAAATAAGATTTCAAGACACATATAATAATAATCAATGGATAATAATTAATTAATAGTAAAAAAAAAAACCAACAAAAACTAAAACAAAATATTAAAGATGAAATAAGTTAAAAAGTCAATAATTAAATATAAAGATTGAAAAAATTAAACAATGAAGTCGATTGAGTCTGTTGTCACGGCTAATTGAATTAGTGAAAAAAATTACTGAAAAAAATAAGAGTGTTTACGCAAGGGGGAGAGCATTGCTAATGAAACTAGCCAAAAAAATTAGGGTAAAAAAATACTAAATAAAGTTGATTGTGGCTCGAACCTAGGCCCTCTCTTTTATAATAATGAACTTATCAAGCACTACCACTTGAGCTATAATCAAATTTTGAAAAAAAATTCCATAAATTATTTATATATACATATATGTATATAGTAAGACATGCGGATATCCGAGGCCTTAATTTTGTCGGAGGCCTGAGGCAGTCGCCTCGTCGGCTACATGGTCTAGCCGGCCCTGTTCGTTTATAAAGACTAATGGATATAATTTCTCCACAAATTACACCCAAACCTATTGTTCACAAATGAATGAATGCCTCCTCTCTCTCTCTCTCTCTCTCTCTCTCTCTATATATATATATATATATAGCTCATATACAACTCTATAAATAATAACAATAATGATGATGATGAGAAAAATATTCCAAATAAAAATTGTCTTGTGATGTGAAATAAAATTTCCATTCGATTTCATATCATAATTCCGAGGAGAAAAGGAAAATCTCTAGTTATAAATTTTGACTAATAGAAAAAAGACAGGCCGCAACCTGTGATTATGATGCATGAATGACTTATTTCCCCGTGAAAAATTAAAAAGGAATTTTATCATTTATGTGTGAAAATTAGTTGGTTTTTATTTTATTTTATGAACCCCACTTAAAAGGGCATTTTATTTTTTGTTAATTATTATTTCCTTTTGTTGATTTGACATGTAAATTAGAGTTATTTGTTTTGAATGATCAATTCACTTGCTATTGATTAATTAAACATATTATTTCGCGATACAAGCCATGTGAACATAATTAATGTGCTTACAAAAAAACAAAAGCTATTTGAGCATTTTAAAATTTAAATTGTATCATACATGTGGGGGGGAGTGCCCACCTGATCTCAAGGATTAATATTGTGGCACTTGCCTCATAGATGCAAATTAATATTGTGTTTGTATTTGGCGATATTCTGATTATACCAAATACTAATGCTCATTATTTTTTATATCCAAACATGTCGAATAATTATAGTAATCATGAGTCGTGTGGGTAATGCCCTAGCCTATGCCCCCATATGCAAGATTGATTTTTTTTTCATTAGATTTTCCTCTGAATATCATGAACTCCAAGTCTCATAACTCGATACATGGTGTGTCATTGATCCGACATTTCATATTAATAATCTATTTTAATACACCAAATTAAAATAAGTGAATTGTTATTGCATATTAAGAGATTAATAATGGGGTGAATATAACATTTTTAACCTTTACTAGTATTCTACATGTGCGATGCACAGGATATCATATTTTAAAATTTTATAATATTGAGTAATTTAATATGATAATAATAATTGTACAATGAGACAATATATAGTTGTTAAAATATTTATGTTTGGATACAACATTATGACAAAAAATATGAATTCTAAAAATCACAATTTTCGGAGTACTTCTATTTTTTAGTAGGGGAAGGGAAGCGCGGTAGATCTTGAACTCAGAAAAATCTTGTCTATCCGGTTCGTGCCATATCTGCCATAATAGACCTAATGTGACACTCTGATCTATCACAATAAACCTAATGAGAACATGTGGCAAATGGGGTACTGTCCTAAGGGGTTGGCAAGAATTCCCCATTGAACTCGAAACGTCTTTCTTTTACAAAAGTGGTCTCAACAATTTGGATGTCCCCAATGGTTCTTGGAATATTTCTTTGCATATATACCATATTGTTAATTAATTTACAATTGAAAACATCATTGTCAAATTGTACAAATTATACAAAATATTTATAGTATCTATATTCTATAGGAAAAATGCCTAGTTGAGTCCCTATTTTTTTTTTTAAATTGAATCATTGTACCTTGTTGTCCTTAAGGCTCTAAATTTCTTCACGATATCCATAAACTTGCTTGAAGGGGCCAATTCTAAAAATTTTATAAGTACATAGATCCAAATATATTTTTTAGGTCAATATGAACTTAAGTCCTAAAATTTGGTCATTTCTAAAAATATCATACACTTAAAAAAATGCCGAAAAATAACTATTTTTAAAATTTTTGCAAAAATGTCATCAGACCCATTTTTTGGGATGAATTGGTGAATGGTTATATTGGAGTCGGTTGTGTAAAATGAGATATAAAATATTTTGTCCACCTCAGCAAAAACGATATTGTTTGGTAAATGATCTTAAGAAAATATAATATGTGTTCTTCGATTTATTGTCAAGAAAAGAACGATTCTTCTTTAATTTATTGCCCAATTTCTTATTTGATAGGTTGCCTGATTAGTTATTCCCTTTCACCACCGTCACTTGCTACAACCACCATCAACGGAGGAGCTACCACAACATATCTCATCATCGTCGTGTAAGATGCCATACTCCTCAATTCACAAACCATATCCATTCCGCAAGTTATAAGAGCTTTTTTTTTTTTGTCTCTCTCTCTCTCTCCCGCGTTCAAAACTTCAAATGTGGAAAGAGAATACGATTTTCTAAACTAAAATTGAACTCATTTTGTGCTTAATTTAATCATTTAATGTAAATATTGTAACTTTTTGTTTGATTTAATTGTTAAGAATATTATGCATGAATGAAGATGAAATGGATATTTAACAACCACATCATCTTTTGTTGAATGGATTTTTAATGGTGTTAAATCTCAAAAATGGAGCCTTAAATTGATTTTTTTTATCATTCAGGCATTGAATCGATGAAATCCATCTTTCGAGCTTGGGATTGATAATTTATATTCTTTTGGATACAAATATAACGATATATTTTCATGAATTAATAGAATGAACTATTTTATTATTAAATTATGTTCATGAGAATTTTAATACTTGTTTATATGTTTAAGCTTGACCAAATTAGAATTCTAATTCTCAATTATAAAAATAATATTTAACAATGTAAGAAAATTTAATACTATTTAAAGTCATGATTGGTAAATTTTTGTGATGATACAAAGACATATGACTAAACACATGATTTTTACTTAATATAAATTTCTATATTTTTTCTGTTAATTTATTTTTCTTCGAGATATAATATACATTATACTTATTGAATTAACTGACTAACTTCTACAAAATTACAAAACTTTATTTTTTTTATGCAAGTGAATCAACATTATTGATGGTGTTTGAATATTGCCAAAATGAAATTTTATATAAATAATATTTGTATAAATAAACACTACCAATAAAATCTGAAGTTTAAATATACGTATAAATTCAAGTTTAAAAAAGTCTACCATCAAATCTACTTTGGAAATAGACATTGTTGGTCCCGATGCGAGTATATGTCAGTTTAGAGGGGGGGTGAATAAACTGACTCAAAAACTTTAAACTGATTGTGAAATATATAGGGCCCTGACTCGCTTTAGACAATTTTATCTGTACACTGATCAGTTGAGTAAGAGAGAGCTCGATAAGAGCTTAGCTAATGAGCTGATCAGTTAAGACTGATAGCTTGAAAAATTAGCTTGTCAGTGCAGCTTGTGTGCTTATAGTGTGCAGTTTAGAAACATGCAAAGACTTAGAGAATAAAGTGCATCACACATAAGATTTATAGAGGTTCGAAGCTTCCTACTTCTACGTCCCCTCTTCCTTCCGCAGAAGGGCAATCCACTATGCAAGTGTAAAGTTTCTTTATTACAGTTACACAGTGAAGAATCATGTTGGACCTGAAAACGGCACCCTTCAAACCGAGCGTGGCCTCCTTTTTAACTATTGCTGTCTTGGAAGAACGGACCCGTCAGTACGCTCCTCCTTAGCCGGTTTCTAGGTCGACAGCTCACACTTACCGGTTCCAACTGCTGGCTGAGACTTTAGGTACTATTGCTCGTCTTTACAAGATTTTAGATCTCTCTCGATCTTCAAGAAGATAGTCTTGAATCTGTTATCAACCTGGAGTGCTCCTTCAACTTTGAGTTGGATGGTTGATCTTTAAAGAACTGAACTGAGAAGTTTTGCTCTGGCTGGAATTCTGCGTCAGCTAGCTGGCTTGCTTGGAACTTAAAGCACGCCTTCTCAGTTAGGACTTTTCGCACTTTAAGAGATTTAAGCTTTGAGTTGTGGGGAGAGAGAAAGAAGAGCTCGTTCTGCAAAATAGCAAGAGTTAGTTTTGTGCGTGTAAAGTCTTCTATTTGAATGAGATTTAATTTCTTATATAGATGAGTGATCTTTAGTGACCGTTGAGATTGGTAGATTAGTTAATTCCACCAACGACGGTTTAATGCTTGTAGCCATTGAAACATGAATAAACTTAGCCGTTGAATTTAATGGCCTCTGCTCCAAGATCATCAGGATCTTCCTGCGGCTGCTTGTCAGGATTCTCTAATAACTGCTTGTCGAAGATTAGTTATTACGGCTATCAGTTCGGGACTTCAGTTGATGGGGTCTCAGCTGCCTCGGCTTTTAGCTCTGAAATTATCCAGTTGGCAGTTCCTCAACTGCCTTATGCTTCAGTCCTGGAGTGTCTTGTATCAGCTGCCTTAGCTTTTAGCAGTTGGGCTTTTAGAGCTTTCAGCTCTAGTCTCCAGTTGGCTTCCAATCGAGCTTTTTTCTCCCAACTGACTGATCTCGGTCAGTTCAGTTTGGTCTTGAGCTTTCAAGCTGACTCTTTCCTCATCAGTCTCTCTTGGCTATCAGCTAAACTGATGGCTAACTCATCTGTTGACGTTTTCCAGTCTCTTCCTATCACAGCTTCCCTTAAGCTTTGAAGAGTGGATGTTTGACTAGTCCGGATACAGCATCTTTTTAAGTTGATTGACCATGCTTCAAGATGATTGTATTTTCGCTTCAGCTGAGCTGAGATTTGAAGTCTTATTTATTCATTGCTTCAACTTCCAGTCTGAATAACCTGCAATTTTTCAAATATCTTTTCCATATGTTTTGACATTTCATCAAAACCATTAGTTGGGCCATCTTGATAATTTTTCCTTTTTTGATGATGTCAAAACCAGTTAGTTCGATGGTAGAAAAACTGCATAAAGTTATCTTTCATAAACATCAGAGCTTGTATCAATTTTTGATATCATAGCTATCTTTTATATTTACCAATCTTTGGTATCAGAGCATATGTACCAATCTTTGGTATATGAGCATTTAAGAGCTATTTGATTGATGTTCATGAGTAATTATATTCAGATGAGTATTTAGATCTTAACGAGCTTATCTTTCAGGAAACAAGGCTTTTGCTCTCAAGAATGTTTAAGCCTTTAAGATAATTGGAGCTCGTTTTGCACAGCTTGAGAAAGTTTCTTTAGTTTTAACAAGGCTCAGTTCTGATTTTCATGCAACTTTAATTTATTTTTAGAGTGCGCATAGCATGGGTGTTAAAGTATATTTGCATGATCAAAGCATAATCAAAACATGTATGTATTATTGACAAAGAGCATGTTAAGAACTAATGAGTAAAGAAGATGAAGAATAAATTGAAAGTAAGAGAGAGAGAGAAAAAAAAATATCAAGAACTAATATTTTAGACTTCATTCTTCAGCTGGAACTGTTCACCGGTCAGTTCCGTCTTCTTTTGCTCGATTTTCCTTTCTCATATCTGCAGGAAGCAATGTCGGGTATGCTGTTGATACCCCATTGTTGCTGTTGCTCTAGTTGAGCATTCTCCCAAGTCCAAAACAGGATTTGAGCTTGCCATGTTTGTGGCTCAACCTAGACTTCCCCCTCATTCGCAGCTTCCCCCTGATAGGTAGCTTTACTTTGAAGTTGTACCTCTCTTTAGATCTCATCCCAAAGAGTGAAATCACCCTTGTCATGATTTCCATCATTTCTATTTCCATCATCATCTTTCTCTTCCCCCTTTTTGGCATTATCCAAAAGGGCTAGCTGGAGAAATTCATGAGATGGCAGGGACAATTGTGGCAAGAGAGAAAAAGAAATTGCCAACAAATTGTCATGGATTTGGGGAGCTTGGGGTGCAGAAACAGGAGTGGACAACCATGAAAAAGTCTCTTCTGGTAGCATCAGTTGGGCAAGGTCAGGGAGAGAGAAGGGATCTTGCCAGTAAGAAGAGGTTGATGCAGGGTGAAGGAGTGGCTCGTCCGCGCTGGTGAAGAGTGCATCCTCATGTAGAGGAGTATTGGAGGAGTTGGGGGACTCATTGTCCAGAAGGGGTGCGTCATGAGGCACCGAGCATTGACACTACTTAATCATGGAATCCATGATTTCGGAAACTGTTGGAGGAGTGCTGAGTGGATGATTCATCCAGCTTCTGCTTCAGTTGCCTTCCGCAATCCAAAATGAGTCTTCTTTCTTCCTGTCCAGTCGCAGCATGGTGGCGTCGTCCACCTGGAATCTCCAGAAATGATATTGAAGATATCTGCTGAGCTGCTTGAAGAGGTCAGGGTTGAGTTCTCCAATGAGACCAAAGCAATCTTTCAGCTGATGGTCAAGGCTTGCGAAAAAGCCTTTTTCCAGAATCGTTAGGTCAGCGATGTAAGGAGGCTTGCTGTTTGCAGGTGTAGTCGACTCATCACTCATGTAAGTGAAGGAGTCACTATTAGTTGTGAACTGATCTGCTTCTGCTGGAGGATCAGCTACGAGGAGCAACTCTTTTTCTCTAGCTGAGATGTGGTCCTCCATAGGTCTCAACTTCCTTGGGTGATTAGATCTGCCGCATTGCTTCATGTTTACGTAAACAGTTGGAAGGAGATCTCGTTTGTCTAAGAATGTTCCACCAGGTAGGACTGCGTCAACTTGCTCCTAGATGAGGTAGCTGAGGCGATTGGCGAACCCTACTTTGGCCTTGAAAGAGCTAGTGTGTGGGTTGATCTTTGTAAGCTTCACATGTTGTTGAAGCTGCACCAAAATGAAGGATGCCCGGTCAACCTTGTATCCAAACTATAAGGCTGCTAATAGATGGGCATTATCCTCAGTGAACTGTGCGTTGGTGATACTTTCACGAAGGATATGTACCACAATGTCTAAGATTTGGACAATGGTTGGATATAGACTGTCCTTGAGATTATTTGACATGTCTCTATGATTTATCTTTAGCTGCTTCCAGCAGTTCCAAAGTACCATCCTATTGGGAAGCACAAGTTCCTCTACCTGTGGGCTGTCTCCAGAGAGCTGGAACATTGTCATCAACATAGCTTTGTTAATGAGAATGCGTTGATGCTAGACAACATACATGATGTTGTTTCTATGTATCTCTACATTGTAGTAGAACTCTGTTACGTGCGAGAGATATCGTCGGTGGGGCTTTATCTGTGTGAATGAAAGTAGCCCGTATGTCTCAAGGGATTAGAAGATCATGCCTGTCTCCTCTGTGCCAATGCGAGCTTCAAGGAGCTCTTGGTTAAGATACTTATCCTTTCTGATCTTCTTTAGAAGAAGCTGTAAGTTCATCATGTGGAATGGATGAGCCATTTCTGTAAGGATGAACAATGTTGGTTAAGAAAGGAGTATGGATAAGTATAAGAGACGATAGGGAGAAAGATGGTTTTTAGAGTGAGTACTTCACTTCATCTTCTCCACTGCTTATAAAGCAGTATTTTTTACATGCATTTAACCATGGCAATCGAGTGCCTCTGGTTAATTCAGCTATTTGATTTGATAGAAAATCAACTGAATAAATGATGCATATATCTCAGCCGTCCATTTAGATTTTTCACTTTTGATCTAGTGGATGAGATCTGAGGGTTTTTGAAATCTGGATAGTTTGCATAAATAGCAGAATATTGAAAGTTGTTTTTTCTATTTTAATGCAAGACAGAGTAACTTTAATGGTAACTCAGATGAATAGTGTGCTTATTTTGAAATGTCTATCATAACTATTCAAAAATAATCTTTGAGGAATAGAGAGAAGAGAAGCTTATCGAGTAAGAATGGCATGTAACTGTTGAGAGATTGAGCTCTAGGCATCGGTTTCTTGTAGAACTAATGATGTCGCCTTTAAACTAATTGATCAGTTGCTGATTGATTCTGTCATCACTTTCTTCTTCTTAAGTGGTTACACTGGACTTGCTTCTTTATCTTCGCTAGAGCTGGGTGACCTTTTTCTTTTTGAAGCTAGACTGGAAATGTCCGTTGAAGGATCAGGTCTGGCTACATTCTCAGCTTGCTGAAGTTGATTAAGAGCAACTTTTGAGTGAGTCAGATTTAAAGTGGTCAGCTCTGGAATTCCTCTGCTGGGTGAGCTGGATTGACTGAGAGTCAGTTTTGTAGCTCTTGAGCTTGACTTGATAAGAGGAGTGACATAGCTTTTAGACAAGAGATCTAGTGATGTGGCAGTATCTTCAACGTCTTTGTCTTTTCTTTGTCTAAGCCTTTGATTCCTCAGGGTTACTACAAGTTGAGTGTGTGTTAGATCCTCATCTTTCCTCTCAGTGGCAGCTTCAGCTTGTAAGGATACCTTATCTGACTAAATTGGTTCATTATCAAAATTCAGTTTGCGGCATCGGAGATCGGCTTGTTAATTATGGAGCTGCTTAGCAGTTGTAGCTCCCTGCGATCTCAAGCTTGCTTGAATGTCAGCTAGCATGGCTTTAGCTGGAATTTGATTATCAAGTCGATGCTTCATAATGCGCTGAACTTGCACAATGGTTGGAGGAAATGGATTTGAAGCTCCAATCCATTTGATACTCCAAGTTTCTTCTCATTGCCAAAAGCTCATGCCATGAAAGGCATTTAGCAAGAAATGGGACTGGATTAACATCGAATGTCTCCAGTTGTACTAATAGAAGTACTGGTGTAGTTGTTTAAACAACTGATTGTCTTGCTTGGAAACATAGCAGAAGTGTGTGAGAATGAGATTTTTCATATCCTTCTGAGCATTCTTGACTGCATATTCACTATTGTAGAAAGTGCGAATGTTGTCTTCAGTCAGTTAGAGAGGAGGGCAAGTTCTCCTGAAGTAGTCAGCTCCATAGTTTGTATGAGGGGTTCCAATGAATGGAATGAGCTCATCTGAATCAGAGCAGGGCTTGAAGTTAATTGATGATCCGTTCTTGGATTGTGGAGAAGGAACTTCGTTAGCAGTTGAGCTGCTTGAAATTGCATTGCTGGTTTTGGCTTTGGATCTCCTTTTCTTCTTGAGTGACTGAAGATGAACTATCCATTTCTTAGGAATCTAGTCAGATATGAGTACTGGTAGTGCGTCATCATTTGGAAGATGCAGCATATCTTCCAGAAGCTTACTCATTCTTAGAACATGTCCCACATTGGACTCAAATTTGCCAGTCTTCTTTGAGTCGGCAACTTTGATGACTTGATGCTTGGATTAGGTGAATATGAATTTTGCCCAATATGCTTTCAATCCTTCAACAAGGTTTATCATTACTTTGTATCTTTCTTGAGTTAATTGACTCAAGCTTCTAATGACGCCGAACATCATCTTGTTCGTGATATCGAGTATTACTCCATACTCGGGCTTTAGATTAGTTTTAGCTGTGGTAAAACTGAATTGTTTGTTGTAAGTTGAAGCTCGTCATTCTTTCTAGTATGGTTCAGCTGAATCCTTCAGATCTTGAACCTTGAACCCTTTTCTGGGAAGTTGAAAGATTTCTACAATCTTTCTTTTAGTGATTTGAAGTTTGTGCCCTTGAACCACTAAGGATATAACATTTCTATCTGCAGATATCTTTGCTTGAAGCAAGAATTCACTCGCCAAGTCTTGTCTAAAGAATCTTGGTGGAGTTTCTAGGTAATGTAGAATTTCGTTCTTGTGAAGATTGACCAGAAGAAATAAGTTATTTATTCTTTAAGAATCACCTGGAATTTCTTTCTCTCCAGGAATTTGTCTCTCAACATTTGCTCTTTGAAGGAAGGTAGAGCTTTTGATAATTCGGCTATTCTTTTAGAAATTCTAGGTAGAATTTGATTTTAAGATTAGAGACAGAGAAAAATATTCTTTTGAGGATGAGTGAGTAGAGTATTTTGAAATGTTGGAGCAAGGGGGTTTTTATGAGTGAGAAGAGAGACTCATAAATTTGTTGGTTGAAAGAATTTAATGCCCCTTATCGTTTTTGGTTGTTGGTTTTGTGCTTTGGACCAACAGTCAAAAATTTAAAATAAATGTTGATCTGTCATTTATTTTGCAAATAAAAAATTTATTTCTTGAAAAGAAATTTTGAATACACTGAATCACAAGATAATAACTAAAGAGTTTTGAATCAGTTTAGCTTGATCCGACTCTTAGTCTTTCTTGTATTCAGTCATTCTCCTCTTGGCAGCAGACACAGTGGGGCTACTGCCCTCTTCATCAGAGCTAGAAGACTCACCATCAGTTGATTGAAGTCCTGCATGAGTTTGAAGCTTTTTGATCAGCTTCTCGTGTCTCCTCACTTGCTGTTGCAGTCTCTGGATTAGCTCTTCATGTTGAGCTATGATTTGGCCTTCAGGACTTCTTAACTGATCATCAGCTAAAATTCTTCCAGCTGGACTGGACTGATCAGTTGCAATGGTCAGTTCTAGGTCTTTTCCTCTGGATGATACTTCATCACCTCTTTCAGCAATCTCCAGTTTCTCACATGGAATTGTTTTGGACTGCTCTGCTGCTTGCTCTGCTGTTTAGCCACCAGTTGATCTGCATCTCCCAGATCAATAGTATCATTATGGCTCGACACAGGGGGAGTTCAAGATCAGCTTGAACTTGAGCTTGGAGTGCTATCTGGATAGGATCAGCAAAGATCACTGTGTCTCATACTCCTGGTTGAACTTTCAGCTGATCTGCTTGATCAATTTGATTTTTAGCAATTATTTGATCCTCAACTGGTGGGGAGGTGGGCTCAATTACGGCATCAATAGTTTCTTCAGGGAGAGCTGAGGGTTCAACTGGTTTCTCAGCTTGTCGAACCGGTGACTTGAGTGACTCATCAAGCTCCTCATCACTTGCAGTTCTGGCATCAGCAGTTCTTTCTTCTTCTTGCTTGTCAGGAGAATCAAGTATGATATTAATTTCACATTCTTCAGTTTGTGGAGGATTTTCAGACTGCAAATCTCTTGCTGTTTCATCGATGATTTCATCCATTGGAATCTCTCTTTCTTTATGAAACGAGCTTCCAGCTTGATCTATTGACTGATTTTTCATCAGTTCTTCAAAAAGTAATCTTTGCTTTGTTCTGATGTTCTTCCACTTCTTCTCTTCATTCTCATCAGTATAATTGAGAAGCTGAATTCATTTTAGCTTGTTTACTTCTTCGACAACCTCGAACATTGATCCCTTTGATGGGTCTGAGCATTGCTTACAAAGATGGAGTTATTGTTTGAGCTCGTTTCTTTTTGTTGCTCAAGCATTCTTGGTACTCGTCCATTGTGAGCTCCATTCTTCTTCTCGCTTTCAGAAGCTCATCCCATGAAATGCCATGAGCATGAAAAATGAGTCAGCTAAGTAGACATGCCTCCAGAGAAACCAGTAGATGCATCTTAGCAGAGTATTGTAAGGTTTTTCATATCCAGTCAGCTCTTCAGCAAAGTATTGAGTTGTATATTGACTGGTTTGCTCTTCTGCCCACTTCTGGATGCTTTCCCCTTTTGAGTAAGCATTGATGTTCCCTTCCGTTCGAGGCATGAGGGGCAGACAAACTGGAAGTAATCTGCACATGCTCCTTTGTGTGGTATCCCTCGAGCAGGGATGATGTCCCTTGGATTTTTACATAGTCCAAGGTCTGCAAGAGATGTGTGTCCGAGATCCTCGATAGTGGCTTTTGTTGGAATTGAGGGATCTGGGATTGCACTCTGAGCTCTTTTGCTCCTTGTCTGTGATTGTTGAGCCTTTTTCTTTCTGAGTTGATCAGTTAACTTTTGAACTAATCTAGTGATAGGCCTTCATACTGAAGTCTCCTGCTTTGATGATTCTTCTGTATCTATGTTTTCTCTGACTTGATTTGTTGATAATTCAACGTGAGCTGATGAGTAGGTTTCTGTGATGACTCTGCTTGTTCTTCTGACTAATGGCTGAGATGATGATTCGACTTCAGTTGATTGGAATATTGATCTGGCATCAACTATCCTGAGAGGTCGAACATTTAGCGGTGTGCTGAATTTTTGTGCTATAGGAATGTCGTCCTCGGAGTCTGTAGATGATTCTTTAGAATTATCATCAGTTACTGCTTCCTTGTCTTTTCCTTTAGGAGCAGCTTTCTTTTTGGACTGTGCAGTTTGTTGAGATGCAGACTCTTTGATTGAGATTGACTTGGCTCGCAGTTTTGGGATGTAATCAAGCTTTGTGATAGTTGTGACAATTATCTCTTCCTTCATCAGCTCCGGTAGTTGCTTTTCCAGGATGATATTGATTCGGTGAACAAATCTCTTTAGTTGTCCAAAGAAGAACTTTGCCCAGTTGATTTTTATCTGGTACATAATTATAGCGCAAATTTGATACTTGGGCTCTGACATTTCTGACCAGCTTCCAGCAGTTCCAACTATCATTTTGGAAGCTATTGATCCCAATACCTGGTATTCTTCCTTGAACTGAGAGATGTAGTGATTCTTCTTGAACCGGGTAGTTACATCCTCTCGTTTCCATAGATTGTAGTCACTCTCAGAATCGGAATGAATATCTTCAAGATTTGACCCACTGGTTGGAAGTTTGAACATTTCTCTAAGTGTCTTAGCCATCACAGTAAACTCCTATCCTCTCACCTTGGTAGTGAATGAGTCTTCTCTGTCGTATCCATCTGAGTTGAGGTAGAACTCAGCTACGACTTCCGGATAGATGCGAGAATGAGCAACTTCAAGGTATACTTGTAGCTGAGCATCATACAGCCTAGCAATAATTTCTCCACTAAGCTCTGAGTTTTGACAATTTTTGGAGAATACAGTTGGCTCGAAAAACCTATCCTTGACCAGCTTATCACAGAAGACAGATGAGTCTTCTCCTGTTGAACGAAAGTTGAATTCTCTGCGATCACGACGATCTGAATTTTGGGCTATGTGTTTTTGTTGGAAACCTTTTGAGAGGGGAAGAGCTTACGAGTATTGGATAGCTTAACTTTTGGTGGAATGAAGAGGCTTCGAAAACAAGGAGTCGAAGGGAGATGTTGAAGGGTAATGTTGAAAGTTCAGTCAGGCTATTTATGAGGAGAGATGATCTTGATCCAACGGTCAGAAAAGTTGGTTTCAATTGGCTTGAACGGCTTTGATATATTGGTACTGAAGGGTCAGCTAAAAAGTCATTCAAAACTATCCATCCAGAATTAATGAGGAGAGAGAGAGAGTGGGTCCAACGGTAATATTAAAATGACACGTCATTTTACCGTTCAGTAATAAATTCAAATTGAACTTATCTGATTATAGCTCTCCTTCAGTCTCCATGTGGTGTTGAGCTGCTGACGTCATCAGTTGGCCTCGTCTGTTGATGACTGATGATCTTTTTTGCTTGGATTGATCACTTCCAGCTGGAGTCCCTTTAGTTTTGACTTCTGTCTTTTCGTCAGCTTGAGTTGTCCTCTCAGCTTTGCTCCGTACAGCTTTTTCAGCTGCTTCTTTCAGCTGAAGCTCTGCCTTCTTCAGTCAGTTTTGAATTCAACTGCTCTCATCAGTTGAACATGACTGGTTGCGAACTGATGCCTTCTGCGATCAGTTTACTCATCTTCTTTCTTCAGCTTTCATTTAGCCTTTTGCCATTTCTTCATAACTGATTTCGGCTTATCAGTTGAACCTTCATAGCTTAGCAAACTGATGCCATTTTGATTTAGTTCTCTTCTTCAGCTAGAGTGTTCTTTTTCACTTCTTTTCTTAGCAGATCATCATCCTCCTTTGAAGCTAGTTCAAGCAATCCTAATTGGATGCATAACTCCACAAATCTAGCTTCTGGCAATGGCTTGGTGAAGATGTCAGCTATCTAGTTTCTGGCAATGTCTTGGTGATCTCTAATGAAGTGATGCTTGATATCAATGTGATTTGTCCTTAAATGCAATACTGGATTTTGAGATATTGCAATAGCACTATTGTTATCACAGTAGATTGGCACTTCTTCAGTCTTCACCTTATAATCCTTTAGTTGTTGCTTCATCCAAAAGATTTGCGCACAACAGCTTCCAGCAGCTACATACTCGGCTTCAGTTGTTGATGTGGCAACTGAATACTGCTTCTTGCTAAATCAGGATATCAGTTTGTTTCCTAGAAACTGACATGTTCCACTGGTGCTTTTTCTGTCGATCTTGCTTTCTCCGAAGTCTGAGTCTGAATATCCAGTTAGACTCAAGCTATCATTCTGGGATACCATACTCTAAGATTTGTAGTTCCTTTAAGGTACTTCATTATCCTCTTTGCTGCTTCGAAATGGTTTTTCTTCAGATTGGCTTGGAACCTTGCACACAGTCTGACTGAATAGGAGATGTCTGGTCGGTTGGCAGTTAGGTAGAGAAGGGATCCTATGATTCCTCTGTAGTGCGTCTAGCTGACTGATTCTCCTTCTTCATCAAGGGTCAGCTGCACTGATGTGTTCATTAGAATCTTGAGAGTTTTTCCATTATCAGTTCCAAACTTCTTGACAAGCTCTTTGGTATACTTAGCTTGACTGATGAAGATTTCATATTCCAGTTGCTTCACTTAGAGTCCTAGGAAGAAAGTCATTTATCCCATCATGCTCATCTCGAATTCGCTTTGCATCAGTTGAGTGAATCGAGTGCAAAGATCTTTACTCTTTGATCCAAAAATTATGGCATCCACATAGATTTGGACCATCAAGATCTCAGCTGATCATTCTATTCTGAATAGAGTACGATCAATGACTCCCTTTTGAAACCCATTCTTTAGCAAGAATATTGTAAGGGTTTCATACCAAACTCTTGGTGTCTGCTTCAGGCCGTATAGAGCCTTTCTCAGCTCATAGACTTTATCTCCAATTTCAAAGCCTGGAGGTTGCTCAACATAAACATCCTCCTTGAGCATCCCTTGCAAGAATGCGCTTTTCACGTCCATTTGATAGACTATGAAATTGTTGTGAGCTACATAAGTGAGGAACAATTTGATGGCCTCCAATCTTGCAACTGGTGCGAATGTCTTATCAAAGTTGATTCCTTCACTTTGAGAGTATCCTTTGGCTACCAGTCTGGCCTTGTTCCTTGTGATCACGCCCTGTTCATCTAGTTTGTTGTGAAAGGCCCACTTAGTTCGAATGACTTTTTAGGTTTTCGGCCTATGGACAATAAACTAGACATCATTTCTTGTGAACTGGTTTAGCTCTTCTTACATCGCAATAATCCAGTTTGAATCTTCAAGTGCTTCCTTGATGTTGGCTAGTTCTATTTGTGAGATAAAGCATGTGAAGAGAGCATGCTCAGTTGAACCTCTGGTTTGGACTCTGCTTCTTGGGTTGTCAACAATTTTGTCGACTAGATGACTTTGGAGCCATTTGGGTATGGTGGCTTCTGCTGTGCCTTCAGCTGATTTTTCAGTTGCTCCTTCAACTGGTCCTTCAGCTGTTTCTTCAGCTGCTTCATCAGCTGCTGCATTGGCTCCAGTTTGCTCATCAACTCCATTGATTCTTTCTCCTATCTCAGTTATGGGGTTTGAGGTCTTAACACAGATTGTGTCCTCATTGACCAAGTTGTCTTCAACTGGTCTAGAATCAGTTTCAATGCCATCTTCTAGTGAAGCTTCAAACTGCTCTGGAATAATGTGATCAACATAGTCCAGCAAGTTTTCACTAGGCAATGCTTGTACTGATATACAGTTTTTCTCCTTATTCCTGTACCCATCAGCAAGCTCATCAAATACCACATGACATGTTACTTCCACAATTAGTGTTCTTTTATTGAACACTCTATAAGCTTGTGAATGAGGGGCATTGTAGCCGAGAAAGATCATCTCATCAGCTTTGGCACTGAAAGCTTTCAGCTGAGATTTGCCATTATTGTGGATGTAATATTTGCAGCCAAATATCTTAAAGTAAGATATAGAAGGCTTACGACCCTTAAACATCTCGTAGGGTATTTTGTCATGAGTGATGACTATGGCACTTCTGTTCTGAGTATGGCAGGTTGTGTTAACTGCCTTGGCCCAGTAACTTTTAGCTATGTTGGCATCCGCTATCATTGCTCGAACTGCCTTCTTGAGCATGCGATTTCTCCTTTCTGCTACGCCATTCTGTTGGGGAGTCCTTGCAGCTGAACTGATTTTCCCTTGTCAGTTTGCAACCTTCTGATCAACGTTGATAGCTTTTCAAAAGTCTCATCCTTACTTCTCAGAAACTCTACCCAGGTATATCTTGAGTAGTCATCTACTACTACAAGAGTAAATTTCTTGCCTCTGGGGGTTGGTGGTTTCACTAATCCAAATAGGTCCATGTGTAGCAATTGAAGGATGTTAGTTGTTCTTTGAGAATGGCTTTTATTTTTGAATGAAGACTTTGCTTGCTTCCCTTTCTGGCACGGTCCGCAGACGCCAGTTTTCTTGTAGATCTCCTTGGAAAGTCCATCAAATAGCTTTTTCTTAGCCAAATAGTTGATTGTTTTGAAGTTAAGGTGGTTTAGTCGTCAATGCCATAGCCAGCTTGCTTCCGTTGATCCTTTGGAGAGAAAGCAAGCTTCTCCATATCCAGTTGACCAGTCAACTACATACATGTTGCCCTTTCTTATTTCAGTCAGGAGTATGGCTCCAGTTGACTTGTCTCTGATATCACACGAGCTATTGCTGAAGTCGACTGAGTACCCATTGCCACAAAGCTGGCTGATGCTTAGCAGCTTGTGCTTCAGTCCTTCAACATGTGACACACCATTGATGACAACTTTTTCTTTGACAACGAACCCTTCTCCAATGGTTCGGCTCTTTAAGTTGTCTCCAAAAGTGACTAGTGGTCCTTTAACCCTCTTTATAACCATCGAGATCATTTTTATCTCCGGTCATATGCTTGGAGCATCCGCTATCCAGATACCAAGTATATTTGCTCTTTTTCTTAGATAGGATGCGCTTTTCCTGCAAAATAAAAATTAGTTTTTAGGTACCCGCATAATATCGGGTCCTGAGAGGTTAATCAAGTACTTGGGAATCCACATACACTACACTTTTAACTTTCCTTGGTTAAGAGATCCTTCAGAGTTTGATCTCTTGATCAATTTTGGACTCTTTGTAACTCTTCGGCTGAGAGTTGGGTCCATTGATCTATACCTCCGATGAGTGTTAGGATAAAAGACTTCAACTAATATCCACTCATCTTGTGACCTTGTTGCTTCTTGTCTTGGCCAGGTTTTGATGGGCATGTGACTCTGAGCTTTTTGGCCTTTGTGAGATGGCCGTTTTCCAAACTAGTTATGATTGGGATTGATTATTGGTTCATCCCTTGAGTTTAAGTACTCATCATACCGGGTTGCAAGGTCACTTGGAGTGAATTCTTCTAGAGAGATTGGATTATGCTATCGTGCATAATACAGTCTTGTATGCACATTTCTCTTGGGATTAGTGGAACTCCCAGGTTGATGCACGATTGGCCTTTGATGGTAGGCCTGTCTGGAGGAAGTTGTAGCTCTTTGTTGAGCTGAGGGCATGTTTTGAACTGACGGCCTTTTCTGATGGACTGGCCTTGAGTAAGCTTCAGGTCTCGGTTGAGTTGATAACCTGGAGTGGAATGGAGGTCTTTGTTGAAAGTTTGGCCTTGAATGAGCTTTTGATTTTAATCGAGTTGAGGATCTAGGTTGATAGACTGGTCTTTGTTGAACTGATGGATTTGGCTGAGTAGTAAGTCTTCTAAAGACTAATTGTCTTTGAGTCGATTTTCTCGACTGATCTGTCTGATCTTTGGGCTGAGCTTGAGGAGTTTCCAAGATACCTTTATCTTTTAACTTCTCAGCTGAGGGTGATTAATCTGGTCTTGTGAATCCTTTTAGGATTCTAGATTCAAAGCTTTGAGCTACTGCCTTGCCCTTCTCGGCGACAGTGTACTTGCTATATCCCAGCCCTGGACTCCCAGCTTCAACTCTCTGATGACTCAGAATTTCATCTAGAGTCTGGGATCCCTTCTTGAATTTGAGGGTTAGTTACTCATTTTCAAGGATTTCTAGCTTAAGCTGCTCATTCTCAGCTTTCAGTTCAGCATTTCTCAGCCTCAGCTGATCCATATCAGTTGACTGAGCTTCTGGACTTTTCAGTCTCTCATTTTCATGGCTCAGTTCTTCAACTTTGCTTCTTAGCTCATCATTCTCACTCTTCAGTTCAATATGCATGCTTAATACATAAGCTAATTGATCTTCTAAGATTCTTAACTATTCATCCAGTTCATTTCTAGAGATCGAAGCGTCATGTATGTGATAGAAGGAGGTTATAGAATCAGACATACTAACCTCTTCATCCTTGTCGGCCATGAGGCAAAGCAGGGCTTCATCATTTGAGTTGTATCCATCTGAGTCGATTTCAGATGGGTAGTCTGAATTATCGAGCATGACATTTTCGGAATTAGCAACCATTGATTTCCTCTTGAAGAAGCTTCTCCTTACTTTGGCCTTCTTGTCTTCAGAGAGCTCGGAACACTCATATCTGTAGTGCCCTTGTTTGTGCCAGTGGGAGCATTTCTCTATGTTTCAGTTAGCCACCCTGAATTGTTCAGCTGATCATTCAGCTGGTTGCTGGCTTTTTTCTTCTTTAGCAGCATCATCAGCTTAGGGTTGAGCTGATCGTTAATCTCTGACTTTCCTCAGCTTTTCCAGCAATCTTGTCATTGACTGGATTTGCTCATTTATATCTTCAGTCAGGATCTCCTTTTAGTCGATTGACTCCCTTTTTCGATCAATCACCGATCCCCTTGGATTTTCTCTAGCAGGTGAGCCTCTTGGTTGGAAGTTATTTCTTCCACGGGCTTCTCTGAACTAATTTCTTTCAGCATAGAAAGAAGCATCATGAGATGAAGAAGTGGATGTTTCTCTCTTTCGGTTCAGGCTGTATTTATAAGCCTTGAGATATCCAAATAACTCTCTTGGTGTAATGCTATTTAAGTCCATTGACTCTTTAATAGCAATTACTTTCATATCCCACTCGTCTGTGAGATTGTCAAGAACTTTTGAGTTCATCTCACTGTTGGGATAGTTTATTCCCAGATTGTTCATCTCACTTATTATGCCAAGAAATCTTATTTCTAGGCTCGAGATGCTTTCTTCCGGCTGCATTTTGAAAGACTCATACTTGCCCACTGCTAGCAGGAGCTTGTTTCCTTTGATGGCTTTGGACTCCTTGCACAGATTGGCTAGCAAGTCTCAAATCTCCTTTATTGTTCTGCAGTTCTTTGTGTCTTTCATGCGATTCTCATCTAGAGTTTGAAATAGTGCTGCTTGAGCAACAAACTCTAGGTTCTTCAACTCCTTCTCTTCACATGTGAGAAGATGAGTTGGTTTTGGGATCCTTGCCGGTTGGTTGACATCCACAACATAGGCTTCGTTGTCCATCATTATAATGATTGGACCATCTTCCATTACTTCCCACATGTTCTCGTGGATTGAGCATAGATGAGCTTTCATCCTTCTGCTCTAATTGTCATAATTCTCAACTAAAAAGAGAGGTAACTTATGGTTTTCCATAGCTTAAAATGTTAGCACAGATAAATAGATCTGATTCAAATGATCTGCAAAAATGGTTGATCCTTAGAATCAACCACTCTGATACCACTTGTTGGTCCCGGTGCGAATATATGTCAGTTTAGAGGGGGGTGAATAAACCTCAAAAACTTTAAACTGATTGCGGAATATATAGGGCCCTGACTCAATTTAGACAATTTTATTTGTGCATTGATCAGTTGAGTAAGAGAGAGCTTGACAAGAGCTTAGCTAATGAGCTAATCGGTTAAGACTGATAGCTTGAAGCCTTAGCTTGTTAGTGCAGTTTGTGTGCTTATAGTGTGCAGTTTAGAAACATACAAAAACTTAGAGCATAAAGTACAACACACACAAGATTTATAGAGATTCGAAGCTTCCTGCTTCTACGTCCTCTCTTCCTTCCGCAGAAGGGCAATCCACTATGCAAGTGTAAAATTTTTTTATTATAGTTACACAGAGAAGAATCCTGTTGGACCTGAAAATGACACCCTTCAAACCGAGCGTGGCCTCCTTTTCAACTATTGCTGTCTTGGAAGAACGGACCCGTCAGTACGCTCCTCCTTAGCCGGTTTCTAGGTCGACAGCTTACACTTACCGGTTCCAACTGCTGGCTGAGACTTTAGGTACTATTGCCCGTCTTTACAAGATTTTAGATCTCTCTCGATCTTCAAGAAGATAGTCTTGAATCTGTTATCAACCTGGAGTGCTCCTTCAACTTTGAGTTGGATGGTTGATCTTTGAAGAACTGAACTGAGAAGTTTTGCTCTGGCTGGAATTTTGCGTCAGCTAGCTGGCTTGCTTGGAACTTGAAGCTCGCCTTCTCAGTTGGGACTTTTAGCACTTTAAGAGATTTAAGCTTTAAGCTGTGGGGAGGGAGAAAGAAGAGCTCGTTCTGCAAAATAGCAAGAGTTAGTTTTGTGTGTGTAAAGTCTTCTATTTGAATGAGATTCACTTTCTTATATAGATGAGTGATCTTTAGTGACCGTTGAGATTGGTAGATTAGTTGATTCCACCAACGATGGTTTAATGCTTGTTGCTGTTGAAACATGAATGAACTTAGCTGTTGAATTTAATGGCCTCTGCTCCAAGATCGTTAGGATCTTTCTGCGACTGCTTGTCAGGATTCTCTAATAACTGCTTGTCGGAGATTAGTTATTACGGCTATCAGTTCTGGACTTCAGCTAATGGGGTCTCAGCTGCCTCGGCTTTCATTTCTAAAATTGTCCAGTTGGCAGTTCCTCAGCTGTCTTATGCTTCAGCCCTGGAGTGCCTTGTATCAGCTGCCTTAGCTTTTAGCAGCTGGGCTTTTAGAGCATTCAGCTCTAGTCTCCAGTCGGCTTCTAGTCGAGCTTTCTTCTCCCAACTGACTGATCTCGGTCAATTCAGTTTGGTCTTGAGCTTTCAAGCTGACTCTTTCCTCATTAGTCTCTCTTGGCTATCAGCTGAACTGATGGCTAACTCATCTGTTGACGCTTTCCAGTCTCTTCCTATCACAACTTCCCTTGAGCTTTGAAGAGTGGATCTTTGACTGGTCCAGATGCAACATCCTTTTAAGTTGGTTGAACATGCTTCAAAGTGATTGTATTTTCGCTTCAGCTGAGCTGAGATTTGAAGTCTTATTTAGTCATTGCTTCAACTATCAGTCTGAATAACCTGCAGTTTTTCAAATATCTTTTCCATATGTTTTGACATTTCATCAAAACCATTAGTTGGATCATCTTGATAATTTTTCCCAACAGGTATATTTTGTACATTTGCTAATAAAAACATGGACAAAAATGTCTGAAGATTTAATAAGCATGCATGTATTATTTTGCAGGTAGTTAATGACACTTAGAATGAAACTCAAATTATCTTCGATTAATTTCTAGTTGGTTGTAGTTGATGATCTTGTTGACTTACTTATGTTTATATTTAGCGTACCTCTTTACCTCCTCTGATTGCTTTTAAATGATTTTCTCCACCTTTGGTTATACATATGTGTGTGTGTGTGTGTGTGTGTGTGTGTGTGTGTGTGTGTGTGTGTGTGTGTGTGTATAATATGTGTAAAATAATCATATTAAAGTGAATGAAAAAGGTACAAAAGCACACTTAACAAATATTGTACTTGATAGTGTAAGGGATGTAGTGCATTAAAAAAATTAATATTTATTAAATAGTCATTTGTTTAAGCTCAATATAACCCAAAAATATCGATTTTGTTATCTATTCCAGAAAAAAAATGGTTGAATTAAATTAAATGGTACATGATGCAAATCTTGTGAAATAAAGCCCATAAATTTCTTAGGACAATGAACCAAAATATATGTGTAGGTTATCGAATACAATTAAAAGTCATATTGCGATTGCAAATTTACTAAACTATTGTGTTAATAGATTCAATTAACCCTAATAATAATTGTATTTTTAATTAAATTAAGTAACTCATATGTTCTTAGCTATAGTTAGATGTGGTAAACATTCCAGAATCATCGATTAAAATCGTAACCGAAAGTGGCAGTTCCAGAACCGGCCATGGTTCCTAACTATAACCTGAATCGTGTTCCGGCGGTGTGGTTCCAATTCCAAAAATAATATGAGATTTTCATAATGAGATATTATTAGAAAGAGAACTTTGTGAAATGATAACCAAAGACCAATATTCTTTTATAAGAAAAATCTATCACATCGACTTTGATATGAAACGAATGTGGGAAAAAAATTATGTACCAACTCTCAACTTTTAAGTTTCAACTTTTAAACCAAATGTCACACATCGATTTTTTTATCAAAGGTAATGATTTGGTTTATCCTATAAAATTATATTAGATCATTAGTTATCATAGCACTAATTTATCTTAATAGAAATTCCATTATTTGTTAGGATTCCTAATTCCTAATTTATGGGTACATCTACTCTATAAGAATAATTTATTTTTATGATTCGCAATGAACTATATAACTAACCTTGGAAGAACCGGCGGTTCCCGATTCCGAAATTGTATTGTAATCATGCTTTGACAGTGCGATTCCGGAATTGAAACTGTTGCCACCTCTAGCTAGAGTACTCTGCCATGGACGCTCACCATATTTCTACCAATCACAAAATATAGAGATTTAATTATTTGTCAAAAAAATTGTATAGTCTAAGTAGAATAATAAGAGTTGTTGATCGAGAAAAAAATAAGTTTAGAATTGGAATCAAAATGGCCACAACCACGCATAAGCCACCCAATCATCGACGTCCAATTATTTAATAGTTTAAATAGAACACAGTTGACAAATCACATGCATTTTACAAATTAAACACAACCCGCATTAAAATAGTTTTTAATTATCGTAAATATATAATTTAGTTTAGTTGACTTAGAGATTTATATTTTGTGAATAGTTTCAACGATGAATATGAACTTTGAAATACTAATCCTAAACATAAGTGTAGTTATATAGTTCATTGCGAATTATTATAATTTATCATTAAGGTTTGGTGAATTTGTGATACTACAAACATATCATACTCAATTAGAATATTATATATTGTAAACATTTGACATAAAATGAAATAAATAAATATGAGCATCTCATTAAAATAAAACTTGTCAAAAATTTTGAACTAATTAAACTTATTCTCCCCATCCCAATTATATGGTCCTTATTACTATTTTGAAGTGTCCCAATTATACAATCTCATTACTATAATTAATATTATTTTTCATAGTAATTTACAAATATACCCTTGTTTGATTTTGAAAATTAAAAACAAACCACTTATTTTTACGATAGTTATATAAATATTGAATAGGGGTAATCTTGGAAGTTTAGCTTTTATATTTTATTTTTATAAATATTTTTAATCTGTGTGTGAGTTGAAAATGGACTATATAATTGGGACGAGAGAGTATTATAATTAATTATATTAAAGTTTACATAGATAGCATATTACAATTCATATAAATAAATGTATAGTAATATTATTAATAATAATAATTTTGCCATGATTAAATGTATTACAATTTATATAAATAGCATAATTAATGTAATAGAATAATCAACATCAAATTAAAAATAACACATCTTTGAAAACAAAACATATTTCCTTAGTTTTATAATAATTGGTATTTTAGATAATAAATGTGTAATAGATAATAAACTAAGGGAGTATATGTGTAATAGATAATAATTTTGTTGTACATATATGCTAAAACTCAACATATTAATTGCTTTATTCTAAAAATATGGTTATGAATTTTGTTTTAAAACATAAAAATTAACTGTGTTAACTCACCAACAAATGCGTGGAAATATTTTATTAGAATCTAAAAAAAAACGTGTAGTTACTTCTACAACGAAATGCAAAGAAAATATTAAAATAAATTGAATGTACCATATAAGTTTAAATATATATAAAAAATTTTTAATACAGTAATGAAAGCATATCCAAAATATTACTAAAATAAGGCATGTATAATTTTTATGTGTATAGAGTATAATAATTTATAATAAGTAGAAACTTAGTTATATATATTGAACTAATATAAATAGGATGATTTTTTTAATTATATTATATTATGTATCACTATATAAGTGTTAATTATAGTAAAACATTAAAATATATTCCTTAGATCGTACTGATATTATTAATACCTAGCTCACTTAATTTTTTTTGCCATTTTTTGATTTTTTTTCTATAATCATTCCAAAAATGCTCTTTTTTTTTTGTATATATGCAATATATTTTTTTTAATCAAAATTTCTTTATTTGATGTCCGATTAGTTAATTTGCTATATTAGAATAAATCATAAAAAAATGAACACATCATTTTATGTCATCAATCTCTTTCATTTTTATTCATATATAACGATTATATAGATTATAATAAAAATATTGTCCCTATTTGTTTTAAAAAATCTATCATACATGAACATTTATCACAAACTATTTTGTCAATATTTAAAATTGATCATGCATAATCAACTTTAATCAAATAATTTGCATGATTAATAATATAATTGAGCAATCAAAACATTTTGTAAATCTAGCTTTGATTGATCATGCTAGTGTATTGCAATTATTCATGCTTTTAAGGGTAGAAGATATATATTTGAGGTGATGATTAATGATGATAATACAAAGATGCTACCCAAATGTTGCCATTTTTACAAGCTGTGTTAAAATAATTTTCATTAACAAAAATCTTGTAGTTTACTGTAATTTGATCAAGAGATTCATATTATGTGAATGTGTGGTTATTTCCAATGATTGATGCGAACTTGTAAGTACTCATCCCATAGACAATTAAGTGTAATTATATAGTTTATTGCCATTTTTTACAACTTAGTGTTAAAGTTATGGTTATATATTTTTTTATGTTTATTATGAACATATATATGGTGTATCCTTCGAGCTTTACAATGACACATGTTAACT
Organism: Perilla frutescens; assembly: GCA_026008535.1. Taxonomy (NCBI): domain Eukaryota; kingdom Viridiplantae; phylum Streptophyta; class Magnoliopsida; order Lamiales; family Lamiaceae; genus Perilla; species Perilla frutescens. The sequence continues at coordinate 36,889,572 of BRKX01000015.1, forward strand.
ATTTCTTTTAATAAATAAAAGATATACAATTTAATCTGAAAAAAAAAATTATATTAAATTGGACTATCTAAAATATATATTGGATTATATGATTTATTTATTTTCTTAATTTTTAACATATGTGTGAAATAGTGAAAATTAATTAATGAAATTGATGAAAAAATATCATTAAAAAAATAGAAAAATCGTTAAAAGCATAGAGTATTTATGGCTCTATTGGTCAAACGCCATTAATTTTCCTAAGATAACTAAAATAATACATGACTAAATTTATATTGATAAGCTTAATTTGGGACTATCTATATAATTATTAATTAAGAATTTGTTCCATAATAATTATTTTGACAATGTTCCATAATTAAAAATTTTGGTTTCTTATAGTACATGGACTTGTCAATGTTTTTAAAAAAGTATGTTACATTCAACAATGTAAAAAAAATTAACATCAATATAATTTTTTAGTACAAAATTTAAAAATCCAATTTTATACAAATTCATAAAACATATATTTTTTTCATTTAAACACTATTTCTCTATATTTTTTCATTTAAACACTATTCATAAGAATTAAATGGGAGATCAATCAACGGTTGCATTTTAATTTTTATAGCCGTTGGTTAGTTGCTAGAATTTATCTATAAATATTCATTTCAATTCATTTTTTTTTCATTCACAACCAAGTTAATCCTTTTTTTTTCATCATCTTTAAAATCTTAATCTAGATATGAATGATAAGTTTTCAAATATACAAGGAAATTCAAGTTCTTAAAATTCTGAAATTTGTCATAATCCTCCATCTTCCCAATTTCCTTCTTATATGCCACATTTCCACAAAATTTGTCATAACCCTCCATATTATATGCATCCATCACAAAATATGTCTCCACATTTCATGTCTCACCAGTCCAATTATTATGCAGCAATGAGTGGACAATTTTTGTCACAATCATCTCAACCATTTTCTCTTCCACTATCAAGCCAATCTAGACGATCGAGTCAAGGAGGGTCTGCATCTGATAAGGAGGCAACGCTGCCATCTACATTTTTTGGCTCTCAGTTTCCAGTACACTCTACACAAACTAGGCTGGAGCATATTAACCTCGATGAGGAAGACAATAAAGATAAAGCTACTGATGTTGGTGGATCTCGTCCGTAAGTAAGGGTGATATGGTCAAAAGAGGATGAGGTTTGTCTTGCAAATGCTTGGAGCACCATTAGCAATTGCTCAAAAATCGGCAATGCACAAAAGGATAAGGAATTCTGGGCAAAAGCTACTGCGTATTTCAACGAGAATCGACCGGCCGGCGCTCCAATTCAAGAATGGAAGAAGGTGAAAGCACATTATTATGCAATAACTCATGATGTTAACTTATTTTCACAATGATACAATAATTCTTATAGCAATCGAGCTAGCGGTCAGAGTGATGATGATGTTTTAGAAGCAACAGTGGCTAAGTGGCGCAACATGCACTCTTATAAAGATTTCAAGTATATGCATATTTGGAAGGTAATGAAAGAGTTGCAAAAATGGTCTCTCCCAAGAAATGATGCATCACACTAATAAGAAGTCAGGGACATCCGAATCCAGAGAGAATACCTTAACAAATGTGGATACAGATGTTGAAATGCACATGACTCATCCAATAGGTACACAAAGGGAAAAAAATTAAGTAAAGCCAAAACGAGAGCCAAAATCAATGTTACTGAAAGAGGACAAGGAGGCTTTGGGTGGTAAATGGGAAAAATTGGAAGCAATCTTTGAGAAAAGGATGAAGTTGAAAGAACTTGAGGTGAAACAAAAGGGCAAAAAGATGGAAATAAAAACAATTGAACTCGAGCATATGGATTTCCAAACCCTTTGTGGATACGAGCAAAATGACAGATGAACAACATGAATGACATCTAAAGACGGTTGAACAAATCAAAATTAGACGTGGCCTAATCTAGATTGTCTAATTTCTTTTAAATTATTAAGTATGTTGTATCAATGTCTTTTATTTCCTAGTATTATTAAGATATTGTATTGATATTTAAACTTTATTTTGAATAGTATTTTTCAATTATTATTCTTTTTTTTTTTGCATCATTGCATATTCAAACTATTAATTTTATACAAAATATCTATTCGATAAATTACATATAATTAATGACTTTATACTTTATATTAAATAAATTGTGAGATTAAATTAAAACATATATTATGAATATTATAAATGAATTAATATATGAAAATGATGTGTATAAGTGGTACTCTGTATAAGTTGTTTTTTAAGTTTAACATTGCAGGATAGATCAGTATAAATTGTTTTTTGATATATTATTGATGTGACAATGAAAAAATTGAGTATTTTTAAATTTGCATTGCAATTATCCTTATGTCGATTGCCACCTGGACTACTTAATTATTAAAAAAAGTTTAAATTTAACAAATAAATTATACTACAATTTAATTATCAATTGGTGATGAATTTAATCCCAAATTTATCGGCAGCCAGGTGTTGTACGGTAATGCAGTCACACATTCTACGTTTCTGGCAGTAGCTTTTTGCTGTAATTCGACAATCACAAATCAGCAATTGGAAATTCATCTTTTAAAACCCTGAAAACCCTAGCGCTCAAAGTTCCTCTTTTTCTTCCAATGCAAACTTAAAACCCTAAAGCGAAAAAGGAATCATGGAAATCGATCAACCCGAAGACGAAACCTCAAGAAAATCCGATATCCTACGAAATCTCTCATCGAATGGTCCGTTGCCCATTTCTGTGGCGAAGCTTTCAGGGTCATCGCGCATCATACCGGCGCAAAAGGACTTCCATTTCTACAATAACTTTCAAGAATTCAAGAACCCCGTTGCGGAAATCGAAGAGAAGTCCAAGTCCCTTCTAAAAAATATGGGGGCGTCGGAGAATTTATTCGGGAAGCCAATTCTGTTGCCGGATGACAAAGATGTTGAATTGGATGAGGACTTGGCGTTTGAATGGCTGGCAAATGTTAACGACGAGATTTATGAGAGATTTGATGTGTCGTTGGATGAGTTCAAGAAGTTGAGGAAGAAGGAAGAGGAGAGTGGTGTGAGAACCATGCGAGTCGACGATGAAGAAAATGGCTTTCAGATGGTTTATGGGAGAAAGAATAAGAAAAATTCAGGAGGGGTGGAGAGGAATGTGGAGGGGTTGGCGAAATTGGGTCAAGAAGTGAAGGTGGCGGTGAAAGTGAAGCCTAAGGTTCCTTTTCATATACCTACTATACCAAAGCCGCAGGACGAGTACAAGATTATTGTAAACAATTCAAATCAACCATTTGAGCATGTCTGGCTGCAGAAGAGCGAGGATGAGTCTAGGTTCTTGCATCCTTTGGTATGTTCTCTATTTTTTATTCTTTTTTTTTTTTTAATCTTCCGTTTGGTTTGTTGCTCAATTGTTCGGCATTTCTTTGATGTTGGTGAACTATAGTAGTTTCAAATGTGTTTATGAGTTTGCATTTGTCTTTCATGTTTCCTGTTTAATTGAGTCATGCGCACCACACCAATCCTTTTATGTAATGCACACCTTCGTGTCTTGTTGTATGTTTGAACGAGTGTCTTAGACAAACGTGTAACTTCATGCCACTTTGTTGGAAATGGGGTTGTTTTTCTCCTGGCGGCTTGTGAAGGTGACACCTAAGCATCCATAGCACCATCCCTTAGAAAACAGAATAACCCTTTCTGTTTTAGATATATGTTCAACAATTCAAAACATTAAATGAATTGGTGGAAAACTAGCTTGCTGGTTGTGCACTGTATTCTAAAATATATTTTAGCATGCACACTCCATGATTATTATCATAGGTATATCATATACATGAAAAATATATAAGACAACTGAAAACCTAGGGGATGGTCGTGTGACTTCCCTTGCCAATTTATTGTCTCATTCTCATTGCATTTTCTTATTAATACACCAGATATTTAAAGGTACCCATTTTCAATTACTTCTCACAAATTCCCCAAAAGCCAGCTTAGTATACCGAACTGTTGCTCTTTGTTGGTGTTGTAATATTTCCAAATTGTATCAAAATACAACATCATTAAATGCTAATATAATTTGTTTATCTTACAGGAGAAACTCTCTGTTCTTGACTTTGTCGATACAAGTGATTGTACTGCTGAGCCTGAAAAGCCTCTTCCCCTTGAAGTCACACCCTTTAAGCTTGTGGAAGAAGTGAAAGATTTGAAGCAATTAGCTATAAAATTACGTAGTGTGAATGAATTTGCGGTAAAGTTTGCCCTTTGTATTTTTTGTATAGATAGAATTATTGCATTTTATTTGTTATTAACAATGCATTTTTTTATATGCAAATTATAGGAGTACATATATGTGAGATGGATCTCTGTAGTTTAGGGCAGAGAGGCTTTCATCAAGAATGACTGACATATATGATACTGGATAATTACATTTGTGTTTGGATCTTACTTGTGTTTTCTTCGCTGGTATATGTTTTTGAATATGAAATATTAGCCAGTGAATATTTCTATCCCTGAGATGTGGCTAAAAGCCTGAAATTTTCTAGTTTACTTTATCTTTCTATAAAATGTGCCCGGTCATATAGCATCCAAAGATGTTCACGTTATCTGAAGCTCTATCATGGTCTTTTTTTTTTGCTATGAAATTACATGATTATTTATATGGGGATATCTTTAGTTCCTTACAATGAGCTGGATTTGGAGAATTCATTTCACCCGAAATTTGCACTAGATTTGCATTGTCATAATAGGTTAGTTTGATAGTTCATATGGTTGATATATCAAGTTCTATGGCATACAACTCGGTTGCATTCTTAGTCCATGGTTCTTGAATTGGTATCTTGTTAGTTCTCTTTCATAAGAGTTTTATATAACATGGAGTCCTAGTTTCCCTCACATTTGCTTTTTAAAAGCTTCTCTCATATGTGCTGAAAAGCAGCCTATAGATGTCCATTTATCATGACATCAGACTTTGGCAGTTGACTATATCAATTTTGCTTTGCTTGTGAGTATTGTTTCACTCATTACCTGGTTGCAACTTCTGTTCACTATGTAAAATAGGCTGGATAATTAGTTCATTGGGAATATAGAGCAGATAAAAAGCTCATTAAGAGCTACATTAGAATAAGAGTTAAGGTTCATTTCTTTATATATATTTGGGCTAATGCTACTGTTTTGCAGGTTGATTTGGAACACAACCAATACAGGTCTTTTCAAGGGCTAACTTGCTTGATGCAAATATCCACAAGAACTGAGGATTTTGTTATAGACACGCTGAAACTTCGTATTCACATTGGTCCATATCTTAGAGACTTATTCAAGGACCCAACTAAGAGAAAGGTAAGTATGCAGATTATTGTATTTTGTTGATGTTTCTGTTTTGGTAATGACATTACTAAATTAATTAGGTAATGCATGGAGCGGATCGTGATATCTTTTGGCTTCAACGGGACTTTGGCATTTATGTCTGCAATATGTTTGACACAGGACAGGTGCTTACCTTAAGCTGATATGTTTTCTGGACTCTGTTTTACTTAGTAATTAAAGTATTTTGGGGAAAAAATAGTACTGTTTCTTATTTTCTTAGTTTGCATTAGAGTACATTGTTTCTTCTTTGTTCACAGGCCTCGAGGGTATTGAAAATGGAAAGATACAGCCTGGAACACTTGTTGAATCATTTCTGTGGAGTTCAAGCAAACAAACAGTATGGCCTCTTGCTGTTACAAGATATTCACGGTTTTTTGTTGTTATATCTTATATGATATATGCAGTATCATGGGTGTCTATATTGGAAGACCAAATGCACCCCACAAACATAAGAAGAAAAAGCAAGAATAGTATTTAACAGAGTGCATTGAAAGGCGGATTATAAGACTAACCAGCATGGTTTCTGGCACTTTCTACAGATACCAGAATGCTGATTGGAGAATCAGACCACTTCCTGTTGAAATGGTCAAGTAGGTTTTCTAAACTTCTATATGTTATAGTTTTCCGATTCTTTTGAACATTTACATAGAATATCTTGTTGAGTATTTCTTTATTACCTTTTTTATGCCCATTCCTCGATGCAGATGTATAATTCTTTTGGTTACCTATTTGTGAAAGTTATTAGTATCATCACCTCTCTGATATGAATAGAGTTTAGTTTAGAGATTAATATGATTTCGTAGCCAAATGTGTGGAATGATTTCTTGTTTTATGCTCTCAACGGCGCTATTTTTCTGAGTCTTACCGTCTTAGAAATCTTCATCTTTTGTTAATTTTTTAAAATGACGGCACGGTATATCTTCCACTTTAACTAGACATTAACTGCATGAATTCCCCCTGTTCAGGTTTTGAGGAATCTTTAACTTTGTCAATTGTTCATATTCCTAGTGATGTACTTGTAAGATCATTAATTTACCAATGACTAATGCCTAATGTGAGCTTATAGGTAGTATACTTCTCTGGTCCTATTAATAGAGCTTGTATGGAACTTTGGGTATCCAAAAATGAAAAGTCCACATATCCTTCATTAGATCTGCACTATTTTCTTTTATGGTCGGTATAGATTGATCACCTATTGATACTGCCCTGATTCTCCACAAGGTACTATCAATGTCTTCTTAACATAATTTACAATGGTAGTATTTGGTAAGCGGTATTACTTAAATTACAAAATGAATTACAAAGAGAAGACTGTTCCTTTAAGTTAGGGTTTCTGTCATTATCATTCTTTTGTAGGATGTGTTATACATTTTTTGTAACTTGTTATGTACTTTGTAAATGCTGGCCCCCTCTCTCTATATATATACATTCATATATATATATATTTATATGTGTGTGCACGTGCACTGGGGCGTTGAATTAATATTATGGTCATATGGTGCATGGATAAGATGCTCGGGTTGTTACTTCTGTGCTGATTAAAGAAGCAATTTTTTTTTGTTTTACTCTATTTATATTTATGTGTCTCTGGCGGTTGTCAAGTTTATTTCATGAGGATATTAAGGTTGAAATACAGCCCCTCATAATTTTGTTCTGCACAACATTCTGGGTAACATGTTATGAAAGCATCAATTTTCTGAATACTTTTTTGCAAGGAACGTTCTATTCATCTTGTGTCCTATGAGCTAAGCTTTTAATGCTCTATATGCATTTTTTACTCCATTAATGTTAGTTTATGGAACTCTGTTTCACAGATATGCCAGAGAAGATACACATTATTTGCTGTACATCTATGATCTTATGAGGATAAGGTTACTTGGATTATCTGCTGAATCTGAAAGTTCTGACCCTCCTCTGATTGAGGCAAGCTCTTAGATATCCTTCCTTAATTTATTTATTTTAATTGCAATGTTTTGTTTATACAATATAATTCGAGAATGCTGGCCCAATATTACTTTGTGATAATTCATAATACATGAAGTTCCTGGAAGATGATTGAATTCCTAATAGGGATAAACCATTAGCAAGGTTTAAGATATTCTGGATATTGTGCTCCAGGTAATGCTTTATTGGGATAGGGGACTTAGATAAGATGATAACTTATTGAGTATTTTTTGTTGAGAAAATGATATGCTACATTCTAGGATGCAATTTAACGTCTTGTTGGTTTTTTGTTATTGTAGTTAGTGTGTAATATCTTGTCATTGTTGTTTCATTCTAGTTATTAGCAGGGTGTTCATTGTTCAGCTAAGGAAACTGAAGCTAAAAATTCAGTTTGATTCGAAAACAGGGCAGGAGTTTTGGTCCACTTTTCAGTTTTTATTTTAGCAAAATGTAGGTTTTGATTTGGTTCTGGCTTACTGACCAACCTAAAAACTGAATTCTCTTCCACTCCCTGCTTAATTTCAATTCAATACCTGAACCAACACCCTGCTTTGAGTTGTATGTGTACATTTGAGTGGAGGTTGGGGTTATTAAGAAGATTTGCTGGTTTCCTATGCTTAGCAAGAAAAAAAGACCAGCAGCAATGCCAAAATGATGATGTTCACACTGCCATTCCACCATGATTCACAGAAACTACTTCAACCTCAAATCTCCCCTGCACAGGCTTCATTGTCCCCATTCTGGTCCGGTGGTCCCTACAGAGATGCTATATAGTCTTCTATTCTGCCATACTGGAGACAGTAGACTTTACGTATATTTCATTCTTTATTTATTTTGGTTAACCAAAAAAACAACCTGGAAAACAAAAAATAAATGGCAGTAATTGAACCAAAGAACCTAATTTGGTTAGGTTTCTGGTTTTGCTTATTGATTAATTGAATTTTCAGTTTGGCTTAACCAAATCCGGACTTTAGTTATTGGGGGTGTATACTGCGTAGTTCAACTAATAAGTGTTATGGGGGATAGTAAGGTGATTAACTGAAATCTCTTTGTCAAGTTCTTTGACGAAATCTCTGGAGCATTCATGACGCAACCTTCTATTTATATAGCATATTATTTGGAATGCTTTGCTCTCCAAGCATATCAGGATTCATAATCTCGTGTTGGAAAAGTCTGACCTTTGTTTTGCCATCAAAACCCTTCTAGAAGCACACAGGATATCTTCTAGGAAAATATTCATAGACTGTGAACTTCATGGATTATCTAAGCTTTATTGACTATGTGCATAATGTATGTCAGTCAACTGGGCCCTACTCATGTTAACTATTCACTATACTGCTCATTGAGCACCATAATGTTAAAAGAACAAGAAATTATAGTTAAGTTTGTTACTTCCTGTTCTGGGGGTGGAGTTTTTGGCCACATACATGCAAGTCCTTGATATATTCACTTTGAATTCATAAGACAGTATTGTGCATTTGTGCTTAAATTCTCAAATTCAGTTATATAAAACTAAATATATTTCCTTTTTTTTATGTTTTAATGGAATATAGACCTGAGATATTTGCTTATTTAGACAAGTGGGTTTAATAAATACTCTTACACTTTATTGGGTTGGATGCCTAAATTAATGGAAGCATGTGATTGTTTGGCTTGTTTATTGACCTCACAGTTCACACCTAAACACCTCTATCCCCGCGTCTTCTTTCTCTTATCATGAGTGTGATCTGATTGTCGTGTTGTGCATTTTGACAGGTCTACAAACGGAGTTATGATATATGCACTCAACTTTATGAGAAAGAGCTTCTGACAGATACTTCTTACCTTTATATTTATGGGTATAATTTTCACTTGTCAGTTTGCGCTGACGGATAAGGCATAGTACATCTCATTCATATGGTCAACTATCCCTCTGGGTGTCTCTATATCTTCCACTCTGCTGATCTGACTACTTTTTAAAATTATATTTCAGGTTGCAGGATGCTGAGTTCAATGCTCAACAGCTAGCAGTTGTTTCTGTAAGTTTTCCAGTACTCATTACTCATATATATCTGGTTCTCTGTTGACCTGTGTCCTTTTCCTGTTTACCAATTATAAGATCCAATTTTCATTTGCTGTTAATCATCCATGTTAGCCTTAACTTTCACTTGATTTTTTGACATTTTTGTTTCAAACTCTTCAGCTTATTTTTCATATAACTCCTGAATGCCCTGTAGGGACTCTGTGAATGGAGGGATATTGTTGCTCGTGCAGAAGATGAGAGCACTGGTTATATTTTACCCAATAGGACTCTTATTGAAATTGGTATTAACTAGCTTTTCAATATTTAATTGACTTTAGCTTTCTTCTGATTCCACAATGCTTTCCCTTTACATGTTGATTTGTACTATTCTTTTGACTCACGTGTTCCATTTTTTCGCATTTATTCTTGACTGGAAAAAGCTAAACAGACGCCTCTCACAGCAAACCAATTGCGTCGGGCTTTGAAGGCCAAGCACCCATATATCGAACGGAATCTCAGTTCAGTTGTTAGTGTTATACGTCACTCTATCCAAAATGCTGCTGCATTTGAAGAGGCTTGTAAATATCTTAAGGAAAGGCGTGTGGAATTGGTAAGTGTTAAATGAATGAATTGAGTTGTTTCTTTTAGTTTCCTATTTCTTATCAATTTGATAGTCAGGGCTTGCCTTGCAGCCAGATAGTATATGGTTACCCTTTTGCATCGGTGCTTTCTATTGTATTGATTAATGCTTGTTTCAACATTTCTCCGTCGCATTGCCTAGATGAATCTTGAAACATGTAAAGTGAGGCAAAGTAAAAATGTGAGGGGGGTAAATTGATACAATTTAGAGTTGAAGGGGGGGTAAAGTGATAAATAATGAGAGTTGAGGGCAGGAAAATTATATTAATCCTATCTAGAGATATGGCTCATGATATTGTCTTGTGCCTTTATTTGTCAAAATGAAAAAAAAAATCATGATAAAAGTTGCAAAAGCTAATAATTTTTCTTCACCTGAAATATAAGATGAGTATTCTCTTCACCTGAAATTGCAAGGAGAAATGGAGCATAAGTGAAACATCCAAACAGCACTTTCTTCTGTGTTACAGTCCAATATGTGTAACATGTCTCTAATGATAAATGGTCATGTTATGCAGTCACGTGAAGCGAGCACTTTGGCTCCAGAAGAATCTGAAGTTTTGCCTTCAGAAGCACCTGAAATATCAAAAGTTGCTGAGGAACTTGAAAATTTACAGAGTAGCAGTTTACCTCATCATCCTGTCATTGAGAACTCGCTAGCTTCCATACAACATAAGGAAGAGTCTCGTAAAGTGAATGAAAAAGGTAAAATGGACGATAGTACTCCTTACCATGGTGCAACATCACCTGCTTGTGGAGACTCCAAATTTGCACATACTGCTACAATTTCATCGCACTCAGTAAGTTACTTTTCTATTTTCTAAATATGCACTTAGCCTTTATCTGAGCCTTACACATGCTATCTATCATTCAAACCCATGGCTAATATCTTACTATCCAGCACCATTTGACAATACACTCTTTTCCTCCAAGAGAAGTCCTCTTAACTGTCAGTAGCGAATGTCTGGCAAAGTGTGCATGATTTACATCCCTTCATAGACTGTTGATGTATTCCAGGGATTCTATGGTAAAAAGAGTTGGTTATTTTGTTTTAGGCTGAAGCAACTGTTGAGACGCTAAAGAAGCCAACCCGTGCTTTTGGGGCATTGTTTGGAAATTCAGCAAAAAGGAAGTTTGATCCTGATAAAACAGTAAGTTCGTGAAGTTAGACATTTCCTGATTCAACCATTTCTTGTGGTAAAAATGTCATCTTATACATTTACTTGCATCTCAGCACTGCAAGGGTCTTATTCACTTTCTGACTCAGAAAATATAATGGTCATACTGTTGTCGTAGAACAAAAGCTTATAGAATCTCTACTGCTCTATTATGATGATTGAAGGCATATTGGTTTCTGGTTTTTTCTTATTTTCATCTTCCACTTTTTTTTCTTCTTCTTCTTGAGATTAATGTTTGCGGTTAAACTTTTATAGGATAAAGAAGACTCCAAGCTAGAGCAGATAAAAGCAACAGTGAGTCTTCCTTTCCGCGCATTTTCAGGCGGGGATGAAAAATTGCGTTTAGAAGTTGAAGAATCTGCCAAGATTTCAGAAGTTGTACAACATCAAGAAAATCCTTCACCTCCAGCAACGGATTCAACCTTAGTAGATATTATTGTTTTGGATGATGATTCTGACACCGAGGACTCGGAAAAAGCCAACTCTGATGCTGCCTTAGACAATCAGTCGACAAAAGTTGAAAACAATGAAGCGGGTTCATCGGAAGAAGATGAACCCATGTCACTATCTGAGCTGTCCTCGAGCTTCCAGAAATGCTTTCCATCACTAGATCAAGCTATGAGTTCCAAAGTGGTTGATAAATCTCGACCATTGGAGGTGCAACCTTTCGATTATGAAGCTGCTCGAAAACATGTAAAATTTGGAAAAGATGCGGCCGCGGAACCGATGGTAGACGGTGACGGAAGTCTTAAGAGAAGAGAGAGGAGAAAAGGTTCTGCTGCTGCAGGCAAGGACGATGGGGCAAGTGAACACCCCCAGGGTAGAAGGCGTCAGGCTTTTCCGGCATCCGGAAACCGCAGTGCGACTTTTCGCTGAGTTCCGAGCTTCACTGCATCAGGCTTTCCTGGCAACTGCCTACTGCAGTGTGATTTTTCGTCGTCAAGTTTCGAACAATGCTCAAGTTACTCTCTTTCATGCTAACCTGGATGTAGAAAGGTAGTTGGAAAAAAAAAAGAGAAAGAAATATAAATAGGGATGTCCGATTTTTGCAGTATTCTCATAATCATAAGCATGTGGGAAAACTTGCTGGATATTCTTGTAGTTTATAATAGTTAATTGCGTTTTCTTTTTATAAATGGTTTGGATTTGGAGAGACTTGTTCACATTGGCCGTGTAGGTGGAATGGAGAAATGCAATATTGAGCGAATTCAATTGTCTATGATAATTTTTAAAAGAAAAGCTATATGTATTATTCTCGGCTGCATATAATTTATTCGATTAAATCGACATATATGATGAAACGTTTGGTTCTTGCTAGGTAAGCTTTGTAGACCAAAATAACATTTATTCAAACAAGTAGAGCAGGCGTTACAGGCTTTTTTTAATTTGTTTTATTTTTATAACTTGACCAAACTTGGTTGACTGTTAACTGTTTTCCCTCTAAAATGAGCACAAAAATTCAAGAGGGTGGAAAGATATTCATTAATGGTGGTGATATTACACAAAATAACATGTAAATATTTTGCTATATACAAATACAAAGGAGCTAGCATAGCAAGCCTTGAAACACAATATATATAACTGCATCATCATCAAAATGATTACAATATATATAACTGCATCATCATCATCATCAAAATGATTGGGATTGGGATTGGGATGTATTTGCAGATTCGTTGCCCACAATTTCAACAGGGATGACAGGAATGGAGTCCCACCATTCCCTCATGCGCCGATTGCCTTGTTCATTTTGCATATACGTCCCGAGTTTTGATGTCATCACAGCACCGTAGACGACGAGGGCCATTAGTATATACTTGAATGGAACCACAGCTAGTATCACTGCACCGCAACTCATGCCCACCATCACACTGTTTGTATGCTGCATACACATTATCAACATCATATATATTGAATTGGTTCCTAAATTAATGTTTTGGTAACAAATTAAAGATCGATCATTATGTCATCATATTCTAAGTCACAAATTAAATATACCTTTGGAGCTTCTGAGATGAGTATTGACCATAATTTAAGCAATGTTATATTTGTCTGCCTCATTAGCTCATGCACGCTTCTCAATCCTTGTTGTGCCGTCACAATACTCTCCATCGTCGTCTGATCAGATCCAGCACAAATAACTATCTTGTTAGGCTTTTGTGGAATCCTTCTCTTCCTAACCTGTAGCATCTTCACCACCACCCAAAACAGGGAAGCCGATATAGCAGGCCCCACCCACTCTCTACAATTACTGAATACCATAATTAACTACTTAATGAACTAAGAGATTAAGGGAAACAACCATATAAGGATTGCTTACTTGTAGATGAGTATCAATGAAGATAAAATCAGAATGGAAGTGGTCGCTGGCCGTTCCCATTGCAAGATCCGTTGAGCCCGGGGGACTAACCTTCCAACTGGATTAAGCAGACCCTGTATGTATATATCAAAATGAATCAACTAGAACACAACACAACACAACACAACAGAACCTGCAGGCGTAGAAAATGATTAGTGTAGTGTGGGCTATCTATATTAAACAGATTTTAATTAGTAACTGACCATAAGAACCTGCGCACTTTCACTGATTCCTTCCTCTTTTAGCCCCTCGGCTGTAGCTTTAGCCATGTCAACTTCTTTTGCTTCTTCTCTTGATTGGTTTATAGCATTCTCCAGTGATGACAGATTTTCAGGATGCACCATTTCAGTGTTAGTACTAGCAATCTGCTTTGGAAGACAGGGTTGAGAGACGTTCAAGCTCCTGAGGATTGAGCTGGCGCTGCACGGGTTTCCACCCGTAATCGTTTTCAGACTCTCAGCCAGCTCCTGCAGTATGAAGTCCCCCTTTGGCAACTCATCCAGCAATGAAAATATTAAAAAGCTCTTTGGTTCCGGAGGTGAAATTCTCAGCATTTCTCTTGCTGCATGAAGTCTAATGATCCCTAATATGGTCCTTGCATGCAACTCCCACACTTCCACTGCTGATTTCACCGTGAACTTCAACAGGAACCCGTGCAGTAGCATAATCTCCTCCACAAGAGCAAGCCAATGCTCACGTCTCGTTGAACTTGTCATCTCAGGGAACTCTAAGACAATGTCTTCTTCCCTATCAATAAATTCAATTGAACCTACCATAATTAATCAGATCTAATAGATCATCATTCATTCATTCTAATACACACACACACACACACACAATAATAGCTTAATGAATTATACTCACAATTCAGAAGATTCATAAACTATTGCTTTGTCAAAAAGAGGAGCACCCCAAGGACCAGTTGCCGCGGGTTTCACACTCTGTTGAACGTCCTTTGAAAGGTCGATTTTTAGTGCATTTTCATACGATACAATTCCTGATGCCTCAAAGTAAAGGGCATAGTTTGTCAATGTCAACCTGCCTACAAATAAATATAATCCTTGTTTTACATCAGAGGACATCGATCATCTTTCATCTTAGTGGAAACACTACTGTAAACTAGTTAAACTTCATTAATTAATTAAAATGGTAGACTCACCTGGCCAACTTGTTCCCCCGATGTGACGCACCACTCTTTGAGAACTTACAGTTCCCTCTACGTGCAATATAAATTCATCATCTGCTAGCTCCATACCCGTTGGAGTGTCTTGCTTCTGTAAATGCTTTATACATCTAACAAGATCGAGAATGTCACATGTACAGTCAATAATATGTATGCAATAACTTTCCAATATTTTAATGCTCACACACTGCAACTTAATTGCAGTCTACAGTTTCTAATCGATCCCTAAGCCTCTTTTCTTGACAGTATTATTCATTATCCTTTAGTGTGTGATAGAATGGTGTTTAAGACGAAGGACCAAAGTAAGCCATTGGGTGTATATATATGTATATACCTCTGAATTTCTTTCAAGAATTTGTTGTAAGCTGGAAAGTGAAGTCGATTTGCTGTTGGAGCAGTCAATGTCTCAAAAGTAAATCTTCCATTGATCATGTCTACAACCAAAGGAACAAGTGTTCCCAACCATACAAATGCATCTTCTCCAACACTTGGTTCTCGATCAACCTACCAAAAGAGTTACCCTCAGTTGGGCTGATACAGTTAACACTGCTAATTTCGTAAGCGATAAACAGTAGAAAAGCATAGCTGCTTACTAGGAGTGGCATGAGATCTGAATAGAAAATAGAAACATCATCCTGTATTTTGTTGGTCACTGCGGAAACCTTTCTCTCCTCCTTCTCTTTTGCCAGAGACTCCTACACAAAGATTGCTGGCACATGAGTTGTACATATAACTGAAGATGAAAGACTTGGACATTGCAATCAATACTGGAAAACTCATATTATTTGAAGACGGTGAAAAGGTTTTAAGAACATGTTGCATGCAAATTCAAACTTAGAATGTATTATTCTCCTCAGTTATATATGTAAACCGACAAACATGCATCAACATTAATTTATTAGAGAATCCTATAAGCTAAGACAGATGAATATGAAAGTAAAAGTTCCTCACCGAGTGTGATTGTGATTCTTCCTCTGCAGAGGTTGGCATCTCCCAAGCAAGCATCATATCAAATGTAAAGCGGCTGAAAGAATCATCACTGATGGATTCATCTATATTACCACCGAGGACGGCAAGTGCTTTCGTACAGCAAAATTCTACTAACTTCTTCGAGTAACCATCAATCTGAGACTGAGCCTCCCATTCTCCCTTGAACTCTTCAACCAGAGACTTGACACAAGTGTCGAGCTTTCTGTGAGCATCAGAAACAAATTAAACTGAAAACACCAGTAAAGATAAATTTATTTAGAAGAGTCAATCCTTTAATTTCATTATTGAGAGTGAGCTATATATGGATCAACGTGAAGCATGACAGTGAACAAAGTCTACATAATCCATTACATATATTATATTGCAAGAAGACTTCTTAAGGGCTTCAAACTTACATTGCACTTAAGTACGTATGAGATATATGCATATATAGAGGAGGTGAACTTCTCTAAGAATTTATATGGAGAGCATTAATTAGTTGTTAATAGGAAAATATAATTAATTAGTGAAAAATCCTTACTCAATTGAACCGGCCCCATGCTAATTATAACTGCTCATCTTCTCATTCCAAATTAATTATAATGTACATTCTATGCCTTCCCTAGAGTCCTAACCACCCAATTTAGCTATAATACTGCAAATAAATTAATATACATGAAATATGAATACGACTGATGCAGGAATCATATGAATATATATACATACATACATAAAATTAATCTGAAATATGAAATACTCGAGCATTTAATTATCAACAATAAGTTCAAACTTGGATGAATTCCTGAGAAAATATTGTTTAGAGAGAGAGAGAGAGAGAGATTAATGAAACGTTACTGGGCGCATCTTTGAACAACGTGGTTAGCAATGGTTGAAAGATGCTTCATATTCTCCATATTGATATCGATCAGTATGCAAATGCAAACTGCAGAATAATTATATTAGATTTTCTGCTAAATGTGACGTAAATTAAAGAGAGGGCACGATCCGCTATATCCTACGAACTGCTACCTACGTGTTGGCACATGAGCGTGACAAGTGGTCGCCATGCAACGCACTCTTCTTCTCTCTCTCTCGTACTTGAGCGGTTTCACTCCTCTCACTATATCCATGTTTGTCTTTTTCTTTTTTCTTTTTTTTTTTCCTCAAAAGAACTTTTTCTTAATTTACTATATCCATGTTTGCCTTATTTGTTCTACTAATCCCATAATTTTTTTACTACATTTTCTTAATTTCTATATATTTTCCATTTTTCATTTTATACTAAAAGTCCAAAACTAACGAAAAATCAATTATAACATCTAAATTAAAAGATGTATACTTGTGAGCTTATAACATCTCATTAATTTCAATGTGATTTATTTTTTCTACGTACTTTATAGATTATTACACATGAGTGATATTTATTTATTACATTATTTTCAAGTAGTGACTGTGATTATCATCGCCCTTGAAAAAAATGAACAATGAAAAAGAGATAAAAAATCAAGTGACTTAAAAAATAATTGCTAATAAAAAGATTTAAGTGACTTAAAAAATAATAATGAAAAAGTTGAAGTGACGATTAGAAACTTAATAAAAGTTGAAGGGATAAAAGTTGAAGGGGCGGAATAGAAGAAAATAAAATTGATGAGGCAAATTTTAAAAAGTTTAGGAGAACAATTAATTAAGTACAATATCACAGTTATTTTTTAGTTACAGTATTACAAACATTATTTATGAACCCAAGGCAGCTGAAGTTCTCTATTGCACGTAAGGTTATAAACAAATTGAAATGAGCCGAACACCTGATGTTCGAGTTCAGCTTATTAAGGAATATTTAAGTTTGAGCTCGATTTGAGCTTTGTTCCTCTTGTTCAAGCTCGACTCGATAAATATTTATCATGTTCGAATTCGATTCGACCTCGACTCGTCAAGTGCTCGTTTAATTTACATATTCAAGCTTGAACTTGAAAAAAAGCATGCTTAATTTACTTGTTTGAAATATTTATAATATTCATGAACATGTTTGATTAAGTTCGAGTTCGAACATGTTCATGAACTAGTCGGCCGAATACTATATATTCTATTCGAGCTTATCGAGCTCTTCGTTTAGAAAACGAACAAACTTCGAATGAATTTTTTTCAAACCGAACTCCGAATAGCTCACGAGTGTCTATGTTCATTTGCAGCCCTAAATTGCACATTTGATGTTGCATTCCCTATCGCACACCGAATTTCTTATTTTTTTTTTCAATTTTTATCTTTGAATTCAATTTCTTATGTTTTAATTTAATTTTACACTTATTACTTATGATTCATCATATCCAATTATAATGCATTATAATTTTTTAGTATTTAATTTTCATTTTTTAGTTATTAACTAATTATTTAAAAATTCAAATACTAAAAAAATATATTAAACCCTAATTGGCCGGGTAGGACGAAACCTAACTAACAGTTATTAATTAATTATTTGAAAATGTATATACTAAAAAAATATATTATACTCTAATTGGGTAGGATGAACCATAAATAATAAGTATACATGTAAACTAAAACCTAATAAATTAAAATTAAAAAAATTTAAAAAATGAGTGTACATAGAAAATATAATATCAAATGTGCAATAAACGTTTTCAAATGAACCAAAGAGCTTAAAAATAAGTTTGAAGAATTTGTTGTCAAATTTGAAGTTGTATAATAAATAGTAAAAGTTATAAAAAAAACTACCCCTTATAAAATAAGAAAAATAATAAAAAAATCACAAAATTGGGATGACTTGATTGGACACACAATCGAAAACGAAAAGTAAAGATTGAAATATATGGAAAGGAATCGGGGCCACGTAAAATATTGAAAACCTGTAGGGACCATCTTGCAAGATCTCCCAAGAAGTCATTGTCATCATTCAATATGCATCAATCTCTCTCCCATAATTCTAATTAGATGCCAATTCGTCACCTGTACTGTAAAACTTCGTCGTTTTACGCCGAAACCCACCGTCTTAAGATTTCTTTAAAATTTTCTCTGATCACTACTCCAAACCCTCTTCGCTAACAATGACCTTCAACTCCGATGCTTCTGCTTCCACAGTCCGTCTTAATATCGGTCTCTCTCTCTCTCTCTTTCTCTCGCTTTCCCTGTATGTGTGACAGTTTGAGTGAACATATATTTTCACGCTTTCGATATATTTGCATACGTGCCTGTACAGACCTTCAATTTATTCAGTGTTCAAATTTCAATTGTAGAAAATTGTTGTGAAATATATGAACGGACTTGCCTATGTGATGCACACGTGCATCTGTAGGCGCTCAATTTTTCAATGTTGTCTCACAGTTCTGAAGTAAATTCGGAGAACTTTAGTGAAAGCTATTCACCTATTGATCATGACAATTGTTAATTGTTTTTATCGGTTAGATTAAGTATGATCAACATGTAATTATAGCTGCCAGCAACATAAGATTATGGGAACGCATAACGTTTCTGGAATTTGTTAACCTTGTCTTGAAGATAATACATGGCATATCTCTCTCTCTCTCTCTCTCTCTCTCTCTCTCTCTCTCTCTCTGTTGAATGAAAACTCTCAAATTTGACGAAGAATTACTCAATCCATTTTTTAAAGATTAAGAATTGAGGTTTCTTCAGTAAAGGTCTTAATGACAGGATTTCTGTTGTGGAATATGAGATTGTTGGTTCAAGCAGATAAATTATTGTGAACTTTGATTTTTAATTTCAAAACCACTGTTGTTCGACTTATTTCTTTTTTTCTCTCTATCTTTGAGTCTTTTTTGGGGTGGTGGTGGTAGGCTGCTGTTGGATATATTTTGGTTTAAGTGTGGCTTTTGAGTTCACTTATGTCAATGCCAACGTTACTGAAGGTAAAATGTTCCCTGATAAAAAGGTCTGTAGGTTTAGAAGCATGATGCTTGGACACACAACTTATTGCATTGAGTGAATATACTCGATAATTTTGTAATAATCAAAATGTGAAAGTACCTTGTACTATAGAGGAATGTGACAGAAGTGTGAGGACTGGGATGCCATTTGGTTTAACTTTACATCTTATAACTCTCTTTTTAGAGGTTTTTTGATGAATCAGATATCATGTGGTAGCGAACAATCTGGTCGGACATAAGCATGCAAAAGTAGATTGATTTGTAAAAGTAAAGAGATCACATTGACAAGAGAACATCCATAAAAATAGGAATCATTGATGACTTTCTAGATTAATTTTCTTGGTCAAGGTCTCTTGGAACTTTGTTATGATTTTGCCTGTAACATCTGTTTTATCTGTTTTTTGTGTTGACCCTTTTCTAGGGTCTAGTTTTAACTTTTATGCTTCTTGTCCTCTTGATTTTCTTCCTACGGGGAGCTGTCAATTCATAGGATTTAGTTATTTTGGGGAGAGAGGTTATAGACAGCTACTTGGTGCATATTCTGAATTCATACTGTGTTGTGTGAGTATTTTCAGTTTGTAAATGAAAAACAAGTTGCAATAAATGTAATTTTCTAGGCTTTTCGGCTTTCTTGATGTTCATCCAACCAAAAAAAAAAAACTTGGCAAAATGCCTTTATTGGATGATTCTTGGAGAATATTAGAGTGGAAGTGAATATGATGGATACTGTCCTTGCTCTGTGATTCAAACACTTCATATTCTAATACTTACATGGTATTCATCCACTGAAAAGTGTTTTTTTCTTCTTTTTCCTTTTTCTTTCTAGGAGGCAAAAAGTTTTGCACGACAATGGATACATTAACACAGCGAGAGCCTGATTCGATGCTTGCAGCGATGTTCAGTGGTCGGCACACAGTCTGTCAAGACTCTGATAAGGTATATGCACTGCTAGGGTAGATATACATCTTATGGAAAATGTGATTCCTGTTTGGTAAGAGAGAGAGAGAGAGAGAGAGAGAGAGAGGTGTACATATATTATCAGGAACCAAACAGCTCTCCACTATTTGTATTTATCTGTTTTTATGATTAATTATTCTATTGACAAGTCTTTGAATCACTGTCATCTAATATGTTTTTAATTGGTATCATTGCAGGGTTATGTTTTTGTTGATAGGGATGGGAAGCATTTTCGACATATTTTGAATTGGCTAAGAGATGGTGTGGTTCCTTCTATGACAGAATCTGAATATTCAGAGCTCTTACGAGAGGCTGAATATTTCCAGCTTCTTGTGAGCCATTGATTACTCTTTACTAGTTTCATCTTCATTAATCAATAAATGAATTGCTTTTTTGTTGTTATAATTGATTGGATGTCCTTGCTTAAAGCTTCTTCAACCTTGCATCAAGAAAATACATTTTTCTCAACCCCTTTTGTTGCCTATGTGCATGTAAAATACAAGATGTCTCTAATAGTTATCGTTGTTCAGCCATCTTGTGTCGGCATGGGGTTTAATTTAAAGGATTATGCCCTTGAGTTTGTGATTCAGTGAACTTCACTTCTCAAAGTAGAGCATATTCATGAGAGTTAAAAATTTACAGTCAGTACTGGAAATTAAGTCTAGTAATGCACTTGGTCTAATGAGATTATATAAAAAAATGAAGCGCCAGCTCATAAGTTGATGCTCTGTTTCTATGTGCACTGTGATTTTCTGTCAGACCTTCTATTCCAAAAAAACTGTTTTGAGTTGTTTGCATTCTAAATTGGCACGAGCATCTAAATTGAATTTGTTGGATGCATGGAAATGAGAAGGTCAATACTCACGAACTTGAAATTTATCATTAATATGTGAAGTTGTAACATTTTGCACATGCTGCTTGTATCTTCCTTGTTCTAGCTAAAGTACGAGAATATGAGAACTTCCATCTAATTTGCTATTCTGGCAGAGACACAGAGTAATTGTTTCTTGATGCGCTAATGAGATAGTAAATTATAATGCCCCCTTTTTTCTTTACCTGATGAACCTTGCCTGTTTAATTCCAGGGATTGATGGATGAAATCAAAGCATCTTTGATTAAGAAGAAAGAGGAAGATGAGATGGGTACTGAATTGACGCGCATTGATATCATTAAATGCATACAGTCTGAGAGGGTCAGATTTCGAGGAGTTAATCTATCTTGCCTTGATCTTTCTAAACTGGTATGATCTGTACCTAACTGATTGGCTTTCAACAATGATTAAGCTGGAGAAAATTTTATCTTTGTGCTTATGCTATGATGAGCTCTGAGCATCCATCTTTGCTTGAATGTTCCCTTTAGAGGATTGTGTGATACACTACTGTTTTCCATGTCCTCATATTCTGTTTTTACTTGGAAAACCCCCAACTAACAGTGCATTTACTCAATAATAAGATTTGATTTTACAATTACCAACATACAATCATTTATTGTGTTGACCTTTAACAATTAACAAGTTTTGTCTCTTAGTCACTTTTGTGATTTCAAGTTTCTCTTCTATTGATTAATATTTGCTTTTCATGTTCAAAAATTGCAGGATCTATCGTTTGTGGATTTTAGTTATGCATGTCTCAAAAATGTGTTCTTTTCACGTGCTAATCTTCAATGTGCAAAGTTCAGGGTGAGTATCCTGGGAAGAGTTGTCTTTATTGGATTTATGAAGGCCAAATTGAGATAAACACGTTCTTTCTTTGCCACAGGATGTCGATGCTGAAGCTTCCATATTTCATAATGCCACTTTGCGTGAGTAAGTCTATTTTACTCTTTTTTATCTTTTTGTTGAATTCTTACTCAATATTCTGGGGATTCTTTTGGAACTTGGTATGATGGAATCAGATTCCACTAGTCCGGATGTCCAAACCTACTTGAACTATCACTTAAATCTAGTTGAATTTACATATGATCTTGTTTGTCATCTTTAATGCATCTGTTTTGCCTAGGGAAGATGTGAGTTCACTGGAGCCAATCTTCGTGGAGCTCTCTTAGCTGGCGCCAATCTCCAGAGTGCAAATCTACAAGGTAATTCTCCCTTGGTTCTGTTCCTATGTTTTTGTTGGCACTGATTCTATTCAATATGTTTGTTGACTAGAAAATGAACTATTTCATCATGCTGCGCCATAAACACATCATTCTATGATTATAAATGTCGTGGAATTTCTTGTTTAATTTTTACATTTGGAAGTAGATGAAAGGTCTATAAGGCTGCTAATACTAATCCACACTATTGTGTGTATAGCAGACATTGTAAGGCCCAACATATAGGTTAAGGAGCAAAGTTGCAACATTTTATTCTCAATTGGAGATAAGATTATTATTATTCTACGTGGAAGTTTGGATTGGTGTTAGTTAGTATTGACACATTTACTTTTTTTTTCCAAATTAATTTGTAATCGTTTTCCTTCCCTTGAATTTAGGCGATTGTGATTGTGTTATCTTTGGAATCTTATCTTGAACAGTTATCATCTGTATCTAACTGTCAAAGGTCATGGATTGGTCGGTTAGGAAGAAGTGGTTTGACCCAAACAACTGTGCTGAGGTTGATCGGTTGGGGTAATTCTCCCCACTTTTCGAGTTAGTTATTAGTGATCATGAGGAAGTGGCCTACTCTACTCTATTTAAGGGACTCACGGGCTCAGATGAAGGTGTACCAACCACATAAATATTGGAGAGTGAAGTGAGCAACCCTAAACCCTAAACTTTGATTGTTTCCCGGCCGTATTCCGACGGCCATGAATGGCGGTGTTTGTGTTGGGATGGTATTTTCGCTCATCAGTACATGACGTGGTCCTTGGGGTTTGGTCATGCTAGTTTATGGGATGTGGTTCGGGGATGCTCCCCTTTCTATGATGTGTCCTGATTGGCGTCTTGATCATATGCATGTTAGCTTTTACTTTCAACATCATTCATGACATGTTGATAGACTGCATTCATTGGTTTCTGATTTTGGGTGGCCTTATGCTATCTTTCTCAAATGCAGATGCTTGTTTGGTGAACTGTAGCTTCTGTGGTGCAGATCTGCGTTCTGCACACTTGCAGGTTTAGCATGCATAAATGCTGCCTATAATAACCTTATCACCCCTAACAGTAGGAAAATACAACTGCGACATCTGTTTTCACCCCAACCTTTTTTAATCTTGGTAATCTTCTTAGTTTTTGTTACCCTGTTCATGAACAAAACACAAAATTCTTTGAACCACTTTCAGACTGCTGATCTTACAAATGCCAACTTGGAAGGTGCTAATCTTGAAGGAGCCAATCTGAAGGTAAGGGTTATTTTGCTCTCACTAATTTCCGGGTAAGATAAGGAAGGATATTTACTGGATAGATTGTGTTCCAGCATATGGTTTTGCATTGGACAGGAAATGTTGCTTGCTTGTTATCTTGGTGTCATGTTTACATTTTGATTGACGTAGTCATTCCCTAAGTTCTTTTCTTGAGGGTATATTATCCTATTATACAAGCATGTCCTTGGTGGTTTGATTGCATTCCTTACTGGTGAAACACATTGGAGAAGGATTTATTTAACCAGTGTCAAATTTAGGAAATATAAGCTCAATTTATTACTTTATATGAATGTATAAATGTGCCTGGAAGAACAATTTCTCATACTATTTCTCAATATATATATTTTTTTATTTTTTTGTGCTTCTGGTCGAATCGACTGCTTCCAATATGAACTCTTATGGATGTAATCTAATTCTACACCTGTTGTGTATGCTACTATCAATTTGAGTTTATGTGTCAATAAATGGGTAGAATTAGTCACCAGCCTAACCTCAAACATGACCTCATCTGCTCAGTTATTCATGTTCTTCCTTCAGGGTGCTAAGTTAACAAATGCGAATCTGAAAGGAGCAAATCTCCAAAGGGCTTACCTACGGCATGTAAATCTTCGCAATACAGTGAGTAACCTAAATTTTCATCATTAAAGGAAATTTTCTCTCCATCAGATATCCATTTAGATTAGGATGGTATGGAGAATGACCAACCTATCTTCAATTAGCTGCAGTAATATTAGCATATTTATAACTGTAATTCAGTGAAAATTTGATTCTTCATGTGATATTTTCTTTTCTTGCTGTGTCTCTTCTTTTCTTTTATTCCTGTTGTTGAATCAGAAATAATTATTTACTATATTTGGCGAAAACTTTGTAAATTCTGATTAATTTATTAGGATATTAGTTAGCATTATGATCAGCTTTATTAGTTTAACCTCTCTGTTTATTATAGTTGTAGATTAGCATCATAGATTCAGACAAAACCTGGCTCGGACATGGAATGCTCATGTCATAAAATCCTTTGGAAACAGCCTGTTAAGATTATGTACCTACTGTCTCTAGCTTCCATAGATGTTTGTTTCTTGATGGAGGGGACATACTAGTTTATTAAAATACCAAAATGAACTTAGAGATTGATTTTTCCCTTAGTTTGTCTATGCTTCTATGCTTAATTGAAGATGAAACTAAGAAATGAGTCTGTAGGAATGTAATATGAAGTATGTGTAATAAGCCCTTGGAAGGAAGCTAAAGAATTTTAGTTAGTTCTGGTGTCTGAGACGGTTCATCTGTAGATGTGTATGGTTAGGACATGGGATTACCAAAAAAAAAAAAAAAAAGACCTGATTTTGGGTTGCTGCGTTAGAACACTTTACCCCATTCTAATAAAAAATGAAACTGGACATTGAGTTTCTTCCTCAATATTAAACTCGATGAACCTCTGGTTGCAGGATTTGGAAGGTGCAAAACTTGATGGTGCCAATCTATTAGGTGCAATCAGGTGATGAGTATGGTCTGCTATGGAGATTCTCTGTTTGTTAACATATGGCCGTTTTTCGTTTGTCCTAACTTAACTTCCGTCCGTACTGTTACTTTGTTCCCGTCCCCATTCTTTTCAGATACGAACACAACTGACCTATTTGATTGTTTAATAGATTTATGCGTGGTTTGGGTGTAAGTATTGTGATATATTTTTCTAGTTCTATAATGTATAATGGCAACCTAGTGTCTTTCTTTAACTGTCACAACTCGCAATGATGTATGGTTGCGCAGGGCGGTTCTTCACGACAGAGAAAAAGTTGTGCGTTTGTTTTCGGGAATAATTTTATTTTATGAGAGCACCTCCAATGGGAGGTTTTTCCAAGCCAGAAGATGATGTGTACTAAGGTAGAAGGGTTGTGGGAGGGCCAGATATCATTAGATAGAAGTTTGGGGGAGCAGATTGGTAAAATCGATGCTCAAGCTGGCCCCACTATCACATGGAGTAAAAATTTTAATTACTGTTCATTCAATTGGGGGTACTATTCATGCAATTGGGGTGGGAAAAATAGTAAAGGACAAAATTAATTTTCCCCGTCTATACATATCAAACATTACGCCTGTGCACACCCACCCACATATATATATATATATATATATATATATATATATATAATTTTTATTTTGTAGACACTCGGCTGTGTGTGTATGTAACTATTTGTTTTTAAATATAGATGTTGAAATATAAAAATGATAATTTTTTCACATAAAATTTCATTATAAATAGAAGTAACATACTTCATTTTAGTGTTATTATATAAAAATAGACAAAACGTGAAAAAGGGAAAAAGAGACAAGTTTTAGTGTATAGGAGAAAAATACACAATTTGTATAAAATTGACTTTTCAACCTTGATCCATTTTGCTAAGAAGGCACTTGTTAAAGTGTCCTAATTGGTGTTTGGATGGTATTTCTTTGTTATTTCTTTGTCTTAATTCTATTTTGCCACTTTACATGAAAATGGTATCAGAGCCTAGGTAATTTTATTTAAGAATAATAATTTATTTATTATTAAAAGTAATATCCTAACGGAGGAGACACCCAGAAAATATGGATCCGAACAATTGTTCGAGATGTTTTTATTTCAGAAGGTACCTTCAAATTTTGAAGGAACTGGAGGAAAGTCACCAGGAGAGGCTAACCTACTAGAAAGCCCAATACGAAGAGAAATTCCTATCGGAGTCAAGTCTGGAGGAGTGTATTTCCCAAAGACAAGCTCAAATGAACTTGTTAATGGTGAACAATCTGCTACAATGCGACTTAATGAACCATCAACAAAGGGCACACCAAAACCACGGTTGATGGAACAAAGAAACTACGAGATAACTCCCAGATTTAAAGAGATCGTGGCAGACACATCTAAAATTTCGGAGGATTTACGAGAGATCCAGAAGACAGTACAAAATTACGGAAATCACACGTATGGAGTACCACAAGAAGTAAGGCGAATTTCTATAAAACAAGATGAAATTCTAACCATCTTGTTAGAACTTCAAAAGAAGATCCGGACACTAGAATTAAATCAGACATGTTCTAGTAGAAGGAAACCCATCAACTTTGGCAAAGTGAATTTCACACCAAAGGCCAAAGAAGAACCCAAGAAATCGAAGGACGAAAGGATTTACCAATTGTTAAGACAAATCAAAGAATGACGTCCTCCGAAAAGATAGGATTGGAAGATCTACAAGAATTGGCAGAGTCATTTGCCAATATGAAGATGGTAGATCTGAAGATGAATACAGGAGATGGGGCTTTAATTCCCCGAGGATACCATCAGGTACCCCCGGAACAACAAGTACCGCAGGTGCCACCAGCCCAACAGCAACATGAAGGAGGCCCAGCACAAGACGTTCTCATGAGAGCCTGCGAGGACTTTCATGTTGGAGATCAACACAGGAGAGAGAGGCCCAATATAAACAATCTTACAGGAACTAGGGTGAGGAAACAGATCCCTAAGTTCCGAGATACGCCTCTCGGGAAAACAAGCCTTGATCTCATACATTCGTATGGACTCATGCTCAATATTGATGATATTGACTTCAAGGGCATCGATATGATTATTGATGATTGGTCATCATCGATGAGAATAGCATCAGGAACGTTGGATCTAGAAAAGGAGGGATTCATCAAGCTGCTAGAGATAAGTTTGTTGAGTGTAGCCAAAACGTTATGGTCAAGAGTTGCACCAGCAGTCAAAGAAGAAACATTGGAGCCAGCCTCATACACGGAGATCGTGGATAGAATGGCTTTCTGGTTTAAGCTCACCTTTTTGGGAGCAGACAATTTCGGAAGTGCAGATTCCGAAAAGAGGAAGAATTATTCTCAGGCTATTTTAAACCTGAGGCTGAACAACATGGAGAAGGAGTCAATTGACCAATTCTTCAAGTTATACCACATCTACCAATGGAATTCAGATGTGGATGAAAGGGTCTGTGTAGAGATTTTCTTCACGAAGTTCCCGAGTCCCTGGAAGGAAATGTTCATTAAAGAATACATTTCAGGAGATCCTGACAATGTTGGGAGGAGAATGTCTTTTGTCAAACAAAAGCTAGCTGAATGGTGCGGACAGGCCATTCTACAAAAGAATTACAAGAGATTAAAGAGGATGAATAAATATTCCCCTCTTGACTGCACAGCCAATGATCTGCCGACCATCATTGGAGGAGAATCTCAAAGGCCACGGAAGAACAAGAAACACCGAGTTCATCCTTATGCCAAAGAAGAATTCTCAAGGAAAAGGAACTGGAAACCGAGGAGCAGATGGACCAGGTAAAAGGCCAGATTTTACAAATCTGGACAAAGAAAGGGTCCTTCCAGAGACAGGACATCACAAAGTTCATCAAGTCGAACTCCCGCGAGGAAAACTTTCAGAAGAGCCCATACGAGGGCAAATGAAAGTTTTAAAGATTGCAACTGCTGGACTTGCGGTGCAAGAGGACATATTTCGATAGATTGTCTAGAAAAGAGAGGAGTCAAAAGCTTCGAAGGTGCACCAGACATCGAGGAAGCGGTTTACTACCAAGACTTGGTACAAGTCTACCAATTCAAGGATATACCCTCAAATGAGAGTATATACGAAGAAGAAGAAGTATTTAGCAATGAAAGTATTGATGAGAGATCAGACTCTGAATCAGACTGGAGCTAAGGTTTTTCATCAAGAGCAAGTGGACGAAACTGGATATTCCAGTCAAACCACTATCTCACAAAGTATGATTGACAAAATTATGAACAAGAGCCTTAATATCCAAAGATATCAAGGCTTTTCAGCCGGACAGATTGATCAATTACTCCGCAATTTTAGTCTGAAAAGCAGGAAGCACAATGTAATCTATAAGATTACCAGAAGAGAGATGTCGCTTCCTATAGAGCTTACAGGGAATCAAGTTGAGTTACAACTGATTCCATACAGTGACGTTCAAGAAGAGTTGGGAAGGATGAGGCCAGAGATAAGGGATATCATATCCTGGATCCATATCGGGGCTGTCCAGATAGTGCTCAAATCCGCACTACCCGCATGTGTTGATACACCCATTGATATTGCAATATGCGATAAGCGTATCAAAAATCACAGACATTCCTTGTTAGGAACTATATCAGGAAATATCTGTGCCAAGCATATTATAGGGGTAATCTATCCAAAAATATCCTATAATCTGAAAGATAGAGATTTCAGTCGAGCCCTGACGCTGTACCAAGACTTCAAAAGAAAGGATATCAGCTACGAGGGAAATCGACCGTTTTCTTTAACATATCAGGTGTCTTATGCGCTGCCAGACAGATCAAAAATGCCGCTACCAAGAGAGATAAATATTCGAGTAGGAGACAAACCATTGTTGAAATACAATGAGAGTCTCAAGTTGGAAGGCAAAAGACTGTCATTCCAAGAAGATAGGATTGTGACAGAGCCATGGACTCAGTCCTCAAGAGGAAGCTTCCAAGGAGATCTCAGGTGACCAAGGCAAGTTAAAATAAAAATTAAATGCCCAGAAGGTTGGAGAGAGATCGACACAAGGTTTGACAGTACAAGATGGGAAAATAATTTTCCTTGCGACGTCCTGTACTGTTTACAGCAACCAGAAGTCGGCCACTATAAGGGAACTCTTGATATAGAGGCTATGACAATGGAAGTACGAGGAAGAGCCGGTAGAGAATCAAGAGTCCTAATCTTAGGACTTGACTTCTTAGAAAGGTTCAAGCCATGGGAGTTGAAGGAAGATGGGATGATGATCACCTTTAATGGAAAACAACTGGTGATTATATGACCAACCCATTCTCCATATACATCTCACTAGGGATGTTATACGAGAAATATAAGGCTGAATACTTTGCAGCCTATATCGACTCAGGAGCAGGAATTTGTACTGCAAAAAGAGAAATCTTCCCAAAAGAATTGGAAGAAGATTTAAATCCAATTGCAGGAAGAGATTTCTCAAAAAGAGTCTTGCTCCTATCTAAAGGAGTGAAGCAGTCGGAAGTCTTGATTGGAGGAGCAGGATATACACCATGGTATAAGGTGAAAACTCCACCAATCTATTTTCATGATACAGGGGCAGACATTTTGTTAGGAAACAATTTCCTACAAATGCTCAGAAAGTATACGCAGGACAATACCAACCGGAGACTGATCTTTATGACGATCTGTGATCATAAGATCATTGTCCAGCGGCTAAAAGGGGCATTCAATCGACAAATGCCACTACAATTTCGCAGCAAGCGTGGTGATGAAGGACATCTTTGACACCCAAAAATGCAGGACAAAAGAAAATTCAGAGAAGTAGTTCTGAGTTTTCGTAGGGAAAAGGATCTTGAAGAACAGGAGATCCAAATCCTCAAGGATTCTTTAATATCACATCAAGATATTAAGGAAGAAGAAAAGATATCCCTCGAAGATGTCAAGCGGAAAATAGCTAGAAACTATAATGAAAATCCGCTGGCTTGGTGGGGAAAGAACTAACTCAAAGCAACCTTGAAGGTTAAGGCTGGAAAAGAGTTTGAGTTTGTTAGATACAAGCCTATCCTTATGAACATCAAAGATCAAAAGGATATGCGAGCAATCATCAAAGAACACCTTGATCTCAAGCTGATTGAACCAGAAAATTCACCATACAGCAGCCCCGGATTCTTAGTAAGGAATCATGGTGAGATTAAAAGAGGTAAACCAAGGCTAGTCATTAATTACAAAGGGATTAATGACATTCTTGAGTTTGATGGATATTTTATCCCAAGTAGAGAACATCTTATTAACTGCATACGGAATACTAGGATATTCTCTAAGTTTGATTGCAAGTCAGGTTTCTACCAGATTCACATGGAAGAAGAAAGCAAAAGGTTTACGGCCTTTTCAACACCACAAGGGCATTATGTTTGGAATGCAATGCCGATGGGGTTAGCTAACGCACCCCAAATATTTCAGAGGAAGATGGATAATCTTTTTAAAGATTATTTCTCTTTTATGTTTGTCTATATTGATGACATTCTAATCGCATCAAAGAGTATAGAAGAACATCTCAAACATCTAGAGATCTTTGCAGATGTTTGTCATAAAGAGGGCCTTGTGCTGTCAGAAAAGAAGGCAGTAATAGCTACCCGGAAGATGGAATTTCTGGGAATCGAGGTGGATGAATCAGAAATCATTCTGCAAAATCATATTGTAGAAAAGGTGCAGAAGTTCCCTGATGTCCTTAAAGAAAAGAAGCAACTGCAGAGTTTTCTGGGAGTTGTCAATTTTGTAGGAATCTTTATAAAAAATCTTGCAAAACACAGGAAGGTGTTCAGTAACCTTCTAAAGAAGGATACCCCGTTTGTATGGACAAACAAACATCAACAAGGAATCAGGAAGCTAAAGGAGATATGCAAAAATCTCCCAAAACTGGCTATACCACAAGATGAGGATGAATTGGTCCTCTATACAGATGCAAGTGATCATTGGTGGGCAGTCGTGCTTACAAAGATCATACCCAACGGAGAGGAGCCATGTAGATATTGCAGTGGTCTCTTTTTGGATAGCGAGGTCATTCGATGGCATATCAATGAAAAGGAGTTCTTTGCAGTTCGGAAGGCATTTAAAAAATGTCCTCTGTTTCTCTTAGCAAAGAAGTTTACTTTAAAAGTTGATAACACACAAGTTAAAGCTTTCTTGAAAAATAAAATTGAATCTAAACCTGAAAAAAGCTAGACTAATAAGATGGCAAGCTGAATGTCAATATTACTTATTTGACATTATTGTGATAAAATCTCATGAAAATATTCTTGCAGGTTTCCTAACAAAAGATGGAAGCGATTGAGGTCGATGTCATCATGATTGCGCAGAGGCACTTCACTGAAAATATGGAGTTGCTTCAGCGTGAATGGAACGAGCTGGTTCTTCATGCTGAACAAGCAGGAAGAATGCAACAAGCAGACCAGAACAAGGTCAATGAGAGAATACGAGCATGTGTAAAGACTCAAGGGCAACTCTGGTCAGCTATGCATGAACCCCTCCTCCGGGCCATCAACTTACCATTGATGAAAGGAGAGTTAGCAGTACCGACCTGTAAAACGGAAGTAGGGGATTCAAATACCCCTAACACGAGCTCTAAGCCGGTGATTTCTAAAGGAACACAAGCCCAAGAGAAAATTGAGGGTCAGGGATCACACTCTGAACAATCAAGTCAACCCAGCACCTCTGGGGTTAAAGAGGGAGAGATTAATCTTAGACCCATGACGGGTACCTCTAAGATTAATACTAACGAGTCTGAAGCTTCACCTTGGCAGGTTTATCAAGCTAACTGGGAGAAGCTCTATACTAGACAGGGAATCAATCCGTCTAAAATAAAGGTTGATATCTCTGGAAAGTACCCAAGGGTGTGGATGTTACCAGGAACCAATTGTAATACACCAAATTTTTAATTAAGGTTTACAGGATTCTTAATGGTAATTAAGAAGTTAAGAAAGAAAATTAATTAGGGTTAATTGAGGCCAGATCTCAGTCACGACTTTAAGGGTCAGTTTTCGTGAAAATTATCTTTTCGGAAAATTTGATCTTAATTCTTTTATGGCCATTCGTGGTCTTGTTAGAAAGGTTTTAACTCAAGGAGTATGCCGGTGTTTTCGGATTTTAATTCTGAAGTCAATTGAGTTCCCGGTGATGAAAAGCGTATTTAAAGGATGAATGAATAGTAACTTTTGCGTGCGTTCGTGTTTTGAGAAATTTACGAAATCCTCCTCGTTGATCCGAGTCTAGTTCTGTCAGGCCCTCTTATGGGAAATGACCCAAGGATTCTATTGGCGTTCACGGATTACCATTCTGATGTCAATCGAACACTCGGGAGCAAAATCTGTCAGTCTGAGTGAATAGTAAAAAGTAATTCCAAAAAGGGAATCTTTGCTCGTCTTTCTTCAGACAACCCCGTCTTTTTCATGAATCAAGTTGGTTTACTAGTATTCGAGCCAACAAGTCTCCCGGTATTTTTAGATTTCATGTTTCAGGTCATTTGGACCTCGACATCGAATAAAACAGCTTTTAACCGAACCCGGGGTAACTTTTGCAGTATTCTTGCACTGAAGTGGCTTTCCTTGGAAGTCAAAGCTTTTCCTATAAATACAAGGCCACCCCTTTGCATTCATTTGCTCATTTCCATCCATTTCACTTCATAGAGAGTGGGAAAGCTCGTAAGAGCCGAGAAAGTTCTGTCGAAGTAAAAAGCGTTCTTCGTGAGTGTTCTGCAAGACGACGAGCGGAGTGGGGTGGAAGGGATGCGGTGAGGGAAGGTGCTAGGGGCGCCATTGGGTTGTAGCGGGCGGCTCTGCCGCTGTTGCAACTCGACGAGACGCCGAGCTAGCCACCTTCCTTCGACGTACCTAACCCCGTCCATTCTTGTTCGTCGGTCTCAATCTCCATTTCTTTTTCCGTCTTTAAATTCTGCATTTACTTTTCGTTCTTTACGTTCTTCGGGTTCTTCATTATTGCTCGTTTACCTTCCGTCTAAGTTGTGTTTCAATTTTTGTTGAAGTTCCTAGTTAATAACATTTACGTTATATTTCTCACTTTATTCCTGTCGTTATTATTCTTGAAATTAGCTCCGTTTATTCCGTTTAAATTCCGTTCAAGCTATATTTAGAGATTTCGTCGTTATTCTAAATGTTTAAAGCGGATTATCGTGTTTACGTCGTTATAATGCCAAAATTTCTTTTAAAGTTAAAGCATGTTGTTGCATGTTAATTTCAAGTATGTCGATTTTAAGAAAATTCGGGTTAATTGTTCTTCGTGTTCTTCATGTTCATCGAAGAATCAGCGGACACGAAAAACTCAGTTGAAGAACACAGCTGAAGAAACCCAGTAGAAGAGAGAGAGAGAGAGAGAAAAGGAGCCCCGTGGGGGGTGCCGCCGCGCTACACCCTCCTCGGTCGCGCCTAGCCCGCCGGGGCAAGGCGGCCCCGCGGCGGCAGGGAGCCCGCCGGCGTCCATGTGCGCCGCGGCGGCCCCCCCTTCTCCGTGTTGTTTTTCCGCCGTTTCTTTTCGGCTATTTTCGTACCCTCTTCCCGAGCTTTTCAAGCTTTTCAAGTCGTGTTATTTTCAAGTTATTTTCAAGTTAAATTTTAGAGAAGCAATCAAGATATTCTTAATTTATTTCGAGTAATCTATTCAAGTTATTCTTTGTCTAAAAATTGGGAAATCAAGTTGAGATGTTCTTTAAATAAATTCTTTTCGAAATTTATAAAGTCGTAAAGTCGTGCAATCTGTAAATAAGTCTTAAATTTTAGTCTTCGAGTAAAATGTCATTATTTCTCGCTTTAGATAGTTAACTTCTTCAAAGAAGGTCGCTAAGTCGATGATTCGACTTTTATAGGAGGAAGTGAGCCTCGTAGGAATTCAGAGAAGGATCATCAACTCGTTGCTTCATCTTCTGTTAAGTAATCGATGTGGATATATCTATACTCATCTAAAGTTTGAGCTAATAAGCTCTAGAAGCATATAGGGTAAATGAAATATCCAATAAAGCATTTTTGCTCTGCCTGATCGATCTCTGTACAAGGAAGGAAGGAAAGAAAGATATTATGTTCTAATTAAGCTCTTGAGCATGTTCAGAAATGCTATATATATTAAAGTATTGTTATGCTTAGCATGTGATGTGTAGAATAGTCTTTAGTTGAAATTCGTATTCATTTACGTTCATCTCCTTGTATTGAATGTTTATATTGTGTTAAGGCTCGTAAGTTAAGGATTAAGGATTGCCTTGTTAGGGTAGCGTTAAATCCCTTATAGGCCAAGATTATGCTTTATTAAAGGACTAGCCCTTAGACGTGTTGCTCTAAGATTGGTTTTGCTAGCAAGATGAAGGAAGAAAGGGACTTAGCATTTCGCTTAAGCAGAAATTGAGCTCACAACTTTTAGAGGGAGTCACTGCTGGGTTAATTACCTCGCAAACTCATTTGGATATTTGAGGTAACCCCTCTTCTATCCCATGGCATGCCTAAGGGTACATTTGACATCAGGTTTGAGCCAAGGTTGGGCCCAAGGTAAAGAAAAGGTTTTGCGGATATGGAGAGGGCTTTTGCGTTTTGCTCTCCATATACCGCCAGTTCATTGTTGGATATTTCTTAAGTTATTAAAGAAGCTTTCATTTAAAAAAAACCCACTTAGTACATTAGTGCTCACGCCCTCTTTTTCAAATGTTTTCAGGTTGAGATACCGATGATGATGGTGGCTGTGGATGTGGGTTGACAGCCAAGATTGTTTTGCTATTATATAAGTTTCTTTGAAATCCCATTATGTGTTCTGCTACTCTGATTAACTCTTTCTAAATTCCGTTCAAGGTTCTATTATGATTATTCGAGATTCTAAGAATATTCCTAGACGATTACATATATATAAGACGCATATTAAGTTTATTTCCGCTTTCCGAGTATGTTTTCCTTTCGTCTATAAAAGAGCCTATGCTTGTTGGTATCTGATTAGTTAGCCGTTTTATTCCGCTAAAGCATGTTTCCTTCTTAATCAAGTAAACACGAGTATCATCAACTATCTTCAAAGTGTACCTTTATTCTTAAAACTTCTTCGTTAATCTTCTGACTTTACTCGTTAAATCCCTTAATAACACCCCGTCCCCATTTGTTAATCCCTATCTCGGGACCGGGCTGTTACAGATGGTATCAGAGCAGGCTTGCAACTCTGCAGACCTGTCTCTTTGTTTAAGTTAAAGCTAAGTGTTAATGTGCATATGAATTGCTTCGTGATAAGTTACAGTAGCAACCCACAGCTCGCCATCACCCTCGTATCTTCAACAAAAATCGAGGTATGATAGTATAGAGATTTTAGATTTTGAATTCATAATTTTTGACTATCGAAAACGAAGAGATTTGAGCAAGCATGCCTCTTTTATGGATAAGGGGAAAACCTTGATAATGAAATTCCAAGTAAAAAGTATTCGGGTAAAATGATTTTCTGAGGAAAAAGGGTTGTGAAAGAAGTTCTTGATCACAAAGAAAAGTGTTTAAAAACTTATTTTTAAACATATGTCTTAACAAAAGATAAAAGTTTTGAAGAAGAGTTCTAGATTTAAAAGAAAAGGGTTGATTCATTCTCGAATTTTTGTTTTAAAGGAAAAGGTAAAGTTTATGATCAAAGACTTGGGCACCAAAATTTTTGTAAAAGTCAACTGCAAAAAGGATCTATGCATGCAAGATAAGTAGTCTGAATCTAAACGATAGCATGATCTCAGGAGAACCATAGGTCTCCTTTTTATAATCTAGACTGATTAAGCTTAATATTTCTAGATGGTTAAGCGTCGTTCGATTGCTAGGAATAATGTGCCTCTTTTCCGCCCTGTTCGAGAAATGAACGACTTTGGAGGAACGCCAGGAAAGGTATCCGACTTGGAAACATGCATCCGCATGTGTGAGCAAGCACCGGCCGCTGAGAGGCCAGCAATGTATCGCATCCTGCAAAGCACCATCACCCGTGATCCCGAGACGCATGCTGTAATCGGGAACCTGACAGAATTCTCTTCAGCCTTGATGGCTCTTTGGGAGTTAAAGTATGGCCACGTGAATGCTCTAGCCGAGCAAAATCCCTCATCCGTGATGGAACCTGAACTGCAAAGGACGACTCTGAATAGTCCCCCTGAATTTCAAGCACCGTGTCCATGCGCTGAAGGAACCTTAGAAGCAAGACCCTTGATTGTCCAAGACACCGAGTTTTTGTCCTCCAGAATGCACCAGTAGGCCCCTGCCTATCAACCAGTTGCCCCTCAGAGTCTGGGACAGTGAATGCCCCATCAGTTTCCCAAAGGAAGCTTAAGGAAATTCAAGTTCGAGGTACCAGAGACAGATGAAGATGAGGAAGAAGTGGACCCAACATATAGTTAAGCTTTAGAAGTATGCAAATGAGGTGTTGTTCTTAGAACACCTTGCTGACCTATTGTCCGTTTATCCACTTTAATCCAGATCTTATTCTGAAAATGTATTAACCAACCATTTAGATTTTTTATAGCAGCAGTAATTCTCCAAAAGGTAGTCCTATTTTCGGATGTAACCAAGAACCTCTTTCTTATTTATGCCAAAAGTCCTCTTATGAGGCAATTTTCCCGCTTTGCTTGATCTATCCTGCGTAATCTAAAGACCTTATCGAAAGGTATTTCATTTTGCTTCGTGCAAATTCGTGCGAGCATCGCTAATATATAGGATTCTTTAAAATGTCGTCGAGAAGACATCAAGCCGAGAGAATAAGGCCGCAAGCAAGCAAGTCCTGAACCGCGACTCAAGAGCCAAGAATGTGTTTCTCAAACACAACATTTCCGTTCTTATAGTCTAGGAGACCCGATGGGAGTCGAGAAATGGGTTATTCTTTAGAAATGAATTTTCAATTTTATAGTCTGATCAGAGGATGATGAATTAGGTTGTGCTCTTTTATGAATACGAACTTCGGGTAGGAGTCCGTTCAAAGGATGACAAATTTGAGGCAGTGAGCGTAGTATGATTGGGAAGGTTTCAAGTACGAGTTATATCAAAAGTATATCCCGAACTGTTCATAAGGCAAATGAGGTAGAGATCTGGAGCTAAAAGCAAGGAAAGAAGACATTGTCAACGTACGATCAAGAGTTCGACCAGTTATCAAGGCATAACCCGCATTGGTGGTTTCAGACGAGAAGAAAATGCGTATAGATTAAGTCACTTTGTTGTATCCCTTCTAATAAGTGAAAGTGATTCCCGTATGTCACCTTTTCCAGCTAAGTATAGCTAATTGAAGGCCAACCGACTCATGCTATTGCATAGCAACCTAGTAAAGAAGAAGATGCGTGAAGATCAAGGAAAGAAAGAGAAAGAACCTGAAGAAGATCGTTAAGCAGATAGACCTAAAAGTGGTAGATTAAAAGTTTCAGTAAGATAAGAAGTTTTGATGAGTCTATTCATTCATTCTTGCATCAATTAAAACAATCACCTTTCAACAGCTTCATATTAATTGAAATTCTTCATTTATATCATTTGAATTTCTTCAATATCGTTTTGGACAAATTATAATCTTTTGATGCTACTTCTTTAATCATCCAGAATCAGTGATAGCATTCCCTTGTTAAAGTTATGCTGACGCCTTTGCAAATATTCAGTACAGTTCTCAGTTGTTAATCATCGATTGTCTCCCATACGTTTGCTACACGCAAAAACCCCTTTTGAGTTTATAAGTCCTCTGAAAAAGCAATGTTTTTAGTATAAGTAACCCAGTGT
This sequence comes from Perilla frutescens, assembly GCA_026008535.1. NCBI lineage: Eukaryota > Viridiplantae > Streptophyta > Magnoliopsida > Lamiales > Lamiaceae > Perilla > Perilla frutescens. The sequence continues at coordinate 36,927,635 of BRKX01000015.1, forward strand.
CATATCTCTTCCAGCTTTTGGAACTTGTTAAGAAATTATTGATCAAGATAAAGTCCTCACTCAGAGGCAATCATTTCATTTTGCTCCCACTCATAGAGCTCGAGTGTGGATTCTTGATTAGAGCAGAGAGTATAAAGAAATATTCCTTGGGAAGGATAAGAGGGAGTAGTCCCAAATAGGAAGAAAAATCTAAGTATGATAGTTAGCGCCCTTCTAGTAGGACACGAATCTCTAAAAGTGATCTTTCAGCTCGTCCAGTATTAATAGGCAATCTGAAGAATGACGTTAGATAAGTTCTGAGCTTACGTTCAAGGTCCAGTCATGCGATCTTTACGCCTGCAAGTGACAGTGATCCCCAGCAGAGGCTATAAAGTCAGAATACCATCGAAAAGCGGTTACAACGAAGAAAGAGAAATGAGAGTTTGCAATAAAAGGCATTTCAGGCACAAGAAAATTTTGAAGACGTATTTCCAAAGGACCTATCAGAACTACCACCATATAGGTTTAGAACCAGGAGCTGCACCAGTCAAAAGCCCCTTACAGAGTGGCGCCTAAGGAGTCACAAGAACTCAAGGTTCAACTGCAAGAGTTATTAGACCTAGGTTTTATCCAACCTAGTGTGTCACCTCGGAAAGTTCCAATCTTGTTTGTGAAGAAGAAGGATGACACATTGAGAATGTGCATCGACTATAGAAGGCTTAATAAGTTGACCATCAAGAATCGATACCCTCACCCAAGAATAGATGATCTCTTTGATCAAGCTTAAGGGAGCAAGTGTCTTCTCAAGGATAGACTTAAGATCTGGGTATCATCAGCTGAAGATCTGAAAGGAGGATATTCCTAATACTTCTTTTAGGACTCACTTTGGGCATTACGAGTTTGTGGTAATGCCATTCGGATTGACCAACACCCCAGCAGTATTTATAGATTTAACGAACCGGGTTTTTACCCGTATCTAGATAAGTTTGCGCTAGTTTTCATAGATGATATCCTCATCTATTCGAAGGACAAAGAGGAGCATCAAGAGCACCTAAGGGTGGTGCTGGAGAAGTTAAAGAGGAGAAATGCTTTACACTAAGTTTAGTAAGTGTGAGTTCTGGCTTAAAGAAGTTATGTTTCTAGGTCGCATGGTTTCAGTAGAAGGAATCAAAGTAGATCCAACTAAGATTGAAGCTGCAAGAAACTCGAAGTCTCCAAGGAATGTGAATGAGATAGGAAGTTTTCTAGGACTTGCGGGATTCTATCGTAGATTCATCGAAGGATTCTCATCAATAGGTAAGGCTATGACGCGAGTGTTGAGGAAGGACTTCAAGTTTAGGTAGAAACCCGAGTGCAAGGAAAGTTTCAAGAAAGAAGATGTTAACCACAAGCCCGATGATTGGCCATTTCGGAAGAAAATGAAAATTTCGTGGTTTATGTTTATGCGTCGGGAAAAGGATTAGGATGCGTGCTGAAGAAGAGAGGAAAGTTGATCGCTTATGCTTCGAGGCAGCTTAAGAATCACAAGTAGAACTACCTCACGCATGATTTAGAACTAGCAGCGGTTGTTTTTACGCTAAAGATCTAGACGCACTATCTCTACAGAGCCAAGTGTAAGACTCTTCTCAAGATCACAAGAGCCTAAAGTATTTCTTCAAGCAAAAGGATCTTAGCATAAGGCAGAGAGGGTGGCTAGAACTTGTAAAGGATTACGACTGCACGACTCACTACCACCCAGGCAAGGAGAATGTGGTAGCAGATGCCCTAAGTAGGAAAGAGAATGCAGAATTAGGATTTGTTTTAGTTCAGAAGCAGCTACGATAAGGAATTCAAGGAGTTAAGGATCGAGGTGCTAATACCATCCGAAATCAATTAAGCACAAATCACCGCGATAGTCGCTCATCCCGACCCGAGACAAAGGAAAGTTAAGGTTTGGAAATGAAATGAGTTTCTCGAGAAGAAAAGCCTAGAAGCACGATTAGATAGCACGCAAGACTTCACAAAAGCCGCCGATAAAGCGCTCTTATTCAAAGGAAAGCTTTGTGTGCCAAGCAAGAAAGAACTAAGGGAGGAAATCATGTGCAAGGCACATGACAAGCCACATACAGTACATCCCGGAAGCACCAAGATGTATCAAGACCTCCAAAAGAACTTCTAGCAGAATAACATAAAGATAAAAGTAGCCGCCTTCGTAGAAAGGTGTTGATTTGTCAACAAATGGAGTCTTGCATCAAAAACCTTCTGGTTGCTCCAACCCATAGAAATTCCTGAATGGAAGTAGGATCATAGTAGTATAAGCTTTGTGGTAGGATTACCAAAGTCTAAGTGATGGAATACCGCTATTTGGGTAATCGTGAATCGATTATCGAAAGCAGCACATCTCATTGCTGTTATCATGATAGATGAGCTAGATCAATTAGCCCAGATGTATGATAGGAAATTTGTGCATAATGCACGATGTGTCGGTCTCAATTATATTGGATCGTGATACGAGATTTACGTCAAGATTTTGGAGGAGTCAATTTGTACCTACTTTAAATTTGTGACCTACCATACGATCTGTTATATAAATAGGTAAATGCTCTTTACCGTTATGAACGGCAATCGTATGGCCGATCATTGTAGGTATAATGGTAGATGCACGAGACCAAGTTACAATTATTTCTTTTTCTGCTTTTTTATTAAGTTTATCAATTTTTTTTAATACATTTTTGGCTACAAAAGGATTTTTTTTTAATGAACGTATCACAGCTTAACTCCTATTTTTTTTGTTTTTGTAAAGACGAAGAAAGAAATTCTATTTTCTCGCCTATTTACTACTTACTACGGCGACGAACAATCAAATTATCACTATATTTATTCCTTTTTCTACTTCTTCTTCCAAGCGCAGGATAACCCCAAGGGGTTGTGGGTTTTTTTCTACCAATTGGGGCTCTTGGATGGTAGGCCTCTTTTTTCTCTTTGGGCTCTACTGCTTCAACAATCAACTGAGCTCAGGAAGTCCTGAGATGGGTTCTTTTAAGATTCATGTTGATGCGGTTCTCTAACCAGGTTATCACAAAGAAAACCTATCAGCGAGTTCCGACCCTTTTGTTTGAAATTTCTTCGTTCGTACCGAACAAAGTTCTCTCTTTGCTTGCTGTTTACTGATTATTATTATTATTTATAGTCCAAACGGACGAACGATAGAGAGGAATATACTCTGACACTGGCATCGGGTTTTAATTCACACCTGCCTCTAGCAATCAGAGCCGTCTTGTCTCTCAGCAGGGACTACCTATTGTTGCCACTTGCAGTTTACCCAACCTAACCGATGGTCGTAGGGTTTACTGAGAGTTTCTCTGATCACTTACATATCCAAGTCGGGCCTGAGCCCGATTTAAAAACACACCTCAAGAAATGGCTTACGCGGGCTTGTAACAATGCCCAGGACGAAAGCATGTCCTTAAGATTCAGATAAGAAAAGAGTTCCACATTAGGATTACTCGTTAATGGTTGATCAAATTTGATGGATTCACCCTCTGAAACAAGAAGTTCTGGTCCTGGAGGGATAATATCAAGGAATTTCTTCCTTGTTAAACTATAACTCCGCAAAGAAACAAAAGGCAATGAGATCAAAGCTCAATTTCAGCACAGCCTTTCATCCTCGAATGAATGGCCAGTCTGAAAGGACTATTCAGAATCTAGAAGACATGCTTAGAGGAGTGTTCATCGATCACAGAAGTAGCTGGGAGGAGCTACTGAAATTGATAAAAGTTGCATACAACAACAGCTACCAGTCATCGATCGGCATGGCCCTTATGAAGCCCTGTTCAGAAGAAAGTGTAAATCACCCTTGTATTGGGACGAAGTTAGAAAGAGAAGGATACTTGGACCTGAAATGGTCCCGGAAGCGGTCCAGAAGATCGAGCTTGTTCCTCAGCAAATCAAGGAAATTCAAGACAGACAGAAGGCTTATACAGACGAAAGAAGAACGGAACTGAGATTCGACATTAAAGATAGTATTCTTGTAAATGTCTCCGTCAAAGAGTGGTTCATTTTGCCAAACGAAACAAGTTAAGGCCCATATTTATTGGACCTTTTAAGATTTAGAAAATGTGAATAAAGTAGCCTACATGTTGGCCTTACCACCCAACCTGAGTGATGTTCATGAGGTCTTTTCATGTCTCAATATTGAGAAAGTACGTGTTTGATCCAAAGCACGTGATTTGCAAGAAAGAGATAGTCCTGAATGAGGACTTAGCCTATGAAGAGAAGCCCCAGGCCTTTGTGAGTTAAAAGATCCAGAAGTTAAGAAACAAGGAGATCAATCTTGTAAAGATGATCTGGGACCTTCATGGTTCAGAGGAAGCAACATGGGAGCTCGAATCCGAGCTACTCAAAAAGTACCCTGATATCGTTTATCATGGTTAGTAAATTTCGGGATGAAATTTGTTTAAGGGGAGTAGGATGTAATACCCCAGATTTTTAATTAAGATTTACAGGATTCTTAATGGTAATTAAGAAGTTAAGGAAGAAAATTAATTAGGGTTAATTGAGGTCAGATGTCAGTCATGACTTTAAGGGTCAGTTTCGTGAAAATCATCTTTTCGGAAAATTTGATCTTAATTCTTTTATGGCCATTCGTGGTCTCGTTAGAAAGGTTTTAACTCAAGGAGTATGCCGGTGTTTTCGGATTTTAATTCTGAAGTCAATTGAGTTCCCGGTGATGAAAAGCGTATTTAAAGGATGAATGAATAGTAACTTTTGCGTGCGTTCGTGTTTTGAGAAATTTACGAAATCGTCCTCGTTGATCCGAGTCTAGTTCTGTCAGGCCCCTCTTATGGGAAATGACCCAAGGATTCCGTTGGCGTTCACAGATTACCATTCTGATGTCAATCGAACGCTCGGGAGCAAAATCTGCCAGTCTGAGTGAATAGTAAAAAGTAATTCCAAAAAGGGAATCTTTGCTCGTCTTTCTTCAGACGACCCTGTCTTTTTCATGAATCAAGTTGGTTTACTAGTATTCGAGCCAACGAATCTCCCGGTATTTTTAGATTTCGTGTTTGAGGTCATTTGGACCTCGACATCGAATAAAGCAGCTTTTAACCGAACCCGGGGTAACTTTTGCAGTATTCTTGCACTGAAGTGGCTTCCAAGATTTCCTATAAATACAAGGCCACCCCTTTGCATTCATTTGCTCATTTCCATCCATTTCACTTCATAGAGAGTGGGAAAGCTCGTAAGAGTCGAGAAAGTTCTGTCGAAGTAAAAAGCGTTCTTCGTGAGTGTTCTGCAAGACGACGAGCGGAGTGGCGTGGAAGGGATGCGGTGAGGGAAGGTGCTAGGGGCGCCGTTGGGTTGTAGCGGACGGCTCTGCCACCGTTGCAACTCAACGAGACGCCGAGCTAGCCACCTTCCTTCGACGCACCTAACCCCGTCCATTCTTGTTCGTCGGTCTCAATCTCCATTTCTTTTTCAGTCTTTAAATTCCGCATTTACTTTCCGTTCTTTACATTCTTCGGGTTCTTCATTATTGCTCGTTTACCTTCCGTCTAAGTTGTGTTTCAATTTTTGTTGAAGTTCCAAGTTAATAACATTTACGTTATATTTCTCACTTTATTCCTATCGTTATTATTCTTGAAATTAGCTCTGTTTATTCCGTTTAAATTCCGTTCAAGCTATATTTAGAGATTTCGTCGTTATTCTAAATGTTTAAAGTGGATTATCGTGTTTACATCGTTATAATGCCAAAATTTCTTTTAAAGTTGAAGCATGTTAATTTCAAGTATGTCGGTTTTAAGAAAATTCGGGTTAATTGTTCTTCGTGTTCTTCGTGTTCGTCGAAGAATCAACGGACACGAAGAACTCAGTTGAAGAACACAGCTGAAGAAACCTAGTAGAAGAGAGAGAAATAGAGAGAGAGAGAGAGAGAGAGAGAGAGAAAAGGAGCCCCGCGGCGGGGGGGAGCCCACCGGCGCCCATGTGCGCTGCGGCGGCCCCCCCTTCTCCGTGTTGTTTTTCCGCCGTTTCTTTTCGGCTATTTTCGTACCCTCTTCTCGAGCTTTTCAAGCTTTTCAAGTCGTGTTATTTTCAAGTTAAATTTTAGAGAATCAATCAAGATATTCTCAATTTATTTCGAGTAATCTATTCAAGTTATACTTTGTCTAAAAATTGGGAAATCAAGTTGAGATGTTCTTTAAATAAATTCTTTTCAAAATTTATAAAGTCGTAAAGTCGTGCAATCTGTAAATAAGTCTGAGATTTTAGTCTTCGAGTAAAATGTCATTATTTCTCGTTTTAGATAGTTAACTTCTTCAAAGAAGGTTGCTAAGTCGATGATTCGACTTTTGTAGGAGGAAGTGAGCCTCGTAGGAATTCGGAGAAGGATCATCAACTCGTTGCTTCATCTTCTGTCAAGTAATCGAGGTGGATAAATCTATACTCATCTAAAGTTTGAGCTAATAAGCTCTAGAAGCATATAGGGCAAATGAAATATCCAATAAAGCATTTTTGCTCTACCTGATCGATCTCTGTACAAGGAAGGAAGGAAAGAAAGATATTATGTTCTAATTAAGCTCTTGAGCATGTTCAGAAATGCTAGAAATATTAAAGTATTGTTATGCTTAGCATGTGATGTGTAGAATAGTCTTTAGTTGAAATTCGTATTCATTTACGTTCATCTCCTTGTATTGAATGTTTATATTGTGTTAAGGCTCGTAAGTTAAGAATTAAGGATTACCTTGTTAGGGTAGCGTTAAATCCCTTATAGGCCAAGATTATGCTTTATTAAAGGACTAGCCCTTAGACGTGTTGCTCTAAGATTGGTTTTTCTAGCAAGATGAAGGAAGAAAGGGACTTAGCATTTCGCTTAAGCAGAAATTGAGCTCACAACTTTTAGAGGGAGTCACTGCTGGGTTAATTCCCTCGCAAACTCGTTTGGATATTTGAGGTAACCCCTCTTCTATCCCATGGCATGCCTAAGGGTACAGTTGACATCAGGTTTGAGCCAAGGTTGGGCCCAAGGTAAAGAAAATGTTTTGCGGATATGGAGAGGGCTTTTGCGTTTTGCTCTCCATATACCGCTAGTTCATTGTTGGATATTTCCCAAGTTATTAAAGAAGCTTTCATTTAAAAAAAAACCCACTTAGTACATTAGTGCTCACGCCCTCTTTTTCAAATGTTTTCAGGTTAAGATATCGAGGATGATGGTGGCTGTGGATGTGGGTTGACTGCCAAGCTTGTTTTGTTATTATATAAGTTTCTTTGAAATCCCATTATGTGTTCTGCTACTATGATTAACTCTTTCTAAATTCCGTTCAAGGTTCTATTATGATTATTCGAGATTCTAAGAATATTCCCAGACGATTACATATATATAAGACGCATATTAAGTTTATTTCCGCTTTCCGAGTATGTTTTCCTTTCGCCTATAAAAGAGCCTATGCTTGTTGGTATCTGATTAGTTAGTCGTTTTATTCCGCTAAAGCATGTTTCCTTCTTAATCAAGTAAACACGAGTATCATCAACTATCTTCAAAGTGTACCTTTATTCTTAAAACTTCTTTGTTAATCTTCTGACTTTACTCGTTAAATCCCTTAATAACACCCTGTCCCCATTCGTTAATCCCTATCTCGGGACCGGGCTGTTACACCAATCCACACGAAGTCAAACAATGGTATGATTTTGGGGCATTAGCTTCAATTTAGACCATGTCACCAGGCTTCCCAGAAATCAATTGTCTACCAAAGTGGATACAGGAAGCTGTGCAAGAGTCCTGGGCTAACAATGATTTGCTTAGCCGAGGAGATGTTCTTGAGCTATACTTCATCAGTGCTGCTCCGGAACCAACAGGAAAAGGGAATCATGAGGCCTTTCACTACATAAGGCTTCAAAGGCCAGATTCCAAGAAATGGGGTGATATTAGAACCTCATCTGAAGAAATCCCACTAATCGCCTCCATTATAGAAGATCAAATATCGACTAGGCGAGCATGGGGATTATGGGTCTGTCTCACTGAGATGGACAAAGTCAAGTTCCCATTCAAGTTTTTCCACAATTCTGCGAATGGGTCATTCCTGTTAAATACCATGATAAGGAGAACAACGAGATTTGATGAGGATCTGTTCGAGAAGAAAAGGTCCTTGATATGGGAGAGCAAGCTTGCTATGGGTAAAGAAACCCATCGCAAGTACTGCAACATGGCTCGTTTTGAGCAATGAGACAATCGAGTATGCTCGGATTGCCAGAACCAGAAGGAGCCAGAGTTCGGAAAAGGGTTCCGTCCAAGGATGGAACGAAAGCGAGCTGGGGAGGATAAGCATCCAATGCCGAAAGCAAGGATGCCAAGAGCCCCACCAAAAAAGTAGTTTCCCGACAAGGGAAGGTGGAGACATGTGATTACAGATCATGTGACCCAAAAGAAGAGGCCACTAGCACCAAACGACAAAGGCTGAGTGGTCCAACACAAGAGGCACATGGTGCCATTAATTAAATATATATTTAAATTTAAATATGAAAGTAAAAATAATTATCTATATATAAAATAAATAAATTAATAAGATATAATAAAAGATAAATGAGTAGATATGATAACGGGCCCATTAATAATTACTTTTTAGGTAGAATGATTGGAGAGAAATATGTTAGGTACATAATAGATAGATATTTTATGATGTGGCAATGATAGCACCTGAAATTGGGCAGAATCACTGTGGATGCTCTGAGGAACACTCACCTGCAAGGCTGCAACAGATCTTACATGCCCCGATGTCAGACGGTAATAATTTTTTCCATTTTTTCTTTCCGACAACTCGCGCAATGTACTCGTCTGACGTTAACGTGTTGCTCGTGCATTGCACTCGATATTTAATATAATTTTTTTCCAAATAAATATAAATGGTAATTAAAAAATAAAAATTTAATTTTGAAATAAATATATACTATAAAATGGAAGTAGGGAACCCTAAAATAAAAGTGAATTAATTTAGTTTTTTTGAAATTCGGTGACTCACGCAATGCACTCGTCCGATGCTAATTGCTAACACTTGGGTTCATGTATTGCGCTCGATATTTAATTTTTCCAATTTAAATATAATTCATAATTGAGACTAATAAAACTTAAAAAAAAAACATAAACACTAAAAAAATACAAAATAAACCCATAAAAAATCTAAAAAATATTAAAAATGCTAAACCCCCTTATAAAATCATGAACCCTATAAAAATCCCAAAAGTTTAAACTCTAAAATTAATTGAAATGGAAAAAATTATAATTTGAACTAAATAAACTAGTCTAAAGGTTGACCCGTTATAAATAAAGTTTATTTATAACTAGTGTGTGCAAGTGTTTGTATAATTTTATATATTAAGTAGAAATTTCTTAAAATATAGCTTAATATAACTTTTATTTTACTTTGGAAGAGAACCTGTGAAAAAAGTTAAAAAGAGTAAAAAGGAAAAATGAGTCAAAACTTGATGAACGGTTGTATTAATTGTGAAAACATTATAGTATATGTAAGCGTAGGTCATAGATGTGTAAATAAATATTTTATACATTATTATTTTATTCACCACATGCCACGATAGCGTAGTCCTCTTCGTGATGCAGCGCTAAGGAAGGGAAATGTTGTGAAATATGTGAGCACTGTATAAAAATACAATAAGTAGTTGAATCTCAAGACGAAATGGATCATCGCTTTTTTGATAACCTAATATAAATAGGATTTTTTTTTTTGGATGTTGAGAGTAGTCCATAGCTATTATCGAAGTGTGCACTGAGTAAATCCCGTCTCTGTAGAAAATCATGTGAGACAGACTCACACCTAATGTTATTAATGGTGAAATTCTACCAATAGACCTTTGGCCTCAAGAAAACATCACCCCACCATTAGGTTATCCCCAAATGGACAAATACAGATAATTTTGTGTGAAATCATTTTACAGTGAAATCATTTTACAGTTCAATATTTAAATCCAAACACAAATAAATTTACAAATATGTCATTAAATATAAATTTTTAGACTTAAATATTAAACTATTATATGGATTTTGATCTATAAAACAGTCCAACAAGTTTTGTGGAATAAGCAGTACTTACATTTTTTGCGGACAAAGTTGTAGTAAATAACTGTTTTTTTTTTTTTAATGGTGGCAATGGTAGGAGATGAATGCAGGTAGCCCCAGGCGCCGGCCAAATTAAATATAGTGGAGATAATTTCAAGGTTGGGATTGTGAAAGGTGGTGGAAGTTGATCTACATAACATTTATTAGTATATAACCGTGGGTGAACAGTGTGTAGTAGTCAGAGTGGAAAAACTATGAAGAGCCATTAATCCCGCAACTCATCACATAACATGTTACTTATTCCAGTATTTTTTTAGGGGTCATTACATCTTATATTAATATTATTATAGACCAAGCCCCACCTAGACTCTACCTTCTTCTTAATTTTTTAGGGGTCATTACATCTTATATTAATATTATATATATATATATATATATCAATTGCGATTTTTAGCAGTCAAAAGTTTTTTTTTTATAAATATAATACTCTTTTACTAGCTATTTTTAAGCAAAAAAAGAAATCCATGTTGCCTTTTTTATGTCTTTCTCCCTTCTTTTTGCCTTGTTTTCCTTTTCACTATTTTTTAAATAATATGGAACTCGTAAGAAAACAATTCAAAGCAGCAGTACAATATTGTCGGTTACTTTCGTATAATTTTGTAACGTGGGTGATTGCATAATTATATATCGTGTAATGTGGTAAATTAATGTGGTTGTGTAAGATAAGTACTACTAGAGTCGCTTAATAAAAATATAATTGTAATTTTTAAGTAAATGATTATATTTTGGCAAAAATTTTCATACACTAGGTGTAAATAAAGCTTATTTGGGACAGATAGGGTCAAATTGCGGGTTAATCCGCAAAAAATAAAAATAAAAAATGATAAAATCGGTATCAACTACAATGCTAAAAAGTATAACTCAAAATTTGAAAAGTATCATCTGCATCATTAAAAGTAAGACGTCTGGTAGTTATATTATACTAGTTTATTTAGTTCAAATTGTGAATTTTTCCATTCCAATTAATGTTTAGAGTTTAGAAATTCAGGGTTTTTTGGGGGTTCATGGTTTTTAAGGTTCAATGTTTTTTTAGGAGTTTATTTTGTGTTTTTTAGGATTTTTTTAGAGGCTTTTTTGTGTTTTTTTAGGGATTTTATGGAGTGTTTTTAGAATTTATTTTGTGTTTTTTAGGGTTGGGGGTGGGGGTTGGGGGTGTATTTTGTGTTTTTTAGGGTTTATTAATTCCATTTTAGGATATAAATTCATATTCATTTCAAATAAATTAAATCAATTTATTTTAATTTTAAAGTTCACTAATTTTATTTTAGAGTATAAAACTTTTGGAAACAAAATAAAAAAAAAAAACAAAAAACCAAATAAAAAAATTAAAAATTAAAACATAAAAAAAAATATAACGCTTGCCGTTAATAGTCTTAAATAGTGCGGAAGTCCTTCTCTTATATTTTTGTCTAAATAAATAAATAAGGAAAATTTGAACTACTCTGAATGAGCGTTCTAAATTTGGCCACATATTTCAGTACATTAGCATCAACTTCTCCAAAAAAACAAAAACAAGTTAATCTACGGACTACGATTACTGGTTAAAATGAAAGCGTAGACGTGGCGGGATGAGCGGTAGAGGCGTATGGTATAGAGATGGAGGTAGCAGCAGGATAAAAGAACTCGTAAATGTCGGCAACATTTTCTCTGGATATGGTGTGACAAACGTGGGTCCCACTCCCACATCTCACGAAAAGTCGAGAAACATTTTTGATGTCATGCTTTTCACTCCCCCCTCCCTTTTCATATGCTTCCCACCCACTTTTTTTTATTCTTCTTTATCGCAAATAAATAAATAAATAAATATTTGTCCATTCCTGATTGGATAGATATTTTCTTCGTTTATCGATGATTATGCCCACGTGTCATTCAAGTCCTATTCAGGAATTAGATCCTCCATGATGGCATATCCCTTTATATCATGACATTTGTCCATTCCAATATTTGATCTCACAATCAACATCACTTTTTTATTTCTGTTCATATTTTTAATATATTGGGTTCATTCAAGATTAAAGGCTCTACATTAACTTTCCAATATTCAACATTATCATAAATCAACATTAAAAAAAAATTCAATATTATTAGTAATTATGTTTGTTATTAATAAATCAATATTACTAGAATCTTTATTCAACTTTTTCATGACAGAGAATCATGCTACTCATTTCGTGTGTTCGTATAAATAGTATATTATGAGTATAGTTTGTAAATTATGTATATCGGTAAATCTCAATATAGTTTGTGATTTGTAGTAATTAATTACATACAACAAAAATGCATAGTACGTATTGTGATGTGTCATTAATTTGCAATGTGCAAATTAGGAAGGACATCTAATTGCAATAAATTTAAAAATCTCAGTTCTATATTTTTAACAATCCTCGCTCATAATCTCCCCTAAAAAAATAAAAAATACTACTCCATATATAATCTTCATTTATGATCCCTTGACTGGTCAATGCTGGCGAAACTTGGTAGAGAAGATTTTCAAAATTTCATTTAAATTTTTGGTTTTGTCGATTGCAAAGCAATTGATTCGTGGCTGGCGTGTCAGTGCCGCGTGCATGCCCATGGCGTGGGTCCCACAAACCTAATCCAAAATTATCCATGATATTATTTCCAATAAATGCTTACAACTTACAAGCAAAATAAAATATAAATCCTGAATCAAAAAGTCTCTATAAATAGGAGAGGCCAGCCTCCATTGCTCTTCATTCCATTCATCAATTGACTTGCTCATTACATTACATTGCGGAAACGAGAGAGAGAGAGACAGAGAGATGGCAGGAATAATCCACAAGATCGAAGAGAAGCTAGGCATGGGAGGCAAAAAGGAAGGAGAGAAACACGGCGAGGAGCACAAGAAGCCCGAACACGGCGGCTACGGAGGAGAGCAGCACAAGCAGCCCGAGCACGGCGGCTACGGAGGAGAGCACCACAAGCAGCCCGAACACGGCTACGGATCGGGAGAGCACCACAAGCAGCCCGAAGGCGAGCACAAAGAAGGCTTAGTCGAGAAGATCAAAGATAAGATCCACGGCGACGACGACGGCAAGAAGAAGAAGAATAAGAAGGACAAGAAGAAACACGAGCACGGCCACGATCATGACAGCAGCAGCAGCGACAGCGATTGATTTCGTATGTATTTTCTCTCTCTAGATCTACTCACTCATTGCTCTTGCTGCCTTTATTTACGTTGTTGATCTTGTTTTCTCTCTCTTCCCTTGTTTGCAGGCTGGGATTGAATGCGCTTCTGCGTGACTCTGGGATGCAAATAAAAAGAGGAGAGAGAGAGAGAGAGAGTGACTCTATCTCTGCTATGCTCTGTTTGTCAACGTGGAAGACTATTGTACTTTAATTATTGTAATTACCCTTCGGGTTTATGGTTATCTAATATTTATTTTGGTTATGCAGCTCAATTTCCACTGCTTTAAATATACATAAATAATTAATACTCAATACACGTTCAGAATAACTTTCTCATAACTGATTGAAAAAGAAATTACATAGCAAAATGAAAATAAGGAAACTACGGTAAATCCGTAAATTCACACAAAAATATATGAGAACAATGTGTAATATGTTAAATTTCTCGGGGTAAATGCACAAAACTTGGAAAATTATAGTTGTGCGTTATAAAAATAAAATCACTTAATGTACATATACAATATATATCGACGATGTTAGAATATAAATATAATTATACTTTGCATATAAATATACTGTATAAAATAACACTTGACGTTGAATAATAGTAACCATTAATCCATCAATAGACAAATTAAATGGACTTTGTCATAATAGTGGATTTATTTCCTAAATGAGATTATGAACAAATTAAGTTCCGCTTTTACTCTTTATATCAAACAAAATTATAGTAATTTAAATATTCTATTTTGCTCACACGATACTCACTCATTTTCAAATAAGTTTACTTATCATTTATTAACATTAGTAAAATAAAATATGCACGAACACTTTCTAGATATTTAAACAGTCGACACCTTATAGTAACGATCTGCATTTGTGGTGTATCCTCATAATAAAAATAGTAAGAAAAAGAGAGAAAATCTAACCGTCGACTAAAGCACGAGTAATCTTTTTATCTGCGGTGTACCAAATTGTTCGAAATATCTAAAATATTTTTATTATCAATCAGTTAATACTTATATAAAAAGTAAAGCTTATTTTTTATAAGTGAACCTACATTCACTACCTAAATATATGAACATCATAAAATTTAAAGGAGACGATCAATTAAAAAATGAAAATCTCCTCGAAGGTATTCAAGCAATGAAAACTTCTGTAAAAATAAAATAAAAATAAAAAAGGGTCATTTTCTCATTCTCTCTTAACTGAAAAAATAAAATTCCGAAAATCAAATTGAAGATGGTGGGGCACTTTGTGCACGGGATAGATTCAAATAAGCAAAATCCCTTTCCATGGAAAAATTGATGGTACTATTAGATGAATATATCTCCTAAAAATAAAATAAAATATAAGCATATACGGTAGGTGAACATAGTATATGTGTATAAATTATAATATTGAAGAAGTTCTGCATGTCCATGCATGCATGCTTGGTTCTCTCACATCTGCATGCATGCATGCTTGGTTACTTATTTTGCAATGTCTTGCAATGCCTCCACGTCAGCTTATGCAGCTCTACCTACTTGGTTATTTGATTGCAGGACCACAGTCCACATATTCAGCTCTTAATCCTAATCAGCAATCAGCCGAAGATCATGATCATCCATTCAAGAAGGTGCGGATTGAGTTGCACTACCGTTGATGCTTTTAGATATTTTCTTTGCATTTTCTATGTGTTGCTTGTGTATAAATAACAGAAAGCACACCTATTGTATTTGACTTTTGATAGACTTTCGAATACTGTAGAAATATTAGATACAATGGCTACATTGCTCGTTACTTTCTTCGATATTTCAATTACAAATTTCTACACAAAATTCGATTTCAACATGGTACCAGAGCCTAGGCTTCTGGATTAGAATGTTTCTGATTGAGATTTTATGATTCACCAATTGTGAATCCTTTGAAATAGATCTGATTTGAGTATCTACTGTTTTGTGCTTTAAATATTTGAGAAAATGTCGAAACAAGGTAAAAGAATACCGTGGAATCAAGTTCTAATGGAAGAAAGAGAATTTCACGTGGAAGATGATGGAATTAATGAAAAAGGTGAGAGTAGCAACTGGTCTGTAAATATGCCTTTGGAAGTACAAAGCAATATGTGAAGTCTGCAACAAGAGGATCAACACAAAGAGGTTGCTACCTACAGAATTCAGAGCAATGATGCTTTACATCTACATCAGAACGATGATCCAGGTATGATCCTTACCACTGATTTGCTTAACGGAAAGAATTTCTACAGTTGGCCACGTGCTATTAAAAGAGGATTAGTTGCTAAAAATAAGCTGGATTTTATTGATGGAACGTTAATTGAGCCATCTGAAAACTAGGTGGATTATAAACAATGGCTGTGTGTGGATTATCTAGTTTTTTCGTGGATAGTGAATTCTATTTCGAAGGAATTAGGAAGAGGATTCTAGCATATTGATACTTCGAAAGATCTCTGGGATGAACTTACTAGACGTTTTGATAGGTCCAATGGTCTGAGAATATACAAGTTGCGTAGAGAATTAGCTAACTATGCACAGGGAAATCAAACAGTTCTCATGTATTATCACAATTTACAAAGCCTCTGTGATGAAATCCATTTGTTAGTACCCTACTTTGTGTGTACTTGTGGAGCCTCCGAGCTAAACAAACAGAATGAGGAAGGAGAATGATTAATGCAATTCCTTATGGGCTTAAATGATTCGTTTGAGGCCATAAGGAATCAGATTTTGATCCTAGATCCATTACCTTCGGTCAGTAATGCATATGCAATGGTGCTCCAGATAGAGGATCAAAGAGAGGTCTCTTCTTGCTATACTGATTTGCACGAGCAAAACGCTCTTTATTCCAGCTAAGGGAACACTGCAGGAAGATATGATAGCTATAAAAGACGGCTTACAAAGGAAGAGAAGCATAAATTGAAGTGTAGTCACTATGGAGGCAATGGACATGAGAAGAGTGATTGTTTTGATTTAGTCGGGATACCGCCAGACTGGTACAAGTGCTTTAAGAATGATAAAGGAAAGAATAAGGCTCATTATGTTGATCATGATGATGAAGTCAGTATAAAGGATGATGTTCATAATCAGATAGGTGATCCTGGACTTGACATGAACAAGGTTATATAAGAGGAAATTACAAAATATCTGGGAAATTATTTCAAGAAATCAAGAATAAGGGGTGATACATCTCCTAATGCAGCAAACTTGGTAGAAACTAATGTCAAATTGGATGATGGCAATGCTCAGTTCACGGGGCATTATGCCTTTGGGTCTGGATCAATACAAAGTTCACAATAATATGAATGGATCGTGGATTCGGGTGCAAGCATACATATGTGCTGCAATCCTTCACTAATGCAGACTATGAGAAAGCTTGAAGATCTACAAGAGATCTTCCTGCCAAATGGATCTAACATTTTTGCTCATTACACTAGTGATGTACAGCTCAATAAGGATATATTGTTAAAAAATGTGTTGTTTGCATCCTCCTTCATGCATAACTTGATCTCTGTGAGTCAAATGACAAAAGATTTGTTGGGAAAGGTATTGTTCCTACCCTCTCACTGTCTGATACAAAACCAGACCAATGAGCATGTCCTAGGAATTGAAAAGCTCAAAGGAAGATTCTATGTGTTTAGACATTTGTCACCAGAAGTGACTTGTTCCATTCAGTCCAAGAGCAATGTATCTTTGCAACAGTGGCATGAACTCTTAGGCCATCCCTCTACTGGAGTCATGCAACATGTGTTTCCTATCAAGAGAACCTTTTCAGATATGGAATTTGATGAGCTCAAGGATTGTGAAATATATCACAGAGCTAAACATCAAAGGCATCCATTTCTTCTGCTACATAGAAGAAGTGAATGTCTGTTTGATATAATTTATGGAGATGTTTGGGGACCATACAGAGAGGAGAATCTTACTAATACACCTTATATCATTACTTTAGTTGAGGATCATTCTAGATCAACTTAGACATACCTATTGAAATCTAAAAGTCGGGTATATTCCATTCTTAGAAGTTTCTTTGCCATGGTATCTACTCAGTTTAATTCCAAGGTGAAAGTGTTCAGATCAGACAATGGGATAGAATTTATCAATTCTTTTGTCCAATCTTTATTATAGGATCATGGTATATTGCATCAAAGGTCATGTCCATATACACCAAAACAAAATGGGACTGTGGAAAGAAAACATAAACATTTGCTGCAAGTAGCTTGGGCTCTTATGTTTCAGATCAAATTGCCAAGTAAGTTTTGGCCATATTCAATCTTACATGCTACCTGGATAATAAACCGTCTCCCTTCTGTTGTTCTTAATTGGGTATCTCCATATGAAGTTCTTTTTCACAAGGCTCCTAATCTGGACCTTCTGCAGCCTTTTGGTTGTCTCAGTTTTGCTGCTAATGTTTCTCCAAATATTTCTAAATTTGATTCAAGGGGCCACAAATGTGTTATGCTTGGTTATGCAGCTAATAGAAAGGGTTATGTCCTATACAATCTTGATTCTTCCAAGCTCATTGTCTCTAGAGATGCCAAGTTTTTTCTAGATAATTTTCCTTTACAAGATTTGAGCTCTCCTATATCAATACCTTTCCCTAGCTTTGATGATTCCATTCCACTTCTCATTACACCTACTTCCCCTAATCTTTCTACTTCTTCTCATGCTCCTACATCACCACATTCTCCTATAGCTGATACTCATTCCAGACCCTTGGTTCGTAGAAGCACCTGAATTACTCAGCCACCTGCATATTTAAAGGATTTTGTTTGTTCTGTTAATCACACTATATTTCCTTCATCTTTTACTCATCTTACTCATCCCATTTTTCCTTATATTTCTTCTCCCTCTTTCACTCCTTCTTTTCATGCTTTCTTGATCAATGTTGATTCCCTGAAAGAGCCATCCTTTTACAAGAAGACTAGTAAATATATTGAGTGGACTGCTAACATGCAACAAGAACTACTAGCCCTTGAATCCAACCACACATTAGAACTTACAGATTTACCATCTGGGAAAAGTGTTATTGGTTCAAAATGGGTTTATAAAGTTAAACTAAAGTCAGATGGTACTGTGGAAAGATTCAAGGCTAGGTTGGTGGCTAAAGGCTACAATCAAGAATATGGGATCAATTATCATGAAGTATTCTCTCCCGTGGCTAAGCTAGTAACTGTGCGCCTGTTAATTGCCCTTGCTACTTCTTCTTCCTGGCCATTGCATCAAATAGATGTCAATAATGCGTTCCTCCATGGCATTTAACTGATGATATCTATATGATTCTTACACAGGGATACTCCAAGGCCAAGCCACAACAAGTTTGTCACCTTCTCAAGAGCCTCTGTAGGCTGAAACAAGCTTCACGGGAATAGAATACCGAATTCAGTAAGCTTTTACTCTCCCTTGGCTTCACCCAATCTTTTGATGATAATTGCTTATTTTGCAAAGGTCAAGGAGCTACTTTTGTTGCATTACTTGTCTATGTAGATGACATTCTCATTACGGGTCCTAGTGTTGAGGTTATCTCTGCTCTTAAGTCCACTCTCCATGCTACTTTCACTATTAAAGATTTGGGGCCTGCTTGTTATTTTCTGGGGGTAGAAATTGCCATCTTGCTGCAGCATCTTCTCTTCCTCTTTCTGAGCCTGATAAATACAGACGCCTTATTGGGAAGATTTTGTATCTGAATTTAACACGACCCGATATCTCATATGTTGTACAATAATTGAGTCAATTCGTTTCTTCCCCTACCACATTACATTGGGATGCCGATGTGCATGTTCTCAAATACCTCAAGGGCAACCCCTCACTTGGGCTTTTCTTTTCTACTACTGGTGGTTCTTCCCTACTCGCTTACTGTGACGCAGACTGGGGCTCTTGCCCAGACACCCGTTGTTCTTTAACCGGGTATTGTGTGTTTTTTGGTTCTTCCCTTATCTTTTGGAAGTGCAAGAAACAGACCACAGTCTCCATGTCCACTGCCGAAGCTGAATACCGCAGTTTGAGCATCACGGTTCGCGAATTAATGTGGATCTCTTGTCTTCTTTGCGCCTTTCACATTGATGTTCATCTTCCTCTCTCTGTCCGATGTGATAATCAAGCGGCTGTGCATAATACAAAGAA
The DNA here is from genome assembly GCA_026008535.1 of Perilla frutescens. Lineage (NCBI taxonomy): Eukaryota > Viridiplantae > Streptophyta > Magnoliopsida > Lamiales > Lamiaceae > Perilla > Perilla frutescens. Next base: position 36,946,982 of record BRKX01000015.1, read on the forward strand.
TTCTGTTTTCCACGAGCGCACCAAAGATCTTGATTTGGACTGCCATTTTGCTTGCAAACAGTATACTAAGGGGTTTATTCTCCCTACGTTTGTTTCTTCTCAATTTCAGCTCGCGGACCTTTTCACGAAGTCCCTTCCTAGCTCGCACTTTCATTTTCTTCTATCCAAGATAAGCGTTGCTGATCTTCACCATCTTCATCTTGCGGGGGTGAAGAAGTTCTGCATGTCTATGCATGCATGCTTGGTTCTCTCACATCTGCATGCATGCATGCTTGGTTACTTAGTTTGCAATGCCTTGCAATGCCTCCACGTCAGCTTATGCAGCTCCACCTACTTGGTTATTTGATTGCAGGACCACGGCTTCGGCTCTTAATCCTAATCAGCAATCAGCCGAAGATCGTGATCGTCCATTGAAGAAGGCGCGTATTGAGTTGCACTACCGTTGATGCTTTTAGATATTTTCTTTGCATTTTCTATGTGTTGCTTGTGTATAAATAACAAAAAGCACACCTATTGTATTTGACTTTTGATAGACTTTCGAATACTACAATGACTACATTGCTCATTACTTTCTTCGATATTTCAACTACAAATTTCTACACAAAATTCGATTTCAACAAATATACGTACAAAATTTGATAACTACGAATTACTTGCATAAAAAAAAAAAAGATTTAGTAGTTACCTAATTTGTACCTAAATTGCCGTAAATTATATCTAAATTGCCGTAGGATCAAAATTTCCCCATCCACCACGTCACCAGTGTTTAGAGATTCCTTTTCCCTCGAGAATCCTTAATTCGAACGGAATTACTATTTCGCCACCATTTAACAACGCCACTTTAATTTTTGAACTCAAATTCTCTCTCTCTCTCTCTCTCTCTCTCTCTCTCTCTCACATATATACAATACAATCGGGATACCCCCATTTCATCATCTTCGGGAAAAATGTACAAAAGTAAATTGCAGGAGCTATGCCAGCGACAGAGCTGGGAGTTGCCGGAGTACAAGCACGTTAAACACGGCGCCGATCACATGCCGCGCTTCACGGCTTCCGTCAATGTGCACGGCCAACTCTTCGAGACTCCAGACCCCTGCAAGTCTTCTAAGGAGGCTCAGAACACTGCAGCCCGCATTGCTTTCGATTACTTCACTTCTCCTTCGCCTGCCCCGGCCTCCTCCTCCTCCGCTCCCTCTCCGCCCCTCGCCATTTCCCCTGATGCTCCATCACCTCAAATTCAGCCCCTTTCCGTCGGTGCAGATCCTCCACCTCTGCCTCTCTCCCCGCTCCCGTCTTCTCTTCCGAATCCCCCTATTGGTATTTTTTTATTTATTTTGTTTGTGGTTTGTTTTTCGAGATCATTTGTTTTTTGACTGAAATTTGAAAACATGCTGAATATAAGAGTGATATTGTGTAATTCTATAATTGAAGCATTGGCGAGTGACCTTGTTTCTTACACAGGGGATTTTGATGTTTTTTGTGTGCGATCGATTGTTTTATGAATTTGAAAAGTTGTTGGATATAAGCGTGACGTATAATTGTAGCATCGAGTAAGCTTGTTAGTTGTTTTTGATGCTTCCTAACTTTTGTTTTATTGCTTCCCTTTTGAAATTAAAAATCCTTTATTTTCTGTTACCTGTAATGCTATGTTACGCCAACTTCTTCAATCGAAAACTATGTGATCAATCCCTTATTTGGTGATTATAGTTCCAAGTCCTCACTATCCCTGCATTACCTAGGAAATTGTTTATAGGAAAGAACCTCCAATGTGTGTAATCCATATAGTTGATTTAGTATGTTGAAACTTCAATGGTACTTGTGCAGGACTTTTGACGACAAAATATAATGCTAATTCAAAACCTGCCAAGGAGGAGTTAATGCAGGAGAATTGTGATGATACGCAATGCGCTATAGATTATAATATTGCAATAGGTTCTGATTATAAAGGTCAGAAAACATACCTCGGTTGTGATTTTTATTTTTATTTTGGATTTTTCTATTATTGAGATTTTATAATGAGCTTATTTCTGGAGCTTGAAATTTTTTACAGTGGTTCTTGCATAACATTTTTTCGGAAGATTGATGGTTGTCTAACATCTTCTCTATCTGAACCTTTTTATCACTACTAACCAAGAAATGTCTTGTAGTTTGACTAAATCATGAGCGATTCTCCTTTTAGGTTGACTTTTTTGACATGTCAAATGAATGCACGTAAAACTAGTGCTCACTAACAACTTTCTTTGGGTTACTAAGCTCGACAAGTGTATAACGTAATCCGCACCTCTGGAAAGAGAAAGAATCATGTAGGGATGGCTTAGAAACTCGATCTCAGGCATGAAAGCATGCACCTAAGTTGAACTTAATTCCCCAAGGAAACAGGAAAATGAGATAATGCATGCATGTGTTGCATGATATTTAAAATTACAGCCGCTAAATATGTTATTGTGTAACTAACAATTTCATTTATGAGATGCATTTTATTTTGAATATGTCTCATGGCCCTAATCTAGTAACCGTTGTAAAATAGATTCATTTATTTTATCTAGTTGCCATTCAACCTGTCAATCTAACTAGAATTTATATTACCTTAGTAATTAGTACATTTTTAGTATGGTGGTTATAGTGTTTTTAGAATTCATTATTGCTTCTCTTGCATAACATTTTCTTACAAAGCTTGAGATTGGTGATTGTCTAATATTTCTATATTTGAACTTTTCTCATCTATACTAAACCATGATTAAAACCTAAACTCAGGCATGTAACTCATGCAGTAAAGTTTAAATTAGTGCCCAAAAGAACTACAAGAATTGTGCGCATATGCTGAATGTTGAATAATGCTTTTGGTAATCTTCTTGCTGTAAGATTTTATTTTATGTGAACTTTCAAGAATTTGACTTACTATGACTAATTTAGGAGATGATAGTAGTCATGCAATATGATTTTCCTTGAATTGTCTCCTACCCACCCTTGTGACTTCCACAATGGCCTTCAATTGTACCTAATTACATAACATGAAGAGGTGTACTGTTTTTATGAAAAGTATAAATTTAAAGACGCATAATTAATTTAGGATATGGTAGTAGCCACACATCTGATTTTCCTTGAATTGTCTACCCCCCACCATCGAGACTTCCACAATGTTGTTCAATCGTACCTAAATACATAGTGATTGTTTATTTGTTTGCCATTGAAATTTCATGACAATTTTAGTGGGTAGTCATTTTACACTATTCTTATCTTTCACAGATGTAATGCATATGTATAAGAATCTCTTGCAGCAACATGCTCAGAAAGAGAATATTGTTTTACCTGTGTACACTCCTGAAGCTGAAGGCCCTCCTCATGCCCGCCGTTTTAAGTCAAAAGTCTTCATTAATGGAAAATCATATGAAACATTAGAATATTTTCCCACGCTAAAGGAAGCTGAACAAGCTGTTGCAAAAATTGCTTGTCAGGCGTTGTCAGTGGATTTAATTCAAGAGGCTAGTATTCTAACTCTATTATTTCTTTGTTTTATCTTTACTATTGCTCTAGTTGACAAGAAACTTTGTAAATCTGACTTGACCTCAGGATAAAGGGTTATACAAAAATCTTCTACAAGAATTTGCCCAGAAAAAGGGTTTAATGTGCCCAACATATGAGACAGTCTCCTCGGGGATGTCTCACAGGCCTATATTTGTGTCTACCGTGGAGATAGGATCTGACACTTTTCAAGGGGTCGAGGCTAAATCCAGAAAGCAGGCAGAGATGAACGCTGCTAAAGTTGCTTACTTTGCGCTTACGAAAGGTAAGAGCATAATGAACCATAGGAAGTGGAGCTTATTACAGTTCTATTTTCATTTATCCTTGATTTATGTGTGAACCAACGTTCAACTATCTCACTCATCTGAAAGAAACTCCGAACCACTCTGAATGCCTACTTGTGCATTGGATTTGCAATATCCAGTACTAATTCCATTTAGACATGTTTGCACCATAGAAACATGTGAAATATATTGTAAAATATTTCAGGAATAAGATGTGTGTAACACAAAAATCAAAATGGAAAAAGATGAGCGTATTATAATTTCTTATTTGTTTCCATTGGTTGGTTCTTACTTGTAATCAAGCATTACCTTTGATGAAAAGGCAAATTGGATGTGCTTCTACTTTGGTCATACCAATTAAGCATGGACCTACCAAACATTGATTTTATCATGGCTTCTTCATGATGTATTGGGAGTTATCTTTCTTGACCATTAGGTTAAACATTCCAGCCAATTTTAATTTCTCGACCTCCTATGAATTGGCTCACAATCTTCCGCAAAATTAATAGATTACCGCTTCTAAACTATTCTCTTCGTCAAAGCTTTCTTTACCTTGCTAATAGTATGCTTCTTTTGAGGACCAAGTGACTGCTGGTAGTAAGCCAAACATACCAGTGATATGGACAAGAAAGGCTGAATGCTCATCAATAGTTTCTGATTTTTCATCTCCATGTCTTAGAGCATGACCTGACACCATTGTCCCTATTGTTTTACTCAAATCAAGTCCATTTGAAATGTATTATATCAATGTCAAACTGGTAATCTAGTTCGGTTCTAATTTTGCTTGATTTTAAATGGAAAAAGCACTGGATTACTTACACCAGCTAGGCTGGCTGCATTTTGGTTCTCGTTGAATCATAGACAATACTGTATAAGCAAGTCTTTCATGATCAGGGGGTTGAGGTTATAACAATATTGGGGAGTCAAGTATGAGAATCCATATGATTTGGCATTAAGTACTGACAAGTTAGTGCATGCCCTGAACTTGCTCTTAAATTTGCAGGATGCCCGCCTACAAATTCCTTAAAGGCGTCTTCGACAAACATATGTCCTTTTGCTGATAACTTGTCTCAGAATATGCAGCCCACTACAACAATTGAAAAGCATCAAGCTGCAGCAAATGAAGGTGATTTCTGAAAACCCGTATTTTGAATGCTAACCTACTTTATTTCTATTGTTAATGTGAAGACTAACATACGATGTCCAAGAAACAAAGGAAAAGATTTATGTACCAGTAACTGGTATTTGTATTTGGTGAACACTGTTAATGTGTATTTGAATATTGTGCCTCTGCTATAAAAATGTTGTCCGTGCATTTTATGACTTCTCATTGCATAACCAAGAAATTAGGTCTATTATCTTATCAAAATCAGGTTTTCTTAATTGAGTTCATTTTAGTAACTCAAATTTTATGAAAGCAGAACTTGATTGATCCAGGGAATAAGCCATTTAATCTATATAGAAATTCTGAATATTATTACTTAACAACCTCGTAGTCAGTAGTTCAAGGATGATATTAAGGTGTGAAGTAGCACGGTTATGTTTAATGCACATCTCTTTAATCTATACAGAAGTTCTGAATAGTCTTATATATAAGTATTAGCTTTGATCATAGCTCAGAATCGGAACCCTAAAGCACATCTGTCAATCAATGTTGTTTATACCATTTCGAACATTTCTATCCTTACTACTTGACTTTTTGCCCGAGTCAGTCTGAATCATGTCTCAAGTGGCTCAATATTCAGTCACGGTGACTTGATGCTGAGTATGTGACTCGATGTCGAATCAATGCTAACTTAATGCTCAGTCCATAACTCGAGCTCTCCATCCCCTTTCCGATAGTTGTTAAGGGTAGTAGCGTACTTTTGCTTGCTAAATATGGGTATAAAGTATCCTTTTTGAAAACTTGGGTATAAAACATGTTTCAATGACTCTAATGGGTGAAAAAACCCGTGCTCCCTTTGTCTTAATCCTCTTTAGTCTATGCAGAATACATCTCTTTTGACTTCTCTCAAATGTGATGATGCATTTTACAAAAAAATTAATTGACTTTTTAATCAATTGGATTACTGGTGTAGAATCACATTGATCAGAGGAGCACCAAATATTGTGTTTAAAGTAAAAAAGTTTCGGAAAGCAAATTTAACCTGAAGAATATGAATCAGTTGTATTGAGCTACTTTATCTTCCTTCCCTATCTCATATTGGAGACTGCATGCTTGCTTGTGTATGAAGGTCCAATGAATAGTGCATGTTTATATCCTCTTCTTCCATTGAAAAGTAGGTATCGTATTTATAACTTGTTTCACATGTAATTGATTACACTTCAGAAGGTCATCTACACGCTAAAAGAGCCAAGTCTTTTCCTGCAAACCTGGATGTGAATGCTCGTCTTCATAGTAATCCTTCATCAGATAATTCAAATATGGAGAAATCAACATCTTCTGAGTCTGTCAATGAGTCGACAGTTGAAAACACGTCGTCGATTCAGTGGAAGACTGTGATTTTTCCTCGCAAATCAAACTGGCCAATACCTGACGAGGCCTCTGTGATGCCATATAGCAATGAGCAGTGGGTTGCGTATAGAGTTAAACTAGACCAAAAATAAGGTATTGCAAACTTGTTTTAGGTGATGCAAGCTGTGAATTCTGCAGTAGAAGACCACTTAATTGTATGCAAGAATCATTGCATGTCTAAATACCATTTTGAAATAACAATCACCCAAGAGCTACTCTTGGGCAGGTCTGCCATTTGGGTGTCCCCGAAGAGAGAGACAAGTATAAGTACAATAAACCCTATCAACTTTCAAGTGTCTTCTAGTTCTAGCATTTATGTCTGCAACTCTTTTAACCAACATTACTATCTCGAAGCACCGAACACACCATATTGGTGAATGCTGAATATAGAAGAATATAAAGGGGAATTCTACCCTATATGTTGGAGTAATACCCCATCAAGGGTCGGCAAGAATTCCCCAGATCATAAACAGATTTGATTATGTAGAAGAACCAACCCCACGTGACCATGCAGTACCGTAATTTTTTTTTTTTTAAACATCTGCTTACATGTCTTCTCCATCCTACGTATAATGCATTGATCAAAATTATCATACACCAGAACAAATTCTTTCTAGTTCTAGTAATAAACCTACTGCGGATGCTTATTGACTCCAAAAAAAATGTGTAAATAGCAGTTGCAATCAATAACTGCATTTAATTCGCTTCACCAAAATTTCTGGAATCTCGTACCAGGATACAAACAGTTCTGATGTCTATGATAATGGCAAGATTGCCAGAACTCGATGCTTATCACAATCCTAGTCTACTCTTTAAGAAAACTAAAGAAAAAAAAAAAGGTCAAAATTCCACCTGAGATAACAACATATATAACCTAGTCTACCAAACATGGCCGTCGTAGGATGATTGAAACCATTACATAGAATACTGTTGCATTTTCACAAATTCACAATAAAACGCCTTCAACGTTGCTAAGAGCCTTCTTTGCAATCTTGAACTTACTTGCCAGCGACTTTTCATTGCTCGAGACATATTTGCTGATGAAAAACCCAATTCCACTCCTTAGAGACTCATATTCAGGAGTCACAGCAATGCGCGTAAAAATATTCCAAACTTTCTTATCTGAAAACTCGAATATGGCCTCAAATAGCATCCGAAAATGCATGATCCTTTTTGAAGTCAGATGTATGGGGTCTCCCAACTCGACTGCCTTCAAAACTGCTAGTGAAAGGCTAAAAGACTCAACCATCTTTGCAGTAAATTTTGCTAAATGCATTGATCTGATCAATGGCATTGACTCCAGTTCCTTGAAGTGATCCCAGAGGCAGTACTGCAATAGAGAAAGACAACTGTAGGTCAAGCAAATTGCATGAAGGAAAGTGGATATATGTGATACCTAACCATACAAAACTATAGTGTGATATTATAGGCAAAAATTAGCGATAATTTCACTGTGGGTATAATGGAAAGAGGTTACATAAGACGCTCCAACTTCTATACACATAAAAGATTATATCCGCCCCAATGTAAACACATACCTTTATCTAGCATGATTATTCACATAGGAAAGTGATAATGGCTCTCCCTTTTAGCCCGTAAAGTAATCTCGAGCATGCCCATTACCAAATGAAAATTTTCATACAAGAGGTGGGTAACTTTAGCAACTTACAGCAATGAACATGCACAACTATAGTAAAATAAAATTCCAGCTAAATTTTCCATCTCTATTAGAGATAGAATCACGTGTTTCATCTATATTCTTAATCCTCAAGCAGAATCAGAGCAAAGATAAGGTAAGGTAAGGTATTTGGTTTTAATCTTCAATTCTCAAGAACCAATTAAAAGGTTCTTGGTAATAGAAAATGCTAAACCAGAAATTAGAAACTCACCTGTAAAGTGAACTTGTGGTTTTTGTCATGGCTGCATAGCTTAGATGCAAGAATACAGTAGTATTCATTAAATACTTTCTCTTGAAGACAACACTCCACGAGTACCCGCATGATCTCTCGATCCTAGCATGCAGAAAAGACAACTGGCCTATTAGAAAATGATGCATGAACTATGAGAACAAGAACTAAGAGATTGATACCTGCTTCCCTGGCAAATCCAGTCTAAGAAGTTTCTCGAAAGCATCAACATAGTCCTCTCCACTCATAATTACGCAAAAAATCGCATTTCTCGCACTAGTATTCATCCTCATTGATGCTGCGAGCTGTAGCATCTTTTTGGTTTCAGGGATCTCCTTATCAATTGTGCCAGCAAACTCTTCAATATTTTCAGTAGTCGAAGCAACATCCCCAGACAACCACCACTGACCTTTCTTGTTAGGATCAAGAAGCTTACTCCATGTCAACCCTCGGATTAATATATCATGAACCCTTAACTGCAGTACAAAACAAATCAGGCAAAATGTCAACAAAAGAAAAAAGACGACAAATATACACACACAGACGCATGTGCGCAGTTACACCTCAAAAAGGACACAACTTCTCATCTTTCTAGAATATGCAAATAACCTAAATCCTTATAAAGCAAATATCACTGAAACTTTCAATTATTTCTCAAGTAGTCGTCACATGATTGTTAACTATTTTGAAAGCAATAAAGACATCACAACACTTGCCTTGTACACACCTAAAAATATGTCCCTTACAGAAAATCTCAGATTAATACTTAAAATCTGAAGATTCCCAGTGAGGTGACACAATTGATTTACAAGGACCAGCACAAAGCAAAAAATTTAACCTGGTCCCCCAAAAAAAAAAATAGATATATGACAATTTAACATTTGAATGATACAATTAGATATATGGTGAAATACATTATTTGATCTAATTTAACATGTGAAAGATACAATTAGATATATGATATTGATAACAGAAACCACATGGTCTAAAGCAGCAGCATCTTGAGCTTGTAATTGTAGAATAACCGTGGCATAAAATTTGTATTGTCTACTGAATAAGAATGAGAACTATCATCAAACATACAATATTTATAATGTGAGAGAACATAAACCTTCTGTAGCCACTTCTTTATCCGAGTGTGCTGCACAGTATCTTCATTCGATTTCTTCTTATTGTTCTTTATATCACATATGGTATCAATCATAAAATCCATCTGCAGAAATTGACAGAAGTAAATGGAAGTAGGAAGCACAGATAACAAACTCAGTTTAAATAATTTAGAATGTACATACTCGTTTGCTGTTTATATTTGATTGTCCAGATTCAGAAGAGGCCTTCAACTCATTTACCCTACTCCGAATACTATGAATGAAACCTTTCATGCCAACAGGATCATCCCCTCGCAATTTCATCCCACAACCTGTCAGAAACAAAACCCAGTCAGCAAGAGACCAAGACCACTGCAGGTCATGGCAAAAAATTATAAAATACATACACAGTCAAACATTATTATGTTCAAAAGACATCCTACCAAATGGAAAAAAGTTGTATAATGCATATTTACAAAACAAAGGTTATAGTCCAGTCCTAATTCCTTGTATAAACCACTGAAAGGGTCATGTAAATTTCATTTGAGTGAGGTGACATAATGCTCAGCAATTTTAAATGATCCACAATCATGAACTTTTTGCCATGACAAAAACCAAAGAAAGTATCACGTACACTGCAACACTGTCAGGACTGTCGAAACATCAACCTCGGTTAACCGCTTGCCGAGCATTATCATGAAATCATATATCAACTCACTGGTCATTAAAAGGAGAGTTTATCAGAAGGTTTCAATATACCCCAAATCTCAATATAGCTTTCAAAGGGAGGAGAAAAAAGGAAGAAGATGATGTTCAAATGTGACTATGTGATATCAAAATGTCAAGTGAATTACATCCAGGAAACATTCAGCTGCAGACCAAACCAATAAATTATTAGGTTAGTAGGATTTCTTTTTTTAAAGTTAAACTATTGAAAACAGTTAACTATAGAAAACGATCTTACAAAATGTCAATATTGCAGATGCAACAAATGCTGTGCGGCAAGAGATCACACCATACTTAAATGTCTTGCGATCAACATGAATCATACCAAAGGCATATATCCAAACAAACCAGCTTTTGATTGCATAAAACGAGGAACTCATGTGAGTTATGTGTAATAAAAATCAATCAATCTATAGACACGACAACAGAAACAGCTGAGGGGTAGTTTCATTAATGCTATTCTACCATGCTAGAGCCTAATATGTGCTAAACAACTGAGACCACAAATCAAGTACCAACCTTACTCTAGACTCTAGTACATTGAAGATACTAAGATTTAGAAGTCATGTTTACATATTCAATTGCAAAAAAATAAAAATAAAAATAAAATCAGTAGGCAATGAGAAGCTGATGAACATCAAATTGAAAGAAAGGATAAGCAACTCTAACAGCTGGAGTCAATATACATGCAGCATGAGTTAACATGCCATCGCATTTATAAGGATAAAGAGCATATATATTCAAAGCTTGTTAATTTACCTGGAGCAAACTCCAAAAACATATAATTGGGATAATAGAAGTGTCAAATTCCGTAAGGAGAGATTGTCTTCTTTCATATACTCTTCCTGAGATAGAATACAAAAAGGCCTCTAGTCATATTGCAAATTTGATAAGCCATATATCTTCAAGTAGATGATTCAAGTCTTTTAATTAAGTAGACTGTGATTGTTGGTTAATTAAATTTTATGCCATGCAAAAGATGGAATAAAATTTGTTCAGGAGTGAAGTACCTCAAAACAATTTGCAAGACATGCAAGAAGTTTGGCACCAAAGTCTATCCCAACCAAACAAGCCATTCCAGCAACAAATGCTGCAAATACTGCAGCATACCTTCATATAGAAATGCCAAAATTTATTTGATGTTGAAAAATGAAAGAGGAACAACAACAATATTTGAGTCCAAGATAACAAGTACATTTTCAAAAGGAGCTTACAACTTATATTAGACCAAAACATGGTGAACAAGAGTCCTATAAGCCTATACAGTAAGAAGAATGAAGTACAACGTTCATTCCTCTCATAGTGGCCATCTAAGAAAAGTCAATGTATCCAACTATCCAAGGCTGAATAAATTTAACTCTAATAATTTTTACAATAGTTTAGAAGTCCCCCCCCCCTCCCAAACTTACCATGCGCTTGTTTCAGGTAATAACTGATAATAAGATTATAACTGTACCACAACAAATCATCATAACCAGTTTGTATATTTCAAAAGAATAATAATAATTACTCTATGACTGTATAAATCAACTTAACTAGGAATGCACTGGAAAAAGACACGAGGACATCCAGGGAAAGAAAAGAAAATTCTTAACTGTTCATTGCCACGAGGGCCTCCAGAACAAGATGCCACAATCTCTTCACTTATGATCTGGGTACCCATAGCACGACCTACAGACTGCAAGAAGCAGAAATTACAGAAATTATGGCAACTGAGATTGCTATACCAACAAACCGGCTGATGCTAAACTACAACAAAGCAAGTGTTCATGACAGTTAGAAACTTATTGCAGTTTCATATGAACAGTATGGCCAGTGGCAGTAGCAGAATTTTTTTATTAGAAACAAAATTTTTAATGGGTAAATAAAGTAGAGATATACAAAGGAATGAAAAATCCCAGAAGGAACAAAAGCTCTAACAACAAATACAGCTCCAATCTATAATAATATCAGTCACAGAGAAAATCTTAAACTCGGTGATTCGAAACCCACCAGCAACTCTAAACTTAGCAATGTTGTGGATTAGAATGTGTCACTTGCAAACCGTAAACTCAAAACTGGTCTAAGCTTAGAGTTGGTATTGCAATCTTTATAGAAATTATGATAACTAAGATTGCAACACCAACAAAGTGAGTCATGCTAATCCACGATATAGCTAGTGATTGTGATGACTAAAAACTAATTGATAAGTTCCATATGAACAATGTGACCAATGCCTAACGGCCCTAACTCATGCAACTGTTTGCTAAGCTATAGAATACTAGATAGGCATGTTACAATGACATTTTCAGGGCCTTGGGGATTAAAAGATTGTTCAAATAAAAAAAGAAAGAAATACACCTTTACCCATTCATTATCTATCAAACAACATATATATCTGGAATTAGCAAAACGCTAATTTGAGTAAAGACAGTTTGTTAGAATATACGTAATATCAATGCATAATTTATACCATTACCAATTATTGGTTCCAAGCTCATTCATTATCCATAATCACATTTTCTGAATTTTGCTACTCTTCTCCAAAGAGACCATAAACAATACTTGGATAAGATTATACAAAATAGATGATTTATAGTAGCTCACACGAAATAGTGCAGAAATTTCCCCAGTGATAGACTCCACATTGCTCTCAGAAATCCTATTCAGAAGTCCTGAAAAATTGAATCAGATCAATTTAGGACATAGGATAACCAATAGGGTCCTCAAATGTTAGAGAATACAAAGGTAAACTCATACCTCGTAATCTTCTACGTACTTCAGCATATTCAGCTGATTCATTTCCACCATGAGATCTAAGATGGGGAGCCACATATTTCCCTGTCCCCTTGTTAGGTAATTTATCCAAGACCGCCTCTGATGAGACTGTCTTTGGAGGTCCAGATGCCTCAATATTTGAGCTTATTCTTCTGTCATCTTCTTGTCCTTCCTCAGCTGAATCAGAATTACTAAGTTTTTTGAATAATTTGCTACTTTCAAGGTTTTTCTTTGGGTAATCTGTTGCAAGATACTCCTCCTCAAACTTCATATCATTTCTTTTTCCATAATTGGAATCTTTAGGTGAGATCGCCTCCACTACATCCTCATGCTCCTCATCGCTAGTTAGTGAATCAGACTCTTCACTGCCTTCATCAGATGAAATTTCATCATCTAAATCTTCATTCATTGAATTGTCTGAATCTTCATTCATTGAATCATCTAAATCTTCATTCATTGAATCCGTCATTTTACCGTTCAAATAAATACCGGGATCCTCAACATTTTTATTCTCTTCTCCATTTTTCCCCAAATTGTCAAGAACAGAGGGTATTCCTTCAAGCAACATATCAAAATCATCCTTAGCATTAGTCAACCTCCCACTCTTCACCTTGAGCTTCTTTGCGAGTCTCCTCTCCATCCGCATATCCTCCTCTGCTGATGCCCCTCTTCCAATCGTTTCCATATCTAGTAAATTAAGGAAATTGGTTTTTCGAGTTTTATCTAAACTCCTCTTCCGTTTCAACTCATTTTTAGCTTCTGAGTTTCTCGATGTACGAGTACGTCTAGTTGCCTTACTAGTTATCGAATCCCTCATTTTAGATTTGGATCTCTCCACCATCTCAGGTTGCATACTGCTGTCATCGTTTTCATTATTCTTAAGCCGCTTCCCTGCGTTCCCAGACTTCAAATCCAACTTACAAATCTTTGATTGCTACAACAGATAAAAACAAAATTCTTAGTTCAATGAGAAAAGGAAGACAAAAGCACTGCAATGAGTTTCGTGTTCAGATTTCATAATTGCAAGAAAAACAATCACAAATAAGAAATGCAGCACGAATAGAGAATGAGAAAAACGCAGCAGAATAAGTTTCACGGTCAGATTTCATAGTCGAACAAAACAAACAGAAAAATCACCAAAATAAAAATAAAAATAATGATGTTATAGTTATGCAAATTACTCGATGGTGGACCCAAGAATCAAACTTTTTCTTGTTCTTAGCCAAGCGAGCTTCTTTTCTGCGCTCTCTGCGGCCGGTTGTCTCTTCTGCACCCACAAAAAAGGGCAAAAACTGTTATCGAAAATACGACGCCGTAGTGAACAAGTGCGAAGAAATTCTTACCCATGTTATGCTTGCTGAGGCCGAATTTCCCGCTAGGGAAAGAGGGAAAGCCGAGTCGAACAAGTGGTGACGTGAGGAGCAGCGGCGGTGGGACGGCAGACAGGAAGCGGAGGGGAAAGAACGGCGGCGGGGTGAAGGAAAACCGAGATACCAAGATTTTAATGGGGTTTTGGACTAATTCTTGCTACTACTCGCTACTAATGTGATCTCTGTTTTATCAAAATTATTCCCCTACTTCAAAAATATATTTCCCTATGTTTATAATTCATGTTTAGTTTTAAATTTTGTTTCAATTTAAGTTTTTAGCATTTCTTTTACTTTTATTTAGTAATTACCAATTATTCTTGATTTTTTCGGGCCCAAAAGATGATTTATCTATGGATATAGAGCCTAAAATAGAGTCTATTGACAAGGCTTGAAAGATTTAAAACTATGGATTTAAGATTTGGAGATTTAAGGTGTTAAAACTCAATCCAACAAAAGATGATGTGGCTGTTAAATATTCACATCATTTTGACACATTATTTTTATCCTAAATTAAATTAAAAAAATAACTTTACATTAATTAAATTAAACATAGGGTTTTATTATATTATGTAAATTCAATATCTACATAATTCAATCAGAGATCCTTATAAGTCTAAATTAAATTCAACGTGTAATTGTAATACTTTTTTTTCGATCACAATAATAAATTGATATAGTTATTTTTATTTTTATTTTTAATTTTGATGGAGAAATGATTATTTTAAAAAAATAACTGGAGAGAGAATAAAATTAATATTAATTAATTTATTAAATATTTCAATAACATTTAATAGTTTGCGATGTAATTAAAATCATAATAATTAATTATAAATATAATAAAGTTTAATTAATCAAACAAGCAGAGATGAATTTCAAACTAAAAAATAATGAGACCCGAACAACAAAAAGTGATGGTTTTTATTTGACAAAATTTAATAAAACCCCATGTTTAATTTAATTAAAATAATTAATGTAAATTTGTTTTTTTTGTTTAATTTAATATATGAAATGATGTGGATATTTAAGGGCCACACCACCTTTTATTGGATGGAGTTTTAGTACCGTTAAATCTACAAGCCTTAAAATTGATAATTTTAGATCTTTTAAGTCTTGAATCGATAGAATCCATCTTTCGAGCTCTATATTGATAGATAAACCATCTTTCGGGCTTTGAATTGATAATTCTCCTTTAAAATTTAATTACTTTTAATTATGAATAATTGTTAATTGGAGATAATTGTTTTTATTTTTTAAAAAATAATCTTCAATTTTTAGATTTTATTTGATAAATTATTGATTATGATCGATTATTGTTAGGAAAAACTATCAAGGAACCTCTAGAAAAGGTTTTGATGAGATGTCAAAACTATTTATGAAAAACTAACTAAAATTCAAGCTGTAGATCTGAGCTAACCAATCCAGAGCATCAAAGAGGAACTCAATTGAAGCTGAAGTCAACCAAACTGGAAGTATGGTCTACCAGCTGTGAGGATACGCCAACCAGTCAGAACTCAATTCAATTGTGGATTCGAAGAGTCGAATCAGCTGAAACAAACTGACAGCTAAGTCAGCTGAGCTGAGGGAGAAAAAAATCGACTAGACTAAAGGAACTGATACGAGATCAGTTTAAACTGAAAGACTGGAAGTATCCAACTGATAGCCAAACTAAAGTAAATAGACAAATCAGCTAAAGGCCAGAACTGAAGTCAGTCAGCCTATGATCAGTCAGGCTGACAAGAGAGCTTGAGAATGAATAGTCGAACTGAGCTGACAAGCGCAGAACTGCCAACTGGAGCAATAACCGAACTGGAGGAAGAAGCTCAGAACTGCAAACTGGAGCAACAGCTAAACTGAGCTTACAAGCTCAGAACTGCCAGCTGGAGTCATAGCCGAACTAAACAAACAAGTTCAGAATTGCCAACTGGAACTCAAAATTGCTAAAACCGAAGCTCAGAACTGCCAGCCAGAGAACCCTGGAAGTTATTGCTCAACCAGCGAATCTTGGAATAAATGCTTCAACAGAGATTCTGGAATTAAATATCCAATGAAGATCGATTGGCAAAGCAACGGCTACTTCAAAAGCTCCAGCGATCAATAAAGACCATCTGCCATTGATGAACCAACAGAGCCATCGATCAATGGAACTCAATGGTCATAAAATCACTTCTCTATAAAAGACGAGTGAATCAAAGTTTTAAATAACTCTTGCCTCCCGGACTTTTCGCAATACTTATTCTTGAAACCTTCATTCAAGCAGAGCTTTCTTTCTACCTCCTAGCTCAAGTTCAGCATTTGCTAAAAACTGCGAGAGTCCAACTGAGAAGAAGAATTCAAAGAGTCAAAACATTTAGCCAGCTGTTGATAAACCAGCCAGGGCAGCCTTCTCAGTTTCAGCAATACAACGATCAACTACTCAGCTCAATTGAAGGAGCACATCAGTTGATACCCCCTATTCAAGACTAACCTCTTGAAGATCGAAAGAGATCTAAAACCTTATAAAGACGTCAATAGCACCTACCTTCCTAGCGAGCAGTTAGGGATTTCAAGTGTGAGTCGTCGACCCGCTGAGGTAGCGAGCAGTTACCAGGTTCAGCCAACTGTCCTTCATTGTGTAATTTGTAAAGAAACTTAAGTTATATAGTGAAGTTTCCCTTCTGTGGAAGGAAGAGAGGACGTAGGAGTTTGAGACTTCGAACCTCTATAAATCATTTGTGTGTTGTACTGTTTTGATTACTTGCATATCTTTGAACTGTACACAAGCTCACACAATCTGCACTCAAGCTGTCCAAAGTACTTACTCTAACTGTGCATAGATAAGTTTCTAAGCGAGTCAAGGGCCCTTATTATTCCGCAATTGAAGCAAAAGTTTTAATCAGTTTATTCACCCCCCCTCTAAACTGATATCGACTCGCCCGGGACCAACAAGTGGTATCAGAGCGATTGATTCTAAGGATCAGCCGTTTCTGCAGATCAACTGAATCAGATCTACTTATCTGTGCTAACATTTCAAGCTATGGGAAACCATAAGCTACCTTTGTTTTCAATTGAGAATTATGATAATTGGAGCAGGTGAATGAAGACGCATCTCTGCTCAATCCATGAGAATATGTGGGAAGTTATTGAAGATAGTTCAATCATCATCATGATGGACAATGATGCTCACATAGTTGATATCAATCAACCAACAAGGATCCCAAAGCCAACTAATCTTCTCACCAGTGAAGAGAAGAAGTTGAAGAATCTAGAGTTTGTGGCTCAAGCTGCACTATTTTAAACTCTAGATGAAGACAGAATGAAGGACACAAAGAATTGTACAACTGCTAAGGAGATATGTGACTTACTAGCAGATCTATGCCAAGAGTCCAAAGCCATCAAAGAAAACAAGCTCCAACTGGCAGTCGACAGATACGAGTCCTTCAAAATGCAGCCAGAAGAGTCCATCTCAAGCCTTAAAACCAGATTTCTAGGCATCATCAGTGAGATGACCAACCTAGGGAGAAGTTATCCCAATTCTGAGATGAATTCCAAAGTTTTGGATAATCTCACTGAAGAATGGGACATGAAAGTGATAGCTACAAAAGAATCAAGAAATCTAAATAGCATCACTCCCAGAGAATTGTTTGGCTCTCTCAAAGCTCATGAGTACAGTCTAAACCGGAAGAAGGAAGCATCAACATCATCAGCTCAAGATGCAGCCTTTTACGGTGAAAGGAACCGGTTTAGAGACACTCGATGAATGGACAACTTCCGACCCAAGAGCTCACCAGCCAGAGAAAATCAAGGCGGATCTTCATCCTAACGAAAAAGAGAAACAACCGAAAAGAAGGAAAACTTGACTGAAGACATCAATGATCAAATCCAGTCAGTTACCAGGTTGTTGGAAAAACTGAAGAGAGTTCGGGATAAACAATCAGTTCCACCTCAAACTGATGAAATCCCAAAAGATGAGAGAACTCATCAACCATCTGAACGATCAGCTGAACCGTTCAGGGGTGACAATCGAAATCTAGGAGAATGTTTTCATTGTCATAAACAAGGACATTACAGATATAAATGTCCAGAACTCCCTGAAGACAAGAAAGCCAAAGTGAAGAGAAGCTTCCTTAAAAAGAAAGCAATGGTTGCAAACTACGAGAATGCCGTGCTAGATGATTCAGACTATCCATCTGGAATTGATTCTGACGGCTATAGCTCAGATGATGAAGCGTTATTTTGCCTTATGGCTGACAATGATGAAGAGGTTAGTACAACTGATTCTCAAACCTCATTCTATCATATTAATGAAGCAACTGTCTCTAGCAATGAACTTGATATGAAACTTATGATGCTAGAAGATCAATTAGCTTCAATATCTTGCTTGCATGTTGAACTGAAAGATGAAAATGATGAACTGAGAAATAGAGTTAGAAAACTGAGCATTGATCATGAAAGAATGAATTGTCTTGAGTCTCAGTTTGTGGAATTTGAAAAGTTGAAACTAAAAACTGTTGACCTAGAAGCTGAGAATCAAAAACTCAAGCAAGAGATCCATGAGAGAGAAAAAGTAACTCTTAAGTTCAAAAAGGGATCTCAAACTCTAGATGAGATATTAAATCATCAGAGAACTGGAACCAGCAGCACATGGCTAGGATATAGCAAGTTCACTGCCTTAGAGAAATGAAAGACAATTGCTCAACCTAGTGAAAAAGAAATCCTAAAAGGATTCACCAGGTCAATTCATGATCAGCTAGCTGAGCCAACTAAAGGTAAAGGAATATTGAGAAATCCTCAAACTCAGCCGAGACATATCCTACCAAGAAGTTCAATCAGAACACCTATAGGAGAGATCAAAGAAACTCGTTTGAACTCTACCATCACTATAACGAGTACCTGGATTCCAGAAATGAACCAAAAGGGTTCAATCCAATAAACTGGAAACATACAAGGCATTGGCCTGATCATAGAACTCAAAGGTCTCAAGACCAAAGCATTTTAGTTGAATTGTTTTATCTAACTAACTCTCAACGCAGGTACCATTCAACTGATTCAAATCAGAATAGAAGAGTTGAGAGAAAATGTAAACTGATCAGGCGATCCAAGTCAGTTGGATCTCTGAATGATAAAAAGCCGAAAGTTTGGCAAGTTTGGATTCCAAAAAGCTTGATGTATCAACAAGGACCCGATATGAAACGGGTCCCTAAATGCTAATCCTTGTTTTTGCAGGATAAGAGCGTCCTATCTATGAAGAAAACCAAAGATATCTAGTATCTAGATAGTGGGTGCTCCAAGCACATGACCGGAGACAGAGAAGATCTCGACGGTTATGAAGAAGTCAAAGGTCCACTTGTCACATTTGGAGACAACTCCAAAAGCCGAACCATTAGAGAAGGGTTCGTGGTCAAAGGAAAATTTGTAGTAAATGGAGTCTCCCATGTGGACGGACTAAAACACAAACTACTCAGCATCAGCCAACTGTGCGACAATGGCTACTCAGTTGACTTCACCAAAAACTCCTGCAACATAAGAGACAAGTCAACTGAAGTAATTCTTCTCACAGGCATAAGGAGAGGCAACATGTATATTGTTGACTGGTCAACCGGCTATTCAGAAGCTTGCTTTCTTTCAAGGGATCAACTGAAGCAAGCTGGCTATGGCATCGATGACTGAACCACCTCAACTTCAAAAAAATCAACTACCTGGCCAAGAAAGAGCTAGTTGAGGGGCTTCCCAAGGAGATATATAAGAAAACAGGTGTGTGTGGACCATGCCAAAAAGAGAAGCAAGTGAAGTCATCATTCAAGAATAGGAGTCATCCACCAGGAACGACTGATTGCCTCCAACTGCTACATATGGATCTGTTTGGTCCAGTCAGACCACATACACCAAAAGGTAAAAGATTCACTCTTGTAGTAGTGGATGATTTCTCAAGATATACGTGGGTGGAATTCTTGAGAAGCAAAGATGAAACTTACGACAAGCTAACGGCGTTGATCAGAAGACTACAAACTGAAAAAGAAAGATCAGTTCAAAGGATTCGCTCCGACAATGGAACTGAATTTGTGAATCAACAAATGATCAGTTTTCTCAGCCAACTTAGAATCACTCATGAACACTCAGCTGCAAGAACTCCACAACAAAACAGTGTAGCTGAATGGTGAAACCGAACGCTTAAAGAAGCAGCTCGAGCAATGATAGCTGATGCCAACATAGCTGAAGGATATTGGGCTGAAGCAGTCAACACAGCTTGGCACACTCAAAATCGAAGTGCAATCGTCGCCGTACATGACAAAACACCCTATGAGCTGTATAAGAGTCGTAAGCCTTCCATCTCATATTTTAAAGTATTTGGTTATAAATGTTATATTCACAACAATGGCAAGACTCAACTGAAAGCTTTCAGTGCTAAAGCTGATGAGGGAATATTCCTTGGGTATAATTCACCTCATGCACAAGCTTACAGAGTGTTCAATAAACGAACTCTTGTTGTGGAAATAACATGTCATGTGGTATTTGATGAATTTGCTAATGAGTACAGGAACAAAGAAACAATAGACACATCAGTTCAAGTACTACCTAGTGAAACTGAGAACTCACAGGACTATGTGGATCACATTGTTCCAGAGCGGCTTGAAGTTTCACTAGAAGAAGGTAATGAAACTGGTACTAAACCAGTTGAGAACAATATGGTCAATGAAGACACAAATCGTGCTGAGACCATAAACCCCACAACTGAAACAGAGGGAAGAACTGATGAAAATGCCGAACCAACTGATGAAAGGGTGACTGATGACGTCACCACAGTAGAACCAGCTGAAGACCCAGCTGAAGCTATTTTGCCCAAATGGCTCTGAAGCCATCTAACTGACAAGATAGTTGGTGATCCAAGAAGTCGAGTTCAAACTAGAAGTTCAACTGAGCATACATTATTCACATGCTTCATATCTTAAACAGAACCAACAAACATCAAAGAAGCCTTAGAAGATTCAGATTGGATCATCACCATGCAAGAAGAACTGAATCAGTTCACAAGAAATGACGTATGGTTTCTTGTCGATAGACCAAAAACCCAGAAGGTCATTGGCACGAAATGGGTTTTTCGCAACAAGCTTGATGAACAAGGTGTGATCACAAGGAACAAGGCAAGACTGGTAGCCAAAGGATACTCACAAAGTGAAGGGATCGACTTTGATGAGACATTCGCACCAGTTGCAAGATTGAAAGCCATCAGACTGTTCCTAGCCTATGCAGCTCACTTCAACTTCACAGTCTATCAAATGGATGTCAAGAGTGCTTTTCTTCAAGGAATGCTTAAGGAAGACGTGTATGTCGAGCAACCACCAGGATTTGAAATTGGGGATCAAGTCTTCAAGCTGAAGAAAGCCCTCTACGGATTGAAACAAGCTCCTAGAGCATGGTATGAAACTCCCACAACATTCTTGCTGAAAAATGGGTTTCATAAGGGAGTCATTGATCGAACTCTATTCCAAATAGAACGATTAACCGAGATCTTAATGGTTCAAATTTATGTGGATGACATAATTTTTGGATAAAAAAGCAAAAATCTATGCACACGATTCGCTCAACTGATGCAAAGTGAATTTGAGATGAACATGATGGGAGAAATGACATTCTTCCTAGGACTCCAAGTAAAGCAGCTGAAAGATGGGATCTTTATCAGCCAGACCAAATACACCAAGGAGCTAGTCAAGAAGTTTGGAGTTAATAAAGAAAAAACTCTCAAGATTCCTATGAATACATCAGTTCAGCTAACTCTTAATGAAGAAGGAGAATCAGTTAGCCAAACATATTACAGAGGAATCATTAGGTCGCTACTTTATCTAACAGCTAGCCGACCAGACATCTCCTATTCAGTCGGTCTATGCACACGGTTTCAAGCCAACCCAAAGAAAAGCCACCTTGAAGTAGCAAAGAAGATTATCAAATATCTCAAAGGAACCATAAATCTTGGAATGTGGTATCCCAAAGATGACAGTTTGAGTCTAATTGGTTATTTAGATTCAGACTTTGGTGGATGCAAGATTGACAGAAAAAGTACCAGCGGAACATGTCAGTTTCTTGGAAGCAAACTGATATCCTGGTTTAGCAAGAAGCAGCACTCAGTTGCCACGACAACAACTGAAGCAGAATATGTAGCTGCGGGAAGCTGCTGTGCTCAGATACTCTGGATGAAGCAATAGTTGAAGGACTACAAAGTCGAAATTGAAGAAGTACCTATATTCTATGACAACAATAGTGCAATTGCAATATCTTAGAATCCAGTTCTATATTCAAGAACTAAGCACATTGACATAAGACATCACTTCATCAGAGATCACATCGAGAAGAAGGACATATGCATCAAATATGTCAACACGGAGAAGCAGATAGCTGAATTCTTCACCAAACCATTGCCTGAGGCAAGGTTTATGGAGCTATGCATACAACTAGGGCTACTTGAGCTAGCATCAAAAGATGAAGACGATCAACTGGAAGAAAAAGGCTAAGAAACTGTTCCAGCTGAAGAGAGGAACTGAACCGAAAGGCTTCAACTCATCCGAATGAGTAATTCATAACTGAAAAATCGTTAAACTGATCAGTTGGACACATAAACTATCAGTTTGAAATAAAGCAGGAAGCTGTGCAAAGAAAGTAAACAGAAGCTGATCATCATAACTCATCAGCTCAACTGAATCATCAGTTCATTTGCTCAAACTGAGGCAAGGAGCAAGGCAGAGTTAGTCAAAATGGTCTCAACTGATGATCCAGTTAGTCAAGCAAAGCATACCAGCTGCAAAATCATCAAACTGATGGAGAAATGAAAGGAAATCGCTTCAACTCAACAAGGAGACATCAGTTCAAGAACCAACTGAAGGAAAGCAGTAGAACTGAAGGATCAGCTGAACTGAGAAACAACTGAATTAAGAGTTCAAGCAATTGAGGAAGTGAGGAACTGATGAGCAAATATCTCAGTTGGAACTGATCAACATGGAGATCATCAGCTACAGTCGAAGCCAATTGATGGCATAATCAGTTTCAAGCCAAGAAGAAACAGCTAGAGAAAAAAAGATAAGTTCCAAATTTTTCAATAGTGGAAACGGTAAAAACACGTGTCACTCAAATATTACCGTTGAACTCTCTCTCTCTCTCTTCATTCATCCCCAACGGATAGAATCAAAAGGCCAATCGACGGGTCGATTGAATGAATCTGACCGTTGAATTTAGGCATACGAAACGTCCCAACATGAGCATCATCTCTCTATATAAATAAGTCAGCTGAATATTCGAGATAAACTTTACATTTCACTGCCGACTTATCTCTCCCTTTTCTCTAATCGAAAGCAAAATTCTTCAACCTTCGAAGAACAATTCCTAACTTTTCAGATCAATCTCTTTATCAAAGATCTTTCATCAAATTATCATGGCTAAAAACTCCACCAGTCGTTTCGCAAGAGATTCAACTTTCGCCAATCTGGAGAAGACTTCACAGTGTTCTGTGAAAAACTCGATAGAGATAAGTTCTTCAATCCAGCCGGATTCATTCAAGCTTGCAATGCCTCCCCTCTGAGTGGAATAATCATTGAAAAGCTCTCTCAAGCCAAGCTGAAGACTTTTCTGGAAGATTTTCCAGAACGCATTTATCCAGAACCAGTTGCTGAATTTTTCCTAAATTCAAACGGTTCCTCAAATCGCAAGGAGATCAAATCTGAAGTAAGAGGACATGAGATCATCGTGACAGCTCAATCTCTAAGCAACATGTTCAATCTACCCAACAAAGGACTCAAGCTATAAGAAGTTCAAATCAATTTCCAAGAAGCTTATGATTTCTGGAAAAAGGATGGAGAAACTCAACCGTATAAAAGCAATCATCTCATCTCAAAGTTTCAAGATGAATATCAGGTGCTCGCTGCCATAGCCTCAAAAATTATAGTAGGGACAACCGGCAGTCAATCTGAAATGTCAGAAACAAAATACAAGATCTGCGCCGCCATCTACAACCGAATGGAGTTCAACTGGGCACAATATTTTTTTGATAAATTGAAGAGATATGTTGATATCATTGAAAGCAGCTGGGACAATAAAAAATTCCCACAAAGAATTGGGTACGTCAGTCGGGTCAGCATAATCTTGGAGAAACAGTTCTCCTGGATAACTGAAGAAACAAAATTCAAAAGCATAGTCAGCAATGATTTCATCTCAAAACCGCTTAAAATCGTGGAAATCGATCTTGAGCAAGCTGACCAGCCAAAAAGGAAGAAGCCTGCGGCTGAAGGCAAGGGAAAGAAGCAAGTTACCAGCACATCTCAGGATGACTCTGATGATGACATTCCTCTGGCTCAGAGATATAAGTCTCCAGTTGGTTCCCTGACACTGAAACAGCAAACTGAGTCAAGCTCCATTGCAGTTGGAACCAACACATCAGCTCAACTGAGATCGTCCACCAGGCAACAAAGCTCAGTTGCAACTAGAGCTGATATTGTTGGACAATCAGCCAGACAAGCAGCTACCAGATCAGTTCCTAAGAAAAAGCAAGCTGATCAAACAAAAAGGAGAAGAATCTCACTTACTCAATCCAAGAAGAGAAAGGAATCAAGCCCCATTCCAGATCCAACGGTTCCGCCAAATCTAATCGTGGAAGATATAGCTCCCTGTGAAAACCCAGAAGACATCATCCCTGCAAGAAGGATTCCTCACGACGGAGCTGGGGCAGATTACTTTCAATTAACATGCCCCCCAATGGCTCAAGTTGAAGGGAACATAAGAGCCTACGCGAAAGGAGAATCTGTGAAGAAATGGGCTGATGAGACCACACAGAAACATATGGCTCAACACTACGCGCAGGAACTAACTGGTCATGAAGAACTCTTCCATACTTTGACCAGGTACATCTACTGGTTTTTATGGAGACACGTGTATCCATCAGAGCACTTCCTCTCATTACTCCATTTCCATGGAATGAGCTTCTGGAAGCGAGAAGAAGAATGGAGTCTATGGTAGACGGACAATGAGAATGCTGGAATCACACAGGGCAAACACCTTATGAGGCAGCTACAGTTGAGGAAACAATGCTCAAATCCTTCAGAAGGCTCGATGAAAGATGTTTTTGACTAGCTGTGCAAGCTTCAAGGATTAAAACCGCCAGCCATCACCACAGAAAGAGAACGAGAGAGATGGACGCACTCTCATGTTCAACACAAATGGCTATTCAATGAATTGACAAAGAAATCTCAAAGCCATCAGTCTGGACAACCATCTGAATCACTTACAAAAAGAAATCAAGTATCCATCCCAGTAAATGATCTCATTGATGAAATAGCAAGAGAACTCCACACTGAGAGATCTCCTTACTTAGCTGAAGTAAAGATCAATCTCATTCCTGAAGAGTCAGCTGAGAAGGCTCAAAAGTTCGAGGAGTCAACTGAACACCAAATCGCTCCTCCCCAAGAGCCAACTGCTGATGAAGAAGCTCCCTCAACTATTCCTCTTACTACTCCAGTAGCAGAGCCAGCTAAGTCTGACGAGTCAGCTGATCAAACAGCTCAAAAGGATGATCAACCTGCCCACCAAGGTACGCAAGTCATAACTGCGTACTTTGATCCAGTTCAAAGGGTTCTTCAAGCTGAAGCCCAAGCTGCTACACCGGAAACTCTACCAGAGCCGAGCTATGAAGAATCAATTAGTATGGAAAAGGCTGAGCAATCCCACATAATTTCATGTGAGGAACTAATCGGAACTGAAGCTGGGGAAGAAGCTGACTCAAGAGCAGTTCAGTTCCATGCTCAACCAAGCAGTTCTACAGTTCAGCTCTCTGCTTACTATATAGAACTGATCCACAGCCTGCAGCAACAGGTTAAACTGCACACAGAGCAAATCCAGCGGTTGCAAGCACATCCAAGACTTCAGACAGCTGAAACTGAGTCATCAAGCAGCGATGAGGATGAGGAGGATGACGTCACAGAACCGCTTGCCAAAAGGAGGAAAACTAATCACAAGAAGGACTAGTGGCTGATCAAGTCCAAACTGATTAGAAAGCCCTTAGTTTACTTCTTGTAATTCAGTCTGTAATTATCTATTTTTGATATATAAAAAGATTATTTTTTATTTTCAAATAAATGTCGAACTTCGACCGTTGCAAAACAATGACACGTTTCAAAGTCATTAAATGCCAACGACCAAAAGAGGCCAGTGGCTAGTACCATTTCAACCATTAGATCTATGAGCCTGCCCAAACACTCATAAAAAGCCCTCTCTTTCAAGCCTCTTAAAAATACTCCTCCTTCACTCTCAAAAAATTCTCTCTCTCTCTCAAAGCTCTTAAAATTCCACAAAATCTCAGCCAATCCCAAAGATGGCCGAATTATCCAGATCTCTAAACTCCTTCAAAGAGCAACTTATGAGAGACAAATTCCATGATAAGAAGAAATTTCAAATGATTCTAAATGAATCAAATAATCCAATCCTTCTGTCAAATCTTCACAAGACAGGAATTCTTCACTATCTGGAAACACCACCAAAGTTCTTTAGACATAATTTAGTGAATGAGTTTTTGCTTCACGCAAAATTGTCTGCAGATGAAAAGACAGTATCATCAGTGATTCAAGGACGACTACTTCAAATCACTGAAAAAACAATTGCAGAAGTGTTCGAGCTTCCACAAGAAGGCTCATTAGTTCAAGAACTAAAGAAATCTGCAGAGTCATACTGGAGAGAATGGAAAGCTTCAACCTGCAACAAGCAATTCAGTTTTACAACTGCTAAAACTGACCTAAAGCTCGAGTATGGCGTTCTACTCGATATAACGAACAAGATGATGTTCGGAGCTATTGGAAGCCTGAGTCAACTCACCCAAGAGAGATACAAGGTTATGATTCACCTTGCTGAAGGGCGACAAACAAACTGGGCAGAATTCGTCTTCCAACAATTCAAGCATCAATTCATCAAGGCCTCTGACTCAAAGAACTCTGGTAAATTTGAGTCCAAGGTAGGACTTGTTCTAAGAATGAGCAAAATGCTTGAAGACCTGCTGAAGCTTCCAAATGATGAATCACTACCAGTCCTTATCTCTGAATGGATTCCCAAGAAGGGAATTGCTTATCTTCAGTCACTAAGAAAGAAACGAAGAACAAAGGCCAGGATGAGCAACAACACCTCAAGCAACTCAACTGCCAATGCCGTTCATTCTCCAAGATCAAAGAACGGATCACCAGCTGATTTCCAGATTTGCTCTGATCCAGATGAGCTTATTCCATTCATTGGAATCCCTCATCCAAACTATGGAGCGGACTATTTCAGAAGCATTTGCCCTCCTCTCCAGCTGACTGAAGAAAATATTCGCACTTTCTATAGTGGTGAATATGCAGTCAAAGGTGCACAAAAGGAAGTGACCAATATTGTAACGCCCCGATTCAAAAATCCGAGGCGTTAATATAAGATTAAAATAAATTTCTTAATTTCATAATCATTTTCCTTTAAAAAGAAAATACTTTTATGGCAATTTATTTAAAAATAAAATTCACCAATTATCATTTGGAAAGACTTTTCAATCAACCAATCACAAACATATTTTATAAATGACTAGTCAATGTTGAAAGTCTAATATTTGGACGAGTCCAAAATAACGGCGGAATAAAATAAGAATTTTAGAATATTTTAACATAATCCAAAATAGTAGCGGAAGCATAACATGTTCTAATATTGTCTATAGTCAATATTCAAAATTCAAGGTAAATATTAACGACACAGTCCCAAAATAAACAAAAACCATGTGTCCACGTCAGCAGCCTCCATCACTTCGTACCTGAAAAACATTTTAAAAATATGGGCTGAGTGCCAGAAAACACTCAGTGGGCATGCTTATCATGTTCGTCCAAGCACATATAAATATTTTTCATCTCATGTGGCCAAATAATTTATCATTCATTTGAGATCAATGCGCTCAATTAATCATGCGTGGAGACAGACCCTATGTGATCACATAACTATATTTCAATAGAATTGACCATGCCTGAATTCATCCATGCAGGTCAAATCACATCCACGAAGAGTGAAAACATTGTATTCATATTGAGTAAAATCTCAATACATTTAAGCATGGACGAAAGCATTTAAAACATGTTCGTAAAGGTTTTTGGTTAGCAAAACCCACCTTGTAGCTAGTATATAGCTGAAGCTTTAGCCAACTATCCTGATGATCCTTCTACGCCTGAGGTCTCGGGTTTGTGCCTATAAAATGGTAAACTTCCTATTAATATCACGTTAGGCCTTAAATTGTATCGCAAAATAAATTTGGGCCTAGGAAACGAGCTCTCGAGAGTTTTGGGCCGGAATGGATAGATTGGAAGTGCTTATTAGTTTTTTTTTTCAATAATCCAAATTGTAGTGCCCCGAACTTTTTTGTATATAATTAATTGTAATCATAGACTATGGGAGTCGCGTCATTTTAAAATTTCCGTAATTCGGTGGTTCAACCGAACTTGCAATGTGTCGTATCGATGAGAATCGAAATATATTTTAATATGAGTATTAATCGATTTATCGATTTGTGTCACTTGGCGTATTTAAAATATTTAAGAAAATGTGTTTAATCTATGGTTTTAAAATCAATGAATTATTTCTTCCGTTTTGGTCCAATTTGGGATTTTTTTTCCGGAGACGGAAAATATCACGATAACCGAACAACCGGTATTTTGCCTAGTCAACTCCCAAGTCATGGGAGGCCATACCTCCCATCACTTTTCCCTATGCCTCCCACGTTTCCCCCTTTCCCAAATAGCAAATGGAAATTTCTTCTTCACCATTCTTCTTCATTTCTTCCATTCACTTCTTCATTTTCCACACAAATTTTTGAGAGAAAGTAAGGCAAGGACTTCAAGTTGCAGCCATAATCAAAGCTTCATCCAACCATCTTCAACCTCCTAAAGCTTCTCTCCATTGTTGTACAAAGGTATTTTTGAAAATGATGATATATTTAAGCTTAAGAATTATATGTGTGGATTTTGGTGTTTCAAATGATGTTTAATGATTTAGAAATGAATTGTATATGATTTATAGCATGTTTTTAGCTTTTATTTTTGGGTTATGTTTGGGGATGAAAGCTTGAGTTGAAGCTTTCATGGAGTTGTCGTTGTTCTCGGCCTCACAAACGTGCGAGCGCGCGCGAGAACGCCGCGAGGGAGAGAGCGCCGCTGGGGAGAGCGCCGCGGGGGGAGGGGGAGCACCGCGGGGGTGAGCGCCGCGGGGCAGGTGAGCGCCACGGGGGCACACCAGTGCGCCCAGCAGCGCCGCCGCGCACGTGAGCCCCGCGGGGGCACACCAGCGCGCCCAGTAGCGCCGCCGCGCACGTCCGTGCGCCCGTGCTTGACTTTTGGCAGACTCGCCACCCTTCGGTTAAACGAGCATAACTCCCTCGTTTTACGTAGGATTGAGACACCGTAAATTTTGCCGGAAATTAGACTTAAGTGGATTTCTAATGGTAGAGGTCTCATTCTCTAATTCATTCTGAGTAAATTTTGAAAAATCGGCAAAGTTGGGTCATGTTTCGGTTTTCATGAAGTCATGGCAGTTCTGTTACCTTCTAGTAAAACGGTCATAACTTTTTCGTTAGTTATCGTATGGAGTCACCGAAAAGTGTTCCGGAAACTAGACTTAAGTGGCTTTCTAATGGTATAGGGCCCAGCCCCTAATTCTTCCTGAGTAAATTTTGATAAATCATCAAAGTCAGTTGTTGTGTAGATTGCTCAATAAATTTTCAATTTTCAAATCGCCCTTATTCGAAATCAATTTTAAAAGGGATCTTTTAACTCCCTGAATGATGCTAAGGAGTGTCCTTATCAGTTAGTAGCTAGGTTTGTGAGGAACCTTGAGCTAAGATCGGTTTTAACGATGGATTTAAATTGTGTCATTTATAATCGCACGCCAAGTGTTTGATTTATGCTCGAATGAGATAATGTGTTTTAAAAAGGGTCTTTTTATTTTAATAAACTCCCATAGGACTATGATGTGATTGATTCTCATTTATGTGAAACTATGTAATTGTGAGAGTCTTGACCTCGTGGAGGTTCTAAGACGAATTTTGATATTTGTAGATCATTTGCCGTAAGACGTAATCATTGTGGTATTGCTCAATTCCGTAGAAACTGAAAAGCTTCGACTATTATAGTCAAAAGGTGGGCGTATACTATCTTTCTCAAAATGCTATGTTTGAGTTATTAACCTCGTTTTGAAACAAATGTGCATATATGATTATCTGTGTAAAATGATTCGTTCTACTTGCTGTGGTTGTCGGAGTCTCATATACCAGCGTTGTGTCAATGTGAGTAGCTACAGTCTTGCTTGGTTTGAGTCGCACCCAATCCCTTGCTGTTCTCAGCTAAAAGAACTTTAATTACCTTGAGGGTTTACTCGGTAATTGCGCATGATGATGTAGTGGTGGTTGCGGGTGTCGTACTTAGCTCACTTCAGGGTTTACTGGTGAGTGGGTCCATTTCAGGGTTTACTGATGGATCAAGGTTCACTTCAGGGTTTACTGGTGAACACATTCATGTTAAATGTTTTGATGAACTTAGATGCATTTCCCTTTACAAAACCTTCCAAGATTCATCTGTATACTCACAGATAATTATTTTATCAAATGCTTTTGATAACTCGATTTTTCTCAGAAAACCCACTGAGTACATTAGTACTCAGCCCAAATATTTTCTCAAATGTTTTCAGGACAATGAGCTGGAGCGTGGAGATGATGAGCTGTGATGGGGCTTATATGTGCACTTTTGTAGCTAACCCGTTGTCTTAGCTTGTCTTAACCTCTGATCATCGTACTATTTCTTTTGATAATTCTTAGCTTCCGCAAGACCAAAAACTCATGTTTTGGATATATATATATATATAACTCTGAATTTGTTATGATGATCGTGCTCTTTTATTGAACTAATTTGGAATCGTTCATTGATAATCATCCTTGAAATCCCCTTTCTTTCCCCACTTCTTAAACCCCACCCCTGTGGCGCTCATTTCCAAGGTCTCTCAGGATCGGGGCGTTACAGATTGGTATCAGAGCAGGTTTGCAACTCTGCAGCCTGCTGGGTCGTCTTGTTTGTTCCCTTGTTGAGTCTTTAGATATTATTTCATAAGCCCTCAGCTCGTCTCTCACGCGACAGCAAAGGTACACATGTTTTATGCGTTTGAAATATCAAATATTTGACTATTATGAGATGCGTTGTTTATTTGGATATTATGAAACGATTCATTGTTATTTGGATACAATTGTGAGTTATGTTATTTTATACTGGCGGTTTAGCCGTATATATGTTTGATAATGGCGGTTTAGCCATAAATGTGATTATATACTGGCGGTTTAGCCGTATATATGTTTGATGCTGGCAGTTTAGCCATATATGTGATTGTATAATGGCGGTCTAGCCATATACATGTGTTAGATACCGGCAGGAAAGCCGAATGATGCTTTAAAATTGGCGGATAAGCCGAAACTTATATTGTATATTGGCGGGTAGGTCATATACATGATTCTTTGTTGGCAGGTTAGCCACATTTGTGATTAATTTTGACAAGTGAGTCAAATATGTTTAAATTTGGCAGGTGAGCCATTTTTATGATTACGTGGGCATGAGTGCCATTTTGACGTATTCATGTTGGTATGTGGGCCATATACGTTTAACTGTTGGCAGGGATGCCATGATTCTTGGATTCTATATGACGTGACCTTTTAAAAATTTCAAAATGATTTTATGGGCGGGGAGGCCCTAATGATTCGATCCATGTTATTGTGCATTTTGATTGTTGGAATCTGATTATTGGTACGCTCGGATAGAGCAGTATGGTATGACTTAGAGAACATAGATGAATCTAGCCTATAGTTGCTGAACATAGGCCGTCTTATGAGACTTCTTGATTCACTAAGCATGTATCGGTTTAGATCATGCGTGTTTGGGATCAACGGAGAGGTTGTACCCAAGAGATTCTTTATTGATCAATTGAATGGCGATACGTAATGATCTTTATGATCATGATTCTTATTGGAACTCGGTTAGTGCAGGATGCCTCCGAGGGGAAGAAGACCGAGAAACGTTAATCTAGCAATGCTAGAGGTGCCGGTGGAGCCGCCGGTCCAAGGACCGCGAATCGAAATTGAATTTCGACATCATAATCCCCCGGTGTTCAATGGGGAAGGTGACCCACTCGCGGCAGAGAGATGGGTCCGTGCTTTGGAGAAAATTTTCAGATTTCTCCAATGTGATGATAAGGAAAAAATAGCCTGTGCGCTATACCAACTAGTAGACGATGCTGATTTCTGGTGGGAGTCAGTGAGACGAACGATTCCTGATGACGATTGGGAGATATTCACTTGGGAAGATTTCAAGTCCATTCTGTATCAGAAATATATTCCAACTCACTATCAGCACCAGAAGGCGAACGAGTTCTGAAATCTGAGACAAGGTAGCGGCTCTGTGGCTGACTACGACCTGAAATTCAACAGACTGTCGAGGAATACGCCTCAAACAGTAGATACTGAAGAGAAACGAATTGAAAAGTTCCGTATGGGACTGAGGCCTGAGATCGGGACTGCTCTAGTCGGGAAGGACGGAGCTAATTATGGCCAATTTTTGAGCTGGGCACTGAGCATTGAGGTAATGCAGGGAGCCTCGAAGGGGTCTGCGTCTCATCCGCCTACGGCTGACCCCAAGGGAAAGCGAAAATGGGAAAGTCCTCAGCATGGGCACCAGAAAAGGAGTTTCCAGCCCAATTATCAGGGCGGATGAGACTATGGACAAAGGCCGGCTGGCCAAGGGAATGCGGCAGCGGGGCCTCAGGGCTACCAAGGTTATGCACCGCAGTGTGCCACCTGCCACAAACACCATTTTGGAAAGTGCCTTACATGTTATCATTGTGGCCAACCGGGTCACTTTGCTAATCGGTGTCAGCAGAAGTCGGAAGCGCCAGACCAGAGATAACAAGGACCACAGGGAGGAGGTGGTCGAGGCAATGGCAACAACCGGGGCAACCAGAGGCCACAGCAAAACCAGAACCAGAATCAGAGGGCACCTCAACAAGCCCGAGCATATGCGCTGAATCAGCAGGAGGCTGCCGGAAATCCTGGAAACTTGGCAGGTATGATCAGTATGTGTGATGTACCTGTGCTTGCCTTGTTTGATACTGGAGCTTCGCATTCATTCATCTCTAGAAGTGCCTGTAGGCGTATGAATCTTGAACCTGAGTTAGCAAAAGAACCTTTAGCCGTAAGCATTCCTTCAGGGTGAACGCTTTTGTCTGATTACATGTGCCAGAACCTAGATGTGCTTATAGATGAAAAGAGTTTCACAGTCAGTCTCTATGTACTTGAGATACGAGACTTCGATATTATTTTCGGTATGGACTGGCTGACCAAAGAATGTGCCACGATTCGATGCCAAGAAAAGGAGATTATACTCCAAAAGCCGGGTGGGGCCGAGACAAAGTTTTATGGTACAAGAATGGGAAATGCAATCCCCGTCATATCAATGCTGAGAGCGATGAAGATGATTCGAAAGGGCGAGTGTCGAGCATTCTTAGTGCACTTATCGAGCAAGAAGGAGGAGGAGCTGACAGTCGATCAAGTACCGGTGGTACGAGAGTACTATGACGTATTTCCAAAAGAGTTGTAGGAATTGCCACCAGATAGACAGGTAGAGTTTACCATCGAACTACAACCAGGTGCAGCACCGATGTCCAAAGCGCCATATCGTTTAGCTCCGAAAGAGTTAGAGGAGTTGAAGGTGCAACTGGAAGAACTATTGGAACTGGGTTTCATAAGACCTAGTGTTTCACCTTGGGGAGCACCGATCCTATTCCTCAAAAAGAAAGACGGTTCGATGAGGATGTGCATCGACTACCGCGAGTTAAAAAAGTTAACCGTGAAGAACAAATATCCGCTTCCAAGGATTGATGATCTCTTTGATCAGTTATCTGGTGCAAGGGTATTCTCCAAGATCGATCTACGATCTGGATATCACCAAGTCAAGGTGAGAGAAGAAGACATACCTAAGACCGCGTTTCGAACAAGGTATGGCCACTACGAGTTTCTAGTGTTGCCATTTGGTCTAACCAATGCTCCTGCAGTCTTCATGGATTTGATGAATCGAGTTTTTCATGAGCATTTAGACAAATTTGTGCTGGTCTTCATTGATGATATTCTAATTTACTCGAAAAGCGAGAAAGAGCACGATGAACACTTGAGAATAGTGTTAGAAACACTAAGAAGGGAGAAACTTTACGCAAAGTTCAACAAGTGTGAATTTTGGCTCCAGGAAGTGATGTTCCTCGGACACATCGTGTCAGCAGGAGGAATCAAAGTAGACCCTGCAAAGATCGAAGCGGTAGAAAGATGGAAATCAGCAACAAATGTTCATGAGATAAGAAGTTTTCTCGGATTGGCAGGATACTATCGAAAGTTTATCAAGGACTTCTTGAAGATAGCGAGACCGATGACTCAACTTCTGAGGAAAAAGGTCAAGTTTGAGTGGACTGATGCATGTGAGCAGAGTTTCCAAGAACTCAAAAAGAAATTGACCACTGCACCAGTCTTAACGCTGCCAGAAGGAGTAGAAGGCTTTGTAATCTATACAGACGCATCTAAGTTAGGCTTGGGCTGTGTGTTGATGCAGAATGGGAAGGTGGTAGCCTATGCTTCTCGTCAGTTGAGACCGAATAAGTTAAACTACCCAACCCATGATTTGGAGCTTGCCGCAGTCGTGCATGCTCTCAAAATCTAGAGGTATTACCTCTATGGGGTAAAATGTGAAATCTACACCGACCACAAAAGCTTGAAGTATATCTTCGAGCAGAAGAAGTTGAACATGAGGTAAAGACGTTGGTTAGAGTTGGTGAAGGACTACGACTGCACGGTTCATTACCACCCGGGCAAGGCAAACATGGTTACAGATGCGGGCCAGGGGTATCTGACGGTCACATCTCAGATATGAAAGAACTCGTACGAGAAATGGAGAAACTAGAGTTAGAGGTGGTGGTTGCACCCGACTCTACGACAAGTACGATAGCTACAGTGATAGCTAAACCTGAACTGCGAGCAAGAATCGTTCAAGCACAACCAAAAGATGATAAGTTGGAGAAAATCCGACAGAAGATCAAGAGTGGTGAACCAAGAGAGTTCAAGGAAGCCGATGAAGGAACATTGATGTTTCGTGATCGACTGTGTGTTCCAAATGTTGACGAATTAAAGTTGGAGATTATGAGGGAAGCTCATAGTACTCCATATGTTGGGATGAGGTTGGGGAACGCAGAATTTTGGGGCCAGAAATTGTGCAAATGACCATTGAAAAGATCGATCAAATCCGGGCAAGGATGAAAGAAGCACAAGATCGTCATAAGGCTTATGATGACAAAAGAAGGACCGACTTGCAATTTCAAGTTGGTGATAAGGTGTTTTTGAAGATATCTTCAACACGTGGTGTTGTGAGATTTGGGAAACGTGGCAAGTTAAGACCAAGATTTATCGGTCCATTCGAAATTCTGCAAAGAATTGGTGAGGTTGCTTATCGGCTTGCGTTGCCGCCAAATCTGTCCCAAGCACATGACGTTTATCATGTATCGATGCTAAGAAAATACGTGTTCGATCCTGAACACGTGATTCGAGATGATGATTTTGTATTGCGACCTGACATGTCGTATGAAGAGAAGCCGCGCATGATTATCGACCGAAAGGTCCAAGTCTTGAGAAACAAGGAGATTTCATTGGTGCTTGTGCAATGAAATCACCATGACCGAAACGAGGCAACATGGGAGCTTGAGAGCTCGATGAAACTGAAGTATCCCGAAATGTTTCAGGATGCTTGAATTTCGGGACGAAATTCCTTTTAAGGAGGAGAGTATGTAGTGCCCCGAACCTTTTTGTATATAATTAATTGTAATCATAGACTATGGGAGTCGCGTCATTTTAAAATTTCCGTAATTCGGTGGTTTAACTGAACTTGCAATGTGTCGTATCGATGAGAATCGAAATATATTTTAATATGAGTATTAATCGATTTATCGATTTTTGTCACTTGGCGTATTTAAAATATTTAAGAAAATGTGTTTAATCTATGGTTTTAAAATCAATGAATTATTTCTTCCGTTTTGGTCCAATTTGGGATTTTTTTTCCGGAGACGGAAAATATCACGATAACCGAACAACCGGTATTTAAACCCGGTATTTTGCCTAGTCAACTCCCAAGTCATGGGAGGCCATACCTCCCATCACTTTTCCCCATGCCTCCCACGTTTCCCCCTTTCCCAAATAGCAAATGGAAATTTCTTCTTCACCATTCTTCTTCATTTCTTCCATTCACTTCTTCATTTTCCACACAAATTTTTGAGAGAAAGTAAGGCCAGGACTTCAAGTTGCAGTCATAATCAAAGCTTCTTCCAACCATCTTCAACCTCCTAAAGCTTCTCTCCATTGTTGTACAAAGGTATTTTCGAAAATGATGATATATTTAAGCTTAAGAATTATATGTGTGGATTTTGGTGTTTCAAATGATGTTTAATGATTTAGAAATGAATTGTATATGATTTATAGCATGTTTTTATCTTTTATTTTTGGGTTATGTTTGGGGATGAAATCTTGAGTTGAAGCTTTCATGGAGTTGTCGTCGTTCTCGGCCTCACACCCGTGCGAGCGCGCGCGAGAACGCCGCGGGGGAGAGAGCGCCGCGGGGGAGAGCGCCGCGGGGCGGGTGAGCGCCGCGGGGGCACACCAGCGCGCCCAGTAGCGCCGCTGCGCACGTGAGCCCCGCGGGGGCACACTAGCGCGCCCAGTAGCGCCGCCGCGCACGTCCGCGCGCCCGCGCTTGACTTTTGGCAGACTCGCCATCCTTCGGTTAAACGAGCATAACTCCCTCGTTTTACGTCGGATTGAGACACCGTAAATGTTGCCGGAAACTAGACTTAAGTGGCTTTCTAATGGTAGAGGTCTCATTCTCTAATTCATTCTGAGTAAATTATGAAAAATCGGCAAAGTTGGGTCATGTTTCGGTTTTCATGAAGTCATGGCAGTTCTGTCACCTTCTAGTAAAACGGTCATAACTTTTTCGTTAGTTATCGTATGGAGTCACCGAAAAGTGTTCCGGAAACTAGACTTAAGTGGCTTTCTAATGGTATAGGGCCCAGCCCCTAATTCTTCCTGAGTAAATTTTGATAAATCATCAAAGTCAGTTGTTGTGCAGATTGCTCAACAAATTTTTAATTTTCAAATCGCCCTTATTCGAAATCAATTTTAAAAGGGATCTTTTAACTCCCTGAATGATGCTAAGGAGTGTCCTTATCAGTTAGTAGCTAGGGTTGTGAGGAACCTTGAGCTAAGATCGGTTTTAACGATGGATTTAAATTGTGTCATTTATAATCGCACGCCAAGTGTTTGATTTATGCTCGAATGAGATAATGTGTTTTAAAAAGGGTCTTTTTATTTTAATAAACTCCTATAGGACTATGATGTGATTGATTCTCATTTATGTGAAACTATGTAATTGTGAGAGTCTTGACCTCGTGGAGGTTCTAAGACGAATTTTGATATTTGTAGATCATTTGCCGTAAGACGTAATCATTGTGGTATTGCTCAATTCCGTAGAAACTGAAAAGCTTCGACTATTATAGTCAAAAGGTGGGCGTATACTATCTTTCTCAAAATGCTATGTTTGAGTTATTAAGCTCGTTTTGAAACAAATGTGCATATATGATTATCTGTGTAAAATGATTCGTTCTGCTTGCTGTGGTTGTCGGAGTCTCATATACCAGCGCTGTGTCAATGTGAGTAGCTACAGTCTTGCTTGGTTTGAGTCGCACCCAATCCCTTGCTGTTCTCAGCTAAAAGAACTTTAATTACCTTGAGGGTTTACTCGGTAATTGCGCATGATGATGTAGTGGTGGTTGCGGGTGTCGTACTTAGCTCACTTCAGGGTTTACTGGTGAGTGGGTCCATTTCAGGGTTTACTGATGGATCAAGGTTCACTTCAGGGTTTACTGGTGAACACATTCATGTTAAATGTTTTGATGAACTTAGATGCATTTCCCTTTACAAAACCTTCCAAGATTCATCTGCATACTCACAGATAATTATTTTATCAAATGCTTTTGATAACTCGATTTTTCTCAGAAAACCCACTGAGTACATTAGTACTCAGCCCAAATATTTTCTCAAATGTTTTCAGGACAATGAGCTGGAGCGTGGAGATGATGAGCTGTGATGGGGCTTATATGTGCACTTTTGTAGCTAACCCGTTGTCTTAGCTCGTCTTAACCTCTGATCATCGTACTATTTCTTTTGATAATTCTTAGCTTCCGCAAGACCAAAAACTCATGTTTTGGATATATATATATATATATATATATATAACTCTGAATTTGTTATGATGATCATGCTCTTTTATTGAACTAATTTGGAATCGTTCATTGATAATCATCCTTGAAATCCCCTTTCTTTCCCCACTTCTTAAACCCCACCCCCGTGGCGCTCATTTCCAAGGTCTCTCGGGACCGGGGCGTTACACAAATGGTCCAATTATAATTAATTTAATCATAAAATATTTTAGTAATAGATCCGTAAATCATAAATTTTAGTTACTCAATAGTTAAGTAGAAATTGTTGGCAATTGAATAATGTGCAGATTTAATAAATTACTTCAAAAGCTTCTCTTATATAGAATAATTAAATAATAAATAATAATAAAAATAAAATATCACTTCACACACACGCACACAATACCCTCACAATTAATTAGGCTAAGTCAATTTCTCTCTTCTCAATCTTTGTACACTGCACAAACACATTTACACTCCACAATTGACAATTCTCCATAAACAAGCTTTCTCTTATTATTATTTTTTTCCTATATGTATTTAGATGCTTTGGTTCTCTCTCTCTCTCTCTCTCTCTCTCTCTCTCTCTCTCTCTCTCTCTCTCGCTTTAAAATTCCATAATTACACATGCACAATTTACGAGTTATCTCAAACCCATCAATAGTCACTCTCTTTCTCTCTCTAAGAAACACGCATGAATGCATGTATGTTATGTATATATGTATACCCATTTCAGAAACCAAATAATATACTTTCTACTACAAAGTCAAAGCAAGTACAACAACTAAATTTTTTTATCACTATTTCTTCTTCTTTTTTAACAAAGATAGTTGTCCCCACCTAACACATATACACAAAAACAAACCATTCTTTTCTCTTTCTACTGTAATTTCGTAGTTCTTCAATACCAAATATTCAAAATGAAACATCACTGTTTTATATCTCTATCTTACTGTCGGCACATATATACACAATTTAATTATTTTTCTTTCATCGTTTTTTTATATAGATTAAACAACACTTTTTCACACCTAATTTTGAATTAATTAGTTTCGTGAAGAAGAAAAACAAAACTACATGTAATATAAATAAACATGGAAATTACAAAGAAATGGAGAGTTGAAAGGTTTTTCGTCATTAAAGTTCCTTGGATTTTAAATTCCAGTTTTGACCCCCTAATCACCAAAGATGGTAAAATAAAATAAGGGGAAAAGGTAGAGGAAGAAGAGAGAAAAACATTGGTGTATTTGCATGTTGGATCCGGTCACCGGAAAAAGTCGCCGGAGCAGCACCGATCTGCGGCCATGGTGGCCTTTTTCCGGCCATTACGACCTTCATCTCCTCACCAAAACTGTTCCATTGTGTTTAGAGAGCATAAAGAGTTGAAAAAAATGGATTTTTGGTGAAATTTGACCGGAATTATTTTTTTCCGGCGGCGATG
Source organism: Perilla frutescens (assembly GCA_026008535.1). NCBI lineage: Eukaryota > Viridiplantae > Streptophyta > Magnoliopsida > Lamiales > Lamiaceae > Perilla > Perilla frutescens. The sequence continues at coordinate 36,986,913 of BRKX01000015.1, forward strand.
AACGGTGGTCCGGTGGCGGCGCTCCGCCTCCGACCACCTTGCTGGAGATTGCTCAAGAATAGAAGGAGGAGAAGAATAAGAGCTCACCTTTTGAAATGAATGAGAAAATGATTTTTAATTGATTTAAGATGTATATATATTTTTTTATAAATTGGGCTAAAATGCCCAAAGTCAGAAATATTTTAGTATTGGGCCTGCTTTACTAATTCGAAATCAGCCCATTAGGCTAGGTTGACCCATTACTAATACAATTCTATAAATTAAATTGAATTGGCCCAAATCAAATTAAATCCAACTAAATGGTTTTAGGGTATTACAAATATCCCTCTTACTCACTTTGCTTTCGTTGCACAACGTGACCAAGAGTTATTCAAACAACTCCACCGGTATTTCTATTGGTACAACTGGAGACATTCCATGTCCCTCCAGTCTCATTTCTTGCTAACTGCCTTTCATGGCATGAGCTACAGGCAACGTGAAGAAACCTGGAGCATTAAATGGATAGGATTGTCAAATCCATTCCCTCCAACGATTGTGCAAGTCCAGCACATCATGAATCACCGGCTTGTCAACAAAATTCCAGCAACTGCCTTGTTAGTGATAAGTCCATTTATTTCATGTTTTTATGGGCATTTTATCCTCTATAAATGTCCTTTTTAGTGTGTTTTGAGTCGAAAAGAACCAGGTTGCGGTCAAAGGGCATTCCAAGAGTCGAGTCTGGCGGAAGGGGCATTTTATGCCCAGTTATTCACGTATATCTCGCACATATGTTCATCAGAGGCGCAGGGGACTTCTCCAGTATCCATCCCACATTCGGTCGGTGAAGTGGGCATATCAGATACGGATGGAGCTGACAGATGATGCCGTGCCCACAGTACTCGCACAGACTCGACCACAGGTCAGAATGGGCATTCCAGTGAAACTCGGGATTCAGTTGAAGGACAGCTGGTAGGAGGATAGCTACATATCCGTAGGAGAGTTGGAGCTAAGCTGGACTCCTGGAAGGTGCTGCAACAAAAGGATAAGCTCAGACGAGGAGATAAGCTCAATCTAAGGAGATAAGAGCAATCCCTAAAAAATAGGGATTTGTTGAAGATGAAGCTTATCCAGTCAAAGTCAGCGAGGGCACACCGTTCCGGATTTTCAGCAGAAGACCCCCGCCTGTAGGGGAAACTCTACTCGGAAATGTAGTTATTTAAACAAGTTTAGTCTCTGGAAAATCTATCTTTAGACAGTCTGAAACAATTTACATTTACATTTACATTTCTACATTTTTACTTTCAGTACGCTGCTTAGGCAGCCAAAACAATCCGAAAGGTCTTAAACCTTCGGGACATAGGTTATGTTCATGTTTATCGACGTAGGAGTCGAGTTTTTGCTTAATTAATTCAGTAAGTTCTTATTTAATTTGATGTCTTTAAATTCTGCATTTTTAATTATGTCTAGCCTTCTCGGCTAGATCTTTAATTCTGGCGTTTGAATGATGAAATTGGATTAAGCATAAATCTAGACTCGTGAGGCCAAAATGGGCATAGTAATGCATGATTAGTTTCCGTTAATTCTTGTGCCTTGTTCCACGTGAGTGTGTGTCTGAAGTGCCCAATGTGGCTGATCACTCGTTAGGTAAAGAGGGCACACCATTATTAATTGAATTGACGAATCGTGACTGTGTGTCGGTTCATATAGTAATAAGGGAATTAATGGGGTGTTGTGGGCACAAGAGGAATTAGTTGAACACAACAGATCTGGGTCCGTCTAGGGCACACTGCTGCTTGTTTGCTTACATCTCTTAGAGGAATCGGGAGGTGGGTAACTGGTTAGGGGTTTAATCGAAGATGAATCACTTTTAAACCTAAAATGAAAGGATGGATGAGGAGACGCAGAGAGGAATCCGGTGACCATAACTAGATGACGTATCATGTATGAAAATCGGTGTGCCCATGATCGAGTTGTTTTATGTTTAAATCAAATTCTAATTCAAATGCCAGAACCTTTTGTTATTTGATTTTTGCTTAGTTTCTTTCGCAGATTTAAATTCAGTTTAGTGACAACACCAAAACCTCCATTGTGATTGGTTACTTGAAGATAGAATTGCAACAACTCTCTGTGGGATCGACCCGTACTCATTGGCTAGCTACGCTCGCTGTGGGTACAGGAGTTTACAAAAATATATTTTTGAGCGTGAAACGATCGCGCGTCAAAATTGGCGCCGTTGGCGGGGAGCTGGTTTCTAGTGATTTTATCTTCCACATTTGGTGAGCCTGGAAGTTGATGCCCAGAAGCTCTTCAGAAGAGACTCTATTGTACGATCCGGAGATAGAGAAGACTTCGAGGAAAAACAGGGCAGCAGTGAAGAGGGCACACCAAGCAGCAAATAGACCTCGTGAGCCCACACCACCACCAGAAGATCAAGAAGATCAAGGAGACGAAGTGCACGAGGAGGAAAGACAGTTTGAGAACGGCCACAACATCAACATGGCCGCAAATGGAAATGCCGCGAATGGCAATGCGGATGATAACAGGACTTTAAGGCAGTTGGTCTTCCCGACCAACATAAATTTGCGCCCAATGGGCATTACACTCCCAGCTGTGACTCAGAACTGGGATATTCACGCAAACTTTATCCAGATCTTGCCGAAGTTCCACGAAATGCCTGGAGAGGATCCACAAAGGCATTTGCAAGATTTTGAGATGGTTTTCCAGACTCAACCATCCGACCATGGACGAGAGGAGTATGTGCAGTTGGTCTCGTTTCCTTTCACTCTTCAGGATGGGGCACGGGACTGGCTGTACACATTACCGACTGGTACTGTGACCACATAGAGACAACTTCAACAGAAGTTTTTGGAGAAATATTTCCCAGCATCCAGAGTGCAAGAAATGAGAAGAAGGATAGGAAGCCTGGAGATGGGAACTAACGAAAGTTTCTATGACTATTGGGGAAGATTTCAGGCGAAATGCCCACAGCATCAGATTACTGAACATGATTTGATTCAGTATTTTGTCGGAGGATTGAGACCACATGAAAGGATGATCATGAATGCCTCATGTGGAGGATCCATTTTGAACAAACAACCTGTTGAAGCATTCATAATTCTCACAAAAATGGCTGAAGATAACCAAAACTTCGGTAGAGAGGGCATTCGGGTTGTAAGTGAATCAGAAAGGGCACCGGACCAGGACAGCAAGATTGATAGATTGTGCGACAAGATTGAAAAAATCTTGTCCGGTGCAAGCATGGCGAGGAAGCCCAGACCTTGTGGGGTATGCAAAAGCATATCTCATTTCACGGATGAATGCCCTACTCTACAAGATGAAATGGAAGAAGTGAACGCTGTAGGTGGTCAGAATGGGCATTCCAGAAGATATGATCCCCATTCCCAGACTTATAATCCTGGCTGAAGGGACCATGAAAATTTCAGATGGAGAAGGCCAGAGGATGGACATGCTGCACGCCCATTGCCACCACCAGAAGAGAAAAGGAAACAAAGGTTGGAAGATCTTATGTTTGCTATGGCTGAGGAGAATGAGAAGTTTAAGCAAGAGACTCGAGCTGGTCTTTCGCACATGAGCAAACAAATCAATCAGCTGGCTCAAGCCATGTACAAGATGGAGGAGAAAAATGGGAAGCTGCCTTCCCAGGTCAAGAATCCAAGAGAACAAGTGAATGCAGTAGCATTGAGGAGTGGAAAAGAGCTTCCGGAGATGGTCATGCCAAGGGAAGAGAAGGACGATGTGCCCTTGGAGGAAGAAGTGGAAAAAATTCCTAAAGAAGACAGGGCACAAGAGACTGAGCAGACTGATACTGTGCCCATCCCAGAAGTGAAGCAATCTGCCAAGATGCCCACTCCAGAAAGACGGAAACCTCCCTTTCCAGGGAGATTGGCACAAAATAGGAAAGAAGAGGAAACCAGAGAGATGCTAAAAGTATTCAGCAAAGTGGAAATCAACATTCCACTGATCGAAGCAATCAAGCAAGTACCACGGTATGCCCGGTTTCTAAAAGAACTCTGCACCAGAAAGGTGCGCTTTAATGATGATACAAGGTTCCTGGTTGGGGAGAATGTATCGGCTGTAATACAGAGGAAGCTACCCAAGAAGTGTGATGATCCAGGGATGTTCATGATTCCTTGCATCATAGGGAACAAGAAAATTGAAAGGGCCATGCTGGATTTGGGGGCATCAATCAATGTAATGCCCCTGTCGGTGTTCAAAGAATTGAGGATTGGACCTCTGAAGGAGACCCGTGTGGTCATTCAGCTTGCTGACCGATCTAATGTTTATCCAAAAGGCCTCATTGAAGATGTATTAGTCAAGGTGGACGAGCTTATCTTCCCAGCAGATTTTTATGTGCTTAACATGGGCACAACTACTTCAAAATCTTCAGTTTTGTTGCTGGGAAGGCCTTTCATGAAGACAGCTCGAACCAAGATTGATGTGGACAAGGGCACACTAACGTGTGAGTTTGATGGGGAGAAGGTGACGTTCAACATTTTTGAAGCCATGAAGCACCCCTCGGATACAGAAAATTGTAATTTTGTGAACACATTTCATTCCCCGAGCCGTTCTACTTTATCCATGGTGAGCAACAGAGAACCACTGGAGTGGGTATTATGGGATGACCTGAGTGACCAGGATGCCCTGGACGAAGATGATGACATAAGGGATGGAATTATGATGTTGTATTCATTAGAAGAAATGCCACACGGATGTGTGGACTATGGTGTGCCCATTCGGAGAAATAATGACAAGCTGATGCCTTCTATTATCAAAGCGCCCACGCTGGATTTGAAAACATTGCCAGGGCATTTGAAGTATGCATACTTGGGAAATAATGAGACTCTCCTTGTAATCATAAGTGCGGGGTTGAATCAAGCTGATGAGGATCGCCTTTTGAGATTATTGAGGCTGTACAAAGAGGCACTCGGATGGACTTTGGCAGATATAAAGGGCATTAGCCCAGCGGTTTGCATGCACAAAATATTGTTGGAAGATGATGCAAAACCCGTTCGTGATCCACAAAGGAAGCTAAATCCGGTAATGAAGGATGTGGTGCTAATAGAGATAATTAAGCTACTGGACCAGGGCATTATATACCCAATTTCAGACAACAAGTGGGTCAGTCCAATCCATGTTGTGCCCAAGAAGTCGGGCATTCAAGTTGTGAAAAATGAGAAAGGAGAGCTTGTGCCCACGCGACTGCAAACTGGCTGGAGAGTTTGCATTGATTACCGGAAGCTGAACACAGTCACGCGGAATGATCATTTCCCACTTCCGTTCATTGACCAGATGCTGGAAAGACTCACAAGAAACAAGTTCTTTTGTTTCTTGGATGGATACTCAGGATATATGCAAATTGCAGTAAGTCAAGAGGACCAGGAGAAAACAACATTCACGTGCCCATTCGGCACATTTGCCTATCACAGAATGCCCTTTGGCCTCTGCAATGCTCCTGGCACGTTTCAGCGATGTATGATGAGCATATTCTCTGATTCGCTTGAGAACTGCATTGAAGTATTCATGGATGACTTCACAGTGTATGGGAGCTGCTTTGATCGATGTTTAGATAATTTGGAGAAAGTGTTGCAGCGTTGTGTGGACAAATGCCTAGTGCTGAACTATGAAAAATGTTATTTCATGGTCAAAGAGGGCATTGTACTGGGACATGTGATTTCTGAAAGGGGCATTGAGGTCGATAAAGCTAAAGTGGACATAATTGAGAAATTGCTATACCCCACTTCGGTAAAACAAGTGAGAGAATTCTTGGGGCACGCTGGATTCTACAGGAGATTCATAAAGGATTTTGCAAAAATTGCCCAGCCTATTACTCACTTATTGCAGCAAGATGTTCCATTTAAATTCGATGAAGAGTGTAAGAAGGCATTCAATTTTCTGAAGAAGCAACTGGTCACGGCACCAGTCATTCAACCATCAGATTGAGGAATGCCCTTTGAGATTATGTGTGACGCCAGTGGCTATGCTGTGGGCGCTGTACTGGGTCAGAAGAGAGGAAAGGAAAGCCATGTAATTTACTATGCCTCCAAGACTCTGAATGGGGCACAATGTAATTACACCACTACTGAAAAGGAGCTATTGGCCGTAGTGTTTGCATTTGAGAAGTTTCGATCTTATCTCTTGGGAGCAAAGAGCATTGTCTATACAGATCATGGTGCACTGAGGCACTTGATGGCCAAGAAGGAGACGAAACCAAGACTAATTAGGTGGATCCTACTTTTACAAGAGTTTGATGTCGAGATAAAAGATAAGAGTGGGGCACAAAACTTGGTGGCTGACCATCTGAGCCGGGTGCTAAATGAGAAAAGCGATGAAATGCCCATTGCCGATCATTTTCCTGATGAGCATTTATATTCAGCAAAGGGCACACTAGCACCCTGGTATGCGGATATAGTTAACTAACTTGAATCTGGAGAAATGCCTATTGGGTACTCAAGGTACCAGAAAAATAAACTAAGGTATGAAAGCAGATTCTATGCATGGGATTGCCCCATTCTATGGAGGAGATGCGCTGATCAAATCATTAGAAGATATGTCTCTGATGAGGAGATAGATGAAATTCTAAAGCATTGTCACAGTTATGCTTGCGGAGGGCATTTCGGACCAAACCGAATAGCAAGAAGAATTTTGGATTGTGGGTTCTTTTGGCCCACAATATTCAAGGATGCCCACAACGTATGCAGAAGGTGTGACCAATGCCAGAGGATATGAAACATTATAAGAAGGAATGAAATACCCATGACGCCAATCATGCCAGTGGAGATTTTTGACATTTGGGGAATGGATTTTATGGGACCCTTTCCAAATTCTAGGGGGAACCAATACATTATCCTGGCAGTTGATTACGTGTCCAAATGGGTGGAAGCAAAGGCTACTCCTACCAATGATACAAGAATAGTAGCCGCATTTCTGAAATCCCACATTTTCAGTCGGTTTGGTGTGCCCAGGTCCATCATCAGTGATCAAGGGACCCATTTTTGCAACCAAACGCTGGAAAGATTATTGAAAAAGTACAGGGTTCACCATAGGGTCACCACACCTTACCATCCCCAAGGAAATGGCCAAGCTGAAGTCTCAAATCGAGAAATTAAAGTCATTCTTGGGAAGTTTGTGGCTCCAAACAGAAAAGATTGGAGTATTCACCTGGAAGATGCCCTGTGGGCATACCGAACTACATTCAAGACTCCAATTGGGATGTCCCCATACAGGATGTTATTTGGAAAGTGTTGCCATCTGCCAGTCGAGTTAGAACACAAAGCACGATGGGTACTTCAGAAGCTGAATATGGACCCTAACATCGCTGGGCATTTCAGGAAATTTCAAATTCAAAAGCTGGAAGAAATGAGATTGGAGGCCTATGATAATTCGGTGTTGTACAAGGAAAAAATGAAAAGGCTCCATGATCAAGTAATTCGGAGGAAGAGGTTCATCCCGGGACAGAAGGTACTATTGTACCACTCAAGATTCAAGCTTATGGGAGGAGGACTGAGGACCAAGTGGGTTGGTCCATTTGAAGTATATGCAGAATGCCCGAATGGGGCAATTGAGCTGATAAATCCCGATATTGGAGGGCACTTCAAAGTGAATGACCACCATATAAAAGCTTACCTGGGGCACTCCGATGAAGATGTCACAGTGATCTGGCTCGCGTAGCCCACTTACGCCTGATCTGGGGTGATGTCGTGCCCACGACAATAATTGGGGTGCTACTGGGAGGCAACCCAGGTGTTTTCTTGTCTTAATCCGTTTTTATTTATTTTTAATAAATTTTTCAGTTAATTAAACTAGTTTAGGGAGCAATTTTACACTTGTTTTGGATAAGTATGGTGGTTGCAGGTTTAGATAATGAGAGAGAAAGATGAAGATAGAATAAATCCCTTGGAAATAGGGATTCTAAAGTGAGGCACTCTGGAGAGATAAAATCTGTTCCGATTTTTCAGGGATAAGGCTTATCCATTAGCATAGGGCATACTGATCCGGGAGACTCCTAAAGAATTTGAAGAGTCATAAGTCAAATCATGAATAGTGATCCCCTTAATATAAAAGTCTTAGCCCACAAAATCTCCACTATCATTTTCACTCGTCTTTTACAAAAATCAGAAACTTCTTTCTCTCGATTTTTCTGAAACCCTAATTCCTGAAAACCTTCAAAATCAAACAATGGCGAAGACAAGAGGCAAGAAGGTCGCACCGAAGGCTGGACCTAAGGCACGCCTGGACTTCGAGACCCCCGCTATCTCTGAAGAGCCCTCTCCGACCAAGGTCGTAAAGAAACCTTCTGCGAAACCCAAGGGGAAAGCTGCGTCTGAAGCAGCCGCTTCGAGCAAACATGCCAAGGAAACTCCGCCGGAAAAGGAAGCTGCGCCTGAGGTTGAGGCGACGGAAGAAAGCTCCGCAACCCCGACTCAAACGGAGCAGCAAGATGATGAGGCGACTGCAGAAGGCATGCAGGAGGAAGAGGCTACTGAAGAGCCTGAGCCAAAGCCGAAGAAAGGGGCTGAGAAGAAGAAAGCTAAGAAGCCCGTTAAGGTTCCGACTCCTGTGCCGTCGGTGGAAATCGAAGACTTGGAAGACGAAGAAGGAGAGAAAGTTGAAGGGGGAGAGGAAGCTGGAGAGGAAGGAGACAGAGACATTGAGCTGGATAAATACTTAACTGAAATAGAGGATATTGAAGCTGAAGCCCCACCGGAGAAAGTGCCACTGTTCGAGGAGGAGGACGAGGCACCCGCTGACATCAAGAAGCGGGCACTGGAGAAAGCAAAAGGAAAAAGGAAGGTTGGAGAGCCCATTCCAGAGCCAACCGAGCCAGAGGTGTCCCAGCAAGGGGATACTGACGAAGAGAAGGAGCAGCAGGAGCCCAGTGCGCCCTCCCAAACGCAAGCAGGCTCTAAAGAGCCCTCGGAGGACTCCTCACCCAGGCAAAGGGTGGGGAAATCTGTTAGTGTGAAAGCCGGAGCCAAGCTGGCTGTAGAGGCCTCTTCAAGGAAGAGGAAAGCTGAAGAGGGCACTTCAGTCCCTATGCCTAAAAGAGGCAGAGGGGTGGGGAGCCCCACACTAAGTAAGCCCAGCAGTGGCCCGCCACCAGTCAGGGGCATCATCAACTCAAAAGGAGTCCACCGTGAGACGCTTGCAGCTCTTGGTATAGAGTAGGAGGTAAGGGATTTATTTTCTGCAATTGGTTGGGAATGCTTTTTAGATATGGAGTGTGTGATTTTTCCATCATTGTCTCGTGATTTTGTCCAAAACTTGAAAATTAAAGCTGTGAACAAGCCTGCTACTTCCACTAGGGTCTTATCTTTTAAACTGATGGGTAGGAATTATTCTGTGTCTGCTGATGACTTGAACATGTTACTGGGCATCGTGACATACTTAGACCTCCAGGAGGAGGAGTATGTCGATGCCGTGACTGTAGTGCCTGACTCTGCAGAAGGAGTCGACGCAAAATGGGTAGATATTGGGGATGGATCTGTTTTTCAAAGCGGATCCACAAAAGGATATTGCTTAAATAATGATGCTTTGAGATTCTGCCATAGGGTGTTGGCCTACAATTTTTTTGGCCATAAGGATAGCTCTAATTCAATCACCAATCAGGAGCTGTTTATTTTATGGTGCATGGTTCATAAAATTAAAATCAATTTTGGTTCTGTGGCCATTGCACATTTTCGGGAAATTAAAACACACCCTAGGCATCGTATCTCTTGTGCCCAATTGATCACCTAGATTGCGGTTAGATATAGGCTCCTTGATTTACAAGATACTGATTTGACCCCTCTTCCCTGTGAGTATTTTGATCTTAATTGCTTGAGAAGAATGCAAGATGTGGTTGAAGATGAGGATGGAAAGCCTGTTTTCTTTGTGCCGGGGGCAGACCCTTCGAGCATGCTTTTAGCTATGGCAGGTACATCGAAGAAACCACCAGCAGGGAAAGCACCGCAGAGGGAGCACCCAGTCGCAGTGATCATGAGGAGACTTGAGTTGATCGAGAATGCCCAGTTCCAAACCAATGAAAAGCTGACCCGAATCGAAGCAGCCCTGAAGGCCTATTTCAAGCATGTTGGGTTCTCCTACCCAACGCCTGCAACCGATTGACCTGGTTCTTTCTGTCCTTTAGATTAGGTTTTGTTTTGTTTTGTTTTTGTTGTTCTTCTGTTTTCTTTGTTTTTGTTGTTTGAGTCTGTGTCCACACTTTGCAAGTTGCAAAGTGTGTAGGTGGGTAGTTGAGTCAAAGCATGCTATTCTGTGAGTCTGTGTGGGCATTTCACGTAATGATCCAACTTTAATTGCTTTACAGAAAAATCAGCATGCCCAATTAAGATAGGGATGACGAACGAGTTTTAGCATGCCCTGTGAGACTTGAGCCTATATGCTGTATGCTTCAATTTTACAGTTTTCTTTCATTCATGAGTGTGAATAATTCTGTGCTTAGGATGTTCTAGAATTTGCCTCTGTTCTGTGTTGAACTCTTGGAATTATTGATGCACATGTAGATGAGATAGGCCATGTTTTGCTGAGCCACTGAAATAAATAACTCCCACCAATGACACAGCCCTTGCACCCCTTTTGAGCCTATGAAATGCCCCGGTCAATTTTGTTTTGGGATGGTTTATACTTAGCCAAGGCATTATAAAACCTGAAAAAATGGGGAAGGCAGAGTTGTCTCTAGGAAGGCATATGTATGAAGGGCCAGGGGGAAAATAAAACATAAAAAAAGAAAATATATATTAAATATATAAAAAAGAAAAAGAAAAAAAAGGAGTCTGAATAAAACCCCCATAGTTCTAAGTGTTTAGAATGCCCAAAATAAGAAAAATTCAGTGCCTGAACAGGGCACAAGAGGGTAGTTAATAGAAAAGAGCTGGGGAGGGGTCTGTACAATCAATAAAAACCCCTCCCACTTAAAATGCCCAACTGTAACCTAAAAAGCCCTATTGATACTAATGCATCATGGTTTCTGAAGAATGAACAGCAGAACTTTGGCAAACTTATGGGACGAATTTGCATAGAATTACTGCCGAAATGAGAGTATACACTAAGTGAAGAGAGTCTGTGAGGACCACCAAGCTAATACTCATTTTTGACCTATTTTAGGTATGCTGAAACTTTACATTTTTGTTGGATTATTTCTGATGTGCCCACACTGAGTAACAGTTTGCATGCTTGTGTCTTGAGTCTATCTCTTTTCTCCTTTTCTTTTCTTTTCTTTTGTTTTTCTGGATGCGTTGCACCCTATGCTTGAGGACAATCATGCTTAAAGTGTGTGGGTGTGATAAGTCCATTTATTTCGTGTTTTATGGGCATTTTATCCTCTATAAATGTCCTTTTTAGTGTGTTTTGAGTCGAAAAGAACCAGGTTGCGGTCAAAGGGCATTCCAAGAGTCGAGTCTGGCGGAAGGGGCATTTTATGCCCAGTTATTCACGTATATCTCGCACATATGTTCATCAGAGGCGCAGGGGACTTCTCCAGTATCCATCCCACATTCGGTCGATGAAGTGGGCATATCAGATACGGATGGAGCTGACAGATGATGCCGTGCCCACAGTACTCGCACAGACTCGACCACAGGTCAGAATGGGCATTCCAGTGAAACTCGGGATTCAGTTGAAGGACAGCTGGTAGGAGAATAGCTACATATCCGTAGGAGAGTTGGAGCTAAGCTGGACTCCTGGAAGGTGCTGCAACAAAGGATAAGCTCAGACAAGGAGATAAGCTCAATCTAAGGAGATAAGAGCAATCCCTAAAAAATAGGGATTTGTTGAAGATGAAGCTTATCCAGTCAAAGTCAGCGAGGGCACACCGTTCCGGATTTTCAGCAGAAGACCCCCGCCTGTAGGGGAAACTCTACTCGGAAATGTAGTTATTTAAACAAGTTTAGTCTCTGGAAAATCTATCTTTAGACAGTCTGAAACAATTTACATTTACATTTCTACATTTTTACTTTCAGTACGCTGCTTAGGCAGCCAAAACAATCCGAAAGGTCTTAAACCTTCGGGACATAGGTTATGTTCATGTTTATCGACGTAGGAGTCGAGTTTTTGCTTAATTAATTCAGTAAGTTCTTATTTAATTTGATGTCTTTAAATTCTGCATTTTTAATTATGTCTAGTCTTCTCGGCTAGATCTTTAATTCTGGCGTTTGAATGATGAAATTGGATTAAGCATAAATCTAGACTCGTGAGGCCAAAATGGGCATAGTAATGCATGATTAGTTTCCGTTAATTCTTGTGCCTTGTTCCACGTGAGTGTGTGTCTGAAGTGCCCAATGTGGCTGATCACTCGTTAGGTAAAGAGGGCACACCATTATTAATTGAATTGACGAATCGTGACTGTGTGTCGGTTCATATAGTAATAAGGGAATTAATGGGGTGTTGTGGGCACAAGAGGAATTAGTTGAACACAACAGATCTGGGTCCGTCTAGGGCACACTGCTGCTTGTTTGCTTACATCTCTTAGAGGAATCGGGAGGTGGGTAACTGGTTAGGGGTTTAATCGAAGATGAATCACTTTTAAACCTAAAATGAAAGGATGGATGAGGAGACGCAGAGAGGAATCCGGTGACCATAACTAGATGACGTATCATGTATGAAAATCGGTGTGCCCATGATCGAGTTGTTTTATGTTTAAATCAAATTCTAATTCAAATGCCAGAACCTTTTGTTATTTGATTTTTGCTTAGTTTCTTTCGCAGATTTAAATTCAGTTTAGTTACAACACCAAAACCTCCATTGTGATTGGTTACTTGAAGATAGAATTGCAACAGCTCTCTGTGGGATCAAACCGTACTCATTGGCTAGCTACGCTCGCCGTGGGCACAGGAGTTTACAAAAATATATTTTTGAGCGCAAAACGACCGCGCGTCATTAGCTAAATTCAAAACCAACATCATGCCTCAAGGAGCTGTGGTTGCAAATCAATCAGTCAACTGCCCAACTGGCTCGCTTTGCCGTAAAATGAACTTTGATAATTTATCAAGTCAGTCAGCTGAGCCATCACGACGAACTCCAACTGCCACAGTAAGGATAGAACCACATCTATCAAATACTGAAGTCGCGGCTCCTCAGAAGAATCCAAGGCATGATGAGAGCGACAATGATGATGAGGATACTGCAACATCACCAAGTCTCCTATCCAAGAGCTATGTCACTCCCTTACTCACATCTAACTCAAAAGGCGTGTAGTTAATTATGAAGAATAATCAGCTACGATCGTCGCCAACGGGAACTTCACAATCCCTCAACCAAATGATGAAAAACTCATCAGTTGCCATTCAGCAGTTTCACCAAGCCCAGAGGACAGCAAGGCCCGCGCCGTCAAAGAACAGAACTGGATCTGTATCTATGTTAAAGCGATCATACTGCTCGAAAGGAAGCAGTGAAACTAGTCCAGCTCGGCCTTTCAAAAAGAGGAAACTGACTCAATCAAGTCAAGCAGCTGACCAAACGAACTGATCAGTTCAGATCAGTTAGAGCTTCAGTCAGCTCATCAGCGACGACTGGCAACAACATGAAATGGATAATCCAACTGCTGAATCGTCAAACCAATCAGTTGGACTATATCCCAACTGACTCCGGATAAGTTTTCCTAATCCTATCAAGCTTATCATAATTAAATTGTTACCATTGTGATTAAAAATTTCTTATATTATATTCAACGGCTACAATTTGAAAATGGGGTTCTCTCTCACAAGTTACAATTAATATCTCTGCATTGATATTAAATCATCTCTTCAAAAAGGAAAAGGGAAATATACTTTTCTAATAAGATATAAATAGCAAAATCTGTAGAAAATATTTTTCTATTTATGGCAACTACCCCATTTTCAAAATAACTCCATCTCAGCCACATGATCCTAAAGCTACTTCACAATCGAACGGCTGAGATCATGCATAATTAATTCAGTTAATAATCTATCAAATCGGACAGCTGATCAGCTAAGAGAAGCAATCGAGTGTCCTTAATCAATGCATGCAAAACTGAATATAGTTATGCAAAGAGATGAAGACTCCGATCATCTGCAAATTCTCTCTCATCCTTGCTTTGATCACTTGCAAACTCTCTCTCTCAATATACTTGCATATCTAACAACACCATCTCTTTGCAGAAATGAAACCTTCATTTCAGATGGTAAATGTCGAATTGCTTATAAAGAAGCTGAAGAAAGATAAGACTCTTAATCTAGAGTTTCTTAACGCACGTCTCGGCTCAGACAACTTTCAAAGAATTTATCGGCCATTGGAAGAAACTGGACTGCTGCCATTCTTGACAATCGTGCCAGTCAAGAATATACCTTCCCATGTTGCGGAGTTCCACTACAATGCAACCATCTCCGGCAACAACATCATCTCCACCGTCCAGAATAAAAAGATCACAGTGACAAAAGAAATGATGATGTCTACACTTCTCCTCCCCGGTGAAGGCCCAGACGTGATGGAACTAGAACTACCGTGCAAATATGCATTGTGGGGTCTTTGGAAACATCCTCACATTCACCATCATGACTGCTCACACAGACTGAAGGAAAGCCTGCCCAAAGAGATCATCCAACTTCTGGATATCATCGGTCATATCCTGCATGGAAACTTTGAGACAGTCCCATTCTCGGACGTCAAAGCCCATCTAACGGCCGCTCTTTACTTTGGGTGTAAAGCCGATTGAGCTTCCTTTATTCTTGCTCAACTACGAGCAAATGTCGAGCGGGCAGAATATGATCCATCAACAGGCTCGTTCTGAGAAAAAGTTGGGTTTATGAGTCGCATAAGCCACATCATTCTAAGCCAGTTTGATGAGATTATTCCAACTGACGAACTGATCAAACGAAGGGACATGCTCCCTACCATCTACTGCCATCCAATCTCAAAGAGATCTCGCCAACCAGGAACTCCCGACTCAAGTCGTGGAAAGCAACCGGTGGTCGCCCATGCCAGCTCCTCAGAAGAAAGACAGCTGATGAGTGAGAATGAGCCACTCCCTAGACTGAGTGATCAGTCTACAATACCAACCAGCTCACAATCTCTAACCTTAGTCAATCACGATTCAATTGAGGTTGAGTTTGAGGCAGTTCTAGATCATCAGCTGAGAAGCTGCTTCGGTCTCATTGAGGGCACTGATCCCTCATTATTCGAGCAACTGAAACGGTACCCCCAGTACCACATCTGGCGATTCCAACTCGATGAGGCCACAATGTTCCACCTCATCAGCACTCGTGGATGCCTCTTCTGGATCAACGAAGGAGAATGGAGTAGACATTGGATGAACCATCCACTCTGCTCACCGCCAACGCTCTCGAAGATAATGGATTCGATGATCAAAAGAATCCAACTTAGTGTACCAGCTGATGCTCCTCTTCCTGACAACGAACCAGCCAACTCCTCCTGCACCCCATTCCTCGAAGATCCACCAACCACTACAACCGATGAGATCTTCACCAGCTTGGCCTCCATGGACTTCAGAGAGCAAGAACTCTCTCAACACACTGATCGTGGTCAGTTCATGACAACTGAAGAAGCCTATGCATGGTTCTCCTCGCCCATGCCAATTCCTTCAATTCTCTCAATCCATGATGACAATTTGGCAATTGTGTTCACATTCTTGCCAAACCTATCAATACCATCGTGCGATCCACCCCCAGCTTTTGGATGATGCCAAAAAGGGAGAAGATGGTAAGTATGATGATGAAAACTTAACTCTTTGGGATCAGATCCAAAGAGAAATACATCATGAGAGGGAAGCAGCTCAGCTTCAGGGGGAATCTTGGAGAAAATTTGGAGCTCAAGAAAGAGGAGAATCAAGCAGGAAGAAATGAAGCAATCAAAGAAGAGAAGTAGTTCTAACTTGCTTTCAAGAGATCATTTGACATGATTTTGATCCATACTTTATGCTTGCCCTGATACATGCCTTAAATAATATACTCTAAATACTTGAATTTTATGCTTCAACTTGCTTTAATATCAAGCATTGTACGCTGCTCTGATACTCGGACAATCATACACTAATTACTCAAAATGAAAGCATGAAGCAAGTGGAAAAAACTTGTTAATAGATACAAGGTATTCATGTACTTGCTTAATTTGATGAAGATATATGAATGCATTAGTTGTTTGTGATGGTTTCTTGATTTTGTTTCTGATTTTCTATCATTCTGCTTTCTTTGATTTCTCAGTCTTTGAATGCTAAGATTGATCTGTTGGTTGATTTGTGTTTATGCAGTTTTTGGATATGTTGCATTTCTATTACTTATATTATAAAGATATGTGCATGCATAAGTTGTTTGCGATGGTTTCTTGATTTTGTCTCTTCTTTTCTATGATTCTGCTTTCTTTGATTTCTCAGTTTTTGAATTATAAAATTGATTTGTTGGTTGATTTGTGTTTATGATTTTTTTTAATAAGTGGCATTTCAACTACTTAAATTATGAATATATATGCATGTATTAGTTGCTTGTGATGGTTTCTTGATTTGGTTTATGCTTTTCTATTATTCTTGTTTCTTTGATGTCTCACCTTTTTAATGATAAAATTGATATGTTGGTTGATTTGTGTTTATGATTATTTTGGCTAATCGGCAATTCTATTTGGTTGCTCCTCATGTTTATGGATGACATAAACTAGGAAATCAGTTTCTAAAGTTGTAAACATGTCAATCATGATTGAATTGGACAATTCCTTATTTTTTGTCAAGGTTCATTTTTGATCCTGTGAGGTTTGATGTTTGAACTCGTAGCAATGCAATGAGGATTTTATCTAATGCATGGCCCGAGGATTTGTGCTTTTACATGCTAAATATAGTTATTTTTGCCATGATAACTTTGGTAGAGAGCAAATTTTTGCTAGTTCGTGTGTTGTCCTTTGTCACGAAGGGAGGATGAGGGAGGCCTAGACATTGTAATGAATCTAGATGTATTTTACTTGTTAGTTTTCTGGCCTGTGACATCTTCAAGATTTGGTTTTTGTTGCCTTTTGTTTTCCAAAATTGTCTGACTGTCGCATCTTGTCTAAATGTGTAAAACCTCCTGTTTTTGGTTATTTTTATCTGGAGAAATGGCCTAGTGAGTGAATGCCATGAAGAAACATGATTTGGATTTAACTTTGATATTCTTCTTAAGGTGAATTGATGACATTCAAATGTCTTTAGCCCGTGACTTCTTTAAGACTTTTCTGTTGCTCTTTTGTTTTCGATCATTTTCGATCATTTTTTTTTGGGCATTAATAATAATAATGCCATCATATGATTTTTAGTTTGTGGGGTGATTTTCGACGCCATTTTTCACACAAAGAGGAAGGGTCGGCTACTCCAGCGGTCGCTGGGGTGCCAAAGTTCAACTACTCAGCAGCCGCTGCACTCCACCGCGCGCCGGATTTTTCAAATCCAATAAAATCTTGTGTCCAGAAGTCGGATTTCATTCTTGATTTTGAGGTGAAATCTAATGAAATTCATGACTTTTTAAAGTCCATGGGTTTTTGAATACACCCAGATTTTAAAAGACTTTTAAAAGTCTGGATTAAATATACCAGGATTTTAAAGGACTTTTAAAATCCGGGTGTATTGAATACACCCGGATTTTAAAGGACAATACACCCGGATTTTAAAAGTCCTTTAAAATCCAATGAAATCTGGATTGAATACACCCCCTAAACCCCTACTTTGGCATAGATTATATCACAAATTAAAGAACCTATTTAATTTGAAGGGCGGGGCCCGTCTTGCTAAAAAATGGTGGGATTGATCATCTGTTTTTAAAAAATAAATGTCTGATTCTAAAACAATCAACATTTAATAAGAAGTGGCATACAGTTTGAAAAAATTGTTCTTGAAAATAATATTTAATCAAATGAATTTTAATCTAGTTCCAAAAGTATTAACTGTATTAATTATTTTATAGTTATAAATTTAGCCCCACGAAATTTATCTCACACATACATGATATGATTATAATATTAAACCGTACAAGACAAACATCATTCAGTATACAATTAACTTTCCTTGTTGTATATACACTGTAACTTGGTTTACAATTACAGCATAGAACTTGGAGAATTTCATGGTTACACTGCACAATCCTAAGAAGTAAGAAATAATGGCACAAAATTTTGAATTCGTTAGATGACATCATCATTATACAAATTACATATATTAACACGTACTGCACTAATAAAATATGAGACGCAACGTAACACAGTTTGTTACAATTAAAAAAGGGGAAATTTAAAGGCAAAGGCAGACATGGAAAATAGAGAGGTAGGATTATTGATTAATGGTTATTTCCCTTGAATTCATCTAAAATAATTACTAGGTAGTTGCGATTGCAAGGAGAAGATCTCTGTGATTCCCTTGTGGAATGCTCTCACATATCATGGTTTGCAGCTCCACTCCGTATTTCTTCTTCAGCTGCGTTTCTATCGCCGCCGCCGCTGCTGCCCCCGTCCCCAGCATCACGCGCACAATCGCCCCCTCGTCGCTCGTTCTCCCCTTGAACCATCCGTACAGAACCTAACTAACTCAACTCGATCAATTGTTCATCATTATTTATATTAATTTTGAATTAGAAAATTAATTAATAGACAGAGCTAGATGGATCGGAAAAAAAGAAAGACGACCTTAGCATAATATCTGGGCGGATTGCATATGCATTTTGCAACCGATCTGACTGCATCTCCGATTCCCCCACAGTCTACATTTTTGAGAAACTGAGATATAATATGAAAATGAATTAATATTGTATGTTTAAACAATAAACATTGCATATATGGAATTTTATTATGTGAATAGGTAGGTAGGTAGGTAGGTTACCCTGGTGTAGGTGTGGCCGTATATACGGTTGTAGGTGCAAAATGTTAGGTTGAGCTGCGCGACGCTTCTCTTGCTGAAGGTCTCGAGAACAACAGCCTCATCGATACCCAACCCCTTCCCCTCCCCTGTTTCGTATAGCCTCTTTGCGTCGCATTTCGCAATGTGTTGGCTTGTTTCAGCATGGTGCGCCTTATGCGATGCAGACAATGCCAACAATATCTATATAATTAATCATATATATATATCACGGCCTACCTAATTAATTCAATATATAATTAATAATCAAATAAATATTTTTGAAACCTTTTGTAGCGGATGTGGAGGCTCAATACTAGCAATATCTAGGTCTAAATGGGTCCTGTATTTTGCATGATAAGCTTTTTGTATGAGAAGAACATGGCTGGATTTTCGACACGTATATATTTCGATGATGATATTGACATTGTGTTGATCAAGAGCCTTTCTTGCAACTGCTGCGTCTCGCTCGAATGGACTCACCATCATCAACCTCAGGGCCTCATGATTCTGAATCACATCCTCACCGTATATCCTCATATACGTTTCTCCAACTTTCCTGCGCTCCACCTGGCTTAAGCCCATCACAACCCTAATTACTTGGGATAGTGATGATGATGAATCGTGAATTTCCTTGCACACACTCTCCAACTTCTCACTTTCTTCACTTCTTGAAATGCCCATTAATGCGTTGCTACTCATTTCAATTTTCAACCACACTGCACCGCACCGCACCCTATATATTGATGAATGCGTGGGAGAAAAAGTGACAAAAAGCGAAAAGCTGTGTGTGCAAGTAGAGAAATGATGTGTAGTTTGTTTGTATGTTTCTGCAAAGTGCTTCGGTAAGTTTGTAGCTTTCTGCAAGCTTCATGGCTTTATGAGTGGACATTACTAGACAATGAGACCATTTTGCATACTTTTTTTTTTGCACAACAAGTGGGGGGCGGGGGGGAACATTTTTTTTTTTTTCTGACGGGAAAAGCTTGTAACTGTTATTCGAGAGTGCGTTCAGGGTGGGTAACTGTACTATCCTATTGTTCATGGCTAAGTCTCCTGTATATCACTCCATACTCAATAAGCCCCATACATTTATTAGATGGGTAGGATCAACGCAAAAATGATCAAAGAGCAATATCAAATCTAACACTAAAAATTAAGTATCACTTAAAATTCAAAAAGTATCATTTGTATCATTGAAAACTAACCGGTTTGCTACTTATTTCATGAGTTTATGTAGTTCAAATTGTGATTTTTTCCATTATAATTAATGTTTAACTTTAGGTTTTTTAGGGTTAGGGTGTTTTAGGGTTTTTTTATTATTTTTTGGATTTTTAAGGGTTTATGTTTTATTTTTTAGGTTCATATTTTTTTATAGGTTTATTAATCTCAATTAGGGTTATATTTATTTCAAAAAAACTAAATTCATTCATTTTTATTTTAGGGTTCACTAATTCCATTCAGGGTATATATCTATTTCAAAATTACTTTTTTTTTTAATTTTCAATTACCATTATGTGTTTTGAAAAAATTAAATTAATTGTTGAGCTCAATGCACGATTCCACGCATTAGCATCAGACGAGTGCATTGCGCGAGTTGCCGAATTTCAAAAAAACAAATTCAGTTTAATTTTAGGGTTCATTAAATCAATTTTAGGGTATATATTTATATTTATTTCAAAAAAATTAAATTAATTCATTTTAATTTTAGGATTCACTAATTGTATTTTAGGGTATATAATTTTGGGGGGAAAAAACAGAAAAAATCTCAAAAAATATAATTAAAAAAATCAAAAAAATAATAAAAATATCGAAAAAATTAAAAAAAAAATATAACTACGCATGTACCCCACACGCCGCGTGTTGGGTCCACGCTCCCGATATGGTTGACTGCCCTCTGTTAACCGTTATTTATTATTGGGATTGAACCAGTCTGATGGCCTTTACCCATACATCTTGTGCATATACAGGAGACTGCCCCATTGCTCATGTATCCAAGAGAGTTAAATTGTCGTAACTATGAATGATAATTCATTTTGCCCCTCTTTGCATTAAATTATGGTGCATCCATTTACTATTTTGCTCTCACATTTTTTAAAGTCGTATTGTAATTATAAAAGTGACCAAATTTGAAGGGTTAATAATATCATATTTTAGTATGACATTTAAAGTGATTTACAAAAATGTCCTTACCTTTCATAAATAATTATAATATAAAATCTGAAATTTTGAACTCACCAAAAATCTAGTAAGAGATTAATTTTTTAACTTTGAATAGTGGATGTGAAATTATTATTATTTTTAATTTCGTCAAAAATCAACTTCGTCCAAATATAATTTTCCATGTTATTTAAATATCTGAACAAAAAATACACTTTAGCTATTCAACCCCTGAAGTTGATCACAAACCAGATTCATGGTAAATTTAAAATGTCGGTTATTAAATTATTATTTGTGAAATATTATATGACAGTCCCGATAGGAATGGTATAGTGGTGGAGCGAAGTTGTTTAGAGACCAAAGACCACGAGTTTGAATCTCCTCACCAAGTTGGATTTGTGAGTAAAAAAAAAATGTTATATGACATTTTTGTGAATATAATCAATCAAAAATCAAGCTAAAACTTGATATTAACCCAAATATAAATATAGAAATGATCATTTCATTGACCAAAGTCCGAAGTGAATGGAATACCGACCAGAAAAATGCTTGATGTGTGTATTGAAATGTTCAAGATGTTGGAAAATATGAAATATATGTGAGGGAACTTTATCTAGATGATTCTAAATATTAGAGATCAAATGTTTGCACTAATTGTAACTTTTCACTTTTGGAGGTTATACCATGGATTTAATGGTGAACAAGTGATCGTTTAACTTTTGGAGGTATAAAAGGTGGCATCAACTTCAGTTATAAGACATACCAACAAATCATTCTCCTATTCTCTCTTATCGCATTATTGCTCTCTAGTTTCGAATTAAGATTGTGCTCTAGTTCGTTTTTCAAATTTTGAGTTCTAGCTCTCTTTGATCAAATTCGAGCATAGTGTTTAATTCACCGGAGAAAGTTACGGACTTTCGGTCTATCCGTTGTATCCTTGGAATCAAATGCTCATACAAGCAATTATTTGATTTAAGTAAAACGTGATCTCCTCAGGCCTCGGGTTTTCTTTATTCTTGTTAATATTATTTTGATCCTTAGTTTATTTCAAACTAATGTTATTTTGATCTTCAATTATTATTGATGTTGCGTTCTTTTGTTCAGTTAAATTCTACACAATCTACTTGACACCTATATGTATTCGTTTTTGTTTTATGGTTTATGATTTTTGTTCCGTAAAGATAATAGGTGTGTGGATGCTTTCGCAACATGTGAGCGATCGAGGCAGGAATGGATTGTCGATAATATTGATTGGACCATATTTTCCTAAGTTTTGGGGTCTGTTTGATGTATATTATTGCTATGTAATTACCCTATTGCTCTATTTTGTGGGAAGAAGTTTCTCTTGAGTTGAATGCAGGTAGCTAGCCTCAT
Source organism: Perilla frutescens (assembly GCA_026008535.1). Taxonomy (NCBI): domain Eukaryota; kingdom Viridiplantae; phylum Streptophyta; class Magnoliopsida; order Lamiales; family Lamiaceae; genus Perilla; species Perilla frutescens. The sequence goes on from BRKX01000015.1 coordinate 37,009,261, forward strand.
AGTGAAGAAAGAGCTGGGGTTCTAGACTAAAAGCTGCGCATTTTGACGTAATGAGAATTGAAGTCGCAGTCAGTAAGGGCATACTGCAGGAGCTAACAAATTCTAGACGCAGTTCGTGGGCTTTGACGATTGGAACTGGGCCGATCCATGCGTTTTTGAGATTCCCAGTGGGCCCAGACGTGAATTACAGATCGGAAATTGCTTGGAGGCGGTTATAAAGAAGTCCATAGCCCTAAGGAGTCTTTTTGGTCATCTTACCTTGTTTAGATATATCTAGATTTTTGTTTCCTTGTTAAGACAAACTCTCTTATGGATATTAGATATATTAGGATCTATTTTAATTAGAATCGAACAATTCAGAATTAGGAACAGAGACGCAAGGGCGAGAACGCAGCGACAGGATTTCATTCAGTTTCATATTTTCTTTTCTACTTCATCGTGTTTCAAGATTTCAATAATTTTATGCGAGCAAGTTGCATTATGAATTCCAGCTAAGTTCGATCATATCTCGGAGAACAACTTAACGAAGCTCTAGCCAAACAAATCGTGAGATCTAATTGCTTTATTATTTAATTCGAGTGCATGCATCTGTTGTTCTTAGTTTTCGTGTCATTTAATTGTTTTGGTTTTGCTGGGTAGTTGCAAATATTTAGTAATCCGAAATTAATTAGTAGCCAATTAAACCGGCCATCCGTAATTGTGGTTTAAGTTTAATTAGTGGTAAAACGGTTCTTCAGAGCCAGGGGAATAACAGTCAAGTCTCGATTGTCCTGTGTCAGAGTCAGTTGGATTTGAATCGGGTTTCTCTAGGATTAAATATTGTCGGCTCATTAAACCTATAGAGTGTCTCTTACGGTTGTCAGTCGATTAGGGAAATAATTGGTGAAGTGTCTTCCTGGTTATCGAGAAATTATGGAGAAATTAGGTCGTGTCAGTAAGTGTCTTCGGCGACTATAACTGGTTTGCATGAGTTGATTAAATTAATCCTTGCATCAAGGATCGGTTAATTGAGCTAGAGTGGAGTTAGTTGGAATCCGGGATATCTCTTTAATAATTGTTAGAATTCGTTCTCGGCATATTTGTTTATTTAATTTGATTTTATTACTGCTCTCGTTAAATTCAGTTTAAAAGTCTCAAAACCCCCGTTTGAAGTTTGGATATACAGATTGGAAATAAGGAGTAATTCTCGCCGGTCCTTTAGGAGACGATCCTACTCGCCGCTGTACTCTGTAGTAAGGGCTTACCGATTGATTGTCGGGACATTTATTTTTGGTGAAAAACGACTCACCAAATTTTGGCGCCGTTGCCGGGGACTGGTTCTAAGCAGCGATTACTCTGATTTTTCAGTTTGTGTTTTTAATTTGTTTATTTTTGATTATTCTGGTACATGACCCGTTCCTTTGCAGAAGAAAAGCTAGTGTACGATCCAGAGCCAGAAAAAAGGTTACACCATTTGAGAAAGGCTGCTCGAAAAGCCAGGGAGGCTTTCGAATCTGAAAGCGACCTCGATCTTCCACAGCTGTTCAACATGGCAGACAATCCAAATCCACGTAACAATCAAGAGCCTCCTGCCCACCACGAAGAGAACCAAGCCTTAATCAGGGCTGATGCGGCGGAGCCAGCTCCATTGATTCGAGAGTTGGGTCGTCATCGAAACAATCGCCCTATCTGCATAGTTCTGCCCACTATCGCTCATAACGCAGAGATCCGACCGGGTTTCATACAAGTCCTACCCAAGTTCAGTGATACCCCTGGAGAAAGTGCGCACACGCACTTAGCAAAATTTGATTGGGTTTGCTCTACCTTGCGTCCTCAAGGCTTCACGGACAACAACCTTCGTTTGTTGACTTTTTCACATACATTGCATGGACGGGCAAGGGAATGGCTATTTGATCTTCCACCAGGTTCGATTACTACCTGGGATGAGATAGAAGAACAGTTTCTGCGCAAATTCTTCCCAGAAACAAGGGCTGCAAACCTTCGAATGGCCATTAGTAGCATCAAGCAGAAGCCGAATGAAAGTTTGGCCGATTATTGGGCGAGATTTCAGCAACTATGCCGATGGTGTCCAGACCATGGATTCACCGACTATCAATTGTTCACCAATTACTTCTATCGTGGAATGTCGACATTTGACAGAAAGATTGTTGACGCAGCCAGTGGCGGTTCACTCACTAACAAAACTTTGGCAGAAGCAAAGCAACTGATCATGGATATGGTATCTGGAGGTCAACAGTATGATGATGAAGATGAGGGGCGACACAGACCAGTGAAAGCCGTTGATTGAGCAGAAAGCTCTAGAGTAACTGAGAAAATAGATGCCCTCACATCGTTGGTTCGTGGCCTAGCTATTGCACAAACCAAAGGCTCTCGATGTTGAGTATGTTCAGATAATGGACACTTTTCTGATGAGTGTCCTATATTGCACGAGTCAGCCATGGAACAAGCTTGCTATGGTTTGGGTGATGCACAGCAAGATGCACTCAAGGGGATTTACTATGATGCTCCACGAGGAGATAATTTTAGGCGCAGGAGGAACAATGATCCTTACTCCAACACCTACAATCCGGGCTGGAGAGATCACCTCAATTTCCGATGGAAACAACCTGGAGATCAGCCTGTCGCAGGAGATTTACCCCCACGACCCCCGAGAGACAGTCAGTATGCCTATACTGACAAGCCTATTCCCATCATGAGCGATATTATGAAATGCCTCGAGCAAAGCAGTGTTTTGGTGAACAATTTAGCACAGAATCAGAAGGCTTTCCAACAAGAAACTCAAGCAGCTTTAGGGAGTATGGGTACACAAATTACCCAGCTTGCTACCCAGATGAATAAGTTACAAGGAAATCAAGGGAAGCTCCCATCCCAGACTGAACAGAATCCCAGAGGCAATGTGAGTGCAGTAACACTTAGGAATGGAAATGAGTTAGTTGAAGTTGAGCCAAAGAGGCAGAACATCCAGCAGTATGGGCATACTGTTGACGCTGAAGGCAGGACAAAAGCTGAAGACAAGCAAACTATAGCTCAAGATACTCCTACTGAGGTACGTGAACAGTCTAAGATTTCTAATCCTATCCATGCAGCCCCTTTTCATTCCAGGTTGGCGAAACATAAGAAGGATGACAATGAAAAGGAGGTCCTCAAGTTGTTCAAGAAAGTGGAAATCAACCTCCCATTACTTGATTCTATCAAACAAGTTCCCAGATATGCTAAATTCTTGAAGGAGCTCTATGCAAAGAAGATACGGTATGGGAAGGATGCAAGAATTACGGTTAGTGAGAATGTGTCTACAGTTATTCAACAAAAGTTGCCACAGAAATGCCGAGACCCAAGTATGTTCACTATCCCCTGCATCATTGGTAGTAAGAAGGTCGACAGTGTTATGTTAGATTTAGGTGCATCCATCAATGTCATGCCTCTGTCTATGCTAGGTCCTATGAAGGATACCCGAGTCATAATTCAGTTGGCCGATAGATCTAATGCTTATCCCCAAGGTGTTGTAGAGGATGTCCTTGTTAAGGTCAATGATTTGATTTTTCCTGTGGATTTTTATATTGTTGATATGAATGACTCTTTATCTATTCATAGGCCTTTGATTTTGTTAGGTCGTCCATTCATGAAAACAGCAAGAACTAAGATAGATGTTGATAAAGGCATGTTGAGTTTTGAATTTGATGGAGACATAGTCACATTTAACATCTTTGAAGCTATGAAACATGTCGAGGACCCTGAAGCTTTGTATATGGTTGATATTGTTGATTCTCTAGTTGACGAGTTTGCTGAGTGTAGTTTCAGGGAGGACAAACTTGAGCAGGTACTTTTTGGTGGACTTTCTGACACAATTGCAGATTCAGAAGAAGAAGAGGCAATTCGAGAGATTATCCAGCAGTTGTATGCCACTGAGGAATTTCCCGCCAGGAACATACCAGGTCGTATGCCCTTACCGACGGCCACATAGCCGATATTGCCATCACACATAAAAGCCCCAGTTCTGGAGTTGAAGGTTCTGCCTGAGCATTTGAAATATGCTTATCTAGGGAAGGACGACACACTGCCTGTCATCATCAGCAAGGATCTGTCCTCCAATCAAGAAAACCGATTGATCAAAATTCTGAAAAAGCATCAAGGAGCTATAGGGTGGACCTTAGCCGATATCAAAGGGATTAGTCCAGACATTTGCATGCACCGGATATTTCTTGAGCCAAAGTGCAAGCCATATAGAGATTCCCAGAGGAAATTAAACCCGGTGATGAAAGAAGTGGTTCTCAAAGAGATACTCAAGCTGCTCCAGCTTGGGATCATTTACCTAATTTCCAACAGTGAATGGGTCAGTCCAGTGCACGTTGTTCCTAAGAAATCCGGTTTCCAGCTTGTGAAAAATGAGAACAACGAGTTGATTCCGATGCGGTTACAGACCGGTTGGCGCATGTGCATCGATTTTAGAAAAGTAAATGATGCAACACGAAAAGATCACTTCCCTCTACCATTCATTGATGAGATGCTTGAACGTTTGGCAGGGAAGTCGTTCTTTTGCTTCCTCGATGGATACTCGGGCTACTTTCAGATTTTTGTCGCCCAAGAGGACCAGGAAAAGACAACCTTCACATGCCCCTTTGGAACGTTTGCCTGCCGGAAAATGCCATTTGGGTTGTGTAACGCTCCTGGCACCTTCCAACGGTGTATGATGAGCATTTTTTCCGACTTGATCGAGAGCTGCATCGAGATTTTTATGGATGATTTTACTGTTTATGGAGATTCTTTCGAGCAATACATAGAGCACCTAGATAAGGTCCTTAAAAGGTGCGTCGAGACTAATTTGGTGTTGAATTTCGAGAAATGTCACTTTATGGTGCAACAAGGCATCGTGTTGGGCCATGTTATTTCTGCAAAAGGGATCGAAGTCGATAAAGCGAAGGTTGATTTAATCGTGAAACTTCCTTATCCTTCTAATGAGAAAGAAATCCGAGCTTTTCTAGGCCATGCAGGATTCTACCGGCGCTTCATTTAAGACTTCTCAAAAATCGCCCAACCAATGACCAAGTTGCTACAAAAAGATGCTCCATTCCTTTTTGATGACCAATGCAAAGAAGCCTTCGATATTTTGAAGGCCAAACTCACCTCTGCTCCGATCATTCAACCACCCCAATGGGGCCTTCCTTTTGAGCTAATGTGCGATGCTAGTGACTTCGCGGTTGGAGCTGTACTTGGACAAAAGAATGGGAAGCAGAGCCATGTCATCTATTACGTCTCCAAGACTCTTAATCCAGCTCAATGCAATTACACAACCATTGAGAAGGAGCTCCTAGCAGTCGTCTTCGCATGTGAGAAATTTCGGTCCTATATTGTGGGCTCCAAGGTTGTGGTGTATACAGATCATGCCGCTTTGAAGTATTTACTGTCCAAAAAGGAATCCAAGCCTCGGCTGATTCGTTGGGTACTCCTTTTGCAAGAGTTTGATATGGAAATCAAAGATAAGAAGGGCGCTGAAAATAATGTTGCTGACCATCTGAGCCGACTGCTGACACCATCCGACGGTATGCCCATACCGGATGACTTCCCAGACGAGCTCTTACTGGCCGCCGCCAATGCAACCCCATGGTATGCTGATTTGGTTAACTATCACGCAACTGGGATGTTCCCCAAGGGGACTGAAACGGCCAAGAAAAATAAGTTGAAGAGTCAAGCCAAATATTTCATTTGGGACGAGCCCTACTTATGGAAGACATGTGCTGATCAAGTCATTCGACGATGCATTCCGGATGACAAGATCCAGTCAATTCTCGAGTTTTGCCATGCTCATGCCTGTGGAAGCCATTTTGGACCCAAGCGGACAGCTCGTAAAATTCTCGATTGTGGCTTTTATTGGGAAACTATCTTCAAAGATGCTTACTTCTTTTGCAAGACTTGCGATCGTTGCCAATGCCTTGGCAACATTTCCTCCAGAAACGAGATGCCTCAAGTCCTTATCTTGGTGTGTGAGATTTTTGATGTATGGGGCATGGACTTCATGGGCCCTTTTCCGAGCTCCTTCGGCAAATCATACATCCTTTTGGTCGTTGATTATGTTTCCAAATGGGTTGAAGTTCAAGCAACTCTGACCAATGATTCCAAAGTGGTGGCTAAATTTCTGCAAACTCAACTCTTCCAACGATTTGGTGTTCCTCGAGCCATAATTAGTGACCAAGGCACTCACTTCTGCAATCGGATATTGGAAGCCTTGTTCAAGAAATATGGAGTTTATCATCGAGTTGCTATAGCTTATCACCCGCAAACTAATGGACAGGCCGAAGTTTCAAATCGAGAGATCAAGAACATTTTAGAGAAAACTGTCAATCCTTCCCGGAAAGACTGGAGCCTACGCCTGGATGATGCAGTATGGGCATACCGCACAGCCTTCAAGTCACCTATCGGCATGTTCCCTTACAGATTGATTTTTGGCAAACAGTGCCATCTTCCTGTGGAATTGGAACATCGAGCCTTCTGGGCAGTCAAACAATGTTGTCTTGATCCAACATTAGCTGGGTTCGAAAGAAAATACCAATTGCAAGAACTTGAGGAAATTCGTCTGGAAGCTTATGATCATGCTCGTTCCTACAAAGAGCGTACAAAATTTTTACATGACAAATACATCCGGCGGAAGAGTTTCGAAGTTGGCCAGCAAGTTCTATTGTTTAATGCTCGTCTCCGACTCATGCCGGGAAAGTTGAAGTCCCGTTGGACGGGACCATATGAAGTTGTTCGAGTAAGCCCTCATGGCGCAGTGGAGATTCGAAGCTTGTCTATGGATAAAATTCTCACCGTCAATGGCCAGCTGTTAAAGCCATTTCTTGCTGGATTCGATTCACAGCCATTTGATGGGGTCGACTTGGTCACCCCAGAAATAACAGCATAATCCCTTCCCGCCTGTCGAGCCGACGACGTTAACCAACGGCGCTTCTCGGGAGGCAACCCGATGTCTTTTCCATTTTTGTTCCTTTTATTTACTGTTTTCCTTCTTTCTTTATTTACGTATTTTTATCCTTTTAGTCACTTTTCTTTTCTAAACAAACAAAAAAGTCATTGAGGCCTTGATCACCCAGGCCACTCAACAGATCCTCCACCGCCTTGATGACATTGATGGGAGACTCACCGCCCTGGAACAAGTCGTGATTCATATGAGCGACACCCCTTGATTGCGAGAATATTGGTCCATTTCTACCCATTTTTTGTTGTCGTTTGTTGGTTTTCTTTTTGTGTGATTTGTTTCTGTTTTGAGTACTTGTGTGTTGCTTCCTTTTACAGTGCGGACACTGTCCAATTCTAAGTGTGGGGTGGGAAAACTCATACTCATGCTTAGTTTGTATGGTGTTTGTCTATGTTTTTCATTTTATTTTGAATGTAAGTGTGTCACTGTTTGAGATTAGATATAGAAGGAGAACGGGTTGTTATGTTGGTTTGACTGGATTGTTTGGATGGTGATTTTGCGGATTAAATCATGTGTTACTTGGATGTGTTTGAGAATGATGGATGTGTATTTTGATCACTTTTGATAGCCCATATATGTGAGTTTTGAGCCTTGAGCATAAAAAATTTGAAACATCTTTATTACAGCTCGAAATTCCTTTGGTGTGTGTGTCAGATTAGGGTTGCTTGATACTTGAATTGCCTAAATACCATGCTTGTTTGATTGTTGAGTGTATTTATGAAGATGATAAAGGCAACTAGGAATTAACCTCATTTTGGCTTGAAATTACCCTACCCTTGCATTATCCCCTAGTAAGCCCTTTTGAGCCACAATTCCTAGTTCTTTTGAAAACCATAATTTAACGAGCCTTAGCCTTTCATTCCCACAACTTGTTTTGTCATCTTTTGGAAAATTATGCAAGTGTTATTCTACTCTTTTGGACGCAGTTCGTAGGCTTTGACGATTGGAACTGGGCCGATCCATGCGTTTTTGAGATTCCCAGTGGGCCCAGACGTGAATTACAGATCGGAAATTGCTTGGAGGCGGTTATAAAGAAGTCCATAGCCCTAAGGAGTCTTTTTGGTCATCTTACCATGTTCAGATATATCTAGATTTTTGTTTCCTTGTTAAGACAAACTCTCTTATGGATATTAGATATATTAGGATCTCTTTTAATTAGAATCGAACAATTCAGAATTAGGAACAGAGACGCAAGGGCGAGAACGCAGCGACGGGATTTTATTCAGTTTCATATTTTCTTTTCTACTTCATCGTGTTTCAAGATTTCAATAATTTTATGCGAGCAAGTTGCATTATGAATTCCAGCTAAGTTCGATCATATCTCGGAGAACAACTTAACGAAGCTCTAGCCAAACAAATCATGAGATCTAATTGCTTTATTATTTAATTCGAGTGCATGCATCTGTTGTTCTTAGTTTTCGTGTCGTTTAATTGTTTTGGTTTTGCTGGGTAGTTGCAAATATTTAGTAATCCGAAATTAATTAGTAGCCAATTAAACCGGCCATCCGTAATTGTGGTTTAAGTTTAATTAGTGGTAAAACGGTTCTTCAGAGCCAGGGGAATAACAGTCAAGTCTCAATTGTCCTGTGTCAGAGTCAGTTGGATTTGAATCGGGTTTCTCTAGGATTAAATGTTGTCGGCTCATTAAACCTATAGAGTGTCTCTTACGGTTGTCAGTCGATTAGGGAAATAATTGGTGAAGTGTCTTCCTAGTTATCGAGAAATTATGGAGAAATTAGGTCGTGTCAGTAAGTGTCTTCGGCGACTATAACTGGTTTGCATGAGTTGATTAAATTAATCCTTGCATCAAGGATCGGTTAATTGAGCTAGAGTGGAGTTAGTTGGAATCCGGGATATCTCTTTAATAATTGTTAGAATTCATTCTCGGCATATTTGTTTATTTAATTTGATTTTATTACTGCTCTCGTTAAATTCAGTTTAAAAGTCTCAAAACCCCCGTTTGAAGTTTGGATATACAGATTGGAAATAAGGAGTAATTCTCGCCGGTCCTTTAGGAGACGATCCTGCTCGCCGCTGTACTCTGCAGTAAGGGCTTACCGACTGATTATCGGGACATTTATTTTTGGTGAAAAACGACTCACCAAATATGATTATATCAGTTAGCTTTGCTTGCACGCATTTGATATATATATGGGTGGTTATAGTACAAACCAACTATAATGTAAGAACTAGAAACCCATCTCACACCATACAATCAATAAAAATCTATGACATAGATTTGCTTAAAAGGGGTGGTGATAATTCTGTAATATTTGAAAAAAAAATCACGCAGGGGTATTAAATTAATTTGGTGATGTTTATAAAAGGGCGATGGGTAGTTGATAACAGTATCATCATGCTAACGAAGCGTTATCATTATGCTAATAAAAATTTTCTCATATTGTTAATGAAAAATTAAATTATAAAGAGTAATTATAAATTCTAATGGGATGAAATAAGTCATAATTCAGATATAATAAACCCCAATGATCTAAAAACAAGATTTACATTCTAAAAATTAATTATAAACCTTAATTGGATAAATAAACCATAATATCAATATAAATATACAATGCTAGCACAATGATATTATTTTATGAGCATTACGGATAATTAAATTGTGTTAGCATATGACAATTCATCGTTAGTATAAGGTGTAAACCATAAATGGATGAAGAAAATTAATATATTTTAATTTAATGAAATAAACAATATATAATAATTAATTAGTAACTAGAACATAAAAACTAAATCATAAAAAATAATTATAAGTCCTAATTGAAATGTAATAATAATAGTAACAATATAAGTATGTGTACTACGTTAACATTATGACAATTATACATTAGCACAATGAATACAATATGTTAGCATATAACAAATGCTTAGTTAGCATACATTGTGCAATGTTGACGAACCATTATTAAAAGCTAACGAAGACATTTTCGTGTTGAACACGAGTAAAAATTGTATATTTTGTATTTTTCGTCTATATTATTTGCGCAAACATATCCATGACTGATCTTGAATTAAAGAGCATGAAAATAATATCTATGACTGATATATTATTTGCACAAACATATCCATGACTGATATATTATTTGCATTGATTCGATTAGAGACGAGTGAGATATGACCGTTTAAAAATTTTAAGATTTTTTTTAAAGTGATGGCATCAGCTTTTTTATAAGGATTGGACAACTATACCCCCGTCTCTTTTTTTTTGCCTTGACATTGACATTAAATCTCAGCCATTAGATCATCTAGTTGGATCGTGTAAGATGGGTTTCTAGTTCCTACACTAGGGAATGGTGTATTTTTTATCCATCCTTCATATATATATATATATATATATAGCATCAAGATTCAAGACAATCTCACGACACCGTGCTCTTTTGTATCACATGAAATTTCTATGTTATACTCCATGTTACATTTTCAAATTACGAGTTTTCTTACATTTTTTTTCTTCAATTTTATTTTTTTGTGATTTATTTTAAGGTTATGACTCTTTAAAGTTCACCCCACCCAATTAGGGTTTACAATTATTTTTTAATATTTAATTTTCAATTAATAATTATTATTATGGTTTTTTTTTCAAAATTATGTTTTATAATTTTTTTAATTCAATTTTTTTGTTGATAAATATTGACTATGATTATTTATGTTATAATTAATTTTTATTTTATAATAAATATTATTAAAATCATAAATTTGATAATATAACGTAGACTAAAACACGAAAAAGTGTAACAGAAAATTTCAACCCATTTTATATGTGACACATATTTATTTCTTAATTCTTAATATTTTATATATATGGATTGTGGAAAATTCGATCATACATGAATAGGCACGGACGCACGATCGATATATATTCCCTCTCATGTTGACACTTATTTTATCATCTCGAAAATGTAAGAAAAAATTGTGCTCCAATATAGATATGATAAAACTATTGGAAATGGATAGCAACTTGTCATGTTTCCTAGTCTTTGTGCTTTCTTTTTATCCCACATCGAAAATATAATGAAGTTTGGAGATGCTTTTAATTGCAATTCTCTTTATGTGGATCAATAAAGTTGTCAGTGGGCTTTTGTGATGGGCTTGTGGAGAGCAGCCCCTGCGCGCGCCAATTCCCCCCTTTGTTTCTGATTTTATTTTTTGCCCTAATTCTCCCCTATTTTTCCGCTTCTGTTTGAGAGACGTTTTCTTGAGCACGACTTGGTCATGGGATTCATAGTGGGAGAAATGGCTTCTTCCTTTCTTTTATTTATTGAGACGTTTTTTGGGAGAACACGGAGATAAACTGAACACCTTTTCTGTCTTCTTTTTATCTTTTTCTCTGAGCAATAGATTGATAACTCCAGTTCCGCCGTCGTGAGTGTTCGCGTCAGTTGGAGCATCGTGTTAACCTTGGGAACGATCCGGCCACAGACTATACACATCGGGCTGCCGTCAATCATTTTTAAGGCTGTGGATTTCCGCACCACATCACGACAATTGTTGTTCTAGTTTCATAACATTTTAAAAATGATTGAAGATATGGCATCCTCCTCGCGAGCCCTGTCCAATTATCAAAATTAGAACCGCTAGATGGATCGAATTATCGAAGGTGGTTGCAGAAACTACTCATCTTTTTCGAATAACTCAAAGTTGATTACGTACTCTTCTCCGATCCCCCCGAAGGTACCGACTCCCTCATTATCACCATCGATAACAGCGAATCTGCTACTGCTAAAGAAAAAATTGTTCTCGCTGCCATAGACAACGTTGATGCCGCTGCTCACAAGGACATGGGCGCCTTTTCTGCTATCATGGACGGGTCACTCAACGCAACTGCACTCGTCAGAAAATATAAAAATGACAACAAGATTATCCGAGGTCATATGCTCAACCATATGATAAATAGTTTGTTCGATCTTCTCATCAATATGAAATTTTCTAGACGAATATGGGACACTCTTGAGAAGATGTATGATGGAGATGATGCTGGAAAGAGAAAATATGTTCTTAGGATGGAACAACTTCACAAGTATGAAAATTTGACTGCTGCCCTTCTGAATGAGGGGATGAAGATGTGTGAGATTCTGCAGGCAAACGTGTTACTCGAGAAGTTTCCACCTTCTTGGACTGATTATCGAAATCACTTGAAACATAAGAAACGTGACCTTACCTTGCAAGAACTAATCAGTCACATGCGCACGGAGGAGGCAAATCGAATAAAGGATAAATCCCTGTCTTTATTTTCTAACTCTATTAATGCTAATCTTGTCGAGTTTGCTGCAGGTAAAGAAAAATGTCACTTTGTCCCGAAAAAGGACAAGCTAGATTGGAAGAAAAAGAACCTCACTGCAGACAAGAAGATAGAAAAGAAACCTACATCAAAGCTTACGTATTGGGTGTGTGGAAATCTAGGCCACAAAGCTTACCAATGCCCTAAACATCAAGGCCAATCACAAAGGTCTAATTTACCTCCTAATCAAGCTCATTTAACTGAGACTGGTGACATTGTTGCTATTGTAGTTGAGGCAAACCTGGTGGAGAACAAAAAAGACCGGGTGTTGGACACCGGAGCCTCGAGACACTTCTACAGCAATAAGGAACTCTTTCACGACTTTGAGGACATGGGAGAAGGTGAATGCGTCTACATGGGCAACTCCAGTGTCACTGAAGTTCTCGGTAAAGGAAAAAATCTGCTTAAATTGATATATGGGAAAACTTTGAGCTTGAGCAAGGCTTTGTATGTTCCTTCCAAGCATATGAATCTAGTGTTTGGTGTTCTGTTAAGTAAGGCAGTTCTTAAAATTGTACTAGAGGCTAATAGAGTTGTGTTGACTACAAATGGAGAATTTGTAGGAAAATGGTATCTGAATGAGGGTCTGTTTGTACTCAATGTTGATTCTGTTGTTTTAATGAGAATGCTTCCTCTTCTACTTACTTGGTTGAGTCTGATGTATGACATGCAAGACTTGGACACGTTAATGTTACTTCTATTAAAAGACTAAGAAAACTAGATTTAATCCCGGATTTGAACATGCATAATTTGTCTAAATGTCAAATTTTTGTAGATGTTAAATATGCTAAGAAACCTTTTAAATCGGTCGAACATAGAAAGTCTGAACTCTTATAACTGATTCACACGGATTTAGCAGACTTTAGAAGCACTGTGAGTAAATGAGGGAAAATGTATTACATTTCATTTGTTGATGATTTTTCTAGATACACTAGAATTTTCCTCCTGAGAACTAAAGATGAAGCTGCTGACACGTTTATGAAATATAAACTAGAAATAGAAAATCAGTTTAACAGAAAAATAAAAAGGTTAAGATCTGATAGAGGTGATGAATATAGCACGCTATTCCTTAAGGATTTCTATGAACAAAATGGCATAATTCATGAATTTATTGCTCCCTATTCTCCCCAGCAAAACAGAATAACTGAAAGGAAAAATAGGACTCTGAAGGACATGATAAATGCTATGCTGATTAGTTCTGGGTTGCCTAATAATATGTGGGGGGTGATGTTCTTTCTGCATACTATATTTTGAACCGAGTACCTTATAAGAAGTTAGATAAGACTCCTTATGAATTGTGGAAATGATTTCCTCCTACTTTGAAATATTTGAAAGTGTGGGGGTGTTTAGCTAAAGTTCCTCTACCTGATTCTAAGAGGTTGAACATTGGATGCAAGACATATGATGCTGTGTTTATTGGCTATGCAATTAATTCTACTGCTTATAGATTTATGTCTTTGAATGATAGTTCTATTTCAGAATCACGTGATGTGGAATTTTTTGAGCATGTATTTCCTTTAAAGTCTCGTGATGATGTGAATGTCCTTGGTTCTTCTGTCAATGATCACGCTAATGTGCCTAGTTCGTCTGTGAATGTGTCTAATGATCTAGTTGAACCAAGAAAGAGTAAAAGGCAGAGAACTGAAACCTCTTTTGGTCCTGATTTTGTTATTGCTTTCCTGATAGATAATCCTGATATGATTGATGATTATGTTGTATCTGCATTCTTTATAAATGAAGATCATGTCATGTATTCTAAAGCTATGACTAGTATAGACGCCACTTCTTGGAAAGAAGCTATTCATAGTGAACTGGAATCAATAATTGGTAAACATACATGGGAGTTGGTTGACTTGCCTGAAAAATGTAAACCTATTAGAACTAAATGAATTTTTAGGAAAAAGCTAAAACCAGATGGTTCAATCAATAGATTTAAAGCTAGATTGGTGGTAGTGAGTTATTCACAAAAGAAAGATATTTATTTCTTTGACACTTATTCTTCTGTTGCTAGAATTTCCACTATTCGTGCACTAGTTGCTCTAGCTGCTATTCATAACTTGGTAATTCATCAGATAGATGTTAAGATAGCTTTCTTAAATGGTGATCTTAATGAAGAGATTTATATTGAACAACCTGAAGGCTGTGTGGTAGCTGGTCTAGAAAGCAAAGTATGTAATTTGAGAAAATCTTTGTATGGACTTAAGCAAGCTCTAATTCAGTGGTATGACAAGTTTCACAATACTATCATTGTGCATGGTTTTGAGATTAATGGTTCTAATTCTTGTTTATATTCTAAAATGTATGAGTCTAGTTGTGTGATAGTATGTCTATATATTGATGACATGCTTATATTTGGTACCAGTCTTGATGTAATTTTAGAAACCAAGTCATTTCTATCTTCTGCTTTTGATATGAAAGATCTGGGTGAGGCTGCTCTTATACTTCGTATCAAACTAAAAAAAATTAAGCATGGTTTTATGATGAGTCAATCTCATTATATGGAAAAGATGTTAACACGTTTTAACTGTGATTCTTTGTCTGCTGTTAAAACACCTTATGATAGTGGCATATATCTAAAGAAGAATGTGAATGAACCCGTGTCTCAAATTGAATATGCTAAGATCATAGGTAGCGTGATGTATCTTATGAACTGCACTAGACCTGATATTGTATATGTAGTGAGTCATTTGAGTCGGTACACTTATAATCCTATTGAGCATTGGACTGCACTTTATCGTTTATTAAAATATTTGAAACGCACTTCTGATTGGTGTTTGTAATTTGAAAAATTCCCTGCTGTTATAAAAGGTTATTGTGATGCAAATTAGGTGTCTGATAATGATGAAGTGAGTTCCACCAGTGGTTTTGTATTTACTTTGAGTGGTGGTGTTATTTCTTGAAAATCTGCTAAGCGATCATGTATTGCTAACTCTACTATGGAATTTGAATTTATTGCTCTTGAGTTAGTAGGTCATGAAGCTGAATAGTTGAGGAGTTTTCTAGCTGACATATCTCTTGTGAGGAATTCGACTGCTCCTATTTCTTTACATTGTGATTCGCAGACTGCTATTGAAGTTGCCAAGAATAGCGTCTATAATGGAAAAAGGAGACATATCCGGGTGAGGCATGTTGGTGTGAAGCAGCTGCTGAAGAGTGGAGTGATTTCTTTGGATTTCATAAGTTCTGAAAGAAATCTAGTCGATCCTCTCACCAAAGGTCTCAATCGAAATCAAGTGTTGGATTCATCCAATGAAATAGGCGTGAGGCCTCGTCAATAAGGTAACTTTTAGTGGATACCTTTCTAAGATCAAACGAAACTGTAAAGTTTATCTTGTCTGACTTGATGTTTACATGTGAGACCTTGTTGAATCTTTATGGAAAATTTCTTTCCATAGCCAATTGTTGGGTGGTCCTGTTAAGACGAACTTGATGGATTTATGATTGTTGATGTTGTGCCATATCCCCCCTCTGTGGGTAGTCCTAAGTAGTGGACTTGATGGTATTGTACTAATGTACATGATGTTTGATTGTTTGAAGTTGAGCTATTGGCTCTTAATGATTCAATACATGTTTGTTATTGAGACGCACTGTTGTATTTTTGTGCTTTTGAGACGCACAATCTGAAATCACCTAAGTGAGTCTGGAGAACTGGCCGTCTCCTATGCAAGACTTTGTCTTGCTACTGCATTCATGAGAATCCAAGGCTGTGATGGCCATTGTTAGATATCGCGGAGTTTACTTGATTTAAAGGATCTGTGTGATGATCTGAGGGATTTCACTTGAATCTTTTAAAGTTCAAGTGTCTAACACACTTTTTTGGATTCACATGTTGTCCTTCATTTCAAATAAGTTTCAATTCAAAATCAAAAGATTATTGTTACTTATGCATTTATCCTTGTTTTTCTCGGAGTTTTTTCTTTTTCCCATTGCTTTCCATTTGTGGGAGATTGTTGGAAATGGATTGCAACTTGTCCTTATTTCCTAGTCTTTGTGCTTTCTTCTTGTCCCACATCGAAAATATAATGAAGTTTGGAGATGCTTTTAATTGCCATTCTATTTCTGTGGATCAATAAATTTGCCAGTGGGCTTTTGTGATTAGCCTGTGGAGCGCAGCCCCCGCGTGCGCCATCCATCCGTCCCGGCTCGATCTGGTCGTTGCTCGTGGGTTGGGCCCTTCTTTTGTTTCTGATTTTATTTTTTACCCTAATTCTTCCCTATTTTTCCACTTCTGTTTGAATGAGTCTGAGAGACATTTTCTTGAGCACGACTTGGTCATGGGATTCATAGTGGGAGAAATGACTTTTTCCCTTCTTCTATTTATTGAGACTTTTTTAGGAGAACATAGAGATATACTGAACATCTTTCCTGTCTTCTTCCTCCTCTTTTTCTCTGAGCAATAGATCGATAAATCCAGTTCTGCCGTCGTGAGTGTTTGCATCTTTTGGAGCATCGTGTTAACCTTGGGAACTCTCCGGCTACAGGGTATATACCTCAGACTGTCGTCAATCATTTTTAAAGCTATGGATTTCAGTACCATGTCACGACAATTGTTGTTCCAGTTTCATAAGACCATTCCCACTCACAATCCTAACAATCGATCATCATAAGAGACAAAAAATATTAAAAAAAGCACAAGTAGAATGACAGGCGGCCAATCGATTGAAGAATTAGTTAGTTGACCAACCAATTGATCGACCATCCTCTTACCATGTCTCTTGCCACATGGCATCATTTCATTAGTCAATCATATTTTTATTGGATAAAATTTTATATTGTTATTATTTTGGATAATAATGTATTAAAAAAATATAAAAATTATATCATAATTCATAATTTTTCATTGTCTATAAAATGAGCTTATTTTTTTTACATATTTTGAATCATACTAAAACCATCAATTCTCACTCATTTTCTCTCATTTGAAATTATGGATCCAAATGATTCAAATTATTTTTCAAATTCCCAAATTCCAAACTCCCAAAATTATCAATATGATCAAAACTCACATTTTACTCCAAATCTTAACCAAAATCCAATTTCTGAAGAAGTCCAACCATCACAAAATCTCCCGTAATTTATTTCAAGATGTGCAACAGCCAACCACAAATCAAAAGACACAAAAAAATATTTGGTCTGTGAAAGAAGATGTAGCTCTAATGCAAGCATGGTGTTTCGTTAGTGAAGATGAAGCTCGTAGAAAAAATCAAAAGAGTGTCTCTATATGGGGAAAAGTGCACAAAATTTTTCATCAATATCGAGCAGAAAATCCAGAACAACAACTCGGTGATAGAAATAAAGATTCAATAAAAGGTTGTTGGCAGCGATTGAATACGAATGCGATGAAGTGGATTGGTGCTTGCAAGAAAGCACATCATCGGAAACGAAGTGGAATGAGCCAAACATATATTGACAAAGAAGCTTATGCCATTTATGAAGAAGGTGGTTGCAAATTTCAAGATTTGGTTGTATTTAATAAAGCAATGACTAAGTGGGCTTTAAATCTATAACATGATGCAACACGTTCACGTCCTGAAGATGATGAAGGTAATGATGTGAGCAGAGACATCTCAAAAAGATCAAGAACTAGCGAGGATGAAGAATATTATAATAGCTCACAAATTCCAGAAGCTATAGAAACTCCAAGTAGTGGCCGCTCAGAGATTCCCCGTCCTACATGTAGTGATAAGGCGAAGAAAAAGGTAAGGCATCGCAATCTACATCTACTAATGAAGTTGCTGAAGAGATTCGTGCATTGAGACTAACTAGAGAGAGTGAACTTGAAGTAATGAATAAATTGGGAAGTGCAAGACTCGATTTGGAGAATCGAAAACTAGAAAGAAAGTCATTAAAGATGAAAGAAATGATGTTTAATACATTGTTGGCCAACGAACATTTAACTTCAGCAGACGAAGAAATGAAATGCCGACTGATGACAATTGTGTTTGGAGATTGATTGTAGTTTATTTTCATGTTATTTAATTATTATCATTTGTATGTTTAAATTTCAATCAATGAATAAGATGATAAATTTCTGCATACTTAATTAATAATTGTAAGAGTAGTTCAATCAATTTCTACATCCCACAAATTTCTGCATAAGATGACAAAAATCTGCAAAAGATGATAAATTTCTGCATAATCAATTATATGGAAGGTCGTGCTCCAGAGGTTAATTTCGTTGTGAATGGTCGAAATTATGATAGAGCATATTATCTCACTGATGGTATTTATCCTTCATGGGCTGCATTTGTCAAATTAATTCATTCTCTATTGATTCAAAAGCACAAATTGTTCGCACTACAACAAGAGGCTGCCAGAAAAGATGTTGAATGAGCATTTGGAGTTCTACAAGCTCATTTTGCATTTCTTCGACATCCTTTTCTTGTAAGGGACAAAAATTTGATAGGAAGAATTATGATGGCTCGTATCATTATGCACAATATGATAGTAGAAGATGAAAGAGACGCATATCAAAACTATTATGATCCAACAGAAATTTTTCATGGATAGTGCGCAACAAGATGACTCTCAACTTTTTCAATACTCAACAGAACACATTGCGAGTTTGTCCTCTTATATGACTAATAGGGCACAACTTCGCAATAGAGATGCTCATGTGGCGCTTAAAAATGATCTAATTGAGCACATATGGCGAAAATTTGGCACTAGTAATTAAATATGCAGTTCACACATTCTTGGATTGTATTGTCTTTTGTTTGTCTTTTTAATATTTGTATTTCATCTATTGTAATCTTCGCATTATTATTGAGTTTATTGTTTAATTTAAGTCTATGAGAAATATATTATTATTATTGTAATTAATTATTTAAAATATAAAATAATTTAATTGTGTAACATCAAGTGTAGCACAGGATTTCATCCGTCTTCCATAGAGCTAGCTACTTCATTTTCTGCAAACCTCTCCAACTAACTACCTCTTTTTCCTGCCCCGATGGGGATGGCCTAATGGTGGAGTGAGGTTGCTTGGAGATCAAAGGTCACGGATTTGAATCTTCTCAATACCACAGGTCGGGTGTGTGAGTAAAAAAAATCTCTTTTTCCTTGTCAACTATTAATTAATTCACAACAAAAATATATATAGTAATAATAACATTAGAAATTAAAGTACTTTGTCCCAAAATTAATTATAAACAAATTAATTAAACGACTCCATAACATTCCCAACTATATATGATCTTCCAATCTTAATTTGATCCTAAGGAAATATAAGAATTAGAAAAAATGTTTTTTATTGTTTTATCGTTCCTTTCTCCCATCACATGTTCATATTGAAGAAACATATGTTAAATTTTTGTGCATTAAGAAAATAATTGCTATTGAATCGGTGCCTAGGTACTTATGCGGTTATTTTTCTAAAACAAAAAAATTGTTAATCATGCACCTCAAACAAGAATTTAATTATACCTCGAAAAATAAAATTAATAATTAAAACTTGATTTCATTACTCAAGTATCGCATATTTAAAAAACCCTACCTATTAATAATTAAAGCCTAATTTCACTACTCAAGCATCGTGTATTAAAAAAAACAACAACTACCTATCAAAATGATACTTTGTGCGAGCAGTTTTCATACATGTGTCATGGATTCCTCTGAAAATATGGCTAGAATTTGAGGAGAAATCGATTTGGGAATTTTGGGAGTTAAAAATGGAGTCTTTGGCAAATTAGGGTTTGAGGTTGTGAAGAATAGATCGGGTTTGAAGAGTGATGTAGCGGAGCGGGTCGGGCAGAAGGATCCGCGTACGGGCCTTGGGTCAGGAGGAGGAATGTTGGGCGCAGGAGTATTGGGCCACAACTGCTATTGGGCCGACAACAGTGGCTAGATGGAAATTTTACAATTTGGATCTTAGAAAATATGTTTATCTTATTTTATGTTATGTTTATTAAATCAGTACTATTAGGGTTTCAATATGTTGAAGTGGGGACCAAGAGTATACGTTTATATACCCTTGGATGCAGTTAATGAAAAGCTAAGAAAAAGTTATCTCAATCTCTTTCTCCCTTTCTTCTATATTTTCCCCCATTTCTCCCTATTCAACTATTACAGTGCAATTTGATATCACAATCCAAATTAATACATAGATATATATATATGTCCAGTACAATTGGTATCAGAGTCGCGTTCCTGGAAATGGCTGAGGGCACGCGCTTCAAAGACCTACAAGAAGCACAACGAAGGACTGATCAAGTGTTAGAGGCTGAATCGATGAAAAGAGAGGCAGACGAGTTAAAAATGCAAGAAAAACTGGGTGAAATTACTACCCAAGTGCAAGATCAGTTAAAGGGGGTAAATTCTAAGTATGATCACCTTAACCAAACCCTTTCTGCTATCCAAGTGCAAATTAACCAATCTCTCTAAGAGGAAAGGACAGCAAGAAGAACCACAGTCCATATTAGAAGCTCCTCCTACTCAATGGGTGGCTGACAGTGGTACTCCTACTCAACCTCAATATTCCTCCAGCATAAGATACCACCAGGACCATGGCCACATCCAGGTATACAACCCTATCCCTAAAGTGGATTTTCCAAAATTTGATGGTACCCAGGCCAGAACTTGGATTTTAAGGTGTACTCAGTATTTTCAACTGG
This sequence comes from Perilla frutescens, assembly GCA_026008535.1. Taxonomy (NCBI): domain Eukaryota; kingdom Viridiplantae; phylum Streptophyta; class Magnoliopsida; order Lamiales; family Lamiaceae; genus Perilla; species Perilla frutescens. Next base: position 37,030,136 of record BRKX01000015.1, read on the forward strand.
TACCTGATGTTCCAGACTCACAAAAAATGATTCTAGCCTCCTTACATTTTGAGGGGAAAGCTGCTCAATGGTTCCAAAATTATAGCTCTAAATACGGGGATTTATCTTGGGACCAATTTCTGGAGGTAGTTTCTGCTAGGTTTGAGGAGTTAAGAGAAACTAAGGTTATTATGGAGTTCAACAAGCTAAAACACCAAGGCTCTTATGATGACTATGTGGACAAATTTGAGGAGTTAAAGGCTTGTATGATTCTGTTAAACCCTAATGCCTATTCAGAAAGCTATTTCATGGCTAGTTTTCTCAGTGGCCTAAGTGATGACCTCCAATCTGCCATCAACATGTTCTGCCCTATTACATTACACCAAGTCATTGAACTTGGTAGAAGTCAGATACACACTATTGAAGTCATTGCTAAAAAGATAAAAGGGCCTATGAAGTCTTATACCAGTAGTACCACTGGGTTCAGGAAGACAAATTCTCTACCCAGCTTTCCTAACAAGCCCTCTCTACCTCTACTAAAACCACCAACCAAGCTGCTTACACCCACTGAAATGGCTGCCAGAAGGGAAAAGGGGTTATGTTACAATTGTGATGAACCATATGTGTTTGGTCACATGTGCAAAAACAAGATTAATTATATGATTATGACAGAACAAGAGGAGTTAGCCTATCTACACTCTACCCAAGATGCTACTGAAGAACTCCAAACCCCTGAGATGGAGGAAGACACAATGGAAGAAGTGCACATGTCACTTAATGCTGTCTCTAGAACAGAGGGGGTTACCACCCTCAAGGTGGTGGGAAAAAGTGGAGAACATGAATTGTTAATCATAATTGATACAGGGAGTACACTTAGTTTCATACAGGAGACAACAGCTAAGAGACTAGGGTGTCCTCTACAATCTGCAAACCCTATTCTTGTTAAGGTGGCTAATGGCCAAAAGATGGTTAGTGATTTTCAGGCTACTGGGTTTAATTGGTCTGTCCAGGGTCATAAGTTTGTTTATTCACCCAGGGTGCTGAAAACTGAAGGCTATGATCTGATCCTAGGGGGTGATTGGTTGAAGTCATGCACTCCTATTAAGCTAGATTACAACAACATGACCTTCACAGTAACTCAAGAAGGAAAGAGGGTTAGGTTACAAGCAAACAAGTCCCAGATTGAGTGCCATGCTATCACAGGGCACTCCCTCTACAAGCTTATCCATTTTCCTCAGAGGAATGAGATTGAAGAGATATTTATGGTAAGGCCTCAGTCTATGGAGTTAACTGATGGGTCTGATATGCAAGGGTTGCTGGAAGAGTTTTCTGATGTCTTTGAAGAACCTACAGAACTACCCCCAACAAGAGGAGTGGAGCACCAAATCACTCTCCAGCCCCACGGTGTCCCAAAACAACAACACCCATACAGAACTTCCTACAGCCACAAAGATGAAATTGAGAAGATTGTTAAAGAGTTGCTAGATTCAGGGCAAATCCAACACAGTAAAAGACCCTTTGCTTCACCAGTCATCCTGGTGAAGAAAAAAGATCAATCCTGGAGGATGTGTGTGGATTACAGGTATTTAAACTCACTTACTGTGAAACATAAGTATCCTATACCTGTGATAGATGAATTACTAGATGAATTGTATGGGGCCAAGTATTTTTCTAAGATTGATCTTAGATCAGGCTACTTTCAGATTTTGGTGAGGCCTCAAGACAGATATATGACTACTTTCAGTACTCACCATGGACATTTTGAGTTTGTGGTTATGCCATTTGGGCTGTGTAATGCTCCAGCCACATTTCAGGCTCTTATGAATCAGACATTTAGGGAGCACCTAAGGAAGTTTATCCTGGTTTCCTTTGATGATATCCTAGTCTACAGTAAAAGTTGGGAAGACCACTTGCAACACTTAAGAGTGGTCCTCATGCTACTCAGACAGAATAAACTCTATGCTAAAAGAAGCAAGTGTAGTTTTGGAAACACCAAGGTGGAATACTTGGGTCATATAATCACCCAGGAAGGAATTGCTACTGACCCACTTAAAATTGACTGCATGGTTAACTGGCCCACTCCTAGGACCCTTAAGCAACTAAGGGGATTCTTAGGGCTCACTGGGTACTATAGAAAGTTTATAAGGGGATATGGAGTGATCAATAGACCTCTTACTGACCTTCTAAAAAAGGATAACTTTCATTGGAATCCTGAGGCAGAGCAAGCTTTCCAAAATCTCAAGATAGCAATGCCCACTGCACCAGTGCTATCTCTCCCAGATTTCAGTCAACCTTTTACCCTTGAAACAGATACCAGTGGTTCAGGCATTGGAGTTGTACTCATGCAGAATGGAAGGCCTATAGCTTACCTAAGCAAGACCCTGTGCCCCAGAAACCAAGGTCTCTCTATCTATGAGAGGGAGTTCTTGGCTGTTTTAATGGCAGTGCAGAGGTGGAGAGTTTACCTCCAGGGACACAAATTCATTATTAAGACAGACCAGCAAGCATTGAAGTACTTGCTGGACCAAAAGGTGATGAACCCCTTACAACAGAAATGGATTACCAAACTATTGGGGTTCACCTATAAAATTCAATACAAGAAAGGCAGTGAAAACAAGGCTGCTGATGCCCTTTCAAGAAAGGAATCACCTGACATTGAAGCTACTGCAATAACTACTGTTGTTCCCAGCTGGGTACAGAAGGTGATACTAAGCTACAAGAAGGACTCTTACTTCTCTAAGATCATGACTGCCAAGCTGGTGGATAATGACTCCTACCCTGATTTCCAAGTTTCAGATGGTTTAGTAAGGTACAAAGGGAGGCTTGGAGTGGGAAATACTAGTGAACTAAGAACCCAAATCATGACTGCTATACACAATTCTGCCTATGGGGGACACTCTGGCACTTCAGGGACCTACATGAGACTCAAGGGGGTTTTCTACTGACCCAACATGAAGGCTGATGTCATTAAATGGGTCCAAGAGTGTGAGGTTTGCTAAAGGAACAAATCAGATCATGGTTTGTACCCAGGGCTCCTACAACCCCTCCCAATTCCTAAGCAGTCTTGGACACATATCACTATGGACTTTATTGAAGGGCTACCTAAATCAGGAGGGAAGAATGTCATACTGGTGGTGGTAGATAGGTTTTCAAAGTTTGGTCATTTCATCCCACTATCTCACCCCTACACTGCTGAAACCATAGCCAAACTTTTCCTGGACCACATCTACAAATTACATGGGCCCCATGTGAGCATTGTTACAGACAGGGACACCATCTTCACAAGTTTGTTTTGGAAGGAATTATTCAAACTGATAAGAGTAAAGCTTGAGATGACCTCAGCATACCACCCCCAATCAGATGGCCAGACTGAGAGGCTAAATCAGTGCTTAGAGAATTATCTCCGGTGTATGACTAGCTCAAATCCCAGGCAGTGGCTACAATGGCTACCCCTAGCTGAGTACTGGTACAACACTAACTACTATACCAGTCTCAAATGCACACCCTACTAAGCCCTCTATGGAATTCCTCCCCCTATGTTATCTATCTCTTCCTACTTGGATTCACACAACACAGACGCATCTGATCTCCTGCTACAGAGACAACAAATGCTACAGACCCTCAAAGACAACCTTCATCAAGCCCAAAGCAGGATGAAGTGGTTTGCTGACCGAAAAAGACAAGACAGTACATTTGAGGTAGGAGAACAGGTCTACCTCAAACTCCAACCCTTCCGGCAACACTCAGTTGCTCTGCGGAAGAATCTTGCTCTGCGGAAGAATCTCAAGCTCTCCTCAAAGTTTTATGGGCCATTTACTATCCTAGAGAAGGTGGGAAAAGTAGCATACATGTTAGATCTTCCTAATACCTCGAAGATCCACCCTGTATTTCATGTTTCATTGCTAAAGAAATGTATCGGAAAGAGAAGCATACCTTCAGCAGATCTGCCCAACACCCTTGAGGATGGTGCGTTCACTATTGCACCACTACTCGCCCTTTCTCACCGGAATTGCCTTCGAAAGGGGTCTCTGACTCCCCAAACTCTGGTGGTTTGGACAAATTCAGATGCAGCTCACGCCACATGGGAAGACAAGTCTCACCTCCGCCAGAAATTCTCCTCTTTCAATTCTCAGGGACAAGAATCCACTCAACCCGGGGAAATTGTCATGGATTCCTCTGAAAATATGGCTGGAATTGGAGGAGAAATCGATTTGGGAATTTTGGGAGTTAAAAATGGAGTCTTTGGCAAATTAGGGTTCGAGGTTGTGAAGAATAGATCGGGTTTGAAGAGTGATGTAGCGGAGCGGGTCGGGCAGAAGTATCCAAGTACGGGCCTTGGGTCAGGAGGAGGAATGTTGGGCGCAGGAGTATTGGGCCACAGCTGCTATTGGGCCGACAATAGTGGATAGTTGGAAATTTTACAATTTGGATCTTAGAAAATATGTTTATCTTATTTTATGTTATGTTTATTAAATCAGTACTATTAGGGTTTCAATATGTTGAAGTGGGGACCAAGAATATACGTTTATATACCCTTGGCTGCAGTTAATGAAAAGCTAAGAAAAAGTTATCTCAATCTCCTTCTCCCTTTCTTCTATATTTTCCCCCATTTCTCCCTATTCAACTATTATAGTACAATTTGATATCACAATCCAAATTAATACATAGATATATATATACAATACAACATGCGAGACTGTTCTATTGGTTTAATAAAAATATAAAAATGAGAAATAAGGGAAGAATGTGTAATTCAAACTTAAAAGTTCTCTACTGCGATGTTTGCCATTACAATCTTCACATAATCAAGAATGAGTAGGGATTCAATTATCCTATCATACCTATGTATAATATACATTCAATCTCCTTCTGTGTGTGTGTGGGTGCGCATGCGCGTGTGTGTTCTGATGTTACTTGGATGCAGACATGAGAAGCTTTCTCCATTCTCACATGGCCTTTTATGTGATTTATGACTTCGCTCACTACCTTATTTCACTTCTTTTTTCATTGATGCGTGGCTTTTCCGACTGAGTTGATTTCTATAGTTAGGTAAATGTGTAATATTTATTTTTTCATTCATGGTCATTTATATATTTATTGGTTTTTTTACTTCTAAATTACGCTATGGATGTATGTTATGACATATATATGTTTATCATCGATATCCCAAAAGCCAAATATGACTAAAGAAGAAGTTTAAAATGGTGATTCTTTTTAGTAGATTTTTATCTGTTTGTTTTTGTCAATAATTAATTATTATTTCAGAACAATAAATTAATTAGTCAGACAGTCACCACGTGGTAGTTGTACCTCTTACGTTATTTCATATAAACACATACATGGATAAACATTCATGAACTTTATTTATTTATTTAATGGATCAAAATACATTTTCATTTCTTGCGTCTGCAGAGAAATAAATGATTTGTGTATAGGGGTAGTGTCGTCAACAAAAAATATTTTTATACTGAATAATTAAATTAAATAATTTACATAGCAAAGCAATAATGCAAAAATACTCAAAGTGTGCCAGCAAATTAAGGGAGAAAATTGATTATAAATTGTACATGTCGTCAATTTTACTTTAATGTTGTTCTTTCCACTATGCTAATTGCTAGGTAGTTGAATAAATTTTGGATTTTATTTTTCCGAATAGTGAAGTGGAATCTCTGTTTAGCAAGTGATTATATAAATGATATATTTATTCAATTCTAAATATGTATTGCAAATTCAAATTCATTATTCATGTATTATCAGCGTTCATTTATAATAATTAATTAAGAGATGATAGGAACAAGCGCAAGCATGGCGGCATGACCAATATTCAAATTCTTACGCCATTTTTTATCGCAAAATGATGTTCTTATCTCTAATCAAATCAATTCAATGTTACACTGCATTTTTTAGTCTTCTAAGATTTTATTTTCTATTTTGAAGTTGATTTCATTTTCTATGTTTTCACCCCTCTATGATTTTAATTTCTATTTCGGAGTGAAGTAAATGAAATAATAATCATTAAATATTTTGTGATGAATTTCGCAAATATAATGCTTTAGATTGAATGCGATTTGTTTGTTCCTTTTATTAATGAGGATGTGATTGGATCAATAAAGTAGAATGTAGAAGAGGGTCTAAATTAAAATGTTGAGATAGGTCTAAAGGGAAATAAACATGAATTAATTTATGTTTTCATTTTCTTGAATTATATATATAATATATATATATATATATATTAAACATTTGTATATAATATTTATGCATAATAGTCTTTTTAAAATTTAGTTATAACATAAAATTACCGTGCATCGCACGGATAGTGGACTAGTATACAGTAAAATCTCTATATATTAATATTGTTGGGATTGGAGAAAAATATTACTATAGAGAGGTTATTCTTATATAGAGTTTACATATAAAAAATTATTTTTTTTTCAAAAAATAATATATATTGTAGCACTTGGAAATGTCCCTTCATATTTTAAAAACATGAATTTAAAAGGTATATAAGATTCATTCATGTACTAATGCATATACGTATCTAGGAAATGAAAAAAAAAACTGATGGTGCCAATGACTTAGAAGTTACAAAAAAATTAGATGAAGATGATCAAAGAATAGTTGCAAATTTGAGAAATCGGTTAAAAGAACTTCATTACAATAATCAAATAGAGATGGATGTTTTCTCGATCATCCAAATGAGCAGCAAGTAATGTATGCTTTAACCGAAGAAGATATTATTACATGAATCAAGCAAGAAACACAAGGTGATAATCCAGATGATGATAGTGTAGAAATAGAAAAAGTCTCGTCTCAAGAAGCTTCAAGCATATATGTCGGACAAGTTAGAAATATTTTGGATTCAATAAGAAGGTGTTGTGTTGATAAGTTACTTTGAACACGCAAGTTAAAGTATGTGGTATTAGCTTAAAAAATTAAAGCATTGTCAGGCAACTTTAGTTAAGTATTTCATACAATTTTAACTTTAATGTAACATATGTAGTTTAATAGTTCTAGATATTTTATATAGATATTTAAATATATTTGAAATTTAATGTTATTTTATTACTATATGGAGACAAATTTCTTAAGGATGATCCTAAAAAAATATTAGAATATTACAATGTAAAGGTCATTCGTATTTATAGCTGGTCTGAATTGGAACCGTAACTTTTTATTATTATAATAAAGTTATTCTTATACAGAGTATTCTTATATAGAGGTTTTACTGTATATATAAAAAAAAGTTAGGAGTCCAAATGAATCTCCATGCTTGTAGTTCACGTTGTGTAGTGTGTATGTAGTAGTGCATCATATCAACAGTCATGTTAACTCTTATGAGTTCATTTTCAATCAATTAAATTGTGAAGTAAAACAATAAAGTCACAACTACTGCCAATAGCTAGTTGGCTTGTCATCTTTATTAGATCGATGATATGGTAAGCAAAAGACTTGAAAATTAAGTTAATTAAGATGAAGACTGCACGTTTGGGTGGATTATTTTATGAGGAGGTAAGCATTTGTTTTAAAGAATGTGTGTTTTATTGATTATCTATGTATTTCTAATCAATCTTTATCATTTGTAGCAATTATGTTTCATATATTTAGAGCCAAGTAAGCATGAGGTGGCCACATCATATTATAGAAATGTCTTGCTCGGTGATTGTATATGCGTGACATGTGAGATGCAATATAGTAAGAGGATAAAACCCACTTATCAAGAGCTGGCTAGAGCCCATCAGTTGAGAGCTTCCTCTCAGTCCAGGAGATCTGACAGTTGCATTCCTCGTACTTGTACAGATATGGGTGCAGTTGATTCAGATGGGAGACGACAGATTCGCCCTAGAGACAAGCGTCCTAGACTGTCCACCCCTACGTCTAGTACTATTGAGGATCACCAGTGTTGCAAACACGTTGGGCAGATGCGAGATGTGGCGCATCAAATTATGCAGGAGCGTGATGAGGAGCATGAGAGGGCACACAGACAGTACTAGGAGGAGCGTGAGAGGGCATGCAGGCAGGAAAATGAGGACATGCTGTATAGACTCAAGGATTTCGTTAAGGACATGTTTAAAAAGTCTGTCCCAAGGTCCCAGTCCCGCAGTAGAAGTTGCAGTCAGAGTAGACGTAAAGAACATTCACAGGAAGAAAGTCCTCAGCGATCGGCACCTCATATAGTACATGATCACGAAGTGAGTAGTGTTTGGTATGATTTTGTCTTAAATATACTTTTAAGTATGCTAACTAATTTCTATACAGGTTGAGGGACTATATCTTGAAGAAGTACATGTCGATGGAGTAGGGACTAACTGGGACGACTGGCTCCAGAATGACAGTTGGGATGTTCCATCATTTTCCATTTCGGCTAGACTGAGCCCGGCTAGACCAAGCTTATTTGCGGCCCTGAACTTAGTCCTGGGTCCTAGTTCTGCGGCCCTGGCTAGACCGAGCTCATTAGGTTCTGTGTAGAGGTCGCAGAGGGGATTTGCAGAACATATGGGCAATCTTTTGTGAGTATGTGATCTCTCGACACTGTTTTTTCACGTCTCTCATCAAACCACTTCTCTATCACATCCCTCACAACCTCAATGAGAGAACATATGGGCAATCTTCTAGCCCACAACAAACAGGAACATTCTGCTACATTTACTGTTATGAAGCTGTAACGATGTGTAGGGCATTGTGACCATGCCTAATGATGTACCCATATACTCAGCAATGTATTGTAAACTTCTTTCCGACTTGAGGAGATCATCAATAAATATTTCAGAAACTTTTCTTCTCTATATGCAAATGCAGTACTTCGAAATATAGAAATCACATGACGACCTGCTCGAGTTAGATTCTTCACTATGTGGTAATAGCACAATCCATGATCGCTGTAGAATACACTGCCTTAACAGCATTCTTAATGATCACATGTTGGTCTGAAACTATCACCAAATCATTATGATCTCCAAAAGATCTCTTAAACCGCTCTAGGAACCATGTCCAGGCCACATCATTCTCAATACGACACACACCAACAACAAGAGAGAAACACTGCTCATTACCATCTTTCGTCATAGTGACAAAAAGAATACCATTAGTCTTTCCCTTCAAATGAGTGCCGTCAATGGTTATAACTGGACGCATACATAGTCTGAATGCTGCTCTACAAACTCCTAGAGCAACAAACATGAACATGAAATGATCATCACCATCAGTCTCTAAATAATAAATCGTATCGGGATTACACTTCTTCAACATCTCCAAATATGCAGGCAATACCGCGAAAGACTGATCATGAGAACCGTAAACCATCTCTATTGCGAGATTTCTAGCTCGTAATGCAACACCGTTCTTAACCTTAATACCATACTCCCTCAATAGCTTAACGATCATTGCTCTCGGCTTTAAGATAGAACATTCATCTAGGATTCTCTTCTTAAAGAAATCAGCAATAATCTTGGAGGATAACTTCTGTGGCACATTACGTGTCATGTCCAACAGACATGTATGATTATTCTCTAATTTTGTCACCATCCACAAGCCACCTTTAGCAGCTACCACTAATTTAAAAGAGCGGGTCTTATTCTATTTGCAAATAACTGCTAGTCGAATTTTGCTGGAACATGACACTGAATATTCCACTTGACACTGCATATGCCACTTTCCCACAACAATTATCAAATATTTCTTCTCCAAGAAAGTCTTTCTCACTACTAGTGCATCAATATCTGTCGGGAATGGGTCATCTTGTACTACTGCTAGTGCATCGTCAACATGGGCCATATAAATCGACCAATGTCTGAGGGGAGGAAACTCTACATTCGGAGCTTCAACATCATGAGCAACATCTTCGGATGAGAACTTATGAGTCCCACCATACTGGAGAATATTCACAAACTCATCGAGATGCCCTGGCTCGTGAATCCATTCACAAAATTCAGCAGTTTGATTACGCCAAACTTCACTCTCATAGTTCTCATCATCATCATCGTAAGATAGATCATCAAGACTATCATCTCCAATTAGGTCTTCATTATTATCATCTGATGGAATTACTATTAGAGTTTGCTGAATTGATTTCTCGGTGACGTATACAACGGGCTCATCTTACTCCTGAACTAAACGAGCTAAATCAACATCCGTTTTCAAGAGTCCTTTCAGTGTTCTCCATGTTAATGACCTCATCAAATAACTCAATGTATAACTTACACTTGTTGGAGATGTTTCCATAAAATTGTCAATCTCGTGTATCAATTTATCACGAGATAAATTGTCAAATGAAAGATGCATGAGTTGATTTTCACCATCCACATACTCAGATCTCTCCCATCTACCACTATGTTGGACAACAATACGTAATTTAAAAAATAAATAATATCATGAGAATATTGTCACAGAAACACAAAATTTGTAATAATATTTGTTGGGGTTTTTTCGAATTGAACCACCGCAGGATCTAATTGGATGTTCATTAATCCTAATGTCATGTAGATCATAAATTCATGCATCTCATATGTTTTAATTAACCGAGTTTAATTAACATGCAAATCCGGTTTAAACGATTCTACTAAAGCGGAAACATAGAATCGAAAAACGACTTACAAATTAAACGACGGGTGGAGGACAAGATTAAAGATCTAATCTTGTTGTTGTGTATGATGATGATTGGCGCCCCACAGTGATATTCCACTCCTTGATCTTCTGTTGTATTCCCGGACTGAATCTAGTTTCAGGGTGGGCTGAAATCTACTAGATCGGTATGGAATCTGTGGAGATAAAGAGAACACAAGAGGAGCTGATTATTTCTTCTCAAAATTTCGTCCCCCACCTCCCTATTTATAGGGGAGGTGGTCGAAATTTCAGTGTCCCAACCCTACTGGGTTTGGGCCTCTATCTCTTTTTCTATCTCCAGTCTATTAAAGTCATATTGGGCTACAACAGGGATCTAGAAGAATATTAAATTGGCCTGCTAATTTATTTAATTTCCAATATCCAATAAACTTAGGATATTATTAAATAAATTAAGTATTATTTTTATTCCACTAAAGAAATAAAACTGACCTACCAATTTAATACATATTTCTGAATATGCTTTCTCCTTTAGTCCAGCCATTCCCCGCGTTTAAGATATAATGCCCATTAATTAATTATGTAAGCTTCTGACAGCTATAATTAATTAATATCTTATCCTTGAGTAGTACCACACAAGCTTTACTCATGCACGGAATAAATTCCACCTGCAGGGTTTCAGCATGAACTTGCATTTCCTCAAGAGGACACCATCAAACTGGCGCACCAGGACACGGTGCCCCTACATATTGCACAACCCATTATAAGTGTAAATGTCACAACCCAAGATATCGAGATTATTGATCCTTATGAAAGAATCTCACCCTTTGATAAATCAAAGCTGCAAACACTACACGTATATGTCTGCCAACACATAGGGGTTAAGAACCCGAACTCTGTGGATTCTTATTCTCTCATTTAAGGTCAGAATAGAGAATAGAATCCTAAGTAGATCCTCCTCAATACACTTGACCATGTATTAGAATAATCAGTTAGTCAAGACAAACTAACTATCAGATTATTCTACGGCGTACCGATAGCAGGTTCAGTGCTATCTAAACCGTGAGCCTTTTAATACATTACAAGGAACCGATGATATGATCTAACCGTGTGTTTACCCACACCATATCATCTATAATGTAAGTATAGTGAACATGCATGTAAATATAACAATTTAAATGCAAACAGTGACTGCAATTGTATTCATTCTATATCATCATAAAACCATTATTAATAATGTATACAAAAGACAGGTCTTCTAGTATACAAAACCAACAATCTCCCACTTATACTTGAAGCATGTCTTTCAAATATAAAACAAACTGGCTAACTCTCCAACTCTAACTAAAATCTCAAACGGCAACCCCGGGTCTGCATCTCACTCCCATTTTCTCCACGTGACCGTAGAAGGTCTTAGCGGGAAGGCTCTTCGTGAATGGATCAGCTAAATTGTCCACCGATGCAATCTTGACCACTGCCACATCTCCTCTCTTAACGATTTCTCGTATAAGATGGTACTTTCTCTCTATGTGTTTACTTGCCTTATGGGCTCTGGGTTCCTTCGAATTTGCCACTGCACCCGAGTTATCACAATATACCGTGATACTCCTAGGCAAATCAGGAACCACGCTCAAGTCCAACAAGAAGCTCTTGAGCCAGACGACCTCTTTTGCAGCCTCAGAGGCAGCTACATATTCGGCCTCCATGGTGGAATCCGCAATGCATTTCTGCTTTATGCTCCTCCATGCAATGGCTCCGCCTCCCAAGGTAAACACATAGCCTGAGGTAGATTTACTCTGATCTTTATCGGATTGAAAATCTGAGTCCGTGTAACCCAAAGGCACTAGACTATCAGAGCGGTACACCAGCATATAATCTCGAGTCCTTTTTAGGTACTTGAGTATATTCTTAACCGCAGTCCAGTGACCTTGTCCAGGGTTAGACTGATATCTGCTTACCATGCCGACTGCATAGCATATATCAGGTCTAGTGCATAGCATAGCATACATAAGGCTTCCCACAGCCGAAGCATATGGAACGCCCTTCATCTCATCTATCTCAGCCTGTGTGTGGGGACACATATCCTTAGATAGATGAATTCCATGCCTGAAAGGTATAAAACCTTTCTTGGAATCCTGCATGTTAAACCTAGCTAGCACTGTGTCGATATATGTCGCCTGAGATAAGCACAACATCCTTTTCTGGCGATCTCGAATTATCTTGATGCCAAGGACGTGTCCGGCTTCTCCCAGATCTTTCATATCGAACTGCTTGGACAACCACACCCTTATGTTAGATAATACTTTCTTACTGTTTCCAATAAGTAAGATATCATCAACATATAGCACGAGGAAAGCCACCACATTTCCGTCACTCTTCTTGTACACACAGCTCTCATCCGGACATTGCACGAATCCATATGATTGGATAACCTCGTCAAACCGGATGTTCCAAGACCTTGACGCCTGCTTAAGTCCATAAATGGATCTCTTAAGCTTGCACACTAAGTGCTCTTGACCTTTAGCAATGAAACCCTCTGGTTGCTTCATGTGGATGTTTTCCTCAAGACTTCCATTCAGGAAAGCTGTCTTGACATCCATCTGCCAAATCTCATAATCCAAATGAGCGGCAATAGATAAGAGAATCCGGATTGACTTAAGCATGGCTACCGGCGAAAAGGTTTCCTCATAATCGATCCCTTCTTTCTGAGTATACCCTTTCACCACCAATCTTGCCTTGAAGGTTTCAACCTTCCCGTCAGCTCCTCTCTTACGTTTGTAAACCCACTTACACCCAATGGGTTTTACCCCATTCTGTGGTTCTACAAGCTCCCAGACTTGATTGTGATCCATAGATCCAATCTCAGACTCCATTGCAATTTTCCAAGAGTCTGCATCTTTGTCTTGGATTGCTTCGTCGTAGGTCCTGGGATCCAATTCATTTAGTCCTTCAGGGAAATCCGAAGATTCACCCAAACCAATGAATCTGTCAGGTTGGCGTACAACCCTCCCACTGCGACGAGGCAGTTCCTGTACTTTTGTGACACGTTGTGCAGTAAATTGTGGTTCCTCTTCTTGTACTGTTGGTGTCAGATTCGAATTTTCCCCTCAAAGTTCCTCGAGTACTATCTCACTTCTTGGCTTGTGATTTATTACATAGTCTTCTTCTAAGAATCGAGCATTGGTACTCACAATGATCTTCTGATCCTTAGGACTATAAAATAAACCACCTTTCGTTCCTTTGGGATATCCAACAAACAGTCTAACATCCGTACGTGGTGCCAGCTTATCAGCTTCCTTATCCAGCACATGTGCTGGACTACCCCAAATCCGAAAATGTCCAAGACTTCCAGTCCAAAGTTCTGTGGGCGTAGATGGGACTGATTTTGATGGAACCACATTTAAAATATAGGCTGCCGTTTCCAGGGCATATCCCCAGAACGAAATAGGCAGATCTGAATAGCTCATCATCGATCTAACCATCTCTAACAATGTTCTGTTCCTTCTCTCCGCCACGCCGTTCTGCTGTGGCGTTCCTGGCGCAGTCAACTGGGATGTAATCCCATTCTCTGCTAAGTAGTCCCTAAATTCATTCGAGAGGTACTCACCACCATGATTAGACCGTAGTGATTTGATACTTTTACCTGTACATTTTTCTACTTCCGCTCTGAATTCTTTGAAAGTCTCAAAGGATTCTGACTTGCGGCGTAACAGGTATATGTATCCATACCTTGAGTAATCATCAATGAATGTGATGAAATACTCGTACCCTCCTCGAGCCTGAACTGACATAGGGCCACATAAGTCAGAGTGAATCAAATCTAGTACCTCTTCAGATCTATTCCCTTTATCCTTAAAGGGTCGCTTGGTCATTTTACCTTCCAAACAGGATTCACACAAAGGGAACGATTCTAGGACCAATGAAGACAAGGGCCCATCATTTACTAGTCTTTGTATCCGTTTAAGGTTAATATGGCCGAGCCTAAGATGCCAAATATAGGTTTGATTCATTTCCGAAGGTTCTTTTCGTTTGTTAGGGTTTATGACCAATGTATTCAGTAAATGCATTTGCGTAGTGTTTTGCATAGGATTAAGTAAATAAAGATGTCCATCCAATGTGCCAGAACAGATAAAACGTTTATCACTAAAGATAACAACCTTGTTATCAAAAGAAACAGAATATCCATCCATAAAAAGTTTAGAAACTGAAATCAAGTTTCGCCTAAAACCAGGCACATAAAGACAATCCTTTAAAACTAATATCCTATCACTACTAAAAGATAAGGTTACGTCTCCCACTGCAACTTCCGCCACTTTCGTAGCATTGCCCATGTAGACTGAAATCTCTCCATCACTCAGCTGTCTTTTTGCCAGGAACCCCTGTAAAGACATGCAAACATGATCAGTAGCTCCAGTATCTACTACCCATGACTGAGTAGAACAAGTAGCTAAACATGTTTCAATGACGAGAGATTGAGACGTACCCTTTTTCTTCTTCTTGTTAGGACAATCCGCCTTCCAGTGACCTGGCTGGCCGCACTTGAAACACTTTGTCTTTGACTTAAATTTCTCGGGAGGAATCTTAGTCTTAGACTTCTTCACCTTAGGCGCCCCCTCTGCAGCTTTCTTGGGTGCGTTCTTCTTCTTCCTTTTAGTACCGGAAGAAGACGCCCTATTTTCAGCTAGGTGTGCCTCCGGATTTCCTTTTTGAAGTAACTCAGTCGCCTGAAGATCCATGAGCAGTTCAGTCAGGCTGACATCCCTTTTAATCATGTTAAAGTTCAGCCTAAACTGCTCAAACCTCGAGGACAGGCTATGAAGAACAATGTCGATTTGAGAATCGCCATCCAGCTCTCCACCCAAGGTCTCGATCTCAGCCAGATACCCCATCATCGTGAGAACGTGATCCCTAATAGGTGTGGAGTCAGACATTCTCACATCCATTAGTTTCTTCATCGCCAAATGGCGTGCCGAGCGGTTCTGATGACCGAAGAGCTGCCTAAGGTTGTACATGATATCATAAGCGGTTTTCATAGGTTCATGTTGATGTTGCAACACATTCGACATAGATGCCAGAATGTAACAGCGCGCCACCTCATTGGACCTAACCCACTTATCATATGCAACCTTTTGGGCTTCGTCAGAACCCTCATCTGGCTTCTGAGGACATACTTCTTCAAGTACGAATTTGTGTCCTTCGGCAGTGAGAACAAGATTAAGGTTTCGAATCCAGTCATTGTAATTTTCACCGATTAACTTGTTTTCTTTGAGAATAGTGGACAGGTTGGAGAGTGTCATGATGATATAGAATAACTGAAAAGTAAACATGCAGTACAGTCACAAACTTTAGGATACTCACATATAATTATATACCTTAAAAAATTATATGTAATCCACCGACATTTTAAAAATGTTTCTTATAAGCCACGTTAGTGTGGACGTTTATAAAATTCATCTTTAAACAGGTAAAAGCACCTTTAATTTACCTCCAGTCAAATTTCCTTATGACAAGTAAATTAATAGTCGGAAATAATCACGGTCGTGTAACCTTCTAATTAATAAGCCACGTTAGTGTGGACGTTTATTAATAAATTACACCTAAGTGTGAACACCATCATCTTAGCACCAAGTCCACTATTTCGAACTCCCTGCTCCAGTTGGAGGAGTCAGTTTGTTCTAGTAGTGTTCTACAGCTATCTTGATAAAGAAGTTTAATTTCTAGAGATAACAGTGATATAACACATCCGTTATGGAGGAAGACCTATTGTCAACTCGCATGTCAATCACATCTCAATTAAACCAGATTAATGGAGACCGTTTGAGATTTCTACATACTTTGGTATGAATCTCTCCCACTTAGTTATTTAAGATTGAGGTTTCATTTTATCCCATTGTAAAACATGCAAACATCACATAAAAAGATAAAACACCATTGCATGCTTCAAACAACATAATAAGCAATAATAATAAAAACCAACTATCATGGCTTATATCTCATGTTGCTGAATGAGATAAAACTGGAAAGTCAGCTCCGGAAACTCGGGCATGGCCGCCGCCCTTATCACTGCGCCTCGCCGAAAGCCTAGCTCCAATTAGGATTTCGGGACGTGAATCAGTGATACTTCCTTTCTTGAGCTATGCCACTCTCCTTCTTTGAGTTGATCTTCAAACTTTATTCAATATAGAATATCTATTCCTTAGAGGAAAAAACTAATATATCTAGAATAAAATTACAACTCAAAACTTGGTCTAACAGTTTTATTTCTATTACATTAAAATAACATAAAATAAAACCTAGACCTAATCCATGGATTTTCTCATGGATTAAAATCACGTAGCCAAACCGGCATACGGCCCATCATACATCCAACATAAATTAAAACATACATCACATAATTAAGGAGTCATGATAGTCGGTAACCCTGCAAACAAGTCAGTCTACAAATCCAACAATCACAATTACATGATTAGCATAAAATAACATATGATATCCAAACATGACATATTAAATAATATTCGAATTTTACAATTAATTAAATTAATTAATTCGATATTATCCACAAGATAAAATTGGAAATTAAAATAATTATCCACCAATTTAAATCTTGTTAAATTTCGAAAATATCTCTTAAATAAATCTGGAAATTATTTATAATTATCCACCAAATTTATTTAATATTTTCTAACCACCCTAATTAAATAATAATTGGATATATTGATATAAATCAAAAATCTAATCCAAATATTATCCATAAGAATCTAAATCTTCAAGGATAAGGTTTGGAGATTTGATTCCAATCCAAAATCTTCCAAAACTTATCCAAATTTAAAAACTTATCACAATTGGATTTTGATAATTATTTGTATATATCCAAAATTCACCTCATCCAATTTTAACACAAGATTTTCGAAAATAACCAAATTAATAAATCTGGAAATTTGATCCACTTCAAATTCTTCCAAATTTAAAATTCTATTTTCAAATCTATCTAGATTAAAATTAGGTAAATTAAGATATACATCAAATAACACCAAATCTTTAATCCAACCCCATAATTTTCGAACAACCTTAATAAATAAATCTGAAAATTTGATTTTCATCAAATCTTATCCAAATTAATTTATTAAAATTCGAAAATTACACTATATTTCACATTTGGAAATTTTGACATTAATCAAAAAACTATTCCAAATTATATACCTAGGTTTCGAAATTTTCAAGGATTAAAAATCTGGAAATTTTGATCCACTTCAAAAATTACCAAATTTAAAATTCTAATTTCAAACCTATCTAGATTAGAATTAGGCAATCTTTGATATACATCAAAAATTACCAAATCCAATTCTAATCACCATGATTTTCGAACCACACTAGAATTAAAACTGGAAATTTTAATGTTGATTAAAAATCCATCCAAATTTAATACATAGTGTCGAAAATTTTAATTAACAAATTAGGGAAATTAATACATCAAAATTCAAAAATTTTGAACTCCAAATTTTCGACAACCACCATAAAATAAATCTGGAAATTTGAAGAACATCAAATATCATCCCAAATTTAATTTATGATTTTCGAAAATTACATAAAACCTCAAAACTAGAATTTTTGAATTACATCAAAAATTCATCCAAGTTTTGAACATACCATTCGAAATTTACCAACATATAAATCTGAAAATTTAAGCAACATAAATATTTCATCAAATTTATACATATATTTCGAATTAATCCTAGGATTAAATCTAGAACAGTGCCAAAACCCGCTCTGATACCAGTTGTTGGGGTTTTTTCGAATTGAACCACCGCAGGATCTAATTGGATGTTCATTAATCCTAATGTCATGTAGATCATAAATTCATGCATCTCATATGTTTTAATTAACCGAGTTTAATTAACATGCAAATCCGGTTTAAACGATTCTACTAAAGCGGAAACATAGAATCAAAAAACGACTTACAAATTAAACAACGGGTGGAGGACAAGATTAAAGATCTAATCTTGTTGTTGTGTATGATGATGATTGGCGCCCCACAGTGATATTCCACTCCTTGATCTTCTGTTGTATTCCCGGACTGAATCTAGTTTCAGGTTGGGCTGAAATCTACTAGATCGGTATGGAATCTGTGGACATAAAGAGAACACAAGAGGAGCTGATTATTTCTTCTCAAAATTTCGTCCCCCACCTCCCTATTTATAGGGGAGGTGGTCGAAATTTCAATGTCCCAACCCTACTGGGTTTGGGCCTCTATCTCTTTTTCTATCTCCAGTCCATTAAAGTCATATTGGGCTACAACAGGGATCTAGAAGAATATTAAATTGGCCTGCTAATTTATTTAATTTCCAATATCCAATAAACTTAGGATATTATTAAATAAATTAAGTATTATTTTTATTCCACTAAAGAAATAAAACTGACCTACCAATTTAATACATATTTCTGAATATGCTTTCTCCTTTAGTCCAGCCATTCCCCGCGTTTAAGATATAATGCCCATTAATTAATTATGTAAGCTTCTGACAGCTATAATTAATTAATATCTTATCCTTGAGTAGTACCACACAAGCTTTACTCATGCACGGAATAAATTCCACCTGCAGGGTTTCAGCATGAACTTGCATTTCCTCAAGAGGACACCATCAAATTGGCGCACCAGGACACGGTGCCCCTACATATTGCACAACCCATCATAAGTGTAAATGTCACAACCCAAGATATCGAGATTATTGATCCTTATGAAAGAATCTCACCCTTTGATAAATCAAAGCTGCAAACACTACACGTATATGTCTGCCAACACATAGGGGTTAAGAACCCGAACTCTGTGGATTCTTATTCTCTCATTTAAGGTCAGAATAGAGAATAGAATCCTAAGTAGATCCTCCTCAATACACTTGACCATGTATTAGAATAATTAGTTAGTCAAGACAAACTAACTATCAGATTATTCTACGGCGTACCGATAGCAGGTTCAGTGCTATCTAAACCGTGAGCCTTTTAATACATTACAAGGAACCGATGATATGATCTAACCGTGTGTTTACCCACACCATATCATCTACAATGTAAGTATAGTGAACATGCATGTAAATATAACAATTTAAATGCAAATAGTGACTGCAATTGTATTCATTCTATATCATCATAAAACCATTATTAATAATGTATACAAAAGACAGGTCTTCTAGTATACAAAACCAACAATATTGTCACGGTTCAAGTGATTTCGTGATAATATTATGACGAATTTGTTGCTTTCGTGACAACATTGTCATGAAATCTAGTCTTTTCATGATAATATTTGAGATTTTTTTAATATTGTCACAACCGCACAATTCGTGCCAATATATTGCCACTAATGAATTTAATTCATGATAATATTTTTGAGACAATATTATAGTCACGACACAACAAATTCGTGACAATATTATGACGAATTCATGTGATTTCGTGATAATATTTTCACGAAATTACCTAAACTATGACAATATTGTCACAAAAATGTTGAATATCCAAAAAATTATGCGACGATGTTAATCTTCACAAAATATCTAAATCTACAAATTCACGTTAATCTACCACACAATATCCAAATCTACAACAATATATGCATTATGATCTTTAAAAATTACAAAAATAAAGATCTTATAACTTCAATAACTATTAAACACAAATATTATAAAATGAACATAAATTATGGATAAATTGCTTAAAATTTTAAAAGGACCTCAAACCTGACTATTTTAAATAGCTTGACGGTTAGAAAAATAAAAAGACTCGCCTTAAATTTCTTGGATATGTGTTGTTGTTTCTGCAATAAAATTGTGTAAGTTCTCGTCCACCTTCAAAAATGATGTGACTTTTTTTTAACATGGGTTGTAAATTTTAATGCATGCAACTACAACTCAACTACCAAAATTTAATCTCCCAAATTTTCCTTTTAAAAAAAACTGCCACATATGCACTTGTGGTAATAAATGAGAGAAAAAATGGGGAAGGACTTTCAAATGAGACAAAAAGGGCATATAAGACTTTTACACCACTTTTTGACTAAAAAAGAATGGGTTATGAACCTTGGTTAGAAAAGAATTTGTTATCCTAACTCTGACTACTTTAAAATTTCTCCCTAATAACAATATGTGCTCATGAAAATGCCCACACAATCACATTAACTAGCGTGTAAGATAACATCACCTATGCACATGCAACCCAGGACCAGCTAATGGGTTGTGCTAACTATGATATGAAACAGGCTAAAAAATTTAGAGGGCTCCAAAAAAACAAAAACAAAAAACAAACTCATGTATCTTTTTTTAATAATAAATAATATCAAATATTTCATTCATATCTCTCTCTTCCATATTAATTCGAGGTTGTATTGGAATGTCAACAATATAAATAAAGAGTTTGAATTTTGTATTTTCTTTTTTGTCAAACACAAACACTTTCATACACTGTGTATATAATCTTATTTCAAACAAAAGAGTCAAAATTTGCGGGTCAACCTGCAAAAAAATCGTCAAAATCAGTATCAACCGTAACATTAAAAATATCACCTAAAATTTCAAAAGTATCATCTGTATCCTTAAAAAGTAATGGATCTGTTAGTTGTCTTATATGAGTTTATTTAGTTCAAATTGTGATTTTCCATTTCAATTAATGTTTAGAGTTTAGAAGTTTAGGATTTTTTAAGGTTCATGGTTTTTTTAGGGTTCTTTTTAATATTTCTAGAATATTTAGGGGTTTATTTTGGGGTTTTTAGTGTTTAAGTTTTTTTTAAGATTAAATCGAAATTAGAGTTTATATTTAATTTGAATAACTTTTTTATCAAGCGCAAAACATGAGTCAACGTGTTAGCATCGAGCGAGAGCACCACACGAGTCACCAGATCAAAAAATAAATTAATTCAATTTATTTTTAGGGTTCAATAATTCTATTTTAAGGTATATATTTTTTTCAATAAATTTAATTATCGAGCGCAGTACACGAGTCAACGCATTAGCATCGGGCGAGTGCACTGCACAAGATGCATGATGTAGAGGCAAATTTTCATAAGGCCCAAAGTAACACGGCCCAATAGATATAAAGTTGAACAATACGATCTTGAGCACGAGGTCGAAGGTGAATAAGAAAGGTAAGATTGAGGATGTCTAAGTTAAGCATCCGCAAGAAGAGAAGACTAGGTCAAAATTCTAGTAGCCATTAGGAAAGAGACTGAGTCAAAACCTTTCCACGGATAAGAATGGACCCGATCTCCAGAAAACTAACCACGAAGATAGGGGAAATCTATTGAAAGCCTCTTATAAAAGACTTGATCGATCACAACCAATAAGGGATTCTTACATGCACATCCAACCTCATCTTACTTTTGTCCTCTAGTTCTCTAAAAAATCTATCATTATTCTTCTTATTTTATTATTTTTTTAGTTCGAGTTCCATATTTTAAGATCGATTATGACTTGAGGCATTGGCATCTGTTCGATCGTCGATCCTCTGACGGTTCTTCGGCTTCACATTTTGTATCTTTATTTTGTAGATCGCCGGAGCCCGGATCCAAATACTTTTAATTATAGAATTCTGGTTCTACACAAGATCAAAAAAATTAAATTAATTTAATTTAATTTTAGAGTTCAATAATTCTATTTTAGGGTATGCATTTATTTCAATAAATTTAATTATTGAGCGCAGTACGTGAGCCTATACGTTAGCATCGGGTGAGTAGACTGCACGAGTCATCGAATAAAAAAAAATTAAGATGATCCATTTTCATTTAAGGGATATAAATTTTTGGGCTAAAAAATAAAAAAAAATCAGAAAAATAAGAAAAATCAGTCCACAAAAAAAAAAAGCACGGGCCACGCACCGTCTGAAATAAGGTTTATGTGCACAAGGTGCACACAAGTCTTGCTCTTTGTCAAAAGGATAAATTACACTTTGATACTTACATTTTGTGTTTTTTTTCAAAATTAACAAACAATATTCACCTTTTCAAAAAAATTACAAATCTAATTTCTGATCAATTTTACAGCCGAAAAATTGTACGTAATTTATTGTATTTTAATATTTTTGGTTGGGTGATTTTTTATCTTAGGCAGTTGGGGAAATATAAATGTTAAAATACAATCAATTACATAGGATTTTTAGGCTGAAAAAATGATCAAATGTTAGATTTATAATTTATTTTTAAAAATAGGTACTATTTTGTTATTTTTGAAAATGTTAGCTATTTTTTAACAAGATCCTAAAATATAGGTATCAAAATGTAATTTGAGCTTGTCGAAATATAATTACAATATTTTAATATTTGAAAATTTATTATTAAAATTAAAATTAAGTGTTTTTTTAATTAATATTAAGGCCCAATTTTAAAATAAGCACGTGTACGTACCACTAAATATTTGAGACGGCGTTCATGCAACCCCATAATTAGATTCAGTGGAGCCTTGCTAAGGCCAACGGGAATGGTACCTTTCTCCTCCTTGAAGGATAATTATCCATATACGTTTGTGGTGTTTTCTTAGTAAAATTAGCACTTGAGATTTATTATTACACTTTTTATGTTACATTATGTATAATATTTTTAAATTATGTGTTTTTTATATATTTTTTTTCTTATAGGCACGTGAGATTTCATGTTGTATTGTGTTACACTCTGTGTTGCATTTTCAATTTACGGGTTTTTTGTATTTTTTTTTCTTTAATTTTATTTTTGTTTATGGTTTGATTTTATGATTGTTGATTAGGGTTCACCCAACCCAATTAGGGTTCATAATTATTTTTTAGTAGTTAGTTTTCAATTTTCAACTAATAACTCATCATTATGGTTGATTATTTCTAAATTAATTTTTTATAATTTTTAATTAATTTTATTTTGTTCATAAATATTGACTATGATTATTTATATTATAATTATTTTTTATTTTATAATAAATCTATATATCTATATATATATAAGCACAGTTTTTGGTCATTTAAATTTGGCCCCAATTTTCTAAGGCTGATTTGATCTTTATTCATTTAAACTGTTCAACAATAAACTGCCACATGTAAGTTTCAACATCAGTTATTTTCGGCACTTAGTTGAAGAGGAGGTTATTTCCATTCCTTTAATGGGTGCGGCAGTTATTTTATTCTCTTACAAACTACTTGTATAAATTACTACACCGATCAAACCGAAAGAAAAAAATTACATGAGTCTATCTATTTTCTTATGTGCGGAAGTTAGAAGAATTACACAGCATTGATGGCTCCATTATTATGTTCGAGCAGAGATTTGCATAACGTCATCCGTGAACTTTCAACTGGTTCCAACTTCGATGCTCCTTCATCGGGAAACATTGACATTATGAAATGTAGAAAACTCAGGTTATATTACTATAATTCTCAATTTATGAAGACAAACTTTATGCATAAATTAGATATAATTTTGTGGTTTTGCAGAAATTCAGAGAACATAAAGGGGGTGCATGCAAAAAATTGTTTTACATCAAGTAACACAAAAAACTACAGGTTGTTGATGGTAATAATTTTTCCTACATGTCATTGCAACTCGATGTCAATTGTTTAAGCTTTTCTAATGTAGTGTGTCCTCATTATCACTTATATGAATCTACCCAGGTGCAAATAACATAGTGGAGCATCAACCATAAAGAAGGATAAACAAATAGCATGAAAAGGTCTACTCTATCTACCATTGTACTAGAAGAAAGAGTGGAAAATCATTCAGGTTCGTATATACATGCGCCTATTTTCTCTGTGCTGCAGTACATTTTATGAATTTATGAATAAATAAACGATAATAAAGTAAGATGGAATTGAATGCATGAATGCATATCCTTTTGTTCTTTATATTCAAATTTATCATGAAAATGGAGCTTTTGGAACTTTACTTTGTTTAGATTTGTTGTGATATCTGTCTGGCTAGGGTTACACTACTTGTTTCCCTACCCCTTGCGGTCCCTCTCACAAGCTACTCAAGTAGCAGGGACACTCTAGAAGCTATTACAATCTATTACAGCACACTTAGAACAATTTCAGAGGGAAGGAACCCTTGAAGCCTCACAGTAGGTAGGGCTTCAATGAGTGAAGGCCTCAGAAGGGTAGATCTAGTGGATCTACTTGAATTCTTCACAGGCAAGGCACCAATCACAGTCAAATATGCACAAATGAAAGCAGGGAGAGTTAGATCAGAGAGATATTGGCAAAGTAACACCAAGAACAGAAGTGAGAAACTGCAATCAGAGATGAAATCAGAGGAACAGCAGTGGAAAAGTGCCCAGGGGCACGGTGGCTCAGATTTTCCCACAGGCAACGGCGATGGCAACTCCGTTGACAGAAAAGACCCAGACGAGGAGGGAAGGATGAAACGATAGGTGATGAAGCACACACAACTCAACTCTCAAACAACTACAAAACCTTCTATACTCATAGGCCAACATGAATCACGGTCAGATTCCGGCCAGAGAAACCGAGAAAGGCAGGCAGACTAGAGAGAGAGATATAATCAGATTAGGGTTTAGAGATAGAATGTGTGGCTTGAGAGAGAAGAGAAGGATCCAGAATGATATAGAGGCTGGGGGAACATTGGGAAGGGGAATCAATTAGGGTTAATTAATTATGGGACCAGGTAGTGGGCTTAGGGTTAAAGGTTTGGGGCTGTTGGGCTTTTGGGCCCGAAAATAAATCAGGAAATAATATTTAAACCCAAAAGATAAATGGGACAATCTCAACATTTCCACCTTTGGCCCATTTGATCTTTTCAGTCTCCATGGAGTCACCTGCCAAAAACATAGAGATTATCATCATAGCCTTCAATTTTTTACTCTAAGTTCATCACAAAGACAGAACTAGAGAAGGAGGAATAGATGATATGCGCATCTAATCCAGTCTCAACACTAAAGACCAACCAAATGAATTTTAACAAGTCTCTGGTCAGAAGAACTTGACCTTTATTGAACATGTTACACCTAGCAACAGTACCAAAAGGAAATAACCAAAGAGGACTCACTGCCCTTAAAAGCAAAGTAGAGCATCCAAAACCCAAGTCCAGGATTGCTCTTCATTTTCCCTTGTTCAACCCAAATCCATGTTCAATGATTTCTTGCAGGCAACCAGCTTTGCAACTGGGAGGCATTTTGTGCCCACGTCTGCAGGGTTGTATTCAGAGGGTATTTTATCAAGGAGCACTTCTCCTTTTTCCACAATGTCTCTTATAAAATGAAACCTGACATCTATGTGTTTAGTTCTGTCATGAAACACTGGGTTTTTACAAAGTTGTATTGCAGATTGACTGTCTGAGTATAGCATAGGTTTATCTTCAACAAATTTTATTTCAGACAAGACTCCATTTAACCCTAGAGCTTGTTTTACAGCTTCTGTTGTAGCTATATACTCAGACTCAGTTGTGGACAATGCAACAATGCTTTGTAATTGAGATTTCCAACTAATGCATGACCCACAAAGTGTAAACACATAGGAAGTGGTTGATTTTCTGTGATCTTTATCATTAGCATAGTTTGAGTCAACATAACCAACACACTTCACTCCATCAGGAGATTTAGAGAATTTTAAACCACTGGACATTGTAGATTTTAGATATCTGAGTAACCATTTCAATGTCTCCCAATGAGGTTGACCAGGGTTTGCCATGTACCTACTCAGACATGATACAGCATAGGCAATGTCTGGCCTAGTGCTGATCATTAGGTACATAACATACCCTATAACATTTGCATATGGAACTCCAGACATCTCTTTTAACTCAGAGTCACTCTTAGGACATTGATCCTTACTAAGCAAGAAATGAGAAGCAAGAGGAATAGATACAGGTTTATAGTCTTCCATATTAAAATTTTTCAAGACTTGTTTAACATATGAGGACTGATGCAACACAAGAGTATGATTGTTTCTATTCCTATCAATGTTCATACCTAGGATCTTTCTTGCATCTCCAAGATCCTTCATGCTGAAGTTAGAACATAAACAAGTTTGAACATTCTTCACAGTTTTCAGACAGGGACTGATTAGAAGCATGTCATCCACATAAAGGAGAAGAAACATAGGCACATTAGACTGCATATAATACAGACAGTGATCAAACTTGCTCCTAGTAAAGTTCATGCTTTTCATACAATTGTCAAATTTGATATTCCATTGTCTGGGAGATTGCTTTAATCCATACAGAGATTTTTTCAACAAGAAGACATGATTATGGTGTGTTTTATCAACAAACCCCTCAGGTTGAGTCATATAGATGTTATTTTCAAGTTCTCCATGTAAAAAAGCAGTAGTAACATCCATTTGTTTTAGTTCCCAATTAAAATGAGCAGTTAATGCTAGCATGATTCTTACTGTGGTGAACTTAACTACAGGGGCAAAGATTTCAGTGTAATCAACCCCTTCTTTTTGTGTAAATCCCTTAGCAACCAATCTTTCTTTGTATCTTACATCATTTATTTTCTATTTTATTTTAAATAGCCATTTATAATCAACAATTGAACACTTATCAGGTTTTTTAACTAAAATCCATGTATTGTTGTCATGCAGAGATTCCATTTCACAAGTCATGGCTTTTATCCATTTATCAGATTCAGGAGATGAGACAGCTTCTTTGTATGATTTGGGTTCATATTTATCCACATTGTTGAACACATTGAAAGCATACATAGACAAGTTGAAATCATCATAATTGGCAGGTAATCTGATGTTTCTTCTAGCTTTATCCCTAGTTAATTGATAATTGGCTAAGTTTTCATGCTCAGTTTCATGCACAGAGTTGATTTCATGTTCAGTTTCAGAGTTGCCTTCATGCTCAAATTCAGAATTATCAGTATCAGAAACATTCATGTTAATTGACACATTATTTTCAGTTCCATGATTTGATGCAGAGTCATTAACATCAATGTTATCATTGATATGATTATTCAAGACAGTATCATGATCATTCATATTAATCTTAGGGGGATTAGGGGGAAGAGGATCCACCTTAGAAGTAATAGGGGCAAACACAAGATCAGCCACTTTCTTCACCTCACAGGGAGCAGCAGAAGGTGATGATTTATGAAGACAAGGAAAATCAACTTCATTGAAAGACACAGCCCTGCTAATGCATGTTTTAAAACCAGGCAAGGTCCTATCCCATAGCCTATAACCTTTTACCCCTTCAGGGTACCCAAGAAAAATGCATTTCCTAGACCTATGTTCAATTTTACTAAGCTTCTGATGAACATATGCACTGCATCCAAAAGTTCTCAAATTTGACAAACAAATAGGTTTATTCCAAAAGACACTTTTAGGTTCCTTTTCCAATAAGGGAACAGAGGGGAATCTGTTTATTAAGTAACAAGAAGTCATTAAAGCTTCCCCCCAGAACTGCTTGTCAAGGTCTGAGCCTGCTAACAAGCTTCTGACCCTCTCAAGGAGGGTTCTGTTCATCCTCTCTGCAACCCCATTTTGCTGGGGGTTGTAAGGCACAGACTTGTGTCTTTTAATTCCAATATCAAAACACCACTTATCCATTGTATGTTTACAAAATTCCAAACCATTATCAGTTCTTAGACACTTAATGTTTTTCTTTGTTTGGTTTTGAGTTTCAATAGACCACTTAGAAAATTTTTCAAAGACTTCAGATTTGTTCTTCATTAAGAAAACCCAAGTCTTTCTAGAATAGTCATCAATGATAGATAAGAAATAGACATTCCCACCATGTGTAGGAACCTTTGCAGGTCCCCACACATCTGCATGCAAATATTCAAGTATTTCAGTGCTGACATGAGCTTTAGGATAAGGCATAGAGGTAGGGAAGGGCAATTTGTGTTGTTTTCCCATTAGACATGGCTCACAGAAAGGGATTCTTGACACTTTATCATTTTTGAAAGCACCAAATTTATTCAAAATATCAAGACCCCTATTGCTCATATTACCTAACCTAGCATGCCATAAGGCTGTTTTGTCATGATGCACAATATTTGCAGTTTGAACAGGCATAGAGCATGCAAGCACAGCATAGAGATCTCCTTTCCTTGGAGCATCAAAGTAAAACACATAATCTCTTTCAAATTTAAAACTCTTGTTGTTAACAGATCCATAAAGCATTTGATCAGCCAATTTTGACACAGAAAGGAAGTTAAATTTCAATTTTGGGACATATCTGACATCATGCAAAGTGATCATGCTTTCATTTTCAAATTTTAAGCACACGTCTCCTTTACCAGCAATTTCACAGTGTTGGCCATCAGCAAGAGCAACTGTTCCAGATTGGATGAAATGCAGGTTTTGAAACATATGCTTATGTGGTGTAACATGAAATATACACCCAGAGTCAATCAACCATTCAGATTCATGCATAATTTTTTACACAGCATTAGAATAGTTTATGAATTGAAAATCACATGCATTGTGGACCATATAGACACCACCATCATCATGATAATCATAATCTTCATCTTTGTAAACATGATTTGCAGGTTGGTCAAAATGCATCACATTGTTGGCATGATTATTCCCAAAGCTTTTGTTTCTTTTTGGTTGCTTGCACCTGTTAGAAAAGTGGCCAGGCTTTCCACAGTTTCAGCAAGTTTTTCTAGGCTTTATATCAGAATTTTGAGAGTGATGGGCAAAGTTTTGGTTTCTTACAGCATTTTGAGAAGAACTTTGGCCAAAATTTTGGGTCTGGTTTTGATTTCTGAAGTGATGGGGATGATTGTGAGCAAAATCTTGGGGTTTTTCAAAATTCATTTCCCTCATATGTCTCTCTGCAGCTAAAACACTAGGGTTTTCAGAATTAACACCATTAAAGGGCCTCCTAATTGTGTTTCTGTTGACATATATGATTTCATTTTGCAAGGGCTTAGAGAGCTCATCTTTTTTATTTCATTTTCTTTAGCTTTTAGCCCAGACACAATCATCTCACAAGTGACTTTAGCCCCCGCATATTTTAAGGCAGATTTTACTTCAGAAAAAGCTTCAGGAATTGCACCAAGAAGGATCTGGGAAGCATACTTTTCAAGTGTGTCATCCCCAGCAAGTTTTAAATCTTTTAAAAGTTTGTTAAAATCTTCTATATTAGAATCCACATCCTTTGAAGAATTCATTTGAAAAGTCATTATTTGATTTTGCAGTGAATAGGTTGACTCTTCAGAAGTAGCAACATATAGAGAAGTCAAATTGTCCCATAAATCTTTTGCACAACGATGGTGGGACACTTTTCTCACGACAGCACTACTCAAATTCAACAGTATAGTGGCCCTAGCACTAGCATTCATTTCCAGCAAGTTTTTATCAGTTTCATCTACATTAATTCTTTCAAAAATTGCATTTTGAAGTTTTTCTTTGGTCAAAATACATTCAATTCTTGTTTGCCCGTCACCAAAATCATCTTTCCCATTAAAGGGAATAGCATTTAAGGAATTCATAATGCCAGACACAGAGATAGTCCAAAAATACAAAGACCACCACAATTAACACAACAACAGCACTTCAAAACAGCACAAAAAACACCCAATACACAGGAGAGAACCTCCACAGGCACTGAATCAAGTGCATAGGGGGAATATAGTGCTGAGGCTAGCCCAGTTCTCAGCACAGATTGATCTGTGGAGCAGGGGATCACTCAGGACAATCCCAAAACCTGATTCAGAAAGGCTGCTAACTCTTAAACAGAGTTAAACACTGGAAAAACCCCAAGAAACTTAGAAAAACACTCAGATTTCAATAATATCAGAAATCAGAAGACCAAGAGTACAACACCAGGCAAGATACAAACTAAACACACTCAAGTTTTAACTGAGGAAACAACAGCATACACACAACCCTCAAAAAACCCTTCTGTCACACCCTACTCTATTTTGCTAACCGGGCAACCCGCTTTGAGGAAACCCACAAGGGAGTCCAGACGGTCCGGTCCGTAAGCAACAATAGAGGAAGTGGCTTTGAATGCTAAGGTGTACACAAAAGAGGTAAAGAGGAAGCAGATAGAGAAGACAGGATCGCACGATACACTTCAGAGGTTATGGTTTTGAGAATAATATCAGAGCCGACCCTCCCAGGCAGGGGAGAGGTCGGACTTACCTTTTCGGAGCCCGACGGGGGCGAGTATGGCGGGGCCCTTACCGGCGGCGGGGTGAGAGAAATGGAGACAGGAGAGTGCCCCCGGCCAGGTCACCGTGGCTCTGATACCACTGTTGTGGTATCGGCCTGGCTAGGGTTACACTACTTGTTTTTCTACCCCTTGTGGTCCCTTTCACAAGCTACTCAAGTAGCATGGACACTCTAGAAGCTATTACAATCTATTACAGAACACTTAGAACAATTTCAGAGGGAATGAACCCTTGAAGCCTCACAGTGGGTAGGGCTTCAATGAGTGAAGGCCTCAGAAGGGTAGATCTAGTGGATCTACTTGAATTCTTCACAGGCAAGGCACCAATCATAGTCAAATCTGCACAAATGAAAGCAGGGAGAGTTAGATCAGAGAGATATTGGCAAAGTAACACCAAGAACAGAAGTGAGAAGCTGCAATCAGAGATGAAATCAGAGGGACAGCAGTGGGAAAAGTGCCCAAGGGCACGGTGGCTTAGATTTTCCCATAGGCGACGGTGATGGCAACTCCGGTGACAGAAAAGACCCAGACCAGGAGGGAAGGGTGAAACGATAGGCGATGAAGCACACACAACTCAACTCTCAAACAACTACACAGCCTTCTACACTCATAGGCCAACAGGAATCACGGTCAGATTTCGGCCAGAGAAACCGAGAAAGGCAGGCAGACTAGAGAGAGAGAGAGAGAGAGAGATAATCAGATTAGGGTTTAGAGATAGAATGTGTGGCTTAAGAGAGAAGAGAAGGATCCAGAATGATATAGAGGTCGGGGGAACATTGGGAAGGGGAATCGATTAGGGTTAAGTAATTAGGGGATTGGGTAGTGGGTTTAGGGTTAAGGGTTTGGGGCTGTTGGGCTTTTGGGCCCGAAAATAAATCAGGAAATAATATTTAAGCCCAAAAGATAAATGGGACAATCTCAACAAGATTTACCAATTATCTTGTGAAATCAACCAAAAATTAAATCATGGTAATTAAGCTAAAATAACAATATTCTCTTTATCATATCTAAATAAATGTGATCATAAATTTAGTCATGTATTCTTTAAAGTGTGTGATCATAAATTTAACAGTTCACATGAAAGGTAATAAAATTATTTCAACTGCTAAAAGAACCCCTCCCCCAAATTTTTTATTGTAAACTTAAGGAATCTATCTTGATATCAAGACCTGTAACCTTTTCTCAGTAATATACTGTAATAGATTATAGAGTATATATTTAAAAAAAATCTAATATATTGAAGAACTCAGGTTTAGAAAATTACATTATATAGTCAATTAGACGCTCGGACCATCTCCAATATCACACACACAAACACGTATCTACTATTGAATATGAATATAGTCCT
This sequence comes from Perilla frutescens, assembly GCA_026008535.1. Classification (NCBI taxonomy): domain Eukaryota; kingdom Viridiplantae; phylum Streptophyta; class Magnoliopsida; order Lamiales; family Lamiaceae; genus Perilla; species Perilla frutescens. The sequence continues at coordinate 37,062,115 of BRKX01000015.1, forward strand.
GTCATGCAATAAACAAATATATATATATAGTATTTAATTAAATACGTAAACATTAACTTCACATTTTTATGATCGAGTTCTCTCCAGCAAAAATCGAAGAAAATTAAAAAAAAAATAAGTAAACGGTTTCATTAAGTAAAATATGCATATATATGATTTTTTAAAAAGTATTTTGGAAGTAAACGGCAATATAAAAGTAAAAGATAAAAAAAATGCTCAAATGAAATTAAGGTTGGTTGGTTTCTAACTTTCTATCTGATGGATCTGTTTGCCGGACAGCGGCTGACATTTTCTGATTTAGCAATTTGTATCAAGAAATGAAAGTTAGTATAACTGTATAAGATGCCAAGACCTATAGAAAAATAATTTTGGCAAACATACAGATGGAAAATATGTGCTCAATTACCTAAGATTCAACCTGTAATATTCATTTCTTCACGACGTTATCGAACATGTTTATGCTGCGAAAAGCGATAGTATTTGGCTAAAAATTTGGGGGAAAAAATATTGTGAGTGGCTATGACATTTTAGACCGGAATATAATGGGAGGAATAAAAATGTTAAAACTAGAAAGAAAAAAAAAACATTGGAATGCCTCATTGCAGAAGTGTAGATAATTTTTAACGGACGGCGGTGGAAGAAGCTGGAGATTTCAGGCTAAATGTATTCTAATTCTGTGGAACCTCTATGCCAACGTGTCGTATGAATTCATTTACATTTGGGCATGTATAATGGTTTTTTTAGAGACATGTATAATGGTTTTTATATATCTTTTATTGTTGTAATTTTTCATGTTGTATTTTAATTTAATTACAAATGTTTCATCGTTATATTTTCTTATATTAGTTTAATTTTTTGTTAGTGCGGTATCAAATATTTTAAATCAATATAATATAATTTTAAGAAAACTTACTACAGCAATATTTTTTTTCTTTAACAAATGTAATACAAATAAAATAAATTGGTCTTACAATTTATTAATTGCTTAAAATTGACATTGAAAATACATATATATTTTTGGCTGTAACAATGAAGCAAAAATATATTTCTATATACAGTATTTATTCAGCTAATTCGTAAGACAAACTAACACATTTCTAACGTATATTAGAGTATACTGATATTTTGTACAAAAGTATAATAATGTTGGACATACAAATGTATTCTTAATTTTTTTCATAAAGAAATGAGATATATATAATTCTATTTAATTAGATGATCTAATAAAAAAAAGTAAAACAAATGTTTATAGTTGAATGTAAGCACGGACTACTATAATCTGGAATGCAATATAAATTATTTATTTTGACTGTGAATAATATTTAAAATAAAAATTATTCCCATAATATTTTATAATTTTTAATTTCTCTTATTTGTTTAATTCAGCTCGATAATTACCGTGCATCGCACGGATGTAAAATTAGTATTATTAAAATTATACATTTGATACTGAGATACGTAGTAAATTAAAGGCGAAGAAGCACAATAAGAAATTTGAACCAGGCTGTAGCGAGTTAACTTTTTGCGCACAAGTAGATTACTTTTCATTATTTTTAATAAATGTTGCGTAGAAGATTTTGATAAGAACTGAATAGAGAATTCTAAAGAAGAATGACTTAAGCAATTCACTCCGTTTCGCTTTCCAGTTTATTGTCGTTTTGTCTTACTATATCAATTTTGTTTTTGTTTTGCATTAATATATATATATATATATATATATATATATATATATAGAGTGGCGGAACCAGAATATTTTTTTAGGGAGGGCTACATAACATTGTTTTACGATGAGCGATAACTCCATGTTATATGAACTTGCACAACCGAGAAAAAAAACAGTGAGAAGAAAGGATTGTTGTCATTCGTTTTGGCATCTACTTTTTTATTTTTTTACATGCGTATGATGTCCTTTTGTTATTATTTTTTTAGTAAAATAATATCTTTTTTACATTTAGAAAATCACTACATTATACATAAATATAAATTCAAAACGAATAATATAAATGATTACATACAATTATAATTATCATAATCTTATAACATCTACTGAATAAATATAGAGTCCTAAATTTTTATTGTCAATTATAATCCATAATCCATAATCCATAATATCTTTAATTCAAATTCTAAACTTAAAACCTAATTTAAGTTCTCTAACTAAGAAAAATCAAAACTTAATTCAAACAGCCAAATTTAATTTAATAATCTATAAATATAAACATATATTTACCAAATCAAAATAAAAAAAAAAAACTTTAAACTAATATCAAAAGGATAAACTAATAATGGGATAAACCATAAATTAAATAAATAAAAATTAGTATATAGATTGGAAAATAAAATTGAATAAAACTTACATGATTGGATGAGCGTTGTGCGCTAATTTTTGTTCCAAAATAAAAAGCTTCGAGTACTGATACATTATTATTATTATTATTTTATTATTGAATATATATAATTTATTAGGTTGAGTTAATTTTAAAACATGGCCCACCCCTCCCACTCTTTAATTCTCTTTCTTCTCCCCGTCTCTCTCATCTCTCTTCTTCTCACAAACAGATCTGCATTTCTCCCAAACAATCTGTTGCTGCAAATAGGTTGCAGACAAAATCAATTTTTTCTTTTATTTTTCTTCCCCCCATCTTACTCTCACCTAGTAGATTTCATTTGCCTTCCTAAAATGCCACGAGGATCGAAAAACTACAGGGGCTGAGGCAAAAATATCAAGCACCCTAAGTAGAAATTTCCGGTGATTTTCCCAGCCCCCCTAGATCTGCCACTGTGTGTGTGTGTGTGTAACCTATTTGACTTACATTAAAATGTTGATTTAGTTATATGTTAGGATCACATGCAATTTTTTTCGTGTAATTTAACACACACACACACACGTGTAAGATTTACGGGAAATAATCTATTTCTTATCTATCTATCTATATATATATATATATAAAAAGGTAAAATTGTGTGATAGACAACGATTCTGCTATAAATCGTTATTTATCACGTGATTAAATAATTATATTTTAGACAACACTTTTTATGTAATAGACAACGATTCTGAGCTAATAGACAACAATATTGAGTAAATAGACAACATAAGTGACATTTATTATTGTAAATTTTTCTTCTTCTTCTTCTTCTTCTTTTTTTGGTATTTTACATGACGGTTTAGATTATAATCGATGTATTTTAACAAATTTTTGTAATCTTATTTATTATTTTTTAATTGAAAATTTGAGATTTATAATATTTTTGTTTTATTTTTTATGCATAGGTGGATGATTTGTATAGTACTCTACATTTGTCGGATAAGAAAATAGATTTTATTTTTGTTGCACTATAATAATAATAATAACAACAATAACAAATATATTATTATTATTATTATTATTATTATTATTATTATTATTATTATTATTATTATTATTATTCTATTTGTTATTATTATTATTATTATTATTCAATTTCATCATTTAAAATAATTAAATAATTATATTTTTTACTATCATATATATATATATATATATATATATTCAAAGAACCCAAATGTTCTTTAATCTTGGACAATTATACATTGCATTTCACAAAATCGTGTCGTTTGAAATATTTCAATTCGATTTTTCTAACATCAATTTTTATGTAGTTCCTAAAATTTAATTTTCTTTTTATTTGTCGCAACTATATAAAATTGGTCTTCTTATCTAATTAATTAACACATGTGCATATCGTTTTATTAATTTTAAAAATTAAGCACAAAATATAAAATTCAAAAATAATCATAATATTACAGATTTTAAAAAATAATAATTATTTGTGCATCGCACATGAGAAATACTAGACAACAGTTAACGGTTCTGGTGTAAACCGTTGTCTATTACACATTTTGCCTTAGATAACATTTTTTGAATAATAGACAACAGTAATGACATTTATTGTTGTAGATTTTTCTTCTTCTTTTTTTGGCATTTTCCACGACGGTTTAGATCACAACCATTGTATTTTAAGAAATTTTTGTAATCTTATTTATTATTTTTTTACTTGAAAATTTGATATTGTAATATGTATATATATATATATATATTGCATAGATGGATGATTTGTAGTGCTCTACATTTGTCACCTAAAAAAATAGTTTTCATTTGTATTGCACTATAATAATAATAATAATAATAATAATAATAATAATAATAATAATAATAATAATAATTCAGAATAATAATTTGGAATAAATTTTTAGTTTTTTCTATTTCAATTTCATAATTTAAGATAATTAAATAATTATATTTTTTTATACATGTCATTTATTCAAAAAAACCAAATATTCTATAATCGTGGACAATTATACATTGTTATTTTTTTATGCATAGATGAATGATTTGTAATGCTCTACATTTGTCGCCTAAAAAAAAAATTCATTTGTATTGCACTATAATAATAATAATTGTATAATCCGAAGTCTCGGTTCTGAAAGAGTTGTGTACAAAGTTGTGTATAAAGTTGAGACAACTTTGCATACGCATCGGAAATATAAAACAGAAACAATGGATTGGAATTTTCACGAGATTATATTTCTATAATCTCGCGAAGTGCCTCAGGGCGAAATCTTCACTATATAAAATATGTGAATTACAAAAACACTACCAGATAAACTCTCACTAAATATTAAGACACTTTATCTCTTCCTTCACAGAAGGTTGGGACTAAAGTTGTCTTAACTATATCTAGTAGAAACGGATAAATACGAGAACTCAAAACTTTACAATATCTGAAAAGCTCTATATAAAAACTCGTATCTAACACTAACTATCTGAACCCTATATATACACAGCTCGTTGCTTGATCCCTACTCAAAGCAACCGATCCACTAAGCCTTGATCTCCACGAACTGCACTCCTATATTTCCGGCGCAACTTCCGGAACAATCGTGGCTTCCGGCGCAACTTCCGGAACAACCGTGGCTTCAGCAGATCGTTGGACTTGGTCAAATCCCACATGCTCCTATTTCTTCTCAACAGATTTAATCCTGCAAGAAAGACAAAAAACTCCAAATATACAATATAAACAAATATTCCTAAATCTATGATACACTTCAAAACGGTATCAACAATCTCCCCCTTTTTTTGGCTTTCTTCCCAAAACCAAACAAAAATCAAGAGTTATAATTACTCCCCCTGAAACAACACAATCAAATCACAACAACCATGAAAAGATTAGAGAAATGTTAGCTAAACAGTTACTCCCCATGTCAACACGACTGTGATAAAAACAGAATCTACGCAAAAATCATCACAACACATAAAACAACCATAACCATAATATATTCACAGCAAATGCATACATATCTGCATGCAATCCAAAATATATAAGAGTTAGGCAGAAAAAAAAAGTTGTTCAGTAAGTTGTGCTGCAACAAATAAAATAGTTGTTTGTTTGTTTCATCCAATCAACATCAACAAAATACTGCAACATACTGCAGTCTTCTACTTCTTCATGCTTCTCCTTCTTCATGCTTCTCCCCCTCACTCCTCATCTTCATCTCCCTCATCACTTGATCCGTGGCGACGGCTAGGGCCTTCTCCCCCTTTTCGGGAAGAAAGGATTCGTTGAAAAATCCTTCGTTGCCCTTCAAGGAAAGCAATCTGCGAGGAGAAGAAAGCTATTTGCTCCTGCAAAACAAAGACAGGTAAATAACACATTAACTCAACCGAGGGATCTTCTTCAGTTGAGGCATCAATCCACGGGAGATCTCTGTGTCTCTTCTCACTCAAGAAGGCAGGTTGCACAGTTTGGAGAGGGAGCTTGGATGTGAGGACATCTTTCTTCTTCGGCTTCAACCCTTGCTCAACAAGCATGCTATAGATGAGAGAGGGTACGATCAACTTCTTGGTAGACTTCGTCACAGCAACTTCAGCAATAGCATTAAAAATGTGAGTGCCCAAATTGAATTTCTCTTCCTTGAACACTTTGTAGAGTAGGCACACATGCTCAAACGGCACAACTGTTGTATTGGATGTAGGAATCCAATTTGACACAGAAATCTTGTGCAAAGTTGCAAAAAGAAAAGTTAGAACCGAAGCTATACGGTTAGGCCTTCTATTCACTGTCCACACATCTGCACGGCCACCCGTAAGCAAATTCTCCATCTCAACTTCTAGCTCCTCATCAGTCTCAACATCAGATTCAACAACATTTGGAGCGGCTAAAAATTTGTTAATGCGAGAAGGAGTGAAAGAGTAAATTTTCCCACGGACATAGACTTTCCCAAACATCTTAGAGGAGGGGTTAGCAAAATCAACAGACAGATTTGAATAAAACTGCTTCACAATCTCAGCAACATAGGGTTTCACATAAGTAACACTTCTAAAAACTTTCCTTTTATGCAGAAAATCAACCAAGTTATATTGTGCAAAATCCTTCAAATCAACTGCCCTATCATGAATGAACTCCCTTTTCCTAAAACTATCCCAATTCTTCTTAGCAGCCTCATTGTAAAAACATTCATTCAAAGCTTTATTTACCTCAAGCTCAGAGTCGGAGTCGGTGTCGGTCTCGGTCGGAGAAACTTCCCGTTTGACCTTTTTGACTGACTTGCCCTTCGACTTCAACGGCGACAAGGAAGGCAATTTCCTCTTCCCTTTCCGAGAAACAGCAACCTCCTCTTCAAGCTCTTCATCCTCCTCGGCTTCTGAGTTTTGGTGAGAGGATAACTTCTCAACAGAATCGTCGGAGGAAGCACCCAATTGATCCTCACCCTCGGCATCACTGTCGATATGGATTGGTTCCTCAGGAGCTTGAGAGGGACGACTTGTTCGAGATATGCGCTTGGAACGACGAGAGGGAGGAACCATAGGTGTTTTAGAGGGTTTCTTCGTCGGAGGAGAAGGGGTCGGAGATGGGTTGACCTCCGGCTGTGGCTCCGGCTCGGTAGAGGAGAACGGGATGACAATCGGACTTCCGCCTTGTAGAGCGGCTTCCTCAGACGGAGGGGCTGGGTCCTCTTGGTCTTCAGCCAAAATTGGAGTGTCGAGCTCCGGGAAATCGAACGACGGCATCACAATGCCACTTTGTGCGATGATAATCACCTGCTCGGCCGTCGGCGTCAGGACAGATGGTGGCATTGTAGTCGTTGCCAGGAGAGGAAGCGGCTGAGACTGAATTTCCGAGCTTTCCACCTCAGGAGAGATCTCCATCAGAGCATTCCCTCGTGAAGACGAGAGCAAGATGCTGGGTCGGAGAAGAGGGGTGGTTTCCGGTGAAAGAAGACGGAAAGGATTAGGTGCCAATAAGCGGGGAGGAGATGGCTGCGGCGGAAACGTCGAGAGGTGGCGGAGGTAAGCGGAAGCTTCAGGATCCGCCATAAATTCCTGTAATTGCTTCATCTTTTCCGGCGTCATCTTGGGGAAAGTTCGAGAGAGAGAGCGTGAGTTTTTGGAAGATGAACAGTTGAAAGGATGGAGAAATGAGGGTTTTGTGAATAGTGGAGCAAGGATTTGTTTTTAACAGACTTAGCAAAAAGACGGGAATTTTAAATGAGTATACTAACAGACAGATTCGTCCCGCCATAAAAATAGGGATCAATAAATTAAAGATATAGTCAAAGATGAAATTAAAGATAGAGTAGGATACATTTTCGGATTCTCACAACTGACTTTCAAATTTTTTTTTTATTTTTTATTTTTGAACAACCGTTGTCACAGATGATGAATTATTCAGAACACTTTTGACACATCATAGAAGACTCTTCAAGAAAAAAGCAGGTGGTGAATAGATGTATAACCAAGAGAATCTCATAAAAACCACTTATCTGAGATCTTTGACCCAGTTATATGGTTTTTTAAGAACAATCATGATTTCACCTTTTACAGGCTTTTACATCCTCGAATCTGATCAACTTCACAGTCAACTATGATATATCGAAAGTTGTGGCAACAGTTGATTTAACTTTTGAAATCATATAGAACATAAGCCAAGAGATTTTCTCAAAGATGAGAATCTCTCATAGCTAAGAGCTTTTGTGAAAATGTCAGCCAGTTGAGAATCTGTACTAATGTACTCCAACTTTAATAACTTCTTTTCGACTAAATCTCTAATAAAGTGATACCTTAAGTGGATGTGTTTGGACTTTGAGTGGTGGACGGGGTTCTTTGCAAGGTTGATTGCGCTTGTGTTGTCGCAAAGCATCACTAGGGAATTGCTCTCCAAACCATAGTCATCCAACATTGACTTCAACCAAATCAGTTGTGTTGCACAACTTCTGGCTGCTACATACTCCGACTCAGCTGTGGATAAAGAGATGCAATTTTGCTTTTTGCTGTGCCAGGAGATGAGATTATTGCCTAGGTAACAGCATCCTCCACTTGTGCTTCTTCGATCATCAGTTTCTCCAGCCCAGTCAGCATCACTGTACCCCCACAAGATCTGAAGTTGTGTCCTTTGTGAACCAAAGTCCCAGTTCACAAGTGCCAGCAACATATCGAATGATCCTCTTGACAGCTTTCAGGTGCTCTTCCTTTGGACAGGATTGGAATCGAGCACATGCACAAACACTGTACATTATATATGGCCTGCTTGCAGTCAAATACAGAAGACTTCCGATCATCGATCTGTACAATGTTGGGTCAACTTCAGTCCCAACTGCATCCTTCGACAGTTTCTCCGTTGTGTGCTCATGGGGGTTCTCATGTGTTTTGCACTTTCTAAACCAAACTTCTTCACAAGGTTCTTTGCATATTTCGTCTGTGAGACGAAAACTCCATTTTCTTTTTGCTTGACTTGAAGGCCGAGGAAGTTGCTAAGTTCCCCAACCATGCTCATCTCGAAGGAGGTTGACATGGCTTCCACAAATTCCTTCAAGGCTTTCTCACTCGTTGACCCAAACACTATGTCATCGACATAAATTTGAGCTATGGTTAGAAAGTTGTTTTCCTTTTTAAGAAAAAGTGTCCTATCCGCATGTCCCCTGTAAAAACCAAAATTAAGCAAAAATTCGGTCAAATGACTATACCAAGCTCTAGGAGCTTGCTTTAGTCCATATAAAGCCTTGTGTAGTTTGTACACATGATCGGGCTTTGAAGGATCTTCGAATCCTTTGGGTTGTTCCACATATGCCTCCTCTTCCAAGATTCCATTGAGAAAAGCTGCCTTAACATCGATCTAGTGAAGAGTGATGTTAAGATAACATGCAATGGCAAACAAAAGCCTGATAGACTCTATTCGTGCAACTGGAGCAAAAGTTTCATCATAGTCTATGCCTTCTACTTGAGTGTATCCTTGGGCAACTAAGCGAGCCTTATTTCTAATGATGTTTTCAAACTCATCAGTTTTATTTTTGAATATCCGCTTAGTCCCGATGACATTAACTCCAGACGGTCTGGGTACTAGTGTCCAGACTTTGTTTCTCACAAATTCAAGTAGTTCGACCTGCATTGCACTAATCCAAAACTCGTCTTTTAAGGCTTCAGTTACATTCCTAGGTTCGATCAAAGACAGGAACACAATTATCCCAACTTCATTTATAACACATGACAAACACACCATCCTTACCATTTCCTTGTGGTTGACAACTGAGTTACCTCTAGTTCGGACCCCTTCGTGAACATCTCCAATGACTTGGTCTATTGGATGATCTTTGCGAATTCTTTTCGGTGGGTCCCTTCTTGCACTGCCTTGTACAGGGATATCTGAATCTTCTTGCTCATAATCAGATTCAGGTTTATTTGTTGGTGTATCCTCAGTTGCCGTGGAAGTGGGTTCAACTTCAGGGTACACTCTTTTTTCCACTTCTGTGTCACTTGTTCTACTTCTACCCTGTATCTCAATCAAACCATCAGTATCATCAACAGGAGTATAAAGACTGGCTAAATCATCAAACCTCACATTCACACTCTCCATTACAGTTTTGGTCCTGAGGTTATACACACGGTAAGCATGACTGTTGAGGGAATAACCAATGAACACACCTTTGTCACTTTTAGGGTCAAACTTGTATAGATAGTCCCTATCATTTAAAATGTAACAAACACAACCAAAAACATGCAGATATTTAAGATTGGGTTTTTTACCATTAAGAATCTCATATGACGTCATGGTGGTTCCGGTTCTTAAGTTCACTCGGTTGCTTACATGACATGCAGTGTTTAAAGCTTCAGCCCAAAACCGTTTGACCCTCCTCCAAAAGTTACTTCACTGCCATTGATTCTTTGATAGTTTGATAGATAACATTTGGAGCCTGTCATGTGACGTGAGCATCCACTATCAGAGTACCATGTGGTCGAGTCATTATCTGTCGATGCAGTGAAGACCACTTGGCAGGTAACTGTTGGCGTAACTTTGGGTCTCCATACCAGTTTCTTGGTCTTGTCACCTTTGTTTGAGATGATAGGATTTGATGCTTGGTTCTTCAAATGCATCTCCCTATGGTGTTCCTGCAAAAACTTATGACAGAAAGCTTAATGTGTCCAGGAAGAAAACAGAAGTGACAAATGTACCTCCTACGTTTTTTCTTTCCTGACGAAGTTGTGGGAACTTCCTTGGCTTTCACAAATGGTTTTCCATGAGTAGATAAAATCTGAGTGAAGGCTGGTCTTGCATTCGAATCATACCCAAGGCCATGTAAAGTTATCTGAGTTTGAGACAGAACTTCATCTAGTTTTGAGGTTCCCGTGTTGAGTCTTTTAAAAGTTTCATCAGCATGATTGAGTTTAATTCTCATGTTGTCCAACTCAGGATCCTTCTTTGTCAGCATGACTTCCAGTTTTTGTAGTGAGGCCTTTTGCACAGTAACTTCCTTAGTTAGTGAATCCACCACTTTGCACTATTTGGACCATTTGACATACAGTTCCTTGTAAAGTTCTTGCATCTTTATCAGTAACTCCAGAGTTTCCTCTTCCGTGACTTCTTCCTCATTTTCTGCAGTGGACACAATAGTGTTGAAATAGAAAAGAGTGTTATAGTAGGATTCATCATACCTATCTGAAGTTATCTCAACTTCGGTGTAGTTTGACTTGTTCTCTTTAACACATACTGCAGTTAAGGCTGCCTGCTCAGTTGGTGGATCATTAGGAATCTCCTCTACATAAATTCCTGAGGTGTCAAGCTCACTATCACTAAGGGATAGAAAGTTGACATGCTTTCCCAGTTTACGAAATGTGTTGGGACACTCGTTGGCAAAGTGTCCGAAGCCCTTGCATTCATAGCATTGAACTGTAGAGAATTCCGTCACTTCTTTAGGTCGAGAGTGATCAGATGCAGCACGCCTAATGATTTTTGGTTCCTTTCCTGGTGAGATAAGCCTGTCATAAAAAACCAAAGATCCGGAGGCATCATTTCGAGGCTTTCGTTGTTCTCTACCTCCCACTTGTTGTTTTTCTTTGTTGGCTCGAATGAGAGAATTAACTCTTCGGGTGAGAAGAGCATAATCTGGGTCCTTCTCAGTGATTTCTTCAAGATCTTCATATTCTTCTTCAACGTAGGCCGAAGTTGTTTTTGAAGTTGTCTTAGAAGATGTCCCGACAGTCAAGGCGATTCCCTTCTTCTTCTGCCCACCCTTTTCATTTAGTTCCATCTCGAATGTCTTCAGATCATTCATCAGTTTGGTGAAATCCAGAGCTCCAGTAGTTGTAGCATTATCAATTGCAACCACTTTCATGTCAAAACGAGAAGTTAGAGTCCTCAAAGTTTTTGAAACTAACCTCTTATTAGTAATTGGATCACCCAAATCATTGCACTCGTTGGCAATCTCCAGTAGTTTGTTGCAGTAGTCTCCTACGGACTCATCATCCTCCATCTTCATGTTTTCAAACTTTGTGGTGAGAATCCGATGCCTTGATTCTTTAATTCCAACATCACCTTCGCAATGCTGCTGGAGTATATCCCAAGCTTCATTAGCCGTCTCACAATTCCTTATAAGTTTGAACATCTGAACGTCTAGGGAGGATTGAATCGCGTTGAGCGCCTTGTCATTAAAGGTGGCTTCTTCATTTTTCTCTCTGGTCCATTCTGACTGTGGTGTACGGCATGTATCTCCTTCAGCATCCACGGTCTTGAGGTGTGTCCATCTTTTTTGAACCGCATTCCATGCTCTTGCATCAATCGACTTGATGCATGATATCATCCGAACTTTCCAAAAGGAATAGTTCATACCATCTAGAACGGGAGGTTTGTTGAACAGCGGGTTCGTGTAATCCATTATGCTTACAAAAACAGGATCACCACTTAGTGTATCAAGTGTCTGCTCTGGATACCAATTGTATAAACTGAAGTATCGGTTCTGAAAGAGTTGTGTATAAAGTTGAGACAACTTTGCATACGCATCGGAAATATAAAACAGAAACAATGGATTGGAATTTTCACGAGATTATATTTCTATAATCTCGCGAAGTGCCTCAGGGCGAAATCTTCACTATATAAAATATGTGAATTACAAAAACACTACCAGATAAACTCTCACTAAATATTAAGACACTTTATCTCTTCCTTCACAGAAGGTTGGGACTAAAGTTGTCTTAACTATATCTAGTAGAAACGGATAAATACGAGAACTCAAAACTTTACAATATCTGAAAAGCTCTATATAAAAACTCGTATCTAACACTAACTATCTGAACCCTATATATACACAGCTCGTTGCTTGATCCCTACTCAAAGCAACCGATCCACTAAGCCTTGATCTCCACGAACTGCACTCCTATATTTCCGGCGCAACTTCCGGAACAACCGTGGCTTCCGGCGCAACTTTCGGAACAACCGTGGCTTCAGCAGATCGTTGGACTTGGTCAAATCCCACATGCTCCTATTTCTTCTCAACAGATTTAATCCTGCAAGAAAGACAAAAAACTCCAAATATACAATATAAACAAATATTCCTAAATCTATGATACACTTCAAAACGGCATCAACAACAACAATAATAATAATAATAATAATAATAATAATAATAATTTGCAATAATTTGTTAATTTGCAATAATTTGCTCGATTCCAATCCTGTCCAAAGGAAGAGCACCTGAAAGCTGTCAAGAGGATCATTCGATATGTTGCTGGCACTTGTGAACTGGGACTTTGGTTCACAAAGGACACAACTTCAGATCTTGTGGGGTACAGTGATGCTGACTGGGTTGGAGAAACTGATGATCGAAGAAGCACAAGTGGAGGATGTTGTTACCTAGGCAATAATCTCATCTCCTGGCACAGCAAAAAGCAAAATTGCATCTCTTTATCCACAGCTGAGTCGGAGTATGTAGCAGCCGGAAGTTGTGCAACACAACTGATTTGCTCCAGTTGCACGAATAGAGTCTATCAGGCTTTTGTTTGTCATTGCATGTTATCTTAACATCACTCTTCACCAGATGGATGTTAAGGCAGCTTTTCTCAATGGAATCTTGGATGAGGAGGCATATGTGGAACAACCCAAAGGATTCGAAGATCCTTCAAAGCCCGATCATGTGTACAAACTACACAAGGCTTTATATGGACTAAAGCAAGCTCCTAGAGCTTGGTATAGTCGTTTGACCGAATTTTTGCTTAATTTTAGTTTTTACACGGGACATGCGGATAGGACACTTTTTCTTAAAAAAGAAAACAACTTTCTAACCATAGCTCAAATTTATGTCGATGACATAGTGTTTGGGTCAACGAGTGAGAAAGCCTTGAAGGAATTTGTGGAAGCCATGTCAACCTCCTTCGAGATGAGCATGGTTGGGGAACTTAGCAACTTCCTCGACCTTCAAGTCAAGCAAAAAGAAAATGGAGTTTTCGTCTCACAGACGAAATATGCAAAGAACCTTGTGAAGAAGTTTGGTCTAGAAAGCGCAAAACACATGAGAACCCCTATGAGCACAATGGAGAAACTGTCGAAGGATGCAGTTGGGACTGAAGTTGACCCAATGTTGTATAGATCGATGATCGGAAGTCTTCTGTATTTGACTGCAAGCAGGCCAGATATAATGTACAGTGTTTGTGCATGTGCTCGATTCCAATCCTGTCCAAAGGAAGAGCACCTGAAAGCTGTCAAGAGGATCATTCGATATGTTGCTGGCACTTGTGAACTGGGACTTTGGTTCACAAAGGACACAACTTCAGATCTTTTGGGGTACAGTGATGCTGACTGGGCTAGAGAAACTGATGATCGAAGAAGCACAAGTGGAGGATGCTGTTACCTAGGCAATAATCTCATCTCCTGGCACAGCAAAAAGCAAAATTGCATCTCTTTATCCACAGCTGAGTCGGAGTATGTAGCAGCCGGAAGTTGTGCAACACAACTGATTTGACATTTCAACTGGCTGACATTTTCACAAAAGCTCTTAGCTATGAGAGATTCTCATCTTTGAGAAAATCTCTTGGCTTATGTTCTATATGATTTCAAAAGTTAAATCAACTGTTGCCACAACTTTCGATATATCATAGTTGACTGTGAAGTTGATCAGATTCGAGTATGTAAAAGCCTGTAAAAGGTGAAATCATGATTGTTCTTAAAAAACCATATAACTGGGTCAAAGATCTCAGATAAGTGGTTTTTATGAGATTCTCTTGGTTATACATCTATTCACCATCTGCTTTCTTCTTGAAGAGTCTTCTATGATGTGTCAAAAGTGTTCTGAATAATTCATCATCTGTGACAACGGTTGTTCAAAAAAAAATAAAAAAATAAAAAATTTTGAAAGTCAGTTGTGAGAATCCGAAAATGTATCCTACTCTATCTTTAATTTCATCTTTGACTATATCTTTAATTTATTGATCCCTATTTTTGTGGCGGGACGAATCTGTCTGTTAGTATACTCATTTAAAATTCCCGTCTTTTTACTAAGTCTGTTAAAAACAAATCCTTGCTCCACTATTCACAAAACCTTCATTTCTCCATCCTTTCAACTGTTCATCTTCCAAAAACTCACGCTCTCTCTCTCGAACTTTCCCCAAGATGACGCCGGAAACGATGAAGCAATTACAGGAATTTATGGCGGATCCTTAAGCTTCCGCTTACCTCCGCCACCTCTCGACGTTTCCGCCGCAGCCATCTCCTCCCCGCTTATTGGCACCTAATCCTTTCCGTCTTCTTTCACCGAAAACCACCCCTCTTCTCCGACCCAGCATCTTGCTCTCATCTTCACGAGGGAATGCTCCGATAGAGATCTCTCCTGAGGTGGAAAGCTCGGAAATTCAGTCTCAGCCGCTTCCTCTCTCGGCACCGACTACAATGCCACCATCTGTCCTGACGCCGACGGCCGAGCAGGCGATTATCATCGCACCAAGTGGCATTGTGATGCCGTCATTCGATTTCCCAGAGCTCGACACTCTAATTTTGGCCGAAGACCAAGAGGACCCAGCCCCTCCGTCTGAGGAAGCCTCTCTACAAGGCGGAAGTCCGATTGTCATCCCGTTCTCCTCTGCCGAGCCGGAGCCACAGCCGGAGGTCAACCCATCTCCGACCCCTTCTCCTCCGACGAAGAAACCCTCTAAAACACCTAGGATTCCTCCCTCTTATCGTTCCAAGCGCATATCTCGAACAAGTCGTCCCTCTCAAGCTCCTGAGGAACTAATCCACATCGACAGTGATGCCGAGGGTGAGGATCAATTGGGTGCTTCCTCTGATGATTCTGTTGAGAAGTTATCCTCTCACCAAAACTCAGAAGCCGAGGAGGATGAAGAGCTTGAAGAGGAGGTTGCTGTTTCTCGGAAAGGGAAGAGGAAATTGCCTTCCTCGTTGCCATTGAAGTCGAAGGGCAAGTCAGTCAAAAAGGTCAAACGGGAAGTTTCTCCGACCGAGACCGACACCGACTCCGACTCTGAGCTTGAGGTAAATAAAGCTTTGAATAAATGTTTTTACAATGTGGCTGTTAAGAAGAATTGGGATAGTTTTAGGAAAAGGGAGTTCATTCATGATAGGGCAGTTGATTTGAAGGATTTTGCACAATATAACTTGGTTGATTTTCTGCATAAAAGGAAAGTTTTTAGAAGTGTTACTTATGTGAAACCCTATGTTGCTGAGATTGTGAAGCAGTTTTATTCAAATCTGCCTGTTGATTTTGCTAACCCCTCCTCTAAGATGTTTGGGAAAGTCTATGTCCGTGGGAAAATTTACTCTTTCACTCCTTCTCGCATTAACAAATTTTTAGCCGCTCCAAATGTTGTTGAATCTGATGTTGAGACTGATGAGGAGCTAGAAGTTGAGATGGAGAATTTGCTTACGGGTGGCCGTGCAGATGTGTGGACAGTGAATAGAAGGCCTAACCGTATAGCTTCGGTTCTAACTTCTCTTTTTGCAACTTTGCACAAGATTTCTGTGTCAAATTGGATTCCTACATCCAATACAATAGTTGTGCCGTTTGAGCATATGTGCCTACTCTACAAAGTGTTCAAGGAAGAGAAATTCAATTTGGGCACTCACATTTTTAATGTTGTTGCTGAAGTTGCTGTGGCGAAGTCTACCAAGATGTTGATCGTACCCTCTCTCATCTATAGCATGCTTGTTGAGCAAGGGTTGAAGCCGAAGAAGAAAGATGTCCTCACATCCAAGCTCCCTCTCCAAACTGTGCAACCTGCCTTCTTGAGTGAGAAGAGGCACAGAGATCTCCCGTGGATTGATGCCTCAACTGAAGAGGATCCCTCGGTCGAGTTAATGTGTTCATTACCTGTCTTTGTTTTGCAGGAGCAAATAGCTTTTTTCTCCTCGCAGATTGCTCTCCTTGAAGGGCAACGAAGGATTTTTCAACGAATCCTTTCTTCCCAAAAAGGGGGAGAAGGCCCTAGCCGTCGCCACGGATCAAGTGATGAGGGAGATGAAGATGAGGAGTGAGGGGGAGAAGCATGAAGAAGGAGAAGCATGAAGAAGTAGAAGACTGCAGTATGTTGTAGTATTTTGTTGATGTTGATTGGATGAAACAAACAAACAACTATTTTATTTGTTGCAGCACAACTTACTGAACAACTTTTTATTTCTGCCTAACTCTTATATATTTTGGATTGCATGCATATATGTATGCATTTACTGTGAATATATTATGGTTATGGTTGTTTTATGTGTTGTGATGATTTTTGCGTAGATTCTGTTTTTATCACAGTCGTGTTGACAGGAGGAGTAACTGTTTAGCTAACATTTCTCTAATCTTTTCATGGTTGTTGTGATTTGATTGTGTTGTTTCAGGGGGGGTAATTATAACTCTTGATTTTTGTTTGGTTTTGTGAAGAAAGCCAAAAAATGGGGAGATTGTTGATACCGTTTTGAAGTGTATCATAGATTTAGGAATATTTGTTTATATTGTATATTTGGAGTTTTTTGTCTTTCTTGCAGGATTAAATCTGTTGAGAAGAAATAGGAGCATGTGGGATTTGACCAAGTCCAACGATCTGCTGAAGCCACGGTTGTTCCGGAAGTTGCGCCGGAAATATAGGAGTGCAGTTCGTGGAGATCAAGGCTTAGTGGATCAGTTGCTTTGAGTAGGGATCAAGCAACGAGCTGTGTATATATAGGGTTCAGATAGTTAGTGTTAGATACGAGTTTTTATATAGAGCTTTTCAGATATTGTAAAGTTTTGAGTTCTCGTATTTATCCGTTTCTACTAGATATAGTTAAGACAACTTTAGTCCCAACCTTCTGTGAAGGAAGAGATAAAGTGTCTTAATATTTAGTGAGAGTTTATCTGGTAGTGTTTTTGTAATTCACATATTTTATATAGTGAAGATTTCGCCCTGAGGCACTTCGCGAGATTATAGAAATATAATCTCATGAAAATTCTAATCCATTGTTCTATTTCTAAATTTCCGCTGCGTATGCAAAGTTGTCTCAACTTTATACACAACTTTGTACACAACTCTTTCAGAACCGAGACTTCGGTTTATACACAATAATTTGCAAAAGGAATTAAAGAAATGATGAGTCAGATAAGTAGAAAATGTATCATATATTAAGTATAAAAGTATCACTTATATTGAAGACATACATCAACCCGATATTCATCTAAAACAAACGAGGGTTGGGAGTTTTGTAGCCAAACTCATTTAACTGAGTTGAGTTTGCTGCATTATTGTCTTTCTTTTTTCTACCTCATTGTCAGATTCATCAATTATGATGAGAGCAAGTGTATTATCTTCCAAATAATTCAGTTATGGTAGATACTCATTCTGGAGATTAACCAAAAAATATTTTTCACACGTACTCAGATCAAAGACAACAACATTAAAGTGCAAGTTTCGAGTGTGTTCAACCACCAAAAAATCTCCAACACTCAACGCTTGTTCATGGATGAATGAGGCCATCCATCTTCGAAAAATATTTGATCATCACCACATTTTCTGCCCACACTCATCTCGCACATTCCTTTACTACTTTACAAGATTATCTTTTGAGATTTCTCTTCTTTTAGCTTTCTACAAAAGGCTGGTGGCAACCACTTTATATCCACAACCCAAATCAAATGACTCTAAAATGATCGCAAAAAAATATATTAAAAGATGAAGAATATTCATTCCAAAAATATGTAAAGAGAAAGTAAAAAAATATGGGTCATGTACTAAAAGTATCATGCATTAAGCATACAAGTATCATATATGATGCAGACAGGTATCAATCTGATATTATCTAAAATAATTAAGGGTTTGGAGTTTTGGAACCAAACTCATTCAGTTTGTTGCATTATTTACCTCTTTTTTTTGGATGTCGAGGGTAACCCGCAACCGCTACCGTGGTGCGCACTGGGTAAACCCCGCCCCTGTGTAATAGCCTGCAAACCTACACAGGGGAGGTAAACCACACTTGGCAAGCCAGGTGTGACAGGCTCACACCTAGTGGTGTTGGTGGTGGGTCGAACTTGAGATCTTTGGCCTCAAGAAACACCACTCCACCACTTCAATTTGCTGCATTATTTACCTCTTTTACTTCCAATTCTTCACCCACTATGTTGACTATTGATGGTATATATTTAAAAAACTCATCTTCAAAATCATGAAATCCCCATCTCCAAAATTGTCATCAATTTGAACCATTTTAAGCAATTTGTTCATCAAATTAAAAATTCTGAAATTCACACCAACAAATTGAATATTGAAGTGTGGAATACACAAAAGTAATTTTATAGCTAAAAAATTTAAAAGCTTGAATTTCATGAGGTCACCTTCAAAAATTCGAGAGCTACAACTAAAGAGGCGGAATTGTTGATTTTGAGATTGTGTTCTACTTCGCCTCGAACTTCTGATGTCGATGGTAGTGTCGGTGTTTTGATCGTATTTCTTCGATGGCGGTGGCGACAACTTCACCTTGGACGGCGACGATCGATGATGAATCACGAGCTACGGGAATCGAGAGATGCGATTTCTTTCATTTCTTTTTTCCCTTTTTTTTCTTCTGGTTTTTTATTATTATTAGGTCGGTTGTTGGTTTGGGCTGACTCTTCATGGGCCGGCTTTAGATTTAATTTGGTATTTTTTTTTTCATATATCGAATTGAAAACAAGAGAGTTAGGGTGGTAGTAATGGTAGGTTCATCCAACCCATTGAACCTACTTTTTTGGGTTCATCCCATTAAAGTAGGTTGAGTTCAGGTTGAGGTTGGGGGTGTGGGTTCAAATATTTGAAGTTGGGATGGATGGAGAAATAGTCAATGAGAGAAGAGGGGGTGGGCCATGCCTTTAAAAATTTAATTTTATTAAATTAAATAAAATATATGATTGAATATTGTTAATAACTATAGTATAAGAAAAAAGATATATAAATATATATAGATGTGTATATTAATGGGACCTATGTTGAACTTGCTTTTTTAGGTTTATTGTTATTGGGGATAGGTTTATAAAGATGGTGGGATTTAACTTTTGACATGACGCTTATGTGGAAGTGTTGAAGTTGCTTTTTGGGGGTTCACTATTACAACCACCCTAAAGATGGTGGGATTTAACTTTTGACATGGCGCTTATGTGGAAGTGTTGAAGTTGCTTTTTGGGGTTCACTATTACAACCACCCTTAGGGTGGTAGTAATGGTAGGTTCATCCAACCCATTGAACCTACTTTTTTGAGTTCATCCCATTAGAGTAGGTTGGGTTCAGATTGAGGTTAGGGGTGTGGGTTCAAATATTTGAAGTTGAGATGAATGGAGAAATAGCCAATGAGAGAAGAGGAGGTGGGCCATGCCTTTAAATTAAAAATAAAAGCGCACTACTAGAATTCATTACATTAAATAAATTATAATTTTAATTATGACAATTCAATCAGCGGTTTCCTTGTGCCATCTAATTTTATAAATTATAGAATTGAATTGATAACAATTTAGCCATTTTTTTATAGTCGTTTCTTT
Organism: Perilla frutescens; assembly: GCA_026008535.1. Lineage (NCBI taxonomy): Eukaryota > Viridiplantae > Streptophyta > Magnoliopsida > Lamiales > Lamiaceae > Perilla > Perilla frutescens. Next base: position 37,082,393 of record BRKX01000015.1, read on the forward strand.
GTTTACCTAGTTTAAAGTTATGCTGGTTTAATTTACTTTTTAATATTAATGCAATGTTGTGTTTATTTGATGTACTTTTTTAATGTGACGTATTTAATTTTTTTCATCATTTCACTGGATTTCGAATTTTATTAAATTTAATAAAATATATAATTGAATATTGTTAATAACTATAGTATAAGAAAAAGATATATAAATATATATAGATGTGTATATTAATGGGACCCATGTTGAACTTGCTTTTTTAGGTTTATTATTATTGAGAATAGGTTTATAAAAATTGTGGGATTTAAATTTTAACATGGCGTTTATGTGAAAGTGTTGAAGTTGCTTTTTGGGGCTCACTATTACCACCTCCCTTATAATCATTTGATTTTTTGGTATGTTTTTATGACATCAGTAACGACTCCTTTCCCTTTTTCTTCTGTTTTTTGGGCTGGTTTTGAGGGGACCCGGCATGTATGACGTAAAAGCTTCGATTTGTGTGCAGCCCATTAAATTATTAATATCTATCTTAAATTCATGCTAACTACGTTCATATCACATTTCCCCAACATATTTATATTTAATTAACATTTATCACATTAACTGCGACAATTGGCTTCATGCAATTACGTTGAACACAAATATTAACTGTGCGTCCTCCAACCGAATTAACTGTAAACCAATGTCACCGTCCTCCAACCAAATTGATTTACACTTTACAGCGCAATTACACATAAGATTTATAAAACATACAAAAAAAATTAAATTGATTTGACTTTAACTGTTATAATATAAAAAAGAATATGACGTCAAATCAAACTAAAATGTCAATAGGAGGACTATGAAATCAAATCAAAATCTTATCCATACTTAATTCATAAATCTGTGAAGTTTTTTGACATTATAATTATATGTTAAGGATAATCACACAAACTTGTCATTTTTGGAGTATTTACAATCTCATTGTAAATAAATTCTTTATTTTATTTTATTTTAAATTGAATGAGAAAATTGAGATGCAAAATCTTCATTATGAAGATACATTAAATTAAATAAATTAAAAAGGAAATTTTATTTTATTGTCAATCTCTCCATACTTGAAAGTTGAAAACAACATTAATTGTTAGGGGAAGCGAATTTTATGCCGGCTCTCGTAGGCGGTAAGTGCTCAAGAAAATCTACACACTGACACTCCACCGTAATTATTTAGTTGCGCAGACTAAATAAATATTAGCTAGTCGACATTCGACAATTTATATATATGTGTGTGTATATATAGATGTATGTATGTATTCTTTCTATTTTTAGGAAAATCTGAAATATATTCTTAGTTCCTGATGTGTAGGGATACCACAAACCATGGACACAAATAAAACCCGAAATTGCTGAGAAAATATGAAATATCTACCTCACTTAGAAATTGCGAATGTCCAAATTTTTTAATAAATGCCACGTGTCAGCTTGATAGTTAAACACTTGCCCGGTATGGGCAACGGTGAGGCGGTGCGGTAAAATCGTGACCGCAACTTCCCATAGAACCCCCGGGCGTCAATTCCTACAAAAACGAGGGTATTTTTGTCCCAATGTATTGATCATATTACGAGAATGCCCTTCAGTTCCTCGTAGAATTCTCTTCCACTTTGCATCTTTGGGTTTTTTTGGGGTATATTCCCTCATCTTCCGTTATAGAGACTCTCTCTCTGTGAATTATAACCAACACCAAACCAATCACAAATGCACGCATATTTTTATGTATGTATAGCTAATATATTACTAGAGAGAGAAAGTAAGAGAGAGAGTGTTGCACTCGGCAGCCTAAGTTGTTACAAATTCTTCTCCGATGAATATGATGGACTTGTCCTAACAAACCAAGGTGAACTTTTTTCCATTAAATCATAGTGTTTTTTTTTTTTTTTTGGTTGGCATAATTTATCCTCCCATATTTTTTTCCTGGGTTGTGACTTGTGAAAGATGCGATCTTTTTAGTGTTTTTGTCCCCTCTTTGTGTAATTCAACATCTGCACATATGTCCATATATCCTTTTTTATTTTTATTTTTGGTTTTCAAGATCCAATCTTTCTATCTGTTTCGGTGATGTTTTTAAGCAACCTTGGGGGTGGGGGATAACCGTCTGTTCTATTTCTTCAACGTCATTATTGAACGTGACTCCAATTCAGTTTTGTACTTTAATAATTAAGATAATTTCCCTTTAGGGTATTGACCAAGGCGTGGAATTTCGATGGTTAATTTGCTTAAATGAGAATGCTGAATCATGGTTCAAATTTGGTTCAATTTTTTTGTGTTTGGTTTGAGATCTTGAGTTCAGATCAGTCGTTTTATGATGTGCAATTTAGACTTCAGATAATTTTAGTTTTTTATTGCATTTTGAGACTTGATTTGATAAGGATGATCCAATTTGATATGGTTTGTGTTAATCGATTGAATCATACTGCATTACCATTTCCTTGCGAGCAAGTACCTTCCTGGCGTACTGGGCGAAATTTGTGACTTGATGGGCCATCAGACTTAAATGTCTTGTGTATGCAAGAGGTCTTCATGATGTTTATGTGTTTTATGAACTCATAAAATTAAGGGAGTGAAAAAAGAATTGCAGTTCTCCTTATATTTTGAATCCACAACTGTAGCTCATTGAATACTGCTACATTTGCTCACCTGAGGATCAACTTTGCAGAGCCTATTTAGTCTCCAAGATGTTTTGTGAATCATGGAATGCTGCTGTCTCGTGAAAAGAATCAATCAGGTGCTTTGTTTTTGTTGTAAAATGGAGAATGGAGCTGCTTGAATGCCAGCTTTATTGCTTACATCCATTTGTCAACTGATCTTAATTAGTTTCTCTGCAAAACCAGAAGGATGGCTATATACACTTGTTTGTAATTATATAGCTAGAGCGAGGATTGAGTAATATTGGCAGCAGATCTAAATAGCATCGTGTTTTTAGTCATTTATTTCAATGGAGGGTTCAGTTTCGCCTCCATCCCAGAAGCAGTCTGTACAAACTTCTCGTAAATGTGCTCATCAGAGTAAGGATCTCTGGTTGGTTGTGCGGGAGGGTTCTGTCTCTGATGTAGATTTAGCCTTGTTGGTGCTAAAAAAAAATGGGGGAAACATTAATGCAAGGAACCTGTTTGGGCTCACACCTTTGCATATTGCTACTTGGAGGAACAACATACCTGTTGTGAGAAGGCTTCTTGAAGCTGGTGCAGACCCTAATGCAAGGGTACATTTTTCCCTCTGATCTTTTTGATCTTCTAATCTGCTCCGCGTTAAGTTCTATGCTTACTGAGTTGTTGTATGATGACTGGTATGGAGTTGTTTCATGATCTCAGTCATTGCATGCGGGTTTGTATTTCTTTGTCCTTTGGGGTATGATACTTGATTTTTTTTTGGTTTATCATAATCTAGACTAGAAGAACCAGAGAGTCGGGAGAGGAGAGCAAGTGGGAATTTCTTATCATCTTATACAGATTGGAGCATGAGAAACGAAATCTTAAAGTGGATTAATGATACAGAGCTCTCACCAAACATCTTTTGAAAGTGGTGCATTTTTCCCTATTATATGAAGAAAGTTAAATTGATTAAATCTATGAATGCAATAATCTTATGTAAGTTCCATTTTCTTATGTCGCAATCATTATCTTGTGACACAACAAATGTTTGTAGTTCATTAAATGTGTCATCATTTGTAAAATAAATATGAGATAACTTTTTATCCATGAATAGATGGCTAAATGCCCATCTTGGTGGTGCAGGAGGTGATAGAAAGATCATAAGCTTCAGTTTGAGTCCTTTCTCCTGGTTTATTAACACTGAAATGGTTTAATAACTTCCTCTAAAAAGTAGTTGACCTCTTGTCAGGATGGGGAATCAGAGTGGAGTAGCCTTCACAGAGCTCTGCATTTTGGACATTTAGCAGTTGCTTGTGTCCTCCTCCAGTTTGGCGCCTCGTTGACATTAGGGGATTCGAGATCCAGGACTCCAGTTGATCTCCTCTCTGGGCCTGTACTGCAGGCTGTTGGCAAGGAAAGCAGCTCAAGTATGCTGATGTGTCCTGAAACCTGAATCTCTTTGTTTATTGCTGTCATCATCCAGGATGTTGACCCATTTCTGTTGATTTTCAGTAACTACTGAGGTCTTCAGCTGGGGCAGTGGTGTTAACTATCAACTTGGAACTGGAAATGCACACATCCAGAAGTTACCATGCAAAGTTGAATCTCTTCATGGTTCATTCATCAAATCCATTTCTGCTGCAAAGTTCCACAGTGTGGCAGTTAGTGCACGTGGGGAAGTTTACACTTGGGGATTTGGAAGGGGTGGCCGCCTAGGACATCCTGACTTTGATATACACAGGTGGCAGATAGTTAATTTTGGCACATATATCTTGAAATTGAAGATTTAAACTAGCTATTGTCTGCAATTGTGTATCTAAATTTTAAATTATGCTTTCAACTATGTTTTTGAAGGTTCTTTCAAATTATTATGACTCTTTAATTTATTGAATGGTGTGCTTTTACTATTTTATCAGGAACATTTGAGCATTAGAGTCCCCGTGTAGCTACCATGTTTTCTATTGATTTTGGTGTTTATAGAGAGTTTATATTTTAAATAGTCATCTTTTTCAATTGGACTTGTGAAACATTAAGATGCATGGTTAGATGATTTCATTTTATCTGTTTGATGAAAGACGTGATCTCAACCAGGAAGTCACTAATTTTCATCACTCCCCTTAGAATAAATTTTGTTTGGCGAAACTTCTATGAGCTTAACCATCTCTCATGTTTTAGCGGTCAAGCTGCAGTCATCACTCCTCGTCAAGTGACCTCGGGTTTAGGTGCACGTCGAGTTAAGGCTGTTGCTGCTGCTAAACATCACACTGTTGTTGCGACAGAGGGCGGAGAAGTATTTACATGGGGTTCCAATAGAGGTAAACAATATCGAATGGCCCATTTCATATTTATGCTACCATTTGCAGTTATACAATTAGTTATGCTTGCCTTTTACAAATGGAAGGCAAGTAAATTGTCCACACTCCACAGTTTTGTCATGCAAATTGCAATTATGTTTAGCCTTAAAGTAAAGTCAATATGAGTTATATGTTCTATTGATGTCATGCAGAGGGTCAACTTGGCTATACTTCTGTTGACACGCAACCCACTCCTCGTAGAGTTAGTTCCTTGAAGGCAAGAATAGCGGCTGTTGCTGCAGCAAATAAACACACAGCGGTTGTTTCAGAGGCTGGTGAAATCTATACATGGGGTTGCAATAGAGAGGGCCAACTTGGTTACGGTACCTCTAACTCAGCTTCAAATTACAGCCCGAGGGTGGTGGCGTACTTGAAGGGTAAACACCTTGTTGGAGTGTCAGCATCAAAGTATCACACTGTTGTTTTAGGGTCTGATGGGGAGGTATATTGAAGTTATAAATTTTTTCTTTTGGAATTTGGTATATGATATACCTAGGGCTAGAATGGATGAGCTTCAGTAATATAACACCAATGTATGACGGTTGGTAGGTGTTCACTTGGGGCCATCGACTTGTTAATCCTAGACGTGTAACCATTGCTAGAAATATTAAAAAAGCTGGAAATAGTGTGCTGAAATTTCATCGCAAGGAACGCCTTAATGTTGTTGCTATAGCTGCTGGGATGACACACAGCATAGCTCTTACGGATGATGGTGCATTGTTCTACTGGTCGTCCTCAGATCCTGATCTTCAATGCCGACAGGTATTGCTTTACTTTTGAAGGTTTTTCTTTACATGTCGATTATCATAAACAATGGGTGCACGTCTTCCTGCAGTTACATTCGCTATGTGGGAAAGGGATAGTTAGCATATCTGCAGGGAAGTATTGGACTGCTGCAGTTACTGTGACTGGCGATATTTATATGTGGGATGGTAAGAAGGGAAAAGATGCCCCAACTACCCCAACTAGGCTGCATGGGGTGAAGAAGGCGGCATCAGTATCAGTTGGAGAAACACATTTACTGATTGTTAGCTCACTCTATCATCCATGCTATATTCCCCATATTGCTGATGGTAGTCAGAAGCAAAAGGTCCAGGGTGAATTAGATGAATTGCGTGAAGGTTTTATGTTTGATGATGTGGAATATGAGGATGTCTTGTCCAATATGCAGAAGGATGATATTGAAAATCCAGAACTGCCTGGTTCTAGAAATTCTTACAAGACACCAAGCGTACCAAGCTTAAAAAGTCTTTGTGAAAAATTAGCTGCAGAACATTTAGTTGAGCCACGAAATGCCATACAACTGCTTGAAATTGCAGATTCACTGGGAGCACACGATCTCAAGGGACATTGTGAGGTCTGGTTCACTGACTCTCATGTTATTACCTGCATTACCTTTTTCTAGTACTGTGCAATGAGGGACGGAAAAATATTTTGAAAACTCTTTCACATTTTAGTGTAGTGTATGCTCTTTATTCTTTGATGCTCTTTCTACGTCATTGAAGCAGCAAGAGTTATCAGCTGTCAGCAAGCTGGTAACTACTGATCTAAAGGATGTCTCATGCAGAGTCATCTATATCACATATAAGTTATTGCATCATAGTGTGTGCTGCTACCTTGGTGATACTGGATTAAAAGAACACTTGCAAGCTGCAAACAGCTTAACAAAAATTTATTCCAGCAGGAGCTTCAAAATTGCTGATATAAAGTTTCTGATGGGACTAATGCATGTCCTCCATGTAGGATGAGAAAAGATTTTAGCTATTATCTTCTTTCTTTGACAAATATTTCTGTTGTTAGCTGCTTCTGTATACCACCTGCTATGTTTCTTGTAGCCTTGTCAGTCCCATAGGTATAACTGCTGAATATGTGATGAACATATATTCTCTATAAAATTATAATTTGGTATTAATGGTAGCCAATGTAGCAACGTTTTGTGTTCTATCAAAGACTGTTTCTTGTGTGTATTTTTATCACAAATTGAAGAACATTTTGTTGCTAATTACTTTTTCTAGCATCAAATCATATTTATTGGTAAATACATGCAGCACATTCTAAGGGGACTTGTATTCACAATTAGAGCTTGATGTTCTGTGTTCGGTTTTCTAGAGATCGTACCTGTTTGAGTGAACCAACTCCTCTTTTATTTATGGGATTCCTCTGCACTATTGTTTTATTATTTTGTTGATAAACTGCTTGTGTCCTAAAAGTTGCCAAAACTTGCTGCAGGAAATTGTGATCCGTAATCTAGATTATATACTCACAGTGTCGGCACATGCCTTTACTGGGATGTCATTGGATATCTTGGTTGATCTTGAGAAACTTTTAGACTTAAAGTCATCCGAGCCATGGAGTTGTCGTCAACTTCCTACACCCACTGCTACATTTCCAGCTATTATCAATAGTGAAGATGAGACCGGTGATGATGAAATGCTTAGGACACGTGATGATGGTACAAAGGGGCAAATGTTATGCAGAGAGGGAGCTCAGAGATTGGATGGCTTTCTTCAATCCAATGATTCTGCAGTGGAAGGTGCCAACAAAAAAATAAGAGCTTTGAGGAAAAAGTTGCAGCAGATTGAGCTGCTTGAGGAAAAACAATCTAAGGGCCATCTTCTCGATGACCAGCAGATTTCAAAACTTCAGATGAGATCAGTCCTGGAGAATTCACTTGGTGAGCTTGGTGCGCCAGTTGAAACTGTTCAGGCAAAAGCATCTTCTGTGCTGGATGAAAGAGGGAGTAAGAATGTATCTAGAAAGCAAAGAAGAAAGTGCAAAGATAAGGCATCACAGAAGGGCGAGGGGACTTGTGATATAGCTATTGATTCTGAACCATGCATCACGAAGGGCTTTCTGGATGCTGAAGTGCGAGAAGAGACCAGTAAGGTTCAGGTAATATATTGTGCTCCTCTATAACATGGATATCAAAAGGCTATATAATAGCCTCCATCTTATGTGGTAAGGTAGCATTTTGTTCTCATTAGCAGGATTTTCCATGTTGCTCGAGTTGTTGATTAAAGCATACTAAAAAAATACAATTTGTTGATTGCAGTATCTATAAGATTAATTTTGTAAAACTGGTGACATGTTACTAATTGAAACAGTTGAAGCTAAGCGCTTCCTGTTTTCTTGGTTGTGTTACTTTGTTCTTTTATGCTTTAGGCCATCCTTTCTCCATTGTCGATATTGTTATTGAAAGAGTTGGGTTTTTATATTTTTACAATCTATAGGAGAAAGCTGCAGATTATGGGAGTGCTGTTGCAATTCAAGAGACCAGGATTTCTGAATCATATAATAAGAAGGCAGTTGAAAATATTCCCCTAGATGGGGTTGGGTTCCCAACTGCATCAAAGAAAAAGAATAGAAAAGGTGGACTTTCTGTGTTTCTGAGTGGTGCCCTTGATGACATTCCAAAAAGTGCTGCCCCACCTCCTGTGATTGCCAAAAGCGAGGGTCCTGCTTGGGGTGGTGCCAAAGTTTCTCAGGGATCGACCTCACTTCGTCTTATACTGAATGAACAGAAGAGCAAAACTGAGACTAAACCTACAAAGAAGAAAGAGTCGGAAGATCATTCTGAAGGCAATAATGGGAAACTCTCATTGAGTTCATTTATGTGTTCCTCTCCAATAGCTGTGGTCCCTGTTCTGAAAGGACAGATGCCAGATGGAGATAAAAACACGCCTCCTTGGGCTGCATCTGGAACTCCACCTTCCCTTTCCCGTCCATCTCTTAGGGATATCCAATTTCAGCAGGTATGTTTCTTTGATCTGTCCAAGCTTTCACTCACCCCCCTCCCTCTCTGCCTATTTTATGTAGATTGTGCTCCTATGGCTGATATTTGGCATTGGCATTGCCTCCCTTCTCCAAATAAAATTTAGTTGTGAATTACATAAATTAGTTTATTTTATAATGGACGGTGAAATTATTGAAGGTTGCAAACATCTATCAAAGTGAGGACTTGGCGAGGTGGTTCTCATTTATTTACTAGGCTATTTATGTATATAAATCTGGTAAAAAATTATTAGACTGTTACTATGCATTTGATTAATATATAAGGTTATGGATGACTTGAATAGTTTAGGTGGAAAATGGTAAACAACTACTAGGCAATTTGATAAATAGCCGTCGTATTATGTATATATGTAAGTACTTGTTGAGTAGGTATTGAAATGTGTGGTTTTGAGATATTTAGGTTACCAATAATTGATATATCTGCTATAATTATTGTGTAAAGGGAAAGCAGCAGCTGGGAATTTCTCATAGCCCAAAGAATAGAACTACTGGATTCTCGGTGATGAGTGGTCAGGGGTCACCATCAGAGTCTGGTGGGATGAACCGTTGGTTCAAACCAGAGATCGATGCTCCCTCATCAATTCGTTCAATTCAGATTGAAGAGCGTGCTATTAAAGACCTCAAGCGCTTCTACAGCAATGTTAGGATTGTAAAGAACCAGTCATGAAAGGGCAGGAACTTGTATTATTTTCCTAGTAGTTGTAATTTTTTTGGGTAGATTGACCGACCTGTACAGAGCAAAATCCTAAGCTAGTTGCCTTCAATTATTTCTTGGTTCTATTCATTGCATAAATACAATATAATGGTATGGTGTAGATATGCATATTCTGCACTACTCACTCACATTTGGCTCTCTCCTTTTATTTTGGAGCCAAACCTGTACAAGTATTTCAGCAGAAAGCAATAAAGTCTCAGATATATTCGCTGGTTTTCCAGGAATCTTTTACTTTCATTTTTTTTTATTATTATAATTATTTCAGTTGAGTGCAGCTATAAAATATTTTATTCAGTTTATCAGGGCGTTTTAGGGAAACGGCTGTCCTCATTTTGTAAAGTAGCGGTTGTATATGTGGATGTTGATATAAATATATATTGTAAATCAAAGCATTTTAATTTGTGTAAGATTGTAGCCAATTACAATTTATAATAGTTTTGTAAAAACCCACGATTTAAGAGAAACTAGTACAGTGCCCGCGCGTTGCGCGATGGAAGTAACGCGGGATGTGAGACGTACGTTGCACGGTAGAAGCAAATTGTTATTTCACCGTTGCGTTATTTGCAATACAAATATATTTAAAATTAAAATTATGTTATATTTCTCTGTAATTTTACATATATTGGTATTTAATTTTTTTATAAATTTATAAAATTGATCGCTAATAATTATTAATTTTACCAAAAAAAGGCATAAAACATTGCCTTCGATTAGGCAATGTTTGAACTTTTCAACATTTGCTCTAGGAATTGTTACATGAACACGTGTACCCTGCAAAATGAAAATCGTTCAAAGTTATGATTTGCTAAAAGTTAAAAAATCGAAATTTTAAATAACTGAGTTTACCTCTCGATCATGGAATATACATTCCATACTGTACGAATTTGTATTTTCGTAGCATCTTATGAGCCATAATTCTAACCCAAAATTACTCTTTCATGGTTTCAACATCTGCACCGTTCCAAATACTGGAGCCATTTGTAGAAACTGTTGTGGAAAATATGGGAAAGGCAGAAATGGAGATCTGAGTTTTGAGTTGAAATGAGTTTTCAATTTTTTTTCTGCACCGTGTGAATGAGTTATCTGAATTGTAATTGTAAATTTATTTCTGAATAGTTATAATTCAGTATTAACAGTTAAAAGTAGTGGGTGGTATGAAGTGGGGCATAACTTCTATGTAGTGGACTGTTTTTCAGATTTTTTTTTATATTTTTATTTTATTTCGTGTAGTTGTAGGTGAATAAAATTGATAACTATATATAAATATTTATATGTAAAAAAATTAAACGTATTAAATTATGCTGCACACGATCTCCTCTTTAAAACTGATTGATTATAAAAATAAAATTATTTCAGCTGAAATAAAAAATTAAACGTATTAAATTATGCTGCACACGGTCTCATGATTTATATTTATTTTTTTAAATATATATTTTATGTATGTGCCAAAATCATGCTGTACACACATTTTCAAGTTTCAAAGTAGTTGACTATTACAAATATTTAAGAATTATTTTAAGTAATTAATAAAGCCTAATTTAATGTTATCATAATTTTTTTATTTTTAAAAAAGAACAAATGATTTTAAATTTGGAAAGAGGGGCACACGTTCTCCTTTTTAATAGTACACGATTTTAAATTTATTTACTTCATTTTTCTGTGAATAAAGATAAATAGAATGACCTCAGAATTTAAATATATTGCAAAATTGTCATCAATCAATTGAAATCAATTTCAAATTGATTCCAATTGAAAACTTTCTTTTTATATATAGTATATATTCGAATTATATATTAAGTTGATCATAAATTACATAAAAATCCACGTAGTAATAATAATAATAACAAATAATTTTTTAGTAAAAACAAAAAAGAAGTCAATTTGGTCTACCGGAAAACTCGGCTAGAAATTAGGAAAAGTTGAGAAAGTTGAGGTTCAACTTTTAAGACCATTAGCTCTGTCTAGGTTTAATGTTAAGATAATAGATAGTAATGTTTAAGGATTGATTTGGAAACCACTAGTTTAGGGTTTGGCTAATTCCATATATAAGGCCCATTTCCTAGTGATGGCTTGTGACGTTAGATTTCAAATTATGAATTATGAACTGTGAATCGCAAGTCTGAAATACAAGTAATTGGTATGTTGCAACGAAATAAATTAAATTCATATATGCTCCTTGTAAAACCACATAAAATATAGTAGTATTATTTTAGAATTAGTTTATTCTATTTGATAGTGTTAGGGGAAATGGGGCAGTTTTGTTACTTAGGTGATAAGTCGGATATTGATAATGAATAATTGAACATTCGTATGCATAAGAAAATAGATTTGTGGGGCTTGGAGTCTGCATAAAAGTGGGATAAAGCATAAAATTGTACATAGGAATGTGCGTCAAATATAATTTTATTAGAGTCAGAAAAGAGAAGTAAAGCAGAGAGATGTGGGCCGTCTACTCAACGTGGTGGGTCAGGTCGGTCGGTGGTAAAAAGGATCTTATTTGTCAAAAGTGAACCACTCACCCTCTCTTACTTTACTAACCTAAAAAAAATGTCCAAATGTATAAATGTCGACAAAAGTAAATATGAAATGGGAAAAAATAATAACTTTTAAAACTAAGTAGTTTTGTAGGTAATTTGTACTATTAAACAGTTAGTTCCCACATTCAATCATTGACTCAGTATACTTTTCTCTATTTTTTATACATTCCCACACACAACTATATATACATTTCGACATATATTTATATATATATATGACATGCCTCGATAATGATCCTCGATTAATCAGATAGAAGGCTCGATTATATATACATTTCGACTATATATTGCAATGAGCCTCGATTAATTGCAATGAGCCTCGATTAACTCTCAATGAGCCTCGATTAACTTCAAGGTACACGATTAATTTTTTCAACACTACGTCGATTAATTTGCAATGAGCCACGATTAATTGTGGTTTATTATTATGATCCTCGCTTATTTTTTAAGAAGGTATTCGAAATATTAATCATGACTTCTTTAACTTAATCGAGACCTTATTTTAAATTCAATAGAGGATAATTTAAATGTACAATTAATCGAGGCATGATTTAGGAATAATCGAGGCTATTAGTTAAATAATCGATGCTAATTAACCTAGGCATCAAAAAATCAATCGAGGCTATTTTTTTAACCGATATCTTATTCTAATTTTTTAAAACAATCGATGCTAATCAATTCATGATTATATTGCATGTGTTTTGATTATTTGTTGTTTTCAATTATTTGCTAAATTAATCGAGGTTAATTTTAAAGTAATCGATGGTCCTTTGAAATTAATCGATGTCTGTTTTAGCAATAATCGTGACCTTTTTAACTTAATCGAGGACCTTATTAAATTATAGAGGCATTGAAATTACTATTAATCGAGGCATAGATTACTATTAATCGAGGTATAGGTTAAAACTAATTGATGGAGGCTCTTAGAAGTAATCGAGGATATTTAAAAATTAGTCGAGGCTTTTTTTAATTAATCGAGGACATTTTCTAGACTAATCGAGGCCATTAGAGTCAATCGAGGAATAATGTAAAGTAATCGAGGCATTTTTAAATTTAATGGATGTCATTAGAGTTAATCGATGATAAGTTTAATTTAATCGATGATAAGTTTAATTTAATCGAGGAAGATTGTAAAATAATCGAGCTTAAATTCAAGACATTAATCGAGGAATATTGAGGTTGAGATTGTAAAAATAATCGATTGTAAATAAATCGATTAAAATAATCGATTGTTTTAATCGATTAAAATAATCGATGCTATTAAAATCAATCGAGGCTATTTAATTAGAATAACATTTAACTATTGATGTTATTAACATCTAACTAATTCTAACTATCAATACTATTAATTAGAATAACATCTAACTATCTAATTATTCTAACTATCGAGGCATTGAATTAATATAATTAATCGATGCTAATTTTAAATTTAATCGATGCTATATTAAATTTACACACAACCTATACACTATAATATAATTAAATTGATTCTCACATGTGAAATTCTAATACAACCTACACACCATAGCGTAATCAATTTGATTTTAATATAGTGTATATGTTGTATTGGGATTTTACATGCGAAGATCACTTTGATCATTGATTATGAAATCTCGAAACAACATATACACTATAGTATAATCAAATTGATTCTCACATGTGAAATCCTAATACAACCTATATACTATATAGTATAATCAAATTCATTCTCACAAGTGAAATCTCGATAAAATCTACACACCATAGTGTAATCAATTTAATTTTAATATAGTGTATATGTTGTATTGGGATTTTACATGCGAAGATCACTTTGATCATCGATTATGAAATCTCGAAACAACATATACACTATAGTATAATCAAATTGATTCTCACATGTGAAATCCTAATACAACCTATATACTATATAGTATAATCAAATTCATTCTCACAAGTGAAATCTCGATAAAATCTACACACCATAGTGTAATCAATTTAATTTTAATATAGTGTATATGTTGTATTGGGATTTTACATGCGAAAATCACTTTGATCATCGATTATGAAATCTCGAAACAACATATACACTATAGTATAATCAAATTGATTCTCACATGTGAAATTCTAATACAACCTATATACTATATAGTATAATCAAATTGATTATCACAAGTGAAATCTCGATAAAATCTACACACCATAGTGTAATCAATTTAATTTTAATATAGTGTATATGTTGTATTGGGATTTTACATGCGAAGATCACTTTGATCATCGATTATGAAATCTCGAAACAACATATACACTATAGTATAATCAAATCGATCCTCACATGTGAAATTCTAATACATCCTATACACTATATAGTATAATCAAATTGATTATCACAAGTGAAATCTCGATAAAATCTACACACCATAGTGTAATAAATTTAATTTTAATATAGTGTATATGTTGTATTGGGATTTTACATGCGAAGATCACTTTGATCATCGATTATGAAATCTCTAAACAACATATATACTATAGTATAATCAAATCGATCCTCACATGTGAAATTCTAATACATCCTATACACTATATAGTATAATCAAATTGATTATCACAAGTGAAATCTCGATAAAATCTACACATCATAGTGTAATCAATTTGATTTTAATATAGTGTATATGTTTAGGTTGTATAGTGATTCCACATGTGAGAATCAATTTGATTACACTATAGTGTATAGGTTGTTTCGAGAAATCATAATCAAGAATCAATTTGATTATACTATAGTGTATATGTTGTTTCGAGAATTCATAATCGATAATCAATTTGAGTATACTACAGTGTATGTGTTGTATCGGGATTTCATTTGCGGGAATCACTTTGATTATACCATAGTATATAAGTTGTTTCGAGAATATCGATAATCAATTTGATTATACTATAGTGTTTAGGTTGTATAGTGATTCCACATGTGAGAATCAATTTGATTACACTATAGTGTATAGGCCCACGATTATGTTTAAAAATGCCTATGTTAATTAGAATAAGGCCTCGGTTAAAAAATTAGCATCGATTGATTTAAAGATGCCAATTTTAATATCCTCGATTATTTTAAAAATTAGTATCGATTAATATATTAAAAGTAATCGAGGATATTAAAAGTAATTCCTCAATTAAGTTTTGGAGCCACGATTAATAGTATCCTCCAAAACAATTGATTCCTCGATTTTATACTAATTCTAAAATAATCGATGCCAATATTAAAAATTTTAATATATAGCATCGATTGATTAATAATATCCTCCAAAATAATTGATTGATAATTTAAAACTATTGCCAATTTTAAATTATATATTAAAAATTAATATAAAAATAGCATCGATTGATTTACATAGCCTCGATTAATATAAAAATAGCATCGATTGATTTACATAGCCTCGATTAATATATAAATAGCATCGATTGATTTACATAGCCTCGATTAATATATGAATAGCATCGATTGATTTACATAGCCTCGATTAATATAAAAATAGCATCGATTGATTTACATAGCCTCGATTAATATATAAATAGCATCGGTTGATTTACATAGCATCGATTAATATATAAATAGCATCGATTGATTTACAAAATGGCCTCGATTCCTTAATTAATTTTAAAAAATACACCCATTAGTTTTAAGAGAGCCTCGATAATATCTAAATAGCCTCGATTAGTTTATAACTATCATCGATTAATAGCTAGTCATGATTAACATCAAATAATCAACCAATAATATCTAACTAGCCACGATTGAAAATTTTAAATTAATCATGCCCAACAAATTAAAAAAATTAAACATAACCGACGATTGTAATCGAAGAAGATATTTACAGATTTAAAAAAAAAAAAAAAGCCTACTTGATGAGAAGATGATCGGCTGTGGCTAGGTTTTTTTTTTTAAATTGCAGCTGTGAAGCCCTTCTTTTTAATCGCAGACATGAATTGGAAGAAGAATGATGATGAGAGAGAGTGTAGGGTTGTTGGGGATTAAATTCAAAAGGTAGAGAATTTATTCCTTTGCAGGGTGTGTCAGTTTTTTAATATTGAAAACTGATTTTGTGGGACCCGATATACATTTCTTGTACAGAAAAAGTACAAAGTGTCGAAATAACTCATTAATTTTAAACTTGGTCTCTTTTTCTCTTAAATTATTTACTTTTGTCGAAAAATCCTGGGCACCCAAAAAAAATCATGTCAAATTCATCGTCCAAACTCATATGTGATAATATATTGTAATTTTATCGGTGTTTTGTTCATTCTATTAATTAAGGATAAATTACAGTTTGATATTTGATTTTTTAACTTTTTAATAAAAATGTCTCGATCTTAATTTATATATTTCAGTTTGATACCAAATATTATAAATTTTTATCAAATTTATCCCATAGTCAACTATCTTGTCCCTAATTGCATATGTAAATCTTATGTGCATTTTTATAATGCCACATCATACTTAAAAAAATAAATAATATTAGAAACTTTAATTTTCATGTAAGTTAAATAAATGATCTTTTCACTTTTAAACTGTAATTTATGTAATCGAAGCCATAATTATGTCAATATATATCTTGTGAATGTATATAATTATATAAAAAAAATGCCTTAAATTGTTTCATTTTTTTATATTATTAGCAATACTTCTTGAAAGAATCGTACCTAAAATTCGACAATGCATATAAATATCCGTTTGTCAAAGGTTGTAACTCATAAGCTTCGGAAAAAAATATTTCTTTAAACCTACTATATATTATGTGAGCGGTTAGTTATTAAATAATGTATGAATATTCATTAAAAATAATTATATAAAAAAATAATATTAACATATATATATATACACATATATAATGAATATATTATATTTCAAATTACACATACCCCAAGTAATTTTATCATTTTCTAATTTATTTAACTTACATGGAAATTAATAAAGTTTCTAATATTTATTTTTTCAGGTATGATGTGGCATTATAAAAATTCACATAAGATTTATGGTTATCAACATATGCTATAGGTTACTAGATAGTTTACCATAGGATAAATTTAATAAAAAATTACAAGATTGAATATCAAATTATAAATATATAAAGATCGGAACAATTTTATTAAAATGTTTAAATGTAAAGTATCAAACTCTAATTTACCCATTAATTAATATGAAGTTCCTTAGATGTATGTGGTGCCTCTGAACGTGTGGTGAAAATTTAATGTACTGTACAAACATATATTGAATGTAATATGAACACCTTAATTTAATATTTATACACTTTATTTCTCAGTTTTATTTATATATCCAGCTAAAATGTAGATTCTCTTCTAATGGACACATGATTTTGAATTGAGTAGTGTAGTTGAGCGGATAAAATTCTGTATTACATTCTGTGCAATACTCTATGTATTAAAAAATATTAATTAATACGTGTAAATTAAATTAAAGCGCAATCAATTAAAATTGAAGAGAAAAATAAAATAAAAATTAATATTTTTAGATATGTATATAAAGTGTTGCACATGAAGCAGCAAATGATTTTATTTGGTAGACGAGCATCATTCTCATCCCGAGATTGTGCTTAACTCGCTAGTACACGTGAACCGCTCATTAGTTCACTATTACTTAAATTATTTGTTTGTTAATTAGCTATATAATAGAAGCAGCGCTTATCCATCTTCCCCTACCAATCCATTAATAAATCATTTATTAATAATAGATTCGAAATTAATAAAAAATCATATCGACACATTTAAAAAACTAAAAAAAAAAAGACAGAGAAGGAATCTTTTTTCGTAAATATTATTATCTCAAGAGAAGAAAAGCAATGCCAAAATAGTATTAGTAAATCTTGAGTGGCCCCTCATCCGTGAAGACTTCTTGCACATGAAGTTTCACACTTTTTCTACTGTACCTGCCAACCAAGATTTCCACTCATCCATGCCATGCACATCGATCTACTGCTATATCTTCTCTCTAAACCAATTAAAGGTTCTCCTTCCTTCGCCGCATTCTCTCTCTCTCTCCATCCATCAATGTGAGCGTGCCCTGCATCTCAAAGTAATATCAGTAAAAATCTGGATATTTATTAATTATTACATTCGAAAATTATAATGGGCAGCGTTCGTAAGCTTATGGTCGAGGTGATAGACGCGCGAAATCTTGTACCGAAAGACGGGCATGGCGCGTCGAGCCCCTACGCGATTCTTGACTTCCACGGGCAGCGGAGGAAGACGAGGACGGTTCTCCGAGACCTCAATCCTACGTGGAACGAGACCTTAGAGTTCAACGTCGGCAAAACCTCCGACGTCTTCGGCGACATGCTGGAGCTCGACCTTTTTCACGACAAGAATGTCGGCCCCACTACCAGGACCAATTTCCTGGGCAGGGTGAGGCTGAGCTCCTCCCAGTTTGTCAAGAAAGGCGAGGAGGCCTTGATTTATTACCCCCTCCAGAAGAAGAGCCTCTTAAGTTGGATCCAAGGTGAGATCGGTTTGAAGATTTACTTCGCCGACGTGGTCGTGCCGCCGCCTGCTCCGCCACCTCCTCCTAAGCCTGCAGCTCCACCTGCTGATGCCCAAAAGAATATTGAACCATCACCGGAAGAGAAACCAGCTGCTGAAGCTGCGGAGGATCCGATACCTCATGAAACTGAACACCAAGTTGATCATCCGCCACCGCCGCCACCACCTCATGAAGAGGCGGAGCCGGTACTGGATCCTCCCAAAGATCAAGTTCCCTCTGATGACCAAGTGATGATGGCGTCAATCTCAATTACTGCCATGCCGGAAGTCAAGATTAACAATATCAACGGCCCGCAGCCGATCAGCCGTGTTTCGTCGGTCAGCAGCTTCATCTCCGATCAATCAGATAGATCAACCATCGAACGGTCCTCCTTCGATCTCGTCGAGAAAATGCACTATCTCTTCGTTCGAGTGGTGAGAGCACGGTCGCTCCCCACGGCGGGGAGCCCCGTCGTGAAGATTGCCGTCTCCGGCTTCCACGTCGTGTCGAAACCAGCCCGGAAAACCGCATTCTTCGACTGGGATCAAACATTCGCGTTCAACCGAGATTCACAAGACTCTTCCTCTATACTCGAAGTGTCCGTGTGGGACCCCATCGGTGCTGACGTCGGACATGATTTCTTAGGTGGCATCTGCTTCGACGTAGCGGAGATCCCCTTGCGGGACCCGCCGGACAGCCCGCTGGCCCCACAGTGGTACCGCCTCGAAGGCGGTGGAGCCCACAGGGGGGACCTCATGCTTGCCACGTGGCTCGGCACCCAAGCTGACGAGTCATTCCCCGATGCTTGGAAGACCGACACCAACGCGAATTCCAGATCCAAAGTGTACCAATCGCCTAAATTGTGGTACCTCAGATCAACTGTCGTTGAGGCGCAAGACATCTCCATGTTAACGCGCTTGAAAGACTCAAGCTTTCAAGTCAAGGTCCAGTTGGGATTCCAGGTCCAGAAAACAAAAACGGTGGCCACGAGTAGCGGCGCTCCGTCGTGGAATGAGGATTTGATGTTCGTCGCCGCCGAGCCTTTCACGGCGGAGAACAGCCTCACATTCTTCTTGATCGAACACCGGCCGCCGAAGGAGCAAGCCGTGGTCGGCATCGCTAGAGTGCCTCTGACGGCCGTGGAACGACGAGTCGACGACAGAAATGTGGTGTCGAAATGGTTCACGTTGGAGGATCCGAATGAAGAGAAGAGAGCGTCGTATAGAGGAAGAGTCCATTTGAGGCTATGCTTTGATGGCGGATATCATGTAATGGATGAAGGAGCTCATGTTTGCAGCGACTATCGTCCCACTGCTCGCCAGCTTTGGAAACCGCCTATCGGAACTATCGAATTAGGCATAATTGGATGCAAGAATCTGCTGCCGATGAAAACTATTAAAGGCAAAGGCTCCACCGACGCTTACGCCGTCGCAAAATACGGCAACAAATGGGTGCGGACACGCACAATTTCCGACACGTTGGAGCCCAGATGGAACGAGCAGTACACGTGGCGGGTCTACGACCCCTCAACTGTACTAACCGTCGGTGTGTTTGACAGTTGGGAAGTAGTATTCGATTCAGAGGGATCTATGGAGTCAGTGAGGCCCGATTTTCGTATTGGAAAAGTACGTATTCGTATATCTACTCTGACTACGGCCAAGGTGTACAAAAGTGTGTTTCCCTTGATCTTGTTGTCCCAAGCCGGTTTAAAGAAGATGGGAGAGATAGAGCTTGCCGTTAGATTCGTGCGATCATCTCCGACCCTCGATTTCCTGCACGTGTATTCACAACCATTGCTGCCCGCGATGCACCATCTGAAGCCTCTCGGCATGGTGCAGCAAGAGGCTCTGAGAGGCGCCGCCATGAAGATAGTGGCGGCGCACCTCTCCCGGTCTGAGCCGCCACTCCGACGTGAGGTGGTGAGCCACATGCTGGATCACGCAGACTCCAACTCATTCAGCATGCGCAAGGTTCGGGCTAATTGGTACAGGATCATCCACGTGATCGCCGGGGTGGTGGAAGTGTTCAGATGGGTGGACGACACGCGCTCATGGAAGAACCCGACGGCGACCATGCTCGTGCACGCGCTGCTGGTGATGCTCGTGTGGTTTCCCGATCTAATAGTCCCCACATTGGCCTTGTACGTGTTCTCCATCGGCGCGTGGAACTATAGGTTCCGGTCCAGGGCCTCGTTGCCTCACTTCGACCCCAAAATGTCGCTAGCGGAGTCCGTTGAGCGCGACGAACTCGAGGAGGAGTTCGACGCAATGCCGTGTAGTAGGCCTAACGAGGTGGTGCGAGCTAGGTATGACAAGTTGCGGATGTTGGGAGCGCGCGTGCAGACCATGTTGGGGGATATCGCGACGCAGGGAGAGCGAGTGCAGGCGCTGGTGACGTGGAGGGACCCACGCGCGACCGGGATTTTCGTCGCATTTTGTTTTATGGTTGCATTTGTTTTGTATTTGGTTCCGTCGAAGATGGTTGCAATGGCGTTGGGGTTCTATTACTTGAGGCATCCTATATTTAGGGACCGAATGCCGTCGCCTGCTCTCAACTTTTTCCGGCGACTGCCTTCGCTCTCCGACCGAATGCTATAGAGTATACAGCCACCCAAATAAATATGTATAATTAGAAATCCATGGAATTGGATAATTTATGTGAACATATATATATATGGGTGGGGGCAGGAGGATTGAGTTTAGTAGCTTGGGGAAATAATCATCTTCCTTTTCTTTTCCTTGTCTTTTTTTTTTAAAACTAGATTTTACTTCAAGTGTACGTTTGTAGTAATTTTCCAACTACCTCTCAAAAAAAAAAAAGGAAGAAGCAGCAACATGAGAAAATATCGATTTTGGTCCCGACACTATCATTTATGGTCCCAAATAGAGTTAGTATCGATTTTGGTCCCTTTTTTACCTTAAAATCATGGGACCAAAAATGATATTCTTAAACCCGTGGGATTGAAACTGGGTGATTTTTTTTGAAAAAGGACCAAAAATGATAGTGTTGGGACCAAAATCGAAATACCCGATGTCCTATGGAATCAAAATCGAAATTAACTCGCAACAACATATCTGAATTCTCAACAATAAGATATATATATATATATATATATATATATATATATATATATATATATTAAAACAAAGTTGTGAAACTACAGTTTCCCTCCCAAAAATTCCGCCCAAAAATGTCTTTTCAGAATTCTCATGCAAAAAAATTTTTATAATCAAATTTTTATTAGATGTAAAAGCTGCTTCTCTCCATATTTTAGTTGTTCCACAGAAAACGAAGCAAGTTGAAATTCAAAATCATAAAATGGGGAGCTAATCTATTTTTTGTCTATAAGACTATTTCGTTTCTCTTTTTTTTTTTTCATTCTCATTTTGTTGTTATGCTTTCTATTTTTTGTGAACTTATTTGTATTCTGTGTTTTTTACATTACTTATTATACTCATCAATTTTATTATACAAAATATATTACAAGCTTTTCATAATTTCAAATTGAAAATCTGATTGTGCTCTTTTTCGTGCAGATTGACAAACACTATCCATCCAACATCATTTATGTACTTAATTTTGTAAATATATATATTTTTTTAATATGTACTCTTATAATATTTCTACCATTTTTATTAATATAAATGGAAAATTTTGAATTTAATTTCTTAAACTATTTTTCCAAATTAGCTTGGTACTATCTTCTTGATATTTGTTAATTGTTTTTTAAAAAATATTTTTCATATTGTAATGCGATTACTAATAAAAATATGTACTTAATTTTGTAAATATATATATATATATATATATATATATATATTAATATGTACTCTTATAATATTTCTACCATTTTTAATAATATAAATGGAAAATTTTGAATTTAATTTCTTAAACTATTTTTCCAAATTAGCTTGGTACTATCTTCTTGATATTTTTTAATTGTTTTTTAAAAAATATTCTGCAAATTGTAATGCGATTACTAATAAAAATATGTACTTAATTTTGTAAATATATATATATATATATATATATATATTTTGAGGAAAAAGGGTTTATAAAATTAAAGCGAAACCCGCTCCAAAGACGGAATATCAGACAAAACAACACTCGGTAAAATACCGGTGTGAAAATTAAAAGCAGGATTACTAAAAGTTAAAACAGCCAACACATGATCTAAATTATTAGCAGTTCGATGTGTCCAATTGTAAATCACTTTCAAATATGGAATGAAACACGTGATGGACCTGGTGTGACACAATTTGTGAACAAAATATTTATAAATATTTTGTATATTGTTTTCTTCCACATGACGAAGTATTGTACATTTACTTTATATTGTGTACTCAAATGTATTTTGTATGCATCAATTATATAATGTAGTATGACACTTTATAATACACGTTTTACTCAATTGTTTGTTCATTGAGATTTTTAATTCATTTATTGATATTTTGGTGTGATGGTTGATTAGTTTGATAGTTTAGAGTAATATAGAATTTTGAATTCAATTAACAAATTCAAAAATACAATATATAATTTATAATTTTTGTTCATCCTCATCAAACTTTCAATTTTTTTAACACTCCCCCGTCTCAATTAAAAATATTTATGAAAATAAGATATTAAAGTTAAACTTCCAATATATCCCTTATTTAAGATTTATGACTTCAAGAAAATTATTTTTTTTTAATTTTCAAGACCTAACCATAGTGTATTTATACATTACCATAAAAATTAATACTACTTATAGTAATAAGACTATATAATTGGGGTCGAAGATCTAAAAAATAGTAATAGAAACTATATAATTGAGACGTACGTGGTGAGTAATTTTATTTTTGTTATGCCCTAATTTTTTTGATTTTTTTTCAATGCTCAATATTTGATTTTTTTTTTAATAATTAGATACACTTGACCCAATCCGCATCTAATTTCATGTTTAAAAAATTTGTAATACAATGAAAGAAATATTATATATAAAATGGATAATTATAATAAAAAATTTTAAACATAAGATGAGATATATTGGACGTGACACCGATTGTGGACTATATAACATTATACCATCGGCAGTCACCGCGCAACGCGCGGGTGAAATACTAATTTGATAAAATACTAAAATCTTCTAATGCAAAGTTTTCTGTCTTTACTAATGGATCCCTTGCCGGTTTAGTTTCAACAAAAAAAGATCGCTCGCCCTTAACAAAAGCAAACTAATTTACTTTTTGTAGTCCATAAATTAGCTAAATTATAAATAATATTTTAATAGACATTTTTACTCTTAAAATCCACAACTTAAAAACCATAATCAAAATAACACCCCCCCCCCCCCCCCAAGTATAACCTTAATTTTTATGATTATTTTTTTGGGTTCACCCCACCAAATTAGACTTTATAATTATTTTTTAATATTTAATTCTCAAAGAAATGATTATTATGGTTGATTATTTTAAAAATATGATTTATGAATTTTAAAATTTCAATTTTTTTTCATAAATGTGACTAGGTTTTGATTATGTTATAATTAATTTTTATTTTTATAATAATTATTATTGAACTTGTAAATTCGATCGTGGAATATGAGTTGAAACACAAAATTTGGAATAAATCGGGATCTATTATTATGGTTGAGTATTTTAAAAATATGATTTATAATTTTTAAAATTTCAATCTTTTGTTGATAAATGTGACTAGGTTGATGTTATAATTAATTTTTATTGTTGTAATATTTATTATTAAACTTGTAAATTCGATTGTGGAACACGGGTTGGAATACCAAATTTATAAATTTTTCTTCTATTCTTTTTGTCAATTTTAATTTATTATGTTTTAGTTTAATTTTATGATTGTTTTTAGGATTCTAATTGTTTTAGTTTAACAGTAAGTTCTAACTGAAACAACTAATATGTAAGTTAAAACTCATCAACTAATTACGTGCGGTGTAATTTATTTCTGTTCATTTTACTTCATACCGTGTAAGCAAGAACACCATTCTAACTCCCCAATCATCCATTTACAATATTAAGGGGGTGTATTCAATCCAGATTTCATTGGATTTTAAAGGACTTTTAAAATTCGGGTGTATTCAATTCAGACTTTTAAAAGTCCTTTAAAATCCTGGTGTATTCAATCCAGACTTTTAAAGGTCCTTCAAAATTCTGGTGTATTCAATCCAGCCTTTTAAAGGTCTTTTAAAATCCGGAGGTATTCAAAAATCCATGGACTTTAAAAAGTCATTGACTTCATTGGATTTCACCTCAAAATCACGTCAAAAATACAAAGGATGAAATTTGACCTCTGGACACGAGATTTCGATGGATTTGAAAAATCCAACTCGCGCTGTGTCCCAGCGGCCAGTGAAGAGTTGAAATCGGGCACCCCAGCCGTCACCCGACCCCAGCGGCCGCTGGCTTTGCCGACAATGGCACTCCAGCGGCCGTTGGGTGCCAGCGGTCGCTGGGAGCAAGGCGGCTGCTGCCCATCGACCGTTGCGGCCCGATTTTTTTCCGGATCCACCGATCGCTGTGTTCCATCGAGCGCTGGCAAGAAGGATTTGAAATCCATTGAAATCATCCAAAATCGGTCCGAAATCCATACACGAAATCTGCCAGACTCTGCGTGGAGTTGGGAGACTCCATGTGGAGTCTATAGATTTATAAAATCCATAGACATTTTAAAGTCTATCAAAATCCTAATTGAATACACCCCCTAAATAACAAAATTAACATTACCAACAATAAATAAAATCAAATTTAACTAAAGTCTAAACATAATTTAATTATAGTTTACGTGTAAGTTCTGAAAATCTATATCAAAAGTAAAGTGTAAATAAAATATATAAATTGTATAAACTACAAAACTAAAATGGGTTTGAGGAGATAGAGAGATAGAAATAAAGAAACGGAGAGGGAAAAAAAAGACGTACATTTAAACTTTAAATTTTCCCCCAAAAATTAACTTTTCAGTCAACAATCTCTTTTGCAAATCAAAACTCTCACCTCTTCAAGGTTTTTTAGTCTAATCATTAAAAAATAACCATAAAACTCATCTTTATATAAATAAATATAGCTATCAAACCTAAATTTCATTTCATACTTGCTATATAAACTTTTCTCCCAATCTTGTATACAATATCTATCTATACAAATGTTAAGCCAATGACACGTGTTAGTGCTTTATTTATTTTTGGAGTTAGCATCCGAGTTGTGGACGCATCTCCTCTGCTTATTTTTCTGCTTTCATTTTTCCGTGATTGGTTAGGGATATTTTCACTTTTGGGACATATCCCGCCCATGACATTGTACGAGACGTTACTTTATTTATTTACAGACTGGGCATGGTGCCGAATGCCCCACCCTTAGGGGTGTTTTCGTTAAAAAAAAAAAAAGCCAACTTTAAGGGAGTGCCACCTTAGCGTTGAACCGACCGTTTTTGCCAAAAGAGTTCTCCAACAGTCATTCACCTCTACATGTCTTTCTAAGGGTCCATCTAATTTTCTTTTTACATTTGTCTATTCTTTTTTAATTTTTGTATTAATTTTATTCTTTATTTTTTACTCCCTCAATTTCGTTTTATTTGTTGTTTTAGGTTTTTTGTTTTATCTAGAATTAACAATTAATTTTATGGACAAATATATTCATCCCTCATATATGCCACAAAATCTTATTCAATTATATTTTCCTAAAATAAAGTTTGTGATAGGGTTAAATTGGAGAGAGTGTGTGTGAAAATATATAAAACAACAAATATTTTGAAACAAAATAAAAAATCTAAAACAACAAATAAAATGAAACGAAGGGAGTATTAATCTAACAATGTAAATTATGTTATTTTGAGGTCTAATATTATGTTTAATTTCACTTAACATAATGAAAAATATTATGTAATCATAAAAAAAATTAAAAACTCAAATTTTAAGAAATAACATAAAATATACTACATTAAATTAAAATTACCACAAGAATACATAAAAATAACATAAATTACATTACATTAAAATAAAACTACAATAATAATAAAGACACATACAACTCAACACATGCAATCAAGGTTGCAGAAGGTGCTAGGCGCTAGTCGGGCGACCGATGGGGGCCTAGCGCCTAGAGCCCGGCCCTAGGCGGGGCCTAGGAGAATTCTAAGCATTTTTTTATTTTATTATTTTATATATTTCTTAACAAATATAAAAAAAAATTCATATATAAATTCATAAATCTTAACATTCCAAATAATATCAATTAAAGTTTAAATCATTCAAAAGCTAAAATAAAACAAATATATCAAGATCAAATTATTCAAAGTTCATTAACATATATAATATCAAGAGCCAAAATAAAACAAATATAAATCATCCAAGATCCAAAATAAAACAAACATATCAAGAGCAAAAATATTCCATAACATAATATGATAATAACAATCATATTTTCTCTCTCGTTATTTTTTTTCTCTTTCTTTTATGTTTCAGAAGTTTAGTTTTAAATTCACGTAATTTACTTATTTTTAGACTTAAAGCCCTTTAGGATTTATTTTTTTTTTAAATATATTTTTTATAAAAATAGCCTAGGCGCCGAACAATTTCGCCTAGGCGGCCCGCCCACACAATAGCCCCGATTAGCTGGTTTTCACCGCGAAAGGGTGCCGACTAGCGCTTAGACAGCCACTTAGGCCGCATTCTGCAACAGTGCATGCAATACATAAAAATAAGATAAAGATGTGGAACGTGCGTTTGGATTCTTCAAAGTCGATTTACAATTGTGGCAAATCCAGCACGATTTTGTAGGAAGAATGATTTGGAAGATATAATGTTTGTGTTCATAATTATGCACAATATGATAATTGAGGTTGAACGAGAACTTAATGCACACCAATTAAAGCTGTAAGAGAAGTGACAGCTCCAAATGTTGAAATGGTGAATGATGAAACTGTTGAGTTCTAATAATTTCTTACATGATATAGAAAAATTAAAGACAACGAAGCTCACATGGCACTTCGTAATGCATTGATTGATCATTTAGGGGATGGATTTTCGAATTCTGAGGGTTAATTGTTATTCAAATATAATTTATGTTTTTGTTAATGTTTGTTCATTTTTATTATGTAATTGTTCTTTTATATTAGTAAATGTTGGTTTTATGTTCAAATAAAATATAGTTTTGTAAATTAATTTAAATTATATTTTTTTATTATTAAATAATATTAAATATTAAACGTAAATATATGTGAAAAAATATATGTGATACGATCCTAGTCGGGATGCCGATGATCGAGCTCGAGCGTTCATTCGGGATGGAAGGCGCGACCCGAGCACAGGCGAGGCACGACCCGCGCACAGACGAGACGCGACTGTGCATTGACGCAGAGGGGTGAAAATCAGGAGGTAAGGCGCAACGCGAGCACAATCGAGCCGGCGCGACCAACACACTTGCGCCGAGAGGCGCGACCTGAGTGACGACACGACCAACCCCGTGTTGTGCCCTGTTCGAACAGTTCCGAATTTTATTTATTTATTTCCTTTTTAGATTAGGATTTGATTTTAGGGTTTTATTTATTTTGTCCACCTATATAAGGGCTTGCACTGTATTTCATTAGACAACTTTTGATTATTGAATTTAATATATTTCTCTGCGTGAGATTTGTGAACAACGTTTCGTGTTTATCCGACTTATCAAACAGTACATCACAACTGTTTGTAGCGTCTTCATTTTTCATCTGAAATTCTTATTTCCAATCACTGTTGGGTTATAGGTTTCATATACCTATAGTTCGCCCGTGTTGTGAAGTTCGGGTTGAAAATTCCGTTCTCTAGCAAAGCTTCAAGTGGTATCAAAGCTTCGACTTTGTATCAGGTTTCTATCTATCCTTTTGATTTTTGTATTTAATTTTTGTTGATATAAAAAAGAGAGAGAGAAGAAGAGCGGCGCAACAACAAAAAAAAGAGTAAAAATGCGAAAAAATTTATGCATTTTTGTTACATTTTGATTAGTTGTCTGGGTTCTCGAGGTCGTATATATCGTCCGTAGAAAAATCAAAAATTTATCGGAAAATTTCAAAATTTTTTGAATTTTCGGTGAAAATTTTTGGGCGTTTTGTGGTACTGATTTGAGTTGTTGAGAATGGATTGAGCATTCTTGGTAGTTGCTAAAAAAGATGAAAAAAAGAAGGAATGTCCAAGTTCACAGGTATCGAAGCCATGTTGGAATCTTTTCAACATGACATGAGTCGAATGATACAGGCGGAGGTGGGCATATTACGTGAGCAGGTTGATGTTATCTCATAGTCTCAACTCCATGGTGATTGTAGAGGTGGACGAGAAAATAGTAGGAGATTTCTATCCAATTCTTACTATCGAGAGATGTATGGGAGATTGCAGAGCTTGCGGCAGGGAGAGAGCAGTGTTGAGGATTATCTCGAGAAAATGAATAAGTATATGTTTCGAGCTAACGTACGTAAAGATCAAGAAGCTACAATGACTCAATTTCTAGCAGGACTAAACAAGGAGATCTGAGAGATTGTAGAGTTGCAGCACTATGAGGAGCTTGAAGACATGGTACAAAAGGTTGTACAAGTGGAGTATCGGCTTAAAAGGCAGAACACAAAAATTCAATCAGAGTCTTATCCATGAGAGTTGGATTGGAGTATTATGGAAAGCCTTGTGACGTTGTTCTTGAGGGCGAAGGAAGAAGAGCCACAATGTGCTACCAAAACTAATCCAGTTATACATGAGACTAGAGAGGTAGAGGTCATTGAGGAAGTTGTCCCAGAAGCAGGCGTTCTAATGATTGAGAGAGCATCCATTGATGAGAAACCATCTGCTTCTACATGTCAAGATGTTGGAAGGAACGAGGAGGTGGTTGGAAAATCTGGGTTGGAGATGGATGAGTTAGGGATAACCAAGTTGGAGATACTAGTCTCGGAGGAGTCTAATCTTGAGGAGCCAGCTTTAGAAGAATGTGAAATGGAGTTGTTAGCTGTAGAAGAATCGGTTCTTGAAGAATCTACGACGCATGAACAACAACTTGTAAGCTTGGAGACCAAGGGTGTGGACGATAAGATCGAGATGGGTTGGAAGGGGATGAAAATACAGCCATGTTTTGAATTTGAGAGCAAATCCAGTTGGGCAGCGGCTGCAGATTAAATAAAGCAAATCATCCAAGCAACCATGGTGGAATGGACGAATTCTAACATTTACAAGTTTCTTGTGATTAGGATTTGATTTTAGGGTTTTATTTATTTTGTTTCTTTTATCCGAATTTATCCGAATTTTATTTATTTATTTTCTTTTTAGATTAGGATTTGATTTTAGAGTTTTATTTATTTTGCCCACCTATATAAGGGCTTGCACTATATTTCATTAGACAACTTTTGATTATTGAATTTAATATATTTTTCTGCGTGAGATTTGTGAACTGTGTGTCGTGTTCATCTGACTTATCAAACAGTACATCACAACTGTTTGTGGCGTCTTCATTTTTCATCTGAGATTCTTATTTCCAATCACCGTTGGATTATAGGTTCATATACCTATAGTTCGTCCGTGTTATGAAGTTCGGGTCGAGGATTCCGTTCTCTAGTAACCTGATACACGTTCTGGGGTCCCAGATCGCATCAATATGCTACACAATAATTTGATAAAAAAATAATATTAGAAAGCATAAAAGTGGAATATTCCATTGTAGAGTGAATTTTAGAATTGATAGTTGGGAATGTTTTTGCTCCAACTCTATATTTTTCTTTAGAATATAGATAAAGGTGAAAAAGATGGTTAGACATGGCTTAAGGCAAACTCGTGTGATAGACAACGGTTTTGGTATAAACTGTTGTCTATCACATGATTTAACAATTACATTTAGACAACAGTTTTGAGTTAATAGACAATAGTAGTAACATTTATTGTTGTAAATTTTCTTCATTTTTTTTTACATTTTCCACAACGGTTTAAATTACAACCGTTATATTTTAACAAATTTTTGCAAACTTATTTATTATTTTTTACTTGAAAATTTGAGATTTATTACATTTTTTATCTTAATTTTTATGCATAGGTGGATGATATGTAGCACTTTACATTTGTTGCCTAAAAAATAATTTTCATTTGTGTTGCACACAACAACAACAACAACAACAACAACAACAACATATAACTACAACATAATTTGCAATAATTTATAAGTTTTATATTTCAATTTCATCATTTAAAGTAAATAAATAGTTATATTTTTAATATCTGTCATATATTCAAAGAAATCAAATGTTCTTTAATCGTGGACAATTATACATTTCTATTTATAAAATCGTGTCATTAATTTGAAATATTCCAATTCGATCTTTCGAATATGGATTTTTATTTAGTTCCTAAAATTTAATTTTCTTTTCGTTAGTTATAACTACACAAAATTGATCTTCTTATCTAATTAATTTACGCATGTGCATATTATTTTGTTAATTTTTTTTAAAAATTGAATACAATATATATATATATATATATATAATTCAAAAAATAATATATATTATTGTCTAAAAAAATTAAAATTATTTGAGCATTGCACAGAAGGAATACTAGTTATATATAAATATATGGAGTCCTAGTGAATAACATGGACATCAATTTATAAGTTTCTTATTAAAATAAGTGTAAATGTATAAATATAGACAAAATAAAATAGTAATTGGGAAAAAAATAAGATATAAGGATAGAGAGTTATTTGGGCAATTTGGAGTGTAAATATCTAAAATACCCCTATGACACACTTGTCCCCACATCCCAATCATTGTGTAAGTGTACTATTTACATTTTTTAATAACTACCCAATAAATGCACACACACCTAACATATAAAAATCCAAATTTCATGTATTTTAGGGTTAGAAAGGGTCGAAACCCTAAAATAACGAAATTTTTAAAAACGAAAGAAGGATAACGAAACTTTTTTAAGAACTAACGTTATGCAAACTCGAATTGGACATAACGAAAATTTGTTAAATTAACGATTGACATAATGAAAATTTGTTAAAAATTAAGGTTATGCATTTAATTATGCATAACGAAACTTTAATAATGAATAACGAAATGCATTTAATAATGAATAATGAAATGATAATAAGTAATGATTGTCATTATAAACCGATTAACGATTACATTTTTATCCCATAACGATTAAGTATTAGTTGCCAACATTAAATGAACATCAGTGCATTAATCTTTCTTTCTGCTTCGGCCAAAATGAGATAGGTAAAATGCATAAATATGTATTTGTATAGGTATGTAATAGCTGACCGAAATTAAATTAAATTTAATGCATTTAATTTTGTGTAAGAGAGGTTGGTGGTGTAATGTGCATATATTGAAGGTAGGGTTTGATCCGGAACACCCAAAATAAAAAACACAAAAAATATGTCGAATTACCTCAAAGAAAAGGGAAGAAATATATTGAGAGCTTAATACAGAAGATTATTGAAGAAAGCAACGTGGTCTTCATCAACAAAACACCCTCGGCATTTCTGTGTAAAAGTTTCTAAATTTTAAAAGGTACGTTTCGAGTTTATTTATGCAAGAAACGTATGATTTTTTTAGATAGGTTATCTATTATTACGTTTCTATGTTTCTAGTTCTAAAGTAATATATACATTTATGAACTAGTGTTGTGGTTTCTTAATTTTAATTCTGTAAAGTTAGGCTAAAAGGATAACGATAGAAATAGAAGGCATAAATGATAGCTTGAACAATTAAACAGAGGGCATAATAATAATTAATAATAAGCCTAACGATAAACCATAACATTAGTTAAAATGGACACAACTATAATTAAAATAAAGCCATAACGGTAATTTAATTAAAGCCATAACGGTAATTAGAGATGAAATCATAACTATAATTAAGATAAATGCCGCCTAACGTTAAATAAAAGATACAGCCGAGGAGAAGAAGAAGAGAAGAAAAAAAGATACGAGCGAGAGAAAGAGAGAGTAAAGAGGGTAGAGAGAGAGTAAAGAGGGTAGTTATAAATATTTAAGGCGATATTAAAGGATTTGATTCCACGATTTTTTTTCAAACTAAAATTGAGTTTGGATAAATTTTGTTCCAAAGATTATTCCTAAACGTACGAGAAATTTTATTCCAAAGAAATATTCTATTCTTTTCTGAAAAAGTGGGGGAATATTCAGCTTTTGTGGTCAAAGGGTTTAAATTTCAATTTCGTTATGGTTAAATTAAATTTTTGTTATGTTTAAATTTAAATTTCATTATGTTCAAAATTAAATTTTCATTATTGTTAAATTAAATTTTCGTTATTGTTAAAATTAAATTTCGTTATGTTAAAAATTAAATATTCGTTATTGTTAAATTTAAATTTCGTTATGTTCAAAATTAAATTTTCGTTATTGTTAAATTAAATTTTCATTATATTAAAAATTAAATTTTCGTTATGTTAAAAATTAAATTTTCGTTATTGTTTAAATTCAACTTTCGTTATGGGTTATTTTTAATTAGTTCTCGGCGGCTATGGCGTGAAGAGAAGGGGTTTTTTTTTGGGGTGTTCTATCG
Source organism: Perilla frutescens (assembly GCA_026008535.1). Lineage (NCBI taxonomy): Eukaryota > Viridiplantae > Streptophyta > Magnoliopsida > Lamiales > Lamiaceae > Perilla > Perilla frutescens. The sequence goes on from BRKX01000015.1 coordinate 37,115,446, forward strand.
TCTTTTTAATTTGCTGTAACGGAAGTTTTGAGAGGTGAATGAAAATATGGGGAAGAACGAAAGTAAAATAAGACAGTTGATAAGTTCCAAAATATTCAGATTCTTTAATGATTTTAGAGTTGAAAGTACAAAAGGTACACTTTTTCAGAATTTTTTTTTTTAAATCGAAATTGTCTGGGATCCACTATAAATAAAAGGTACAGAATATAGTACAAATTGCCTATATAACTCCTACACCCTTAAAACTTGCCCAATTGCCCAAATTTTAAAATTAAATTGTCTAGATAAACTTTTTCCCCTTAAAATAAATATAATATTTAATTGAACGTTAAAAGATATAATTGAAAACATTTATTGAAATCAGTCAAATTACTCACTCCCCCACTTAGTTGTAGATTTTATCAACCACCATGTGAATGATATGATTACCATTTACTATAATGGAACTGAGATATTAAAATTCATCTATTTTGATAATCTCAATTTTAGTAAAAGAACTATTTAATTGAATTATTAAGAATATCTTGTTATCATTTGTATATAGTTCTAACAATTGCCCTTATAATAATAAAACATATGACAACATCCGTATCAATCTCGAATTATATTAGAAAATAGTCAATAATTAACATAACTACAGTATGCCACATGTGTGATACATATATCACGCAGTGAATAGTATTAAAAAAATATTTATGTACAATAATAAAGTTATATTCAATCATGAATTTAGTACATGAATTATATCGACTGAATTATGAATCATTTATGTATTAATTTTCAGGATTGGAGAAATCGGCTAAGTGGCGGCCTAACGCCTAATCGTGCCGAAAACATCCAAGTCGAGTGTAAAATCAGGGAGACCGAGTCCTCACTGCTGATTAATTTTTAATTATTTTTGAATGTTTTTTCAAAATATGACCAGATAAAAATTTGAAGTTTTCCACCCTTTTATATAACAATCTACATCTCAATTCTTTAATATACACCCAATGTGTAATATAGGAAAATTGGAAAAAAGTTGGACAACTAATTTGATGTTTCTATTTAAGGCTATCATCTATTGTAAACAATAACCCACATCCAATTTTTTCGATATACAATCGATGTGGGATAACTGATGTAGGATGTACAAAAACTTGAAAAATTAATTTGAACTTTTCCACAAGAACCTACATCTTAATTTTCATTGTACAACCGATATGAGATGTAGAGTAAATGAAAAATTAATATGTAAATAGTGATATGTAATAATATATAAAAAAAAAAAAATGTCGATCTAGACTTCACCTAGATTCAACCTAGGCATTAAGCGCCCTTGGACCGCCCTCTAAAGCCTAGCAAGTTCTACAACCTTGGAACTTTTCAATACAATATGTATCAATCAATTCTTCCCACTTTACAAAAGAAAAAACCAACGGCTTAAATTTGATGTTCCCCTCTTTCTAAATGGATTTTATTAATTTGTTATCACACGTAACTTTATTAACCCTCGTGTAGAAGAACAAAACATCATGGTTTCAATAATTGATAATTTGATATGCAAGTTTAGAACTTCACAAATTTATATATAAAAAATTAAAAAAATGGTAAGATTTTTTATATTTTTTTTATTAAAAAAGTCAAGTACATAAAGATTTAAACTCATTAAAAGATTTTGATTGCGCAGTTTGAAGTTTTAAATAAATTTAATTAACTTTAAAAACTAGAATTATTTTAAAGTAATATTTTTGAAATATTTTATTCAAACTTTTAAAAGTATTAAATTTAAATTTAAATTTTAAAATATTTAATTTCTAAAAAAAATTAAATTATATTAAATTGATAAAATCAAATATAAAATACAAATATTACACTCAATCTCAACCGAAAGATCGAGAAATATGCAGAACATTGTTAAGCATCTCAATTTATAGTTTGTTCATCCACAATAATGAATTAGTCCTTCGATGTGGAATAAATTTTGTTTGAAAAATTAATATATATATATATATATATATATATATTAATTTAAAGTTAGAAAACTTAAATATGACAACTTGACAATTTTAAAAAAACTTCACATTAAAATGATAAGTTCAATTAATACGGTTAATTCAAAATTTAAATGTATTTAACTGAAATTTTTGGATGTGGTTCTTGATTTTTTAATATATTTAATTAACTTAAAAATTAAAATATTTTAAAATAATATATTAGAATTTCACTAATAATAATAATAATAATAATTAACATAAAATTATTGTAAATCATAAAAAAAAATATAGCAAATTTCCATATAGATAAACAAATTAATGGTCACAAAATTTTAGAATTAGTTTTTTTCATCTTATGAACAAAATAAATTTGGATAAAAATGGTATTTTTGCAAAATAAAAAAAATAATTTATAATATTGAAATTCAATTATTAAATATATAATTAACTAACTATGCAATATAAATATTAATTAATTAATAAATATTATATTTTCTTTTATAGAAAGTTTATTTAGGCGGGAAAACTTAATGTTTCTATTTATAGTGAATATCTTATTTTTAGATATAGTATAGATAAGAGTTCAAGATATCAAATATGATGTTTTGCCCTTTTTTTTTGTAACCATTAATACTCATTGAATTTGGAGAGTTCGTGTAGACTTTTTTAATCATACCTAATTCCATTCTTTCATATCAATCACCTTCTTAATGTTTATCTCAAGTGAAAAAGAAGAAAAAAATAATTTTATTTATAGAAAAAATGCATTTGTTTCCTCATGATATTTTGACCATTGATGGTATAGTGGGCCTACCACGTACAAATTGTGACAAATGAAATTCCCAATATCAATCACTACGCATGCTACAAAAATATTAAGAAACAAACGAAACACAGAGAAATTATTTGTCCCACTAATACAGCTACCATCCTACACATTTGTTTCCCACAGAGAAGTTTTCATTTTCATGCTACTTCATAGGTAAATATATATATATATATATGTATCTCTCTCTCTCTCTCTCTCTCTCTTGGTGAGTTTCTATCCTGTTTCCTTTCTTTGTTTGCCATTCTCTTTTTTTTTTGTGTTGCTGCATACGGAAATGCTCGATTTGTTTAGCCGTGTAATTAGGATCGTGTTGCGGTGTTTTTGTGTGGAAGAGATGGTTGTTTAATGAAGTTTTAGTGGCTGCAATCTTCTGCAGCTTAATTAGGAACTGTTTTTCGGTGGAAAACAGAGGACAAATAATTACTAGTAATTTGATAGCACACTCTATCATTACATAGCTGTTTATTTTGCCAGCTCATTAATTACCACAATATGCTGTTGCTCTTTACCTCATCTCATTTTCCCGTTTCTCTATTTTCGTCATTTGACCAATGCGGATATCTCACTTCTCCATTTTTCTGGCAATTTTGTTGTTTTTATTGAGATATTCTGCAAATATATGCAACCATGTGGATAAAATAGTTGTTGTTTTCGCACCAAGTGTGTCAGTGAGATGAAGAGTCATGTGATTTGTGGGCCATTTGTCTACAATAATTTCATATTGATTTACTAGAATATAAATTATTCCCTGTCCCCCTTCATACTCAATTACTGATCGATGCTTCTTCACTCCTAATCTCAAATAACTCCACCATTATTGTTTTCTACAGTAGTACTAGTTGCAAAAATTTCTATTAGTCAGTACTGTATATGTATATATATGAATAGATCATGATCCCTTTTCTGTATCCGTTCATTTACAGAGCATCATATCCCCTTATAATCTTGAAAACTATAACTACGTACTTTACATTTATTATGCATTAGATAAAGGTATGTGTGAAGTTTGTTTGCACGTTAAAAATCAAAGTGGACCATGTAATTGAGACGGAGGGACTGTAAGGTTTACTAATGATAAAGTGTCTTCACCAATGCAGGCAACCAAGAAGCCGAAAAATGGCAAAACGCGCAACTTTTGCAGTCAGGCTTCTGGTGTTGTGTTGCTTGGGAGCCATAGCAGATGCAGAGTACAAACTGTACCAAGATCCTAAAAAGCCACTGAATCGAAGAATCAAGGACTTGTTAAGACGGATGACCTTAGAGGAAAAAATAGGCCAAATGATGCAAATTGAACGAAGCGTGGCATCACCTCAAGTCATGAACAAGTACTATATAGGTCTGCCTCATCCTTGCAAATCAGAATATATTATTTATATGCATATAAAGATTCGAGTGTTTTTGGGAAGCAGGGAGTGTGTTGAGTGGTGGAGGGAGTGGTCCAGGTCCGGAGGCCCCTCCAGAGAAATGGGTGGATATGGTGAATGATTTCCAGAAGGGCTCGTTGTCAACCCGTCTTGGCATACCGATGATTTATGGGATTGATGCAGTTCATGGCCACAACACTGTTTACAAAGCTACAATCTTCCCCCACAATGTTGGCCTTGGAGCTACTAGGCAAGTCCACTTCTAAATTTAATCCTTAAATTTTTTTCTCTGCATTGTAACCAGAGAAGGTATTCCATGCAACACCCCCATTTCCCCCTGTTTCAGGCGCTATTTCAGACTGCGCGTGAGCCCACGTGCGCCCGTCTATTTTATTTTTTTTTTTTTTTTTTTTCTGGGCAGTTTTTTTGAATTTTTTTTTTTTCATTTTTTTTATCCGATTTCACCCAAAAAAAACTTTAAAAAATACAAAATAAACCCCTAAAAACACCCAAAAAAACCCTAAAAAAAAAAATAAACCCCTAAAAACACCCCAAAAAACCCAAAAAAACAAAATAAACCCCTAAAAACACCCCCAAAAATCCTAAAAAACACAAAATAAACCCCTAAAAACACCCCAAAAAATCCTAAAAAAACAAAATAAACCCCTAAAAAAACCCCCCAAAAAACCTTAAAAAACAAAATAAATCCCTAAAAACACCCCAAAAATCCTAAAAAACAAAAAATAAACCCCTAAAAACACCCCAAAAATCACAATTTGAACTACATAAACAAGTATAAAATAACTAGAAGACCCCTTACTTTTTAATGATACAGATGATACTTTTTGAATTTTTGGTGATACTTTTTAGTGAGACTGCTGATACTGAATTAACCGTTTTTTTCTACTTTTTTGCGGGTTGACCCGTGTTGACCGGGTCAAAGCGTGGGTTTGACCCGACCTGTCTGAAATAGTGTTATTTACATCCGTTGCATGGAAGTTTTTGCGTTAGTAACCATGCTTCTCATTGAACAGAGACCCTGTATTAGTCAAGAAAATTGGAGCTGCTACTGCTCTGGAGCTAAGAGCTACTGGGATTCCTTACACTTTTGCACCTTGCATCGCGGTAACAAGGCTTAGTTTAATTATCATCTGTCACTACATTTTATACTTACATACTTAAATTAGAAGAAGAAAAAAAAAGTAGTATATATCTATTGATTACTTAAATATACAGGTTTGCAGGGATCCGAGATGGGGCAGATGTTACGAGAGCTACAGCGAAGATCCAAAGGTTGTCAAAGAAATGACTGAGATCATACCAGGACTGCAGGGAGATATACCTCCTAATTCTAGCAAGGGTGTTCCTTATGTCCATGGACAGTAAGTTGGAGCAGTACTATTACTAATCTCTACATTCTTCTCAATGTATTACATAATAATAAATCATATATATGCTGTATGCAGACGAAAGGTTGCAGCATGCGCCAAACACTACGTTGGTGATGGTGGGACAACCAAAGGCATGAATATGAACAATACTGTGACAAGCATGCATGGATTGCTTAGCATACACATGCCTCCCTATGATGACTCCATAATCAAAGGCGTCGCAACTATCATGGTCTCATACTCAAGCTTCAACGGAGAAAAGATGCACGCTAGCAGAAATCTCATCACTGCTTTTCTTAAGAAAACTCTGCGCTTCAGAGTAAGCAACCTGATCAGATTTTCGTTCATTTTGTCAGATAATAACAATTAATTAAAGTGAAATTTCTTGACATTGTACCATATTATTTATATTAGGGATTTGTCATCTCGGATTATAAGGGCATTGACCTAATAACTGATCCTCCTCATGCCAACTACACGTACTCGATTCTAGCAGGAATTGGTGCTGGCATTGACATGGTTAGTTTTCATATATACTATATCTCTAATTATTGGCATTGCTTGAATAACTTCATTAATATAGTATATATGTATATATAATGGTTGTTTTTGTTGCTATAAATTTCCAGATCATGGTCCCAGAAAACTACACAGAATTCATGAATGAACTAACTTGGTTGGTGAAAGGTAAGTTCATTCCAATAAGTCGAATCGACGATGCTGTGAAGAGAATACTGAGAGTTAAGTTCACAATGGGGCTGTTCGAAAATCCACTAGCTGATTACAGCATGGTCAAGTACTTAGGCAGCCAGGTTAGTTCTAAATCTAAATCCTATATATATGTTTTACCCCATTTTTATGTTTTAACCAACAAAATAAAAGATTTATCATAATATCTGGACCAACTTCAACAGACACACAGAGAGCTAGCAAGAGAAGCGGTGAGAAAATCCCTAGTGCTGTTAAAAAACGGAGAAAATGCAGACGAGCCGTTGATACCACTTCCAAAGAAAGCATCAAAGGTGCTCGTTGCAGGATCCCATGCCCACAATATCGGCTACCAATGTGGTGGATGGACTATTGAGTGGCAGGGGAAGAGTGGCAACATCACAACTGGTAATTAAATTAACTCTCTCTCTCACTCTCAGAAGACTAATTAATTAATGCCAATTTCATTCTCTTGCATGCTCTCTGATTAGGCACAACAATCCTCACTGCAATAAAGAACACTGTCGATCCCAAGACTGAAGTTGTTTACAAGGAAAGCCCGGATGCTGAATACGTGAAGTCCAACAAGTTCTCTTACGCGGTAGTTGTAGTGGGGGAGCTGCCTTATGCAGAGGGAGACGGGGATAGCTTGAACTTGACACTGCCCGACTCGAGTTATAGTAGCATCAGGAACGTGTGCGGAGCAGTGAGATGTGTGGTGGTGCTGATCACGGGGCGGCCGGTGGTGGTGCAGCCGTATATAGCAGAGATTGATGCCCTTGTAGCTGCATGGCTGCCGGGAACACAAGGGCAAGGCGTTGCTGATGTTTTGTATGGTGACCATGCTTTTACCGGTAGGCTTCCAAGAACTTGGTTCACCACCGTTGATCAACTTCCTATCAATGTTGGTGATACCCCTTATCACCCGCTCTTCCCATTCGGCTTCGGCCTTACTACTAAACCTACACAATCACATTTCAATATCACTACTTGAATACAGCCATCTCCACATCTTCTATTCCGCATTATTTACTATTTCAACTGTACAATTAAATTCATGATTTTAATAATTAATATTACAAAAATCAAATTTAATATAATAAAATCAACCTAGTCTACATTTATCAACAAAAGTTTAAAATTTATAAAATTATAAATCAAAATCATAAAATAATCAACTATAATAATCAATTAGTAACTAAAAATTTAAATTAAATACTAAAATAATAAATACAAACCTTAATGGGATATAATAAATTATAGCTAGGCCCGTTTCCGACATTTTTTTTCTTATTTTTAACATTCTAGTGGAAAAGGCCCACTAAAATAATTTTTATTTTTATATATTTTTTAAAATAATATTCAATAATTTAATTAATTTAGGGGCTATGAATAATAAATTGGAGGAAAAGTTTTAGAAATTTTCTTGAAAAAGTTTAATAAAAAATAAATTTAAAAAGATACAGAGACGGCAGGGGTTGGTTTGATGATTAAAAGAAAGGGAAAAACAAAACCAGACTCGTTATATTATAAAATGTACATGAGACATCCATATATTAATTTAGGCATTCTTTATTCGTAGAAGTTGTCAACATCTGACAGATTAATTTAAAAGTGATAAAAATTTGTGAGAGATTGTTTTAAGAATTTTGGTCAATATATAAAATTAATTTGTTAAAATTCGAATTCAAACTCATATTCAATGATATATTTATAATATTATTATTGTTTGATTGTTTATGAATTCGGATCTTGACATGTCTTACGGATTTTGAAAATATGATCGACTTAATCTCTCCTACGCAGTTAATTAAAATTTTTCTTGCATATATAATTTGAAATATTGATATACTTTTTGAAATATAAAGATCCGCTGCAACTTGGTCGTTGGTTTAAAATGTTGAAGAATAAGAAAGCAAAAGCAAATCGAAAAATAACGATAAACAAAAATAAGTAAGAAATTAAAATAATAAAGTATTTTAGACTTAAGCCGAAAAAAATAACATAAAAAATCACATTATAATTTACACGTAAGCCCCATTTGGTTGACACGGAATCTGACTTAGAAAAGTAATCTGATTCTCTATTTTAACATTAGTGTGTTTGTTCATTTTTTATGTAATATGGAAAGGAATCACATTTCTCAAAACAAAGAAAATTGTGCAACTTTTCTGGATTGTGAATATCTACTCCAAGTAGGTATTCTTGTTCCTTATTTTTGGGAATCATAAATGATTTCATTGTTGGATTTCTTCATTTATTATTATTTATTTTTTTTATAAATTATTATTATATTTGAATTCATATTTTTTAACTAAAAAAATAAAAAAATGGTTTTTTTTTTAAATTGAAAAAAATAAGATTTATTATTAACTTTTTTTATTATTAATACTAAGTTTGGATTAAAAAATTTCAATAAAAAAGAGTAAAATAAATAAAATAGAAAAAATAGAAAATTTTATAAATGAAAAAAAGAAATAAAAAAATGTGATACTTTTTTATTGAAGAAATTACGACCAAAATTCGACTATTTTATCAATCATTTTTTTGGTATTTCTATCAAAATTCCAATAATATCATTTTTGAGACAACATTGCAGACTAAACGACGACCATAACATTGTCAATATAGATAATTTTGACTTTCACTTCAATAAAAAAAAATTGGATCACCAATACAATATTTACCTTAATTGATTATTTTTTTAGTCATATAAATTTATTTAAATTGAAATAATATGTTGCATTCAATATCTATAGTACTAATGCAAATTGAAGAATTACACATTATATGGTTCGTAATTTAAAATTATAAATATTGGTAGTATGAAATAAGATACAATATATATTTTAGATATTTAATAATCTACTCTTGTTTAAATTGAATCCAATAATAAAAAGAGAATCAGTACAATAATTTTCTTGTTGTGGCCCAAACATAGAATAAAAATTATGTTAGTAATCATTTTCCTCAAAATCACATTTCCAGAAATCATATTCCTAAAAAACTTTACTTTCCTGCTAACTAAATGAGCCCTAAAAGATATCACATTCACATGCATAGATCCATACATGCTAAACGTATGCCTTATCACAATCTAACCCAAAATTACAATACATTTTTATTTTTGTTGAGGGATACACACATGAATTTTAATTTGGGGCGGAAAATAGTTATAGTGCAAGAAAAATAAATAAAAATGTATTTAAATTAATTACCTCATATTTGCTCAAAAAAAAATTAATTACCTCATATAAATTGATCAATAATGTCACAAATTCTAATATTAATTATGAACAATTTGAGCATATAACGACAAGAACTATATTATATTATAGACATATTGTAAATCATAAAAGATAAATAAAACCATAACATTAAAGTCTTGAATCATTCATTCTCAAATCCATAAATATAATTTTTTTACCTCAAATCTATAATGAAGTAAACTTGACGCATTATTTCTAAACATAAAATATTAGATATTAATAAGAATAGGGAGGGGGGAGGTAACAAGAAAATGAACTTACACCAATTGCAAAGCATCAATATAAATGTTTAAAATTTTGGATAAATTTTATTATTTAGTATTATTCTATTTTACGCTCATTCACCAATCACCACATCAATTTAAACCTCATATATGGGTCATACTTAAGAAAATTCGATGCTACCCGTAAGGGTAGTGTGCCCGCATTTGATTTTTTTTTTATTTTTTAAAATTATTTTAAAAATATTTTTGTAATTTTTTTTTGGATATAAATGACGACATTAGTAGATATTAATTATATTCATCATGATTTTTTTTTCTACCTCCTATTATGCGAACGACATAGGTGCGTAATTTTATTTTTTTTACAATATCATGTGAATTTTTTTTCCACAACATTGTCGTTTACATATTAGGAGGTGAAATAAAAAATCGGGATGCACATAATGAAGATCTACTTAAGAAATAAGACATATCCTCTTTTTTCTTGCAAAAACATTTTATAAAATTGCTAAAAAATAAAAACACAAATCTGTGTATGATACTCTTACGGGTAGTATCGAATTTTCCGTCATACTTAGATATTATATGTCCAACATATCAAGTCTACCAGCATGTGGGCTAAAATGGGGATATTTGGACAATTATAATAATACAAAACATCACAAATGACAACATGAATAACGAGAAACAAAAATAAATATGAAATCAAAATACAAAAAGTATATATTTTAATTAGACTTAAGCCCAAAAAATGACATACAAATTTTATATTTTTTCACGTAAAAGATATCACGTTCACATGCACGGATCCGTACATGCTTAACGTACGCCTTTTCACGATCTAACCCAAAATTGCTATCCATTTTTGTTTATGTCTATACAAGTCAACAAAACATCACAAATGACAACATAATCATACTACATTAATAGAGAAAATGTGTTTGGAAACTAATTAAAGAAAGTCTCATTTTATTCAATATGATAAAAACATTTTTAAAAAGAAAATAGTGAAATAAAAGAATAAAAGTATTTTATACCTTAGCCTAAAAATGACCAAAAATTCATACTTTTACACGTAAATAATATCATATTCACATGCATATATCCGTATATGTTAAAGATCCAATTTTCATGATCTAATCCAAAACCGCTATCCATTTTAATTTATGTATATACTAATAGACAAAGAATCACAAGCAACAAGATAAATAGACACGCCTTAGTCTGATTTTGATCTCAAAAGAGTTGAACTATCATTTTTAGTCACATCTTGACATTTTTCGTTAAAAATGCTATTGATTTTGGTACCAAAAAAAAAAATCCCAGAAAATTTGCAATAGTTTGTGGAGGGAAATTTGATTGATTTTGCTACTGTTTTGGAGGGAGATTTTACATTTTGTTGAAAGGAGAATTCCCAGCAAAATATAGCTATATATATCTACTAAGCAAATACAATAAACAACATTGCTGGAAGAACAACATACATACCTGTGTAATTTGACCAATAACCAATATTTAGAATATCATATGCAGGATGGATCAAGTTCCTCTCTGAATCAAACTGAATCTATAATCAACATGAATTCTTCCATTGCAAAAGCGGCCATAGGGAGGCCGATCAAAATTGTTGGTGCCGCTGTCGACTGAAGATTCCCCGATTATGAAGAATGCAGGAGCGCGCGAGAGGAGGTGATTTGGGTGCGATTTACAAAAATATTTCTTCATAAATTGAGGGAAAGTCGAATGCTATGTGAAATTAGGGATTTTGGCTCAATTAGGTTACAATCTTGACTAAAAAGGACGTACGTGCACGTGAGTCATGTGCGACACTCTCCGTTAGTTAGTATAACAAACATCAAAATTCGAGAGAACAACATTGATATTGTTAAACCTATAAAATCAAAATCGAAATTTTCTCACATAATACAGAAAACATATGGTTGTACGTACTTAGCTAATCAAAGAAAGTATCATATTATTCGATATGATAAAAATATATACATGCTCCATACATGCTAACTAGTGCCTATGCAAGATATATATAATTTAGACAAAACACATCCGTAGGTCCTTGTATATTTTTTATGTTTTATTAGAATCTTCTACTTTCACAATATATTTTCTTAGGTCCTTGTACTTTGCCGTTTTATTTTGATAAATTCTTGTATTTTTTTTATTAAGTCCTTTTACTATGCATACTCGATATGATTCAGTCCTTAATTATTTAATAAAAGTAACAAAATTGCTATTTTTCATTATTTAAATAAATAACAATAAAGTTATTAAATAATCTATTATGTTATTTATTTATTTGTACATTTATGTATTTAAAATATAAAACAATGGGGAATTGACATAAGAATATTATCTTCACCCACCGTTTTCAATTTAGTTTTTTATAAACACTTTAAGTTGATTTTTTATTTATATATTCAATTGAAAATGTATTAAATTTTAATAAAAATATCAATTCAGGTAATCAAGTTTAATTTCATACAATAGACAAAAAAATATAACTTTGAATTAATTTCATGAAGAAACGACCAGTTATATTTCTTTTATCATCTCTTTTATATTTTTATTTTTTAATTATTGATCAAAGTTTTTTTAGTAATATTTAAATTAGGTTAAATAATAAAATCAAATTTAACAAAATCTTAAATCCTATTAACAATTTACTTTTTTTTATGAAATAATGACTTGGTGAAATTAAATATAAAAATAGAAGGACCTATTAAAATATTAAAATTGTAGAGGGATTTTTTGAAACAAAACAAAAAAAATACAAGGACCTGATATAGTAATGCAAAAGCACAATTTGCAGAAAATCAATAGACAAAAAATATAAATTCTGAACCTCTAATAGACACTCACATACGCCATCAACAATACGAAGAATTGAAAACATGTATTAATCATGAAAGTTGAAAATGTGAACTTAATCAACTACATATAACACAAATTTTGAACTGCTAATAATAATAATAATAGTAGAAGAAGAAGAAGAAGAAGAAGAAGAAGAAGAAAGCACATACACACAAAGTGACAAAAGATCGAGAAAGATAGATCAAACACACAAGAGAGAGAGAGAGAACAAACTACGAAGGAAGACGAATAAATATTATTTTGAATTCGATCTAGGTGATCTTCAATTTGAATTTGATTTGAGTGATATTTTTCTTTTTTTTTTTTTATTCTTGAAATTTGTCCACCGCGCGTTGAAATCAAAGAAACGGGGAATAAGAACCAATGAAGAGTAGAGATAGAGAATGAGAGAGAGAGAGAGAGGGGAAAAAAACCTAGTATTTTAATTAGATTTGCTAAATTACAAAATTACCTTCAACCTCATTAAAATAACCTTTAAGTTACAAAAATGCCACCTTGCATTGTTTTTAATCTGGACCACTTTTTTTTTTGCGGATGGATGGTGGAGATGGGTTCCCAGTTCTCACACCAAGATTTGGTTCTCATTTGATCAACTCCCTATATATGTGTGTGTACTTTGTCTTTAACATATGTAGATGCATACGAACACGTTTTATATATTAATGTAGTACGACCATGTACGGATAACGATTTTGGATTAAATCATAATCGTAAATAAGGATGCAGATGGGGAGGAGGAAATAATTTTTGAAAAATTTGGCCAATGAATTTAGAGATGATCCATGTTCTTCTTTCCAATCTAGGCTTTGTTGATCGGGAGGAGCAGGATGAGGATGTAGCTGGGGAGGAGGAAACTAAGAAAGAGAAGAAAATGTTATGATGGAAGAGGCAATTCATGCTACTAATTCACTTGTGGACACAACTTCACCAAGGTATTTATTACTTTGTTCTTAATGATCTTGATACTGATTTATATGCAATCAAAGCATGTTTATTTTTTATTTTTCGTAATGATAGTAAGAATTGATGCGGACAAAAAGGAAAGGAGATTTGAGAGCTTTTGTATGTAAGATATGGAATTTAACTTTTGTGGGTTGATATGTATTGTCTATTTATTAATCGCCAATTCTATCATTCCTTAATTTTTCTTACCGTGATTAAAAAAAATCTTATCGTATCAAAAAATACAATGATTAATATTGAATTATTAAGAAATAATGAGAATTACTTATTAATTTTCACTAATATTATATGAAATTAACTTATTTTTATATAAATTCCACGAATATGATACATAAATTTGTAGATATGTACGTTGACTTTTGAATTCAATTTAATTGAATCATAAAAAAATTCTTTAAGTTTAAAAAATATTAATTTATTAGTTAATTAATATCTCTATGAAACAACAAAAATAACAAAATCTCGATCATAAAATATCAAAGTCCAAACACTATTAATTTATAGAAATTTTACTGTAATTTCAACATGATCACATCACCATTTACTCTATTTGGGTGTAATATTTGAAGCTTTGAATAATTTGTCTTCAGTAATTGGCTCATTGTAATTTACCTCACTGCAAATTGAAGTCATCAAATTAAATGGTTTAATCAATTAGGATCCAATTTGAATGAAATGGGAACGTTAGAAAACCAAATGATATCTTCTAAAAGTTTTAATTAGGAGGTAAATTGGAATATTTATCTAAAAGTGTAAGGCCTTTTATTACTAATCAGAAACATTTTGGAGGTTATACATAACATTATGAAAAACTAGGGACTGAAAAAAAGAACATAAAAGTTTTTGAGTGATATTTTTAGCAATACTAAATCGCTGTTGCATTTCCATGTTTTCTTTTCTATTTTGCACAATTAATCTCTGTTTTTTTTTTTTGTTTTTCCATCTTTTTTCTTTGATTTCAATTTTGTATGATTTAGTTAAATTTTACACTAGTTATTTAGGGTTCATCTTGTCAAATTAAGATTCATTATATATAATTCTTTAAATAATAAATTAACTCAACATTGAAAATTAATATAAATATATACTTTTATTATGAGTTAATATAAATATAAAATGAAAGTAATATCATAGGGAATTTATAATATATTATATATAAAATGTAACGAGTTAAAATTTAACGTCAAGCCGTCTTAGCTCAGCTGGTAGAGCGCGTGGCTTTTAACCACGTGGTCGTGGGTTCGATTCCCACAGACGGCGCACTTAGTAAGTTTTTTTTAAGGCTTTTAGCATGTATGACTCATATTAATAAATAAATGTTATATTTTGAGTATTGCTATTTGCATCATCAAATTTTTAATATGCACCACTATCTTAAATTTTTATTTTCATTTTTTAGTTTATACACCATATTATTTTCTATATATTACTTTTAATTTTTTTAAAATTAATTTAATCTAATTTAAAGGAAAAAACAGAGAAAAGAAGACAACAACGAGAAGAAAATTAATCACCCCCCTTCTCAAAGAAACCGTACATGACAATCTCGCGTCATACGGCTCCGTCCCGAAATCAGGACCTTCCCTTTTCTTTGACCAACTATCCTCAAACCAAAACAAATCAGGAAAGGGCGATCAATAGAGAAGAAGACAACAACGAGAAGAAAACTAAGCCTTTTTTTTCATGGGCATCAGAACAGTGAAAAGGTTGTTATTAGTATTTATGGTGTCGGGTTAGTGTTCCATCACAACTTTGGGATGATGAAACTGTGGCTTCTTGTTGTGGTCGGCGGGCGGTGGCATCCACACAATCTCTGCTCGGCTCAACCTGTGGCTTCTTCTTGTCGCTGACGACACCCACACACAACGCCGACGACCGTTGACAATACATGCTCGGTTCAAGTCGCCAACCATGAATAGAATTGAAATTTTCGAAAATTTGTTCCGAACCTTGCAATAATTTTCGAAATTTTATTTTCCCAACTGCCGAACTTAGTGTAGAAAATGGTGAGTCATTTTGCTTCTTTGTTTCTATTGATTGATACAATACAGATCTAAAATTTATCTGGAGTCTGAATCATTTTCATGTTTTTGATGTGCGTGGGAGATTTGACATCAGTTTGCTTTGAATTTTATCTTCGGTTCATGATTCGTTTGTATTGGTTGTGGATTGGCACAAGACATAGAGGGGGTGAGAGAGAAAATGGTGTGGGGAATAAAATGGGGATGATGGATTTTTCTTTTTCCTATTAATTTATTTTAGTCTTTTTTACTGTAATTAATTTTTAAATGAAAAATGATATTTAAGTAAATTGGTGATTATTTATTTTTAAATTAAATTTAATAGTGGTGTATTTAGAAAGGTCCTTACAAATTGTGTGGCTTGTATTAAAATTGTTAGTTTGTCTATAATTTGTGATATAGGGTGTAAATAGTCATCATTTATAATTTCTTTTTTAATTATTTCAATTTAATAGTCTCAGAAATAAAGTGTAATTTTCCTTTAATTTGTTTTCCTCTTTATTTAACTTTAATTTTTTATAGTTTAAATATCCTGATCCATCCTAATTTTTTAACTCAACCGGGAAGGGGCATGACTTTTAACTACTTAGCTTGGAACTTTTTGGAAATGACAATGGATTTTCTGCTTGTAGGTCCTAATCATATTAATAAGGACTAAGGTATAAAATATTAAAATCAACCCTAACAAAATCTTCGTTAGATCTTCTTTTGGTAAAAATAAAATTAGGCATGGGAAGGTAGGGTATACTTTATATATTTTCTAATACTTTATATCTTATTTTAATCTATGGTATGAAAAAAATTATACCGTTATCATACATTACTTTCGGTGTACCTTTGTTCGATATACATTAAATTTGGTATGACACATAATACATACTCCTATCATGCTTTTTTTTTTGTTCTTCAATTATCATTTAGGTAATAAAGTAAAATAGCTATAGATAAACTTAGTACATATTATGTTATTATATTGCATTATTGTAATATCTCATAATTTAAGTATATCTCATTTTCTTTTAATTTTATTGATTATTCGCCTTAACTTTTAATTTTAAAGATCGAAGAAGAATACAAGATTATAATTTATTATATTTACTTTCGTTTTTTAGGTATCATTTTGGTAATTAGTTAGATTAATTATAACATTTTTGCTTAACTTTATATCTAAGTTATAAATTATATATTACTCCCTCCGTCCCAGAATTATAGCCTTTTTGATAATTCACACAGATTAAGAAATCATATTTAATGTTGTATATAATTCCTATTCTACCCCTAATTATGATAATAACCATTTCCACTAGTTATTTAATACTACCTCCGTTTCATAATGTTTGTTGTTTTGTTTTTTTTATCTGGAATTAAGAATTAATTTCGTGGACAAATATACCCATCCCTTATATATGCCATAAAATCTAATTCATCTATATTTTCCTAAAAAATAACAATATTTTCTCTCTCCATATATTTTTCTCTCTTCATATATTATAGGTAAGTTAGAATCAAAAAATCTTGTAGGATTTGAGAGGGTTAAAATTGGGAGAGAAGATGTCAAATTATATAAAACAACAAACATTTTGAAACTAAAAAAAAAAAACCTTAAACAACAAACATTATGAAACGGAGGTAGTATGTTAAATGAATTGTTTGACTTTTAATTTTGTATATATACATTCCATCATTTAATTTACATTGGTGAATGTTAAGATTAAAGGGAGACTTTACTCATTTCACACAATTCCATGTTGACCATATTATTAATTCTAATTTAATAGGGTAAATTGAATAAGGTTATATGTGTCAAATAACATTGTACTTTAGTTTAAATATAGTTAAATTGGGATAATTTTATATCTCATAAATCAAGTATATCTCATTTTATTTTAATTTTTCTCTATTATTCATCTTAACTTTTATTTTATTACTTGAAAAGGAATACAAGATTTATTACATTAATTTCAAATTGTTCATTTCCTTAGTTATAATGTAGGTATTAAATTAGATTAAATATCAAAATTTTGCTAAATGTTTATTATAAACTTACTTAATATTATACCATTACAATGTATTATGGATGTGCAAAAAAAGTAATAAAAATATATATTAAAATTCAGTATATACCAGTATGACGGTATACCTTAATTTTTGAAAATTAATATATTTGCAATACCGTAAAATTCCGATAAAGTATCATACTCTATTGAAAAATTAGTATACTATAAATTTTAATATTTTTGGTATTTTTTCGACTTAGTATTCTGATATGACAATATTTTTCCCACCTCTAAGTAAAACCATTTACAAAGACATTTTTGGTGTTAATTGATTTCAAAAGTTAGTGGACAACATTTGAGGTGTTGTTTTTGCACCCTCTTCTCATAAATTTACAACGAATCACAATGATCATATTGTCTATCCAATTACTGTGTGTGCACTTCGATATCCGTTCGTGTATAATTTTCACTTTTCAAATAGTCTTATTAATACTATGTATTTCATTATTCCACTAGCCGTCTTAGCTCAGCTGGTAGAGCGCGTGGCTTTTAACCACGTGGTCGTGGGTTCGATTCCCACAGACGGCGTTGAGAAACAAAATTATATATTGATTCACTGATCCAGTGCACACAATCAAATGTTTTTTGTTGGTTTATTCGAAGTTATGATGGTTGGTAACAAGAATTTAGTTTTTATGGTCTTAGATTTTGAATTTCCAGAAAATAATTTTTTATTTGAGATCATTACAAATAAGTTCACGGATCACCACTGTCAAACACTTTTGCTTTTTAATTATTTATCCTCAATTACCTTTTTAATTATGTATGGGATGTATATGAGAAATATGCAGCCACTAAAATGGTTAAAATTTGAATTTGAGATTTTTTGACATCATTGACTATCACTCCACCGGATAAAACTTTGACATACATATATCATGGTTGATATGATACACGCACAAGTAGAGACGTATACTACAATTTAATCCTTCTACTAATTAATAGAAACAGAAGAGCAGATCCAAAATAAAATGATGACATGCAAAGAGTAATGCGGGTAGGGAGGCAAAAAGTGAATTAATGGCATTTAGTGATAAGTGATCAACATCAACATTGGTTGTGAGGGATATAGCCTGTCCATGAAGAGGAAGATGGTGAGATTCGGACATTTTCTGACTATATTATATTAATGGTATAAGAATTTAAATTATGCAACACACACAGTAATGCAGCCATTAATAGTTGTAGACTTGTAGTTGGTATGAATTCATTATCAGCCTTTAATTTTATTAAACTACTCTCCCTCACGTTTCATCCAAACTTGTGTGGTGGCCAAGGTTATAGAGCGACATAATTCCGTTGTGCAATAAATATTCAAAGATAATATTAATTGTTCTAACTAATTGGATATACTGTATATGCTTTTTAAATTCATCCCTTTTATTTTCTACAAGAAAACCAATCGAATAAATTATGGGATGTGCGTATATATTAGGCGAATTGAATGTACAAAATTTATATGTATAACTTATGTTAGCATGTAAGATATCTAATTAACTTCAAATTATTACTAGCAAGATGAGAACTCTCCATCCCTAGAGCTTGACTACAAGCAATGACTTAATATATTTGTTATTCTCTCCATCTTCCTCCAAGAAAACTTCACCTTTAATGTTTACTTATAAGAATAACATTCTTCAATTACTTTTTCTTTAATTAGGTTTGCAACAATTTTGTTAAGGTATGCGAGCGTACCACTAAGTCAAAATTTTCACCCGCTACTTTAATAATTGGAACTTAATTAAGAGTCATTAATTAATACAATTTATGTTGCTTCAAACTTACTCATTAAATTCCCTAGGAAAAAAAAACATAAACCTCCCCTTTTTAAGCTCCCGGAGGAATTATCTCCACCACGTATACTAATGTCACAATACCCCAAAAATAAGCGAGTGTGTATTGTATTATGAATCAAAATTCGTCAAATAATATTCATATTTGGATTAACTTATATTCAATAACATATTTATAATTTCATTGGTGTTTGGTTATGTTTAGACGAATTTTGATTCGTTACATGATATTCATATATATCTGAATCCAAAGCCAATTATTTATAGATGATTAACGAGGCACATTTTATCTTGAGAGAAAGTCATGAACGGATTATTAAATAACAATTTTCTTGGTATTGGTAAACAACTCCAGAATTCCATACACTAAGGCATCTTAGGGTAGATTTAGGTGACTTCTTTAAGCACATGAGCTAAACGTAACCTCTGTTTAATAATTGATCCCTCATGATTCTTCCTAAATATAATAATACTGTACTTGACTGCAGCCACTTTATAAAATTAAGACGAAAAATTAAAGTCAAATTCGTACTTCATAAAATTAAGACGAAAAGCTAAACTACGCTGCTTCATATTCATTTCAGTCATATTATTTATATTTATTTAAACTTAGTTCAATAAAAATAACTAATAAGCACTAACAGATTTGACGATTAACAATATCTAAACTGTTGCTTTGACTAGTCTGCTATTAAATTGGAGAACTCAAGATTGACCTATTAGACTAAACGAGCTCAGTTGAGTTTAAAATTGTAATTAGTAAATACTATAAATAAAAGGATAAACTTATTATTTAATAATTACTATGTAGAATATTTAAATAACAATTATAATATAATTGATGAAATATAATTTCTATTTTAGGAAGATGAAATATTTAATAAAGTAACTTTTTTAAAATCGGCATGTTTTTTTTTTTTAAATCGGCATGTTTATATAATATATAGGTATATAAGATCAGTTAATTATCACGTTTTAAATCCAAATTATTAGTAAACTCACTCTTCTACAAATTAACTTACAAGTTTACATCGAGGCAACTTACCAGCTTTTAAATCAAGTATTACAAAAATTAATAACATCTCACATGCCCAATTTTATGAAGTAGAATCTAAAATACCTAGCGAGTCAGGTCAGTCAAATAACTCGTAATATAAACTATTGGAAATCATGATTAATATTTGAAAAAAGAAATATAATAAAAATTAAAAAAGAAATCCCAGCCTCAAATTTGTCTGGCTAGAAACGTCTAAAAAAGGCTTCTTCAAGTACGACCGACCCATCCAAACACAACACGACGACTTTTTTGCTGAATAAAAACCAACAACCAATTCCATTTTCCCCTGCTCTTTTCTTTTCCTTTCTCTGTTTCATTTGCCACATCAAACTTCAAGATCTTCTCTTTTTGTGTTCAACTTTACTAGAGAGAGAAGCACATACTCCTCTAATTTTGAGAGAGAGACAGAGAGAGAAGGAGAGGTACTGGTGTGGTTGGCAGTTGACACCTAATTTTAAGAGAGAGAGAGAGAGAGCAAGGAAATTCAGTGGATTCACATTAGATCTGGGACTGGTTTTGAAGTTTGGTCCATCCATTCTAGGCCACTGAGCATGCTGTTTGTTCTTTGTGCTTGTCTTAGACTACACTGACGAAAGATGTAATCTTGATTTTTGGCTGGCTTTGGATTTTTGGAGCTCTTTAAAAATAATTTGTGCTCTGTTTTTGGAGGGCTTCTTTAAAAAAAAAAAAAAAGAAAAAAAAGATGGGGATCTGCTTGAGCAACCAGATAAAGGCTGAGAGCCCATTTCATACTGGTACAGGTATATTCTGATATGTTTCGCTTTTTCATGTATTGCCTTAGCTAGATTTTTAATTTTCTATTATTTGGAGTTATCAGCAATGTGAAATCTTGTTGATTTGCATTCTTCTTGTTGGAATCCTATTTCTGCAACCAGAATTACGATGTTTAGTTCTATGCAATTGTGGAGTTTCTTGTTTTTTTTTTGTCTTGTGTGTGTGTGTGTGTGTGTAATTTGGGTTGAGAACATAAATAATTCAGCACTGATTATTGCTGATGTTCTTGAATTTGTTTTGTACAATCTTGTTAGTTATTTTCTGTAATTATATGTCCATAGGTGTGATTTCCTCTAAAATGATTAGTGGAGATGGGACGGAGTTAAGTAGTTCGAGCAGCAAGAGATCTTCTTCATCCATACCTCCAACTCCTCGAAGTGAAGGTGAAATATTGCAATCCTCCAACTTGAAAAGCTTCTCGTTCAGTGATCTTAAGTCCGCCACTCGAAACTTTCGGCCCGACAGCGTCTTAGGGGAAGGAGGTTTTGGTTCTGTTTTCAAAGGATGGATTGATGAACAAACACTAGCAGCATCAAGACCTGGTTCTAGCATGGTGGTAGCTGTTAAAAGGCTAAACCAAGAGGGTTGGCAGGGCCACAAGGAATGGTTGGTATGTGAAGATATCATGCTTCCTTACCTATCTATATGAATATCGTGTAATGAACCTATTATATCTAGTTGCTCATATAATTTTGTCAGAAATTTCTAATATCTCAAAGAATGTTTTAGTTTCAGTGCTGTTTCTCTTCTGATGACTAAGCTTCTCTTTGGTGTAGTCTAGCTTGACATTTTCTGTATTTGATTTTCACATAATATTACTATTGCTATGGGGGCAAAACATGAGGGTTTTACAATATATACCTTCTTATTGATATCCTTCCTTTAAATCTGACAGGCGGAAATCAACTATCTAGGACAGCTGCGTCATCACAATCTTGTAAAATTGATTGGCTATTGCTTGGAGGATGACCACAGACTTCTGGTATACGAATTCATGCCAAAGGGTAGCATGGAGAATCATCTATTCAGGAGTGAGTACAGCTTAACATAATATGATCTCTGCATAGTTATCTTGAATTTTACTTAAGATCTCTGAATCTGATGATGAGTGATATTACGGTGAACCAGGAGGATCTTACTTCCAGCCGCTTTCCTGGAGCCTAAGAATGAAAATTGCTTTGGGTGCCGCAAGGGGCCTTGCATTTCTTCACAATGCTGAAACGACAGTAATATACCGGGACTTCAAGACTTCTAATATCCTTCTTGATTCGGTGGGCATCATTTACTATTTTTGTTTTAAAAATCATAATTCTTTCAAAGTTGATACTTCAGATTGGCTGGTCTCTTACCCTCACAAATTAAACTGCAATTTATGATTGTTATGTGCAGACCTACAATGCCAAACTTTCGGATTTTGGATTGGCCAGAGATGGCCCAACTGGTGACAAGAGTCATGTCTCCACTCGAGTCATGGGTACTTACGGATATGCTGCTCCAGAGTATCTATCCACAGGTATTTTCCTGTACAAAACTCATTCAAGACTTCATATCTATCTTGTTGAATTGTATTAAATCAATCCCTGAAATCCATAATCAACAACGTACTCGTGCATTTTCTTGTTATAAGCAAATAATAAGAAACTTGTTAAACTGATTTCCCACCAAATTTCTACTTCGCAATTTCTCTTCTGCAGCCACATTCATGTTCTCCTCTGGCTTTATGACTTAAATGAACTCATTAGTTTCTTATATTGGTTGATGATGATAATTCTTATCCTAGCTTACCAGACATTTTTGTACTGCATAGGCCATTTAACTACCAAGAGCGATGTATACAGCTTTGGTGTGGTTCTCCTGGAGATTCTAACTGGTAAGAAAGCAATAGACAAGAACCGCCCCACGGGGGAGCACAATCTGGTCGAGTGGGCAAAACCTTACCTGACCAACAAGCGCAGAATCTTCCGCGTTATGGATACTCGCATTGAAGGGCAATATTCAGTCGATCGAGCCTTAAAGGCAGCTACCCTTGCTCTTCAATGCATATCAATGGATCCCAGATCAAGGCCTAATATGGATGAGGTGGTAAAAGCTTTAGAACAGCTCCTCGATTCAAAGGACGCTTCAAAAGCTGAAAAGAAGGAGATGGAGAAGGAGCATGGCCTAAATAGACGACGCCAATCAAATGGCCGGCAAAACTCCTGCAAGAGCGGTGCTGGAGAAATGCGCACCGCGCCTGCTTATCCGAGACCTGCTCTTTATGCTTAAACCTGTTCCTTATTTGCACCAGAAATAGTTTGTGATCTTCCTTCTTTTTCTGATGCTTGTACATATTTTCTTTTTGTATTCTGTAATGAACGCCTTGGTAGCCTTTAGAGTTTTGAGTACCATAATATACTTCTGATTGTGGGAAATATTCAAATTTTGTCAATAAAGTCAAGATTTTGATATATACTGTTGCCAATCTATCTAAAGAAACTTTACTTTGTGCGTGTGTAAATATTATCATTATGCGGGTGTAATTTTCCTTTACTAATAGAATCGTTTACTGAGATCTTTAAATTTCTGAGTTGAGGGTAAAATGGTCAGTTCATGACTTACATCAAGAAGAATAAAATCGAGATCTGATTTTCCTCAAATTAAAAAAAAATAAAAAATTGAGATTTGATGATTTTATTGGGAGGAAGTGCAATTTTGACGATTTCTACATTTGTGGGAGTAGGAAACAGAGCGGGAAGTCCTCAATCAGCGCATAGACTTGCTTCTGTTTATCACAACTTTTTGTTTTTATTAGAGAGAGAGGGAGAGGGAGGAGGGAGAGGGAGAGGAAAGCAGGTCAGCCAGAATTTGACAATGAATATATAAAGTGAACTGGAAACGGTGTCAACAACAATTGATGTCTTTCTAGAAATGAGTTAGTGAATAATGATAGTGAAATATCACATCAGTTGAAAATTTAGACGTGGAATTAGTCTTTGCAACGGAAAACTAGCAACTCCACTGGTTTGGTTGTAGAAATAGAATTATATATATATTTCCACTCGCATTATCATGTTGCAATCAAAGTCCACACACAAGGATTCTTTACTATGTATTGTGCTCTACTTTATCTTTTATTTTTATTATCACTAGTATTTTTTTCATATGTTGTCCGGATTTAAATTGTTATAAATTTAATATTTAAAATTTTAATTGTGAACATGTTATCATTTAATGAGAAAATATTATAGGATTTTTTTTATCTAAATTATCATATACTTATAAATGTGTAACATAATTAAAAATAGTGTGGATCTTTAAAATTTATCAATTAAATAAATTTGTTGATATGTCTTGAATCTTCCGCTTCGCTGAGCTGGTCGGGGCCTAACCGCATAATAAAATTCGTTCTCCTCTCTGCTCGTGGACGTAGCCAAATTGGTGAATCACATAAATCTGTGTCTTCTTTACGTTTTCTGTTCGTTTATTGCTCTATAATCCTATTCTGTCACAACATAATTAAAAGGTTTTAGACATTTTTTTTTCTTTTTCTCATTCTCAACATAAACAAATTAAACAAGTCGTGGAAAAAAAAGTTAAGTATAGATAGATAGGATGAAATTAGGATTTGCAACTCGATTTGACGTTAATTTATTGTTGTTGATTTACATTTAATTTATTCAATCTGAAAATTATCCAACAATAATATTGCATATTTGAAAAAAACCATTATATTTAATGAACTGCAAGGTAAGAATAGATCTCTTAAAAAATAATAAAAATGAATAAAAAAAATATGTTTGAGACTCGTGTTTCGCTCAACCAGCTCTCTCTATCCTCATCTTATCCCTATGCCAAAATTTTGAACTACAATGCTCCATGTAGTGGTCATTTTTCGTCAATCCGATATACTGGCCCAGAAGGGTTAAATGATAGAATACAATCGGTATTCCAATACATAAGCATTCAATTTAAAATTTGAATTAACGATCAGTTCCGCCTTATCCGGTAAGATTGACGGGTTCAGAGGAGTTGACATGTCTTTCAACCTCCTCCGCGATCCTCGCGAACCCTAGCTGCTACCTCCACCTTTAAAAGGAGGCCTCCCTCCTCATTTGAGAGGTACGCTGAAATACCCACAAGCTTCACATCACACCCGAAGAATACTGAGCTCACAATTTTCTAGGTTAATTCCACCCCGGCGATTCAACATCCGGCCTTCTTCCTACATTCTTCTAGGATCGAACGGCATTTCCCTAGATTTCTAGTCACGTTCTGGATAAAGATTATCGTCATCAAGCACCTTAATTATTTAATTATTCCGTATTTTGTTTCTTTCTACACTTCTTCTTTTCCTGACTTGAGCGTCGGAGGCCCAACGATCGTCAACCCCCCGACGGTCTTTGGCTCTTACGGTGTTTTCTGTTTTTGCTTCACAGATTGGCCGCTGCTCTGGACTGAATCAATTAATTGCAGATTTCCGGATCTACAATTTGGCGCCCACCGTGGGGCAGCGATCTATTCGTGAAACGAAATGACAACGCCTAATGAGAGTCGCAGAGATGGAAAATGACCCCAGCAAGATGGCAGAATCGCTACGCCTTCGCCCGATGTTGATCAGTCGCTGGCTGATGTTCTGAGGAATATACAGCATCAAATGGCAAACACCACGGGGGAGTTAGCGCTTTTGAGATCAGAGAACGCTTCACTCCGCAGTAAACTTGAAGATCTGACCATCAATGACAACACGCGCCATCTGAACTACATTAAACCCACAAATCTGTTCGGCGAGCCAAATTCGGTATATTCTGAGCGTCGTCGATCTGTTACTTTTACTGATCCATTTATTGCAGGTACTAGCGCGTCAGCACAGAAGGTAGACACCAGACAACAAATAGAAGAGAGCCCGCTAAGGCCACCTCCAGGGTTTGAGTATCATGCTTCTGGGCATGAAAGGTTCCGACACCAGACCCTCGAGCAAGAAAGGGTTGAACAGCAGCGCAGGTTTAACCAGGGATTCGATCAGAGAATGATCGATCACCCAAGTGAATTGGAGCAACGACTGGCTGGTATCGAGGCAATGATAACGCGAATTCCCGGTGTACCTCTACCAATCCGCAAGGCTGCACCAAATAGCTTTGCTGACTCACCGTTCGTGGATGAAATTGGGTTAACAGAGATGCCGTCAAAATTCACCTTACCATCTATGAAGTTATTTAACGGAACCTCAGATCCAGATGACCATATCGCACAGTATAAACAGAAGATGTTCATCGCAACAATACCTAAGTACCTCAGAGAAGCCTGCATGTGCAAGGGTTTTGGGTCCAGCCTATCAGGAGCCGCACTGCAGTGGTTCACGAACCTTCCTAATGCTTCGATTGGATCATTTGCACAACTCACAGATCTTTTCGTAGAACAATTTGCCAGCAGCCGGAAAATTGAGAAACATTCAGATGACCTCTACGCCATTATTCAGTATCCAAATGAAACACTTAGGAATTATGTTGCACGGTTCAATAGAGAAAAGGTAGAGATACCAGGCTGCAACACTGACACCGCCATATCAGCCTTCAGAAAGGGGCTAAAGAGGGATTCAGACCTTTACAAAGAACTCACAAAGTACCCGTGTAAGACAATGGATGATATTTTAGCAAAGGCATGGGCACAAATTAAGTGGGAGGAAGACGAAGACCAATATTATCGACCCAAGCCAAGAGGTCGAGATGAAGGAAGAGACTCCCGCAGAAATGATAGAAGAAGAACCGACCCTTACCCCCGCAATGATCGCTACAGACCTCGAGGTCGAGAGGATATTTCAGATCCATATGATCGACGCTTGCCAGAATACAACCTGTGCATCACACCCTCAGAAGCCGTCAATGCCTTGAAGGAACTCGGTAGTACAGTGAAGTGGCCGTCCAAGATGAGGAGTCCAGATCATGAACGTGACAGAACAAAGTACTGCGAATTCCACAAAGATCACGGCCATAGAACAGATGATTGTATCGCATTGCGTCGCGAAGTCATCGACCTACTCAAGCGAGGCCATTTGAAAGATTTGCTGACTGATAAGGGGAAGCAGACCTTCAGCAAAAATGATGAGAATCTGAGGGATCCACCAAAGCCCCCACCAATTGAGCATGTGGTTAATTGCATAACTGGAGGAGCCGAGGTTAGCGGAGTGTCCCAAGCATCAGCAAAACGACACTGCAGATCTCTGAAATACACGCCCATGATACCAAAGCCCGATATCGAAATGGAACTCATAACTTTGAGTTTCACCAACAGCGAAGCTTCTGAACTCTCACACCCGCACCACGATGCACTTGTTATTTCAGTCCTTATTTCTAACTGCATGATCAAGAGGACTCTCATTGATGGTGGGAGTTCGACTAATGTCATTTTTTTATCTACTTTGAAAGGAATGCAGGTCCCCGAGGCTAACATCATCAAAAAATCAATGACCTTGATCGGATTCAGCGGCGAGCACAAAGCCACCATAGGTGAAATTACACTATCTGTGTATACGGAAGGGGTTAACCTACATACCAAGTTTCAAATTATCGATGCACCCTCAGCATACAACGTCATCCTGGGGAGACCTTGGATTCACGAACTAAAAGCTGTACCCTCGACCTACCACCAAGTCATACGCTTTCCAACCCCATGGGGAATTAGACAGATCCGTGGAGAGCAAATTGCATCAAGAGACTGCTATAGATCGGCTTTCAAGACTAACCACGTGCAGGTACAAGAGGTAAACCAAATTGATGAGGCATCGACGTCAAACTCAAAATATGAATACGGAGAAAGCTCAAATTCAAAATATGAGCAAGGAGAAAGTTCAGGGTCGACCTCCTACGTCGAACCTGAAATGGAAGATCTCGACGAAATATAGATTCATCCCGACTACCCAGACCACATCGTTCAAATTGGGTCGAGACTGACTTCTGAAATGCGAGCAGAGTTAATCGCATTTTTGTCAGAACACCACGATTACTTCGCATGGTCACACGCTGACATGACAGGTATCGATCCTTCTATCATAACTCACAGGTTACAGGTCGATCCTGATCACCCACCAGTCAAACAAAAAAGAAGAAAATTTGCAGCAGAACGAAATCAAGTGATAGAGGAAGAAGTTCAGAAGCTAATCGATATCGGTTCAGTTCGAGAGGTGCAGTACCCTGATTGGTTAGCTAATGTTGTAGTAGTAAAGAAGAAGAATGGAAAGAACAGAATGTGTATTGACTTCACCGATCTAAATAAGGCATGCCCAAAGGATTCATTTCCACTCCCTCACATCGACACGCTTGTCGATACAACAGCAGGACATGAAATGATGAGCTTCATGGATGCTTTCTCTGGGTATAATCAGATTCTCTTACATCCAGATGATCAAGAAAGAACAGCGTTCGTCACAAGTCGAGGCATCTACTGCTACAAAGTCATGCCGTTCGGGTTAAAAAATGCAGGAGCCACATACCAGAGACTGGTTAATCGTATGTTCGAAAAGTTAATAGGTTCGACGATGGAGGTCTACATAGATGATATGCTTGTAAAATCACTACAAGCCAAAGATCACATTGGGCACCTGAGGCAATCATTCGAAGTGTTAAGAAAATACAACATGAAGCTTAACCCCTCCAAATGTTCTTTCGGAGTAACGTCGGGAAAATTTTTAGGGTACCTCGTCACAAAAAGAGGAATCGAAGCTAACCCCGACCAAATCAAGGCAGTGGAAAATATAAAGGCACCCCGCAACATCAAAGAAGTACAAAAGCTCACGGGTCGTTTGGCAGCACTTAGTCGTTTCATATCAAAATATTCTGACAAGAGCCATCAATTCTTCAACACACTTCGAAAGGGAAAAGACTTCGAGTGGACACCAGAGTGCGACCAAGCTCTCAACCAACTTAAGTCCTATCTCTCAAGTCCGCCTTTGCTCTCGAAGCCTAACTCAGGTGAGGTACTTTTCGTTTATTTATCCGTGTCTGCTAACTCTTTAAGTGAAGTGTTAGTTCGTGAAGAACAGGGAAGACAATACCCTGTCTACTATGCCAGCAAATCGCTACTCGATGCAGAGACCAGATACACTCAACTTGAAAAATTAGCCCTCGCACTAGTCATGGCCTCGCGAAAGTTGAAGCCATACTTCCAGGCGCACCTAATCATGGTGGTAACGACCTTTCCACTAAAGACTGTGTTGAGCAAGCCAGACTTATCCGGCAGATTATCAAAGTGGGCAGTAGAGCTTGGAGAGTACGACATCACCTATTTACCCCGGACTGCAATAAAATCACAGGTTTTAGCCGATTTTATTGCAGATTTTTCATCAGAGCAGCATGAGCTTGCCGAAAAAGAACTACTCTCAATAACCGAAGGTGATAATTCAAATCACTGGACCCTTCAAGTTGACGGCTCTAGTAATTTCAAGGGGAGTGGATTGGGTATAGTATTGATCTCTCCCAAAGGCGACGTTGTTGAAAGAGCGGTTCGATGTGGATTCAAGACAACAAATAATGAGGCAGAATACGAAGCACTGATCGCCGGACTGACCTTAGCCAAAGATATGAAGATACCAAACATCAAAGTACAAAGTGACTCACAACTTATTGTAAGTCAGTTCGGAGGAGATTTTCAAGCAAAAGATTCTAGAATGTCAGCATACCTTACCATGGTGAAGGAACTATCAAAATCGTTCACAGAAATAGAAGTTACCCACGTGGCGAGGGAGGAAAATCGACATGCAGATGCACTGGCCAACCTAGGGTCAGCAATTGATTGTCAGTCATCGAAGCACATACCCTTAACATATGCCTAATGGCCAGCAGTGTGGAAAGAAGAAGCAGAAACCAAATCGGTGGAAATAGTTGAGGTTGAAGTCAGTTGGATGACTCCGATCATCAAATACATTACTGAGAATGAACTACCTGAAGACAAGACAGAGGCTAGGAGGATCAGAGCTAAGGCAATGAAGTTCAACATGATCAGTGGGTCTTTATACAGAAGTTCTTACTCAGGCCCCTACCTGAAGTGTGTAGGCCCAAATCAAGCAAAATATATCCTTGAAGAACTACATGAGGGAGAATGTGGAAATCACTCTGGACCACGAAACCTAGCAAACAGGGCCCTAACAGCAGGTTTCTACTGGCCGACCATGAGAGCCGATTCAAAGAGTTACGTTAAAAAATGTGATAAATGCCAGAGATTTGCTCAGTCCAATCACACTCATCCAGAACCACTCCACCCTTCAATAACGCCCTGGACTTTCATGAAGTGGGGCATGGACATCGTAGGAAAACTACCCAAGGGTAGCAATCAGAAAGTTTTTCTCTTGGTCATGACAGATTACTTCACAAAGTGGATCGAAGCAGACGCATTCGCACAGGTCAAGGACCGTGAGGTAAGAGGTTTTGTGTGGAAACATATTTTTTGCAGGTTTGGAGTACCAGTAGAGATCGTCACCGACAATGGGCCTCAATTTATCAGTTTTAAGTTCCAAGACTTCTGTAAAAAATGGGGAGTCAAGCTAACCTATTCCACCCCAAGGTACCCAGCCGCTAATGGTCAAGCCGAAGCCTCCAACAAAACAATAATAAACACCCTGAAGAAAAAGCTAGATAAACACAAAGGAAAATGGGTCGAGCATCTCCCCAGCGTGCTATGGTCTTACCGAACCACAACGCGAACAGCTACGGGAGAAACACCTTTTTCTCTAACATACGGATCTGAAGCCGTCCTACCTCCAGAGATAGGGATCAGGAATGCGAGGACCTCAAGGGTGAACGAAAAAGAGAATAATCAGGAGCTAGAACATAACCTAGACACAATCGATGAGCAACGGGATCAAGCAGCAATGAGAATAGCTTCATACCAGCAGCAGATAGCCCGACATTATGATAAACACGTTCGGCTCCGCAGTTTCAAGGTCGGAGATTGGGTCCTTAGAAAAGTTTTTCAAAATACTGAGGAAGTCGGGGCTGGCAAACTAGGCCATAACTGGGAAGGTCCATACCTGATCATGAAGGTAGTAGGAAACGGGGCTTACAAACTGCAAACTGTTGAAGGCAGAGAAATTGCAAATAGCTGGAACGCAGCTCACCTCAAGCAGTATCATTTCTAAACCCTTAGCTAAATTTTCTAAATTTTGTGTTGTTTATTTCTTTATTCGAACTGTTACTGACTTGAGCGTCGGAGGGTCGATGGCTATGCCATCGACCATCTAGGCATGCTGCATGCAGGTTGAAACTCAACCATGATAACCGAGGTTCAGTAAAGAAGCCCCTTTAAGGTCGATCCCCCAGTCCTTAGGGTGAACATCGATCCTGAAAGAATGAGTTTGCATTTCTATTTCATTTTCTTTTACTACTTTCAGTAATTTTCAAATTGATTTCCTACTTCAGCTACTGACTTGAGCGTCGGAGGGTCGATGGCTCTGCCATCGACCATCTAGTCATGTTACGTGCAGATTAAAACTCAATACCGACAACCGAGGCTCAATAGAGAAGTCCATGAAGGCTGACCTTGCAACCCCTAGGGTGAACATCGACCCTGAAGAAATGAGTTCCATTCTCGTTTGTTTCCTTTTACTACTTTGAATTATTTTCAAACTTATTCCCTACATCAGTTACTGACTTGAGCGTCGGAGGGTCGATGGCTTAGCCATCGACCATCTAACCCTGTTGCCTATAGGTTGAAAATCAATGTTGACAACTCGAGTCAGATCTTGACATACATTCGATGACAATGTTGACAACTCAAGTCAGATCTCGACATGCATTCGACGACAAATTTTGAAACGATGTTCAATACCAACATCTCTAAGGCATGGTTCAACCTCAATGCAAGTTCAGCCTCGGTTCAAAACAAATTGTGATTTAGATAACTTGCATACATATGCTAGCCTTAGATCCTAGAATTGTAATCTACCAATCAGATTAAATGTAAAACAATCAATACATATATTTTTACGTATATGTTTCTAAGATTCTCTCGTTCATATATATGCCGTGCACTTGCAAGCATAACTTCCAAACATCGAAGTTGAAGAAAAACAAAGCTCAAGTATGAAGTGTCATTCAGAATGTCACTACCCTAAATGAGAGTTCAACATCGATAAAATAAAGTGGAGAATCACCATAAATATACTGCGACACCGAAACCGGCGGAAACAACAAGAAGTCTAAATGAACGACAAATATGCGAATAATAATAATAAAAAAATCAGCCATGCGCTGTATAGCTCCATCATCCTACGATGCATCGTCGCCATAAAGGAAAGACAAATCAAGATCAGGATTCTTGTCCTTGATCATTCCTACTAAGCCTTCAGCTATCTTCATTTCCATGTCAGCACGAATTGATTGAAAAGCTTCAGAATCAGCTATTTTCTGGAGGTCGATCCCCTCACCTTTTTTAGCGGCATCAAGGGCCTTATCACGAACCACCAATTCGGATTTATAATGGTCCTTGGCAGCATCAAACTCCTTCTGCAGTTTGGAATGAGAAATCTTCACTTTGCTCAGACGACTTTTGTATGTTTCGGATTCTTCCAATGTCGTTGCCGCCTTCTTCTCAGCCTCAGCTTTCCCCCTCCTGACTTTTTCTACTTCAGTTTTCAAAGCAGCTATCTCAGCCTCAAGCTTGGAGGTTAAAGATGACTCAGCTTCAAGATTTGCCCGAGCACACGATAGTGCCATGGTAACCTACAGTCACAAAAATTGAAACAAATTAATACGTCAAATTATATGTAAAAAAAATATTATTGGATACATGCCTGAACAGAATGGTTGAGTGCGCGAGCAATCTGAGACTTCAATCCAGCCGCTTGTAGATTGCCAATGTCGACCGCCACCATCTCATTCTGCATTTTAGACCAGATAATGCTGGAGGGATCGAATGTAGCTGAATTTCGAGGAACTATCTCATTCCCTAATTCGTCGAGCGTCGGGCCGACTGGCCCATCAGCAGCAGAGGGAGAACTAAATCCCACCTCAACTACCACTGAATCTGGTTTCTCTCGAGCAGGTGTGGCATGTGGGGTAGGACTAGGAGCTGGGGCCGATGTCCTCGCCTTCTTACTTGAGGGGGCGTCAGAGGAACGCCGACTCCCAGACGGGGCTGCAGACCCCAAAGCATCTTCCTCATTCGATTTATCCTTGACTTCATCTGCCTTAGCTTTGATCTCTGTCAATCGGAGGGTACGAGTACTACGAGGAGGCATCATGATAGCACTAACAGTTCTTCTAGCTCGCAAGATATTCAATGAACGATAGGCCTTAGGAACTTGGAGGGCTCTCTCAATTCGCTCAAGTGATACACCCTGCGGTGTAGGTTTCTCGGAAAATGCTACAAAAGAAACAAATGAAGATAGTTAAAAACGATAAGAAAGAAGTAAAGTATTATCCCCATAAATTAATGAAGAAAAAACGCACAAGCCAATTTAAAAGATCGAGGTGGACATTCTTCACTGGATTCACCACATGTTACCCAAAACCATTCAGGCTTCCATTCACCGGAGGATGAGATACAATCTTTCACAAGCCCTGGGAACCCCCCAGTCCATCTAGTGAAGTAATAGAAGCCCGGATTATCCGGCACTCTACTGATCCTATACAACGAATGCCACTCATCCAACGTCGGCTCACCAAACTTCAGGTCATACCATATCAATAGCTACCCACCATATGGCCATAACCATTGGGAGAAATTTGGGCTGGAGAAATCCCATAACTAGCTGCGACCTTCCTAAAGAAGTTATGTAAGGGTAATCGAACCCCTCTCTTAAAAACATCAGCATAAAACGCAACAGAATCCTGTGGAGGCCAACAAGCTCTTTCCGAAGACTTTGGGACCCTCACTTTCAGTTGACAAGCGACCCCATAAGATTGTATTAAGTTTTTTAGATATCTTTGGTTGATTGTAGACGGCACTGTTTCTGCCTTGAACCCTAAAGATCTATGGGAGCCATCTGCGATTTTATCTGTATTGTCAGAACCATCAACCTTCTCACTTAAATTCTCTATCTGATGAATGACCACGTCCTCGTCCTCAGCAATTGTATTATCGGTATCATCTGTACTGTCAGACCCTGAATTTGAGCCCTCGTCCTCAGAATCAGATACATCTCTTAAGTTCCAGATCTCACCGCATTCCATAGACCCCGAATTTTTCTTCAGAATCTTTGATTTTTTCGAACCTTCCATCTCCATATCGCACTGCAGATATCCATCATCTTATTTCTTATTTATTTTGAGGATCGACTTTTTCCACTTATTCTCAAGTTCACAATCCAGAAAATAAATAAACTCACACAAATCAAGATCAAAAATAAAGAAGACGACAACTTACCAATTATCTTGATGTCTCTACGGGCTTGAAACTCAGAAATAACGATGAAGATGGTCTTGAGCGTCTACATCAGAAGAAAATTTTCTCCTTCTTATAGAAGTAGCAGGTGACGTAGCTAGGGTGGAGTCTTGATCCCCAAGCAAGAAGAAAAGCCCTATTTCAAAGCCCAGTCCGGATAGAAATTTGAGTTGCGTAAGGATTCTTCATTATCACACTTATCCTGTTACAAAAAAAAAAAAAAAAATCGACCCTAGGGTCGACTGTTTTGGAAGAAATATCGACCCTAAGGTCGACTATTTTGGAAGAAATAATAATCGACCCTAGGGTCGACTATTTTGGAAGAAATAATAATCGACCCTAGGGTCGACTGTTTTGAAAGGAGTAATGGTCGATCCTAGGGTCTATGGGTTAAAAGTCGATCTTGGTGTGATTTTCTCCGCTGATTATCGATAATGATTTATGGCAAACAATAATGGATTTATGGTGTTCGGTCTTACGGTTTGCATTCAAAGCCTTGGTCGTCCTACCTTGCAGCTTGCATTCAAAGCTAAGGCGTTCGACCCCCAAGTTATTTTATAACTTGGGTCGTTCAGCTTCATAGCCCATATTCGGGGCTTCGGTGTTCGATCTTATGGTTTACTTTCAAAGCCTCGATCGTCCTACCTTACAGCTTGCGCTCAAAGCTAAGGCGTTCGACTTCCAGGTTATTTTATGACTTGGGTCGTTCAGCTTCATAACCCATATTCGGGGCTTCAGTGTTCGATCTTATGGTTTGCTTTCAAAGCCTCGATCGTCCTACCTTACAGCTTGCGCTCAAAGCTAAGGCGTTCGACTTCCAGGTTATTTTATGACTTGGGTCGTTCAGCTTCATAACCCATATTCGGGGCTTCGATGTTCGATCTTATGGTTTGCTTTCAAAGCCTCGATCGTCCTACCTTACAGCTTGCGCTCAAAGCTTAGGCGTTCGACCTCTAGGGTCATTTTCATGTACTGGGGTGATCTTTTCTAATTTTTGTTTGGGCTCGATGTTCGGTCTCACGACGAACGTCTTATGTCATTACCTGTTTATTTGCATTACTATTCATTGTCCAGCTCCCATGCTGAAACCTAGACAATGAGGGGCTAACTGTAGTGGTCATTTTTCGTCAATCCGATATACTGGCCCAGAAGGGTTAAATGATAGAATACAATCGGTATTCCAATACATAAGCATTCAATTTAAAATTTGAATTAACGATCAGTTCCGCCTTATCCGGTAAGATTGACGGGTTCAGAGGAGTCGACATGTCTTTCAACCTCCTCCGCGATCCTCGCGAACCCTAGCTGCTACCTCCACCTTTAAAAGGAGGCCTCCCTCCTCATTTGAGAGGTACGCTGAAATACCCACAAGCTTCACATCACACCCGAAGAATACTGAGCTCACAATTTTCTAGGTTAATTCCACCCCGGCGATTCAACATCCGGCCTTCTTCCTACATTCTTCTAGGATCGAACGGCATTTCCCTAGATTTCTAGTCACGTTCTGGATAAAGATTATCGTCATCAAGCACCTTAATTATTTAATTATTCCGTATTTTGTTTCTTTCTACACTTCTTCTTTTCCTGACTTGAGCGTCGGAGGCCCAACGATCGTCAACCCCCCGACGGTCTTTGGCTCTTACGGTGTTTTCTGTTTTTGCTTCACAGATTGGCCGCTGCTCCGGACTGAATCAATTAATTGCAGATTTCCGGATCTACATCATTAAATATTAATACATGAAATTAAATTAATATTATCAAAAGTAACAAAGTAATAAAGAAAAAAAGAAATTAACACAAATTAAAACTAATCAAATGTTCAATAGTAACAATATTCTTAGCACCAATGTTATATAGTTAATTTTAAACTCGTAGCTATATAAACTAACGTCTATTATAGTATGTAGTTGATATTAATTAAAATGTACATAGCAATAAAAGGGAAAAAGAAAATTAACAAAAATTAAGACTATTATTAACAAAATAAAAAATTAAGACTATTATTAACAAAATAATCATTCTCAATTCATTAAATAAGAAATATTAAATGAAATAAATGATATTGAAAACATAATAATTTCTCAAAAATTTATTGTCAAAATTAAGAAATCTAATATTCAAGATTAAAAATATTCTTACTTCTTAGTAGTTAGCACAAATGTTATATAGTTAATCTTAAATTATTAGTTATATATACTATTTGTATTATAGTATATAGTTTATATTAGTTAATACATACATATCAATAAAAAAATTAACAAAAATCAAGACTAACATTAAATAAGCTAAACTAAGAATAATAATTAAACAAACTAAGAATTAGTAGTCTCTTAAATAATATAGAATGATTAATTTATAAATTATCTTAATACATTGAAATATGATATGATTTATGACTTATAGTGTAATTGTGCATGTAAACGCGCTCGAGCTCGAGCCTGACTCGAGCTCGAATTTTAAATAATCGAGTCGAGCTCGAGCCAAGCTCGAGTTCGGGCTCGAATTTTAAACAATCGAATCGAGCTCGAGCTCGATTTTTTCCTGTCGAGCCGAGCTCGAGCTTGAGCTCGAGCCTGATGGTGCTCGGCTCATATATGGCCCTAACAGTAATTAAAAATGAAATGTGGGTTGTAGCTATTGAAGAAGATACATCCTAAATAAAATAAATAATAATAATAATAATAATAATAATAATAATAATAATAATAATAATAATAATAATAATAATAATAATAATAATAATCATGATGATGATGATGATGATTTAAGATAAATCCTAAATTTTAAATAAAAATAATAACAAAAAATGAAATGTGGGTTGTAGCTATTGAAGAAGATACATCCTAAATAAAATAAATAATAATAATAATAATAATGATGATGATGATGATGATTTAAGATAAATCCTAAATTTTAAATAAAAATAATAACAAAAATCTGAAATGTGGGCAGAAATATGAATTGAGATAAACCCTAAATTTTATGTTGAGCTAGTGGGGATCGGATCAGATCCCCCGTTGCAATTCCTATTTCATTTGGTGTTGCATAACTAGAATTTTTTTTAAAAAAATATTAATATACCCTAATTGGGGATGGATGAACCCTAAAGGGAAAATTTTAATTAAATAAAATCATAATAAATTAAAAATTAAAAAAATAATTTTTTTTTAAATGAAGGCTTGGAACAGGAAATGTAATAGGAAATGCAACAGGTGATCTGGTGTGAGTGGGGATTTGATCCTGTGCCCTCAAAAGCCAAATTAAGTTTTAGTTACGCCATTACCACTACACCATAGAATTAATTATAACGAATTGTTTTGCTGATATTTTTTTAATTATAATTTTACTTTTGTGATTTTGCTTTAATATATGTATAAATAGATTATCTTCGTATCTACTCTGCATTAATATAAATATAAAATGAGATTAACCCAAGTCGAACATCATAGGAAACTGACAATTATTTTTGTCTCCGAGGAAAAAGATTAATAGTGTAAATATTAAATCAGATTATTAGAGCACCTAGCCGTCTTAGCTCATCTGGTAGAGCGTGTGACTTTTAACCACGTGGTCGTGGGTTTGATTCCCATAGACAACGTTTCAGTATTAAATTTCTTTTCTGACATTTTTTTTGGCAGATAAAGTGTTGTTTAGTATTGTTTCATTATGTTTGTCCTATTAATAATTCTTTGAAGAAGTGTTGTGCGGGATTGTTTTATTAATTAAAATTCACGAGAGGAGTCAAGATTCATATTCAATTATTAACAAAGTGTTATAAAATATGCATCACCTTTGAATCAATATATTGAAATCAGTGAAATAGAGACATGGGAAATAAGATGTAAAAATTGAGAGAATGAACGATCTTCTTATTACTCCAAAAATGTTCTACATTTTACATTATATAAATCCTTAATGGAATACAAAAGGTTTTAGCATATGAAATGTTGTGGAGTAGTAATGTCCATAAATATATATTTACAACACTTCTACTTGGACATTACTATGTGATGTGCATGTCTCATTAAAATTATTATCGCCGGAAAAACCTCATGGGAAAAAAACTAGGCGAGACAAGAGTACATGACATACACTTATTTATGTGTTGCTTCAACTGCCTCACTAAAAACCTTAACTAAGAAAACCTAAAGGGAAAAAAACTTAGTGAAGGAAAAAATAGTACAGTTATTTAGCCTTCAAGGCATGATGTGGACCTTTAGGGCCTAAGCTTCAGGGATAATTTTTTAAATTGTCGCTCCTCCTGAAGATAACAATCTTCCAAGTCTACGCATCCCAATATTATGAACATATTTCTCAAATGTAGAAGTAGGATGAGATTTGGTGAATAAATCTGCGAGATTATCACTAGAACGTACTTTTTGTACAATAATTTCACCACTCTTCTGGAGCTCATGTGAGTAAAAGAATTTAGGTAATATATGTTTCGTTAAATTTTCTTTAATGAACCCAGTATACATTTGTGCAACACAAGCGACATTGTCCTTGTAAAGGACGGTAGGGGATTTATCTTTTGTTGAAAGAGCACATGACCCATGGATGTGATGTATCAATGATCTTAATCATACACATTCTTTTGTGGTTTCATATAATGCGATAATCTCTGAGTGGTTCGAGGATGTAGTAACCATAGTCTGTTTAATTAACCACCAAGAAATAGCAGTACCACCACAGAGAAAAACATAACTAGTCTGAGATCTAGCATTATGGGGATCAGATAAATAACCGGCATCCGAATAGCCCACCAATGTCGTATCTTGATTTCTTTCATAAAATAAACCAAGGTCTGTTGTACCTTGAAGATAACGAAGGAAGTGTTTAACACCATTCCAATGTCTCTTTGTAGGAGAAACACTAAATCTTTCTAGCAAATTAACTGCAAATGCTATATCTGGTCTAGTACAATTTGCAAGATAAAGTAGTGCGCCAATGGCACTCAAGTAAGGAACTTCTGGTCCTAAAATATCTTCATTATCTTCTTTTGGTCTAAAAGGGTCCTTATCAACTTCAAGTGATCGGACAACCATTGGCGTGCTAAGTGGATGTGATTTATCCATATAAAATTTTTCTAAGACCTTTTTCAGATAGGTTGACTGATGTATAAAAATTCCTTTAGGAAAATGCTCGATCTGCAGGCCGATACAATACTTAGTTTTACCTAAGTCTTTCATTTCAAACTCCGTCTTTAAGCATGAGCGAGCTTCTTCAAGATCTTTGTGTGTTCCAATTATGTTTATGTTATCAACATACACATCAATTACGCAAAAACCATTTGATGACTTTTTGATGAAAACACAAGGACATATATCATCGTTCACATATCCTTTCTTGAAGAAGAATTCACTCACTCGGTTATATCACATTCTTCCTGACTGTTTTAAACCATATAATGATTTTTCTAATTTAATATTGTACATATTGCGATTTTCATTAGTCTTTAATTCAGGAAATTTAAATCCATCAGAGATTTTCATATAAATATTAGCGTCTAATGACCCATACAAATATGCGGTCACGACGTCCATTAACTGCATATCTAACTTCATGGTTACTGCTAGGGAAATTAAATAGCGGAATGTAATGACATCCATAACAGGAGAATAAGTTTGATCAAAATCAATTCCGGGTCTCTGCGTAAACCCTTGAGCAACTAACCTCACTTTATATCTCACCACCTCATTATGTTCATTTCTCTTTCATACAAATACCCATTTGTATCCTACTGTGATAACATTCTTGGGTGTGCATACTATAGAGCCAAAAACTTTTCTTTTATTTAGCGAGTTAAGTTCGGCCTCAATTGCTTCTTTCCATTTTACCCAATCAGAGCGCTTCCGGCACTCTGTTATCGTTTTCAGTTCTGGATCCAGATTATCATATAAAATAGAACAAGCAATCATAGAGGCAAAAATATTGTCGACAATGGTGATATTTCTAGTATAAGTTTCACTTGTATTTGTAAAATTCATGGCAACTTCAACATTAACATCAACCAAATCTTTGTCATTTCCCATATTATTGTGATCTGGTCGTTTCGCAATCCCAAAATTATGTTTGTTTAGTGCACCTACAGATAGACTAGGATATTCGTCTTCAGGACGATCATCTTTAGAATTTTGAAGGAGTGATGTCATTTCTTTATTTGATTTCATTTTCCGCGGATTTTTATCTTTAGCTCCGACAGGTCTCCCACGCTTCTGGCGTTGAGGAGCATCATTTGATTTATTCAGTCCATGTGGGACTTCAATTCTTTGTGGAGCATTTATAGCAGGTATATGCTATTTGGTCACTCCTTTGTGATCAGTAAATGCATCTGGCAGATTACTTGCTAAATATTGCAAGTTAATTATCTTTTGAACTTCTAGTTCTTATTGATTAGTGCGTGGATCTAGAAAATAGAGATTTTTTTAATTCCATGATATTTCTCGGCATTTGATAGAATTTTAGCTGTTATATCCCCCTAATGCCGGGAAATGATCTTCATCAAAAATACAATCAACGTACCGAGCAATAAATTGATCTCCAGTCATGGGCTCGAGATACTTGATAAGTGACGGAGATTCATAACCGACATAAATGCCTAGTTTTCATTGTGAGCCCATAGAGGTACGCTGCGGGGGTGATATAGGAACATAAACTGCACACTCGAAAATTCGCAGATGAGAAATGTTTGGTTCTTTACCACGCACTAGTTGTAAGGGAGAATAATCATGATATGCAGTTAGTGGGATTTGTAGCAAAATGGCAGCATGCGAAATTGCATGTCCCCAACAAGAATCAGATAAGTTGGAATTTTGTAGTAATGGTCTAGCTACAAGTTTTAAGCGCTTAATAAATGATTCAGCTATACCATTTTGAGTGTGGACGTAAGGAACAAGATGTTTCACTTTAATACCTAATGACATACAATATTCATCAAAACTTTTAGAAGTAAATTTACCAGCATTATCCATTCGAATGGATTTAATTGGGTAATCGAGAAATTGAGCACGTAACTCGATGATTTAGCAAGAAGTTTAGCAAAAGCATTATTTCGGGTAGACAACAGACTCACATAAGTCCATCGAGTAGATGCATCAATCAAGA
Organism: Perilla frutescens; assembly: GCA_026008535.1. Lineage (NCBI taxonomy): Eukaryota > Viridiplantae > Streptophyta > Magnoliopsida > Lamiales > Lamiaceae > Perilla > Perilla frutescens. The sequence continues at coordinate 37,157,233 of BRKX01000015.1, forward strand.
CCATAAAGTATCGAAAGGGTCCTGATGCTGGATGAATTGGTCCACAAATATCTCCTTGAATTCTTTCTAGAAATGTAGGACATTCAATTCCAACTTTAGTACGAGAAGGTCATACTATAAGTTTTCCTTTCGCACATGCAGCACAAACAAATTCATTAAGTGAAAGGAGATTTTTGGTCTGTATATTATGCCCAATAGAATTAGTAATGATCCGACGTATCATATTCTGCCCAGGATGACCCAATCGCTCATGCCATAATTTAAAAGATTGTGGGTCTTTAAATTTTATACTCATCGCAACATGATTATGGGGTCGAATATAGGTATAATACAACCCAGATTAGAAAGAAGGTAACTTTTCAAGAACTTGTTTACGACATCCAATAGTGTAAGTCATGAGTAAAAATTCAGTATCACCTTCAGTTTCAGTCTCAATATGAAAATCATTTAATCGAATGTCCTTAAAACTAAGGAGGTTGCGTTTGGAATGTGGATATAAAAGTGCATCAGGGATAATTAAAGTTGTACCCATAGGGAGTACCAATAAAGATTTTCCAGAACTGGCAATAAGGATATTGTCGTTTGCAATTGTAGACACACCCCCTTGTGTTTCAGTAAGAGTTTGAAAATATTTTCTATTCGTAAGAATAGTGTGCATTGTGGCACTATCTACCAAGCATAAATTACTTTCATTCGCCATGGATTGCATGTGGAATGTGATATTCTAAGAATAAAATATGCAAAAAAAAACTAAAATAAGAACCAATTATGTAAACAAAATAAAAAAAACATAACAATAAAACTAGTGTCAATAAAAAAACTTAACAATAATACAAGCAAGTGCAACATGTACACAAAAGAAAATGCAGCAAAAGAAAACAGCCTGAGAAATTTTATTGTTATTTATTTATTTTTAGATAAATCATGCTTGATCTCCATAATCCTCGAGCTCCAATTTCAGCAAGTCATCATCATCCACATTGAAAGCTAGGTTTGCTTCAGGAAAACTAGCATGGTGTGATTCACCCTGTTTTCCTTTGCCTTTTTTATCTTTTTGTAGTCGTTGATAAGCCTCAACCAAGTGCTTTGGAGTGCGACATGTGCGTGACCAATGGCCTTCACACCCACACCTATGACAAACTTGTTTCTTGTCTTGAGCTTGATGAGATGAACCAGGTTTCTGCAAAGCTGATCGAGAAGTTTCTCTTATGTTATAACCCGAAAATCTATAAACATTATTATATCCACGACTTCTGCCACCTCGTTGTGGCCAACCACGTCCACCATGTACAGACCAACCAACATCATGCCCACCACATGGAGACCAACCAACATTTCCACGACCTCCACGTAGGGACCAACCAAAATTTCCATGACCTCTCCCTCGACCACGTCAATTGTGATGATTGTGAGTAGTAGCATGTGCTGTTTGCACTGCTTGATAACCAACTGGCCTGGCATTGTGGTTTTTCATAAGAAGTTGATTATGTTTTTCTGCAACCAGTAAAGCAGAAATAAGCTCAAAATGAGTAGTATAGTTTTTAGCCCTGTGCTACTGCTGGAGTACAAGATTACTTGCATGAAAAGTGGATAAAGTCTTTTCAATAAGTTCAATCTCCGTAATGTTCTGCTTACAGAGTTTCATCTGTGATACAATACAGTGCAAGGCGGAATTATACTCAATGACAAACTTAAAATCTTGAAAACGTAAATTGAGTCAGTCATATTGTGCTTTAGGGAGAATGATAGCAGTTTGTTGATCAAAGAGATCCTTCAGGGATTGCCATAAGACAACAAGGTCTTTTTCAGTGAGATATTCATTTTTGAGGTCTTTATTAAGGTAATGACGAAGGAAAATAAGCGTTTTCGCCTTCTGGGCAGAGCTACTGGAAGAATTGGGAACTATTGTTGCACTTAGATCACATGAGGTGAGAAAAATCTCAACATCCAGAGCCCAAATTAAATAGTTGCTACCATCAAGGGTGAGCTCATCAAATTCTCGTTTGTTGATGTCAGACATTTTTAACTATATTCTACAATAATTGTCACAAAAACAAATGAATATTACTAATTCTGAAAACGAAATCCAAGAACATAATTAATTGATATAATTAAAACTTAAACATGATAACATAATAATCCAAAAAAAATCCAAGCACATATAACATTACGGATGGATCAAATAAATTAATTTAAACAAAACTATATTTAAGCAAATCACAAAAAATTCATCGATCACAAAGTGGTCTCTTTTCTTTTATTCACTGTGGCGAACATGATTAATTAACTATGTTTATAAATCAAGCATGCATTACGATTAAGCACAAGCCGCACAAAAAAAATTAAAAGAAATAAAGAACCGACAAATAATAAAATAATGAGCCACTTATAGCATCAAATAAAATCTGAAAAATATTATTATGTCATGAAAATTATGTGACAAATGTTAGCAATCAATAAATCAAAATAGCCAATTCTATCGGACTCGATCATTTGATGGCAACCAAATTATAAAAATAAAGAAGGTTATTCATCTAACATACATGGTAATTGAATATACACTCTAATGCAAGCCAAGAAATAATAAATATATATTGAAGCTCACTGCATAGCCAACAATCTTCATAAAAAGAATGCAGAAAGATTGAAGAAGATATATAAAGCAAAAAAAAAAAAAAAATTCAAACAGCCACATGGAAAGAAACAAAAAATGGCAGCAAATTGGATAACAAACTATGATACTTTTGAGAAGGTAGACTATCAAAATTGTCTGGGAATTACATTTTTAATATAGGAAGATATTTTATCATTTCTTAATATAAAAATATCATTTTCACAAGAAAATAAATGCATACATACAAGTACTGTGATATAAAAAAAACGCTACCCAAAACAAAAAAAATAGCCATTATTATTATTTAACACATAATTTCAGAAAAAAAAAATATGAACAAAACTAAATCCATATTAATAACATATAGTTGGACTTTTAAAATCACCCAACAACACCGATCTACAATGCATGGTAACTAGTTTCATTCCTTCTCAAATCATTTAAATCACCCATACTTCAGTAAAACGAAACCAGCAGACAAAACTTACCACATCATAATTCAGGGAAAAAAACTAAAATTGAAATTGTCAAATTCAGAACATATCACTTCGGCCACACGAGGTATAATTAACCGATAAAAATGAACAACAATAACATAACGAAATTCTATCAAGCGTACTGAAAAAAATTCATAAGATTATTGAGATACTCACTATAACAATGATAATTGCAACGAAATTTTACAAGACATCATATTGACTAATTCATTCACAATTCTCAACAAATATTAAATCTTGATTAGAATTGTTACCTCGCAGGAAAGACACGATTCTTTCCTAGGGCATACCACCAACTCAAACGGTTAGATAATCGTGCTGATAACGTGTTATAAAATATGCATCACCTTTGAATCGATATATTGAAATCGGTGAAATAGAGACATGAGAAATAAGATGTAAAAACTGAGAGAATGAACGATCTTCTTATTACTCCAAAAATGTTCTACATTTTACATCATATAAAACCCTAATGGAATACAAAAGGTTTTAGCATATGAAAGGTTGTGGAGTAGTAATGTCCATAAACATATATTTACAACACAATTTTTTCTTTTTTGGCAAAGAAAGTATTTCTTAGTCGGCTTGTGTTTTATTATGTTTGTCCTCATATTAATAATCTTTGAAGAAGCCTTGTGTGTGACTATCTTATTAAAATTCATAAGACAGTCAAGATTCATATTCAAATCATTAATGAAATTATAAATATGTCATTGAATATGAATTTAGATCTAAATATTGTAATGATTTCAGATTTTAATTCATAAGACAGTTTCACATATAAATTATTATCTAATTGTTTTAATGTCCGACCACTAAACTATTTTAATATTGTTGTAAAATTTTTTCCTCTTTATTTAACTTTTATTTTGTATATTTTATGTGCCCATGCATCCAATCGTCTTAATTCAATAGGGTAGAAGAGCACATGACTTTAACTACATAAAACTTTTTGGAAATGACAAATAGGGATTTCAGCTTGCAGGTCCTTTTATCTTCTTCAAGTAAAACCATTTAAAAGGGCATTTTTTTTGGTGTTAATTGAAGTCAAAAGGTAGGGGATTACATATGAGGTGTTTTAGCACCCTCTTTTATTTATTTAAAATAAATACTACATATTTTGTTTATATGATAATATTATGTATGTGAATATATATATATATATATATCATTTTTATGATTCTAAGTAATGATTTATTACCTATCTTTAAATACTTACTAGATACAAGTAGTCATTTTGAGTCGTATATATTTATGTTTTATCATCCTATTGTAATGATTTATAAGCAAACTTGCTAAAATATTGCGAGTGACAAAAAAAAAAATACACGTTATAGGAAATTGTTATTTTTCTCATAAATTGACAACTGATCATATTATGGTCCAGCCCATCCAATTATGCCCATTGGGATATCACATTATTTTCACGTTTCTTGAGCTTATATAAATTATACAAATTATTTTTCACAGGGCCGTCTTAGCTCAGCTGGTAGAGCGCGTGGCTTTTAACCACGTGGTCGTGGGTTCGATTCCCACAGACGGCGATTTTTTTTAATTTGTTTATTTTTGAAATATAATATACGTCTATGACTGAATTAATCTTACTTACTCCATTCTATTTAATAGCCTCCCTCGCAAGTTTTCTTCCTCTTTTAGATTTTGTTTATTTTGGATATGAAAATTAGAACTTGTAGCAAGCCGCCCTCAATCATAATTCATAATAATAATTGTATTTCGATCTTCCCAGTTAAATCTATCGTAATATTTTTTTTTTAGGGAAATCGCAATATTATTCTTACTAGCATTTTCTTCCGTATGATGTACGGAAAGTCGGGGACTATTTTATGTTTAGATAATATAAATTATATAAAATTAATAATAATTCCAATATTTGTAAACTTGGTTAAATAAAAACAAAATATATGTGCATCGATTAAACTACATCAAATAATAACAAAACATTTACATTCAATAAGAACTTCGTAGACCATTTTTCAATAGCATTAGTTTCTCATTTCATTTCTATATATATAATTAAGAGTTAATTGCTTTAAAATTCATAAACTTTGGGGTGATTTTAGCATTTCACACATTTTAAAAAACGTAGTTTTAATAACCTGAACTTAACATTTGTTTGGTTTTTCACATATTTTCAAATTTCGGTTAACTAAAGTTGACATGGCTATTGGAGATTTCCACGTGTACATCTATGTGGACACCAAGTTATCTTAAAATACAATTACTTTTGATTGATTTTGGTAGATTAGAGTGCCGGAATTTGAAAATCATGTGAAAAAATAAATAAGTGTTAAATTCATGTTATTAAAACCACATTTTTCAAAACGTGTAAAAAATCAAAAACACCCCCAAATTTATGTATTTTAAGGCAATTAAAAAAAACCCTGCAATTAACTTACTGTATAAGTATATTTACACTCAATAAGAACTTCGTGGACCATTTTTTTATTCACATACTCAATCTGTAATATTGGAAAGATTCAAACATGTGATCTTTGATCTCCAAACAACCTCACTCCACTACTAGGTCATCCCCACCAGACGTAGAGCATTTTTTAGTAGCATTAATTTCTCATTTCATTTATATATATAGTAACTTATAAGTATATTCGTGTGTGTACTTTTTAAAATTTTATCAAACAAACAAATACTTATTTTTATCACATAAAATTATAATTTTAAGTATTCATTACTTTATTCATATTTATTCTATATCGTTATTTTTTTATAATTCAATTTTTTTGTAATATTTGTACAATATCAATAACCATTCTTATCATTTTATTTTATCACAAAAAAAGGATTATTCTTTTGTCATAAAAATATTGTCCTAAAGTACATATATAGTATAACGTCTAATTTAACATGAATATTATTTATATAAAAATATATATGAATTTATACCAATACTTTTTAGTTAAGTAGCCGATGCATGTTTTTTTAAAATAATAAAAAACACTAAACAATCATTTACGGAGTTAATAATTTTATGAGCAATAGAATATTTGACGTTTAATTACATACAAGCATTTCTCCTGTGCGATGCACGGATAAACTACATAGCATATTTATAATTACTTATCAAATTTTCAAAATAATTAATTTTCAAGACAAATATATATATAAAATAATGTGAAATAAAAAATGATATTAATAGTATATTATTGTATCTAAAAAATTATTCAATAAAAAATTTATTTTCTACACAAATTTTTGAAATACAACAATAATAAATTTATCAAATAAATGAAATTTATTATATATAAAAAATTCAAAAGTAAATTTAAAACTAAAAGAAGTATTATAGATAATTAATTTAGGATTATTCGTACTTGACACCATGCCTATAATAACTAACTTTTTAATTAATTAATTTTAAGTAATAAATAATAAATCAAACAATAATTAAATCCAAAATTTCATATGTTGATGTCTTATAACAATATATATGTGTGTGTGCGCGCGCGCGCGCGCTTATTTTGTCGTTGTTCATGACAGAAAAATTCGCATATTGGGTGAAATATGATTAATTTTTTTCACCAGATAAAAACATGGGCCTGTAGATTATTTTGTTATTATAAAAACCTATAAAAGACACCGATATAAAAGCAAAGAAGAAGAAGAAAAAGAAGTACTAAATTCTCACGGGAAAAAGAATGTGAAATAATATAGTAAAAGTGTTGTTTTTCTTTCTAAAAGTGTTCCCCTTAAAACAATACATTCTCCTTGGTAAAAGTAAATTAAAAAAATTCGCTAGAAGACTAATTTGAAATTGAAGAAAAAAAAAATCTCACTTTTCCACTATTTGTTCCCGGCCGAATGCTCTTCCAAATTTCTCAACGTATAATATTAATTTTATCACAATTATTATTTTAATTTGATTTGATTTTATTTTATGTTGCTATATTTAATATAATTAATTATGGAAAGACTTTTAATAATAAATAATTGAATTCCTCATAATTAAAAGAGGTTTTGTATATCCTAAATTGAATTTTCATTCCCATAATAATTAAAACTATACATTTCCAAAAATAGATTTTGCAATGGCGGGAAAAAAAATTGGATTAGAAGTGTTTTATTATATATATATAGATATGAAATAAATAAAGTTCTTCCATATAATTACATTGGAATTAAATATCTAATAATAATAGTTAGTGGTGCATTATTATTGTTATTAGGTTAAACCATCATTTATATCCTAAACTATTTCATTTTTCTCAAATTTATCCAAAACTAACACTTTTATGAATTAAATATCTAAACTATTACAAACTAAGAAAATCTATCCCCTGAACACAATTTTAGACCAAAATCAAATCTTAAAAAAAAGAGTTTAAAAAATTAGAATAATGATATTATGTCAAAGATATGATCGATTTGACTACAACATAAGAAGAAGACCCAAATATTTAGCCTAAGCGTTAGGTAATTTTTTGCCTAAAAATGTATCGGGGATAGATTTGATTGGTTTTTTAATAGTTTAGGTATTTAATTAATAAAAATGTTAGTTTGTGATAGATATGAGAAAATGAAAATAGTTAATTGGGATATAAATGATGGTTTAGCCTTATTATTATTATTATTATTATTATTATTATTATTATTATTATTATTATTATTATTATTATTATTATTATATATGGAAAAATTTTGGGTTTTTCATTCTCTAAGATCTAGTATATGAAATATGATATATCCAATGAAAAATAAATAACTGGCTATCGTCAGCTAAACCAAAAATAGATAAAATTTTAAAATGTTCAACAAAGTTTTACAATTTTCAAACGCTGATCCAAAGCAATTGGATTAATTTTTGAGCCAAAATTAAGTGTTTCTATTTATTTTAGTACGTGGATCATGTATTTTTGAAATGGGTAATTCTATACACAGCCCCTAAAATACTCAATATAGCCCCTAATATTTAAAAAAATAAAAAGATAAATTGAATGTTCATTTTTACCCTTTAACTGAAAAGCCCTAAATTATTTTAACTTAAATTTCTGGAAAACAGCACTCTTATAATTTAGTTTATAGCCCTATGCCACCTTCTTCTTCTTCTTCTTCTAAAAAACTAAAAACTGAAAATGATATTCGGAAAAGAGCCACACGCCAACAATTGCTATCATCAACTGTGCCATTGATTTTGATGTGAGTTCTTCTGAAAATCATAAAAAAATATGAAAATTTTAATGGATTAACAGTTTATTAATTCTTAATTAGAGTAAAAAATATATTCAATTCATTCTATGTATGTGGATTCAACGTTGTCGATGAATCCAGCATCTCCAATTTCTCATGTTGCCGGCGGAGGTTTTTTAGATGAAATTATAATTTGTGGCTTCTTTCTTCTTTTTAGTTATTGGGGAGTTTGAAGGATCGAGCGATACTCCATTATTTATGGGTTTTTTTTTCATATAGAAAATTCATGACTTAATTTTTTTTGTTGGGGACTTTACTTTGTTGGTGTTTTTAAGTAGAAGGCTGAATAATCTAGAATTGAAAATAAAACCGTAAAGGGGCTACAAGAATATAAAAAATATTTATGTTAAATATTTAATTTAGAGCTCCCGAAAAAAAAGAGCTTGCGCATAAACACCTTTATTTTTTAATCTCAATTTTAACAAATGGAGCTATAACGATAAAAAAAAGTAAATTTAAACAATATTTTATTATAATTAATTATTGGGGACTGTGTTGAGAAAATAGGTGACTGTACATAGAATCACCCTTTTGAAACTAATATATTAGATAAAATATGTGCATGAATATAAATACAAAAAGGGAGATTCTATTTGCACCACCAAAATTACTTTTTGCACTTCACTTACTCCATGCACCACTATTTTTGCACTTTGCACTACGCACATTTACGATAATACCCTTCCTGCTAAAATTATTTATTTTACTTAAAATAAAAATATATGAAAACTTAAAAATAAAAAAACAAAGATAAAGAAAACAATAAATGCATAATCATCTTCTTCCCCATTCTTCTTCCAAAGCTTGCAGCTTGTCCAAAGACTCCCACACGTAGGCCTCTTCGCCCCAAATCTCCTCCGGCAGCTTCTTATTATCCATCACGCAACTCGCCCCCTTCCGCCGTGGCCTCCACCACCACCCTAAGCATCGTCTGGCGTTCCAGTCGCCGGCTGTGGCGGGTCACCAGCTCTCGTCATCACATTAATCACCGAATCCCCTAACACACTGGTATTGCCGGCGACTATATAAATTGATCCGGCAACAATCTCCACGTTAGATTTCAATGTCAGTTCACCTGTTATATTGATCGCAATCGAACATCCCATCTTGGGGCAAATTAACACTACCCCTGAAAAACATAAATGTTGCCCCTGCCTTCAATATAAACATCATCTGTGAAATTCAAGTTGGAGTTAAGCTCGCATGTGGTGTTGAGCGAGCCAATGCCCTTCAAATCCTCGCAAGAGATGGGAGGTGGGTGCAGCGGCGGGGTACCAAGAAGATCGACAACGCAGCAACAGAGATGAGTCGACGACCATTGAAAAAAATTCAAGCTGCTCGAACTGAATTTTTCGAACTTAGTCCTCTTCTTCAAAATTTCTTTACCGAACATATTGACGATGGGTTTCTGGTGGTGGTAGTGACGGCAAGGGTAGGGATGGGTGGAGAGAGAGATAGATAAGGGAGGAAGAAGGTTGAGAGGAATAGATGGGGATGGATGAGGAGAGAGGAGGGTACAGTCGCCGACGGTGGTGGTGGTTGGCCGGCCGGTCGGCGGTCTGCAATATGCAGACTGAGGAGAGAGAACGGCAGGGGAAGGGACATGAAAGGGGAGTTTTTTTTTTCTTTTATTTTTTATTTATTTTTTATTTGTGGTACAAAGAGCAATATATGTAGTGCAAAAGAAAATTTAAAGGACATTTATGTAAATTCAAAATTATTTCATTTTTATTTATTTTCATTTGTGGTGCAAAGAGTAAATTTTGTGGTGCAAATAGCATCTCCCATACAAAAATTTCAATCTATGTTAATTTTGAATATTAACAACACTATATATACAACACGTATCTCCATGTCAATTTTAGATATTCATAGAAGTAATCGAGTTGTGAGAAACAAATTACTATAGGGAGATTGTACGATCTTCAATCATATGCATGTTGATTTGATGCGATCATAAAAAAATACTATGATGTATTGATGTGAGACAATTTTTTTGATTTACTATAAAGTTGGAAAGGTGTTTTAACGACATGAATGCACTTCACGAATAGACGGATTAATTCCTTTCAAATCAACTAAAAACCATCCTATAGCATATTTATACTCTCTAAGCACAGCAAGCAACTACTCACATTACTAGAAATTCGCTCATACACCACCCTCGATTCACCACGGTTTTAGCAATAAACCGTGGTGATTTATCTAATAACCACGGTTATTATTAAAACTGTGGTGTATGAGCATGTTTACTTGAAAACACACCACGATTGTAAATATTTGGTGGTGTATATAGATGAAAACATGACCGATACTCTAAAACCGCGGTAAATATACTTTTATAAAAATATGGGGGAAATTGAAAAATTGAAATCCCTAAACTCTTTAACACCCGTCACTACTCTCTCTCTGTATTTCTCTCTCTCTCTCTCTCTCTCTCTCTCTCTTTCTATATTTCCTTCTCTCTTTTACCCCTCACCGACCTCGTTTCTTCATCATCCTACAGTCCTCGTCGTCGCCGTTAAAGTCTCCGTCATTGTCTCCGTCTCGATCTCTATCACCGTCGTCATCAACTACTGAGATTCGCATCTCTTCGGCCTCTTTGTTGTGGTTTCACTCCCAAGAAACCCTTTCACTAATTTGTTTTAGGTTTAAAAAGACGATTTGTGTTGGAATTTTGGGGGTTTTTTTTTATTATGTTCTTCATTTTTTTTCCAATGTATTAGTGTAGGTTTTATTTTGCGAGGGAATATACGGCAAGGTCTGCAAAGCGAAAGAGAAATCCACAGAGCAGGTGATGGCACTGAAGGAAACCCACCTCGAAGTGGACAAGGAAGGCGTGCTGCTGATGACGCTGCGCGAGGTCTCGGATCGACTCATTACTCAACTGGGATTGGTATGTGGTCTATTGGTTGTATTTTTGTGGAGATGGTGAGAAGTAAAGCCTTGTTTCTTGGAGATTCTACTTCAAATATTGCTCAAAATAGCAATCCGTATTTAATGGTTTTCTCCAAATAACTATGATTCTAGCATATTTTTGATAAATGTAGAAATTGATGGTGTTGCTTCATCTTCAGGACGTTTATAAGAGAAGTATATATTGCATAATTGCTGGAGTAGTCCAGGGTCTCAATGCAACTGTATTTTCTTATGGTTCTACCGACACGTATTTTGATATTTTGACAGCAAATTAAAGTAATAACTGGTAAGGAAATGAGTCTCATTGATTCTTAATTTAGAAGGATTTTATCTTGTGCATAAGTTTTGTTTTCACTAAAAAGTTACTACTACTTTTTCTTTTGTAACCTACAAAGTAAGATTAAATATCCCAAGTATCTACTATTAAAGGTGCTGCAAAGAAAGATCTCAATAGACAGATGAACACATTTCGAGATATCCTTGATATCCTTGAGGTATGTTTCTATCAGTTTAATCAACTTTCTGAAATAAATGTGTAGTGAGACTGTTATAATTCAAGATGCTATGGGTGAGAAGGTAAAGAAAAATATTTAGGTGATTTTGTGTGTGCCTTTTTATAGAGCTTTAGATGATCTCTGTGTGCCTTTGTATATTTAAATAGTGCTTTAGGTGATCTCTGTGTGTGCCTTTGTGTATTTAACATATTTATGATTGTAGAGGTAAAAAACTATACGGTTAATCGTACTTTGAGTTCGGGCTCTGATGACCTATAAGATGAAGAAACACGTGAAGTCGAAGGACCATCGAGGGGTTGACGATCGAATGAACTTCGATGCTCAAGTTAGAATTCAAAACTAAACAATAAAGGAGAATTGAATAAAACAGTAAAAGACATGATCTTTTGGGAGTTGAATCCCGAAATTGTAAAGAGATGATAATGCGTTGCTTGATTTTCTTAATTATGTGTGTGTTGCTCAAATGTATATGTGTGTAGTTCGAATCAACATGTCCTTATTTATCTTATAATATGAATATATATATATATATATATCAGGGATTCGTCAACTAATTCCCGATTTTTAGGGATCTCTCTTATCCCTTTTAGGGTTTTGACGGGGTCTCCCTTATCTTCAATGGGTCTTTTGACTTGGTCGCTTATTTTTGAAAGTCTGCTTAGCCTCGGTTTCTTCCTTAGACCTTCGACCCCCTTAACCTCTGCTACCGACCCCTCGACCTCTAATGATCATGGTCCTAGTCTTTGGGCCTATACAGAAATAAGGCCTCTACAGTTAGCTCCTCATTACTTGATTCTTGAATTTCAAGGATCGGGTAATGAATGTCGGCGTTTGCTAGTCACTATCTTAACTCAGCCCTACGCTCAAATATTAATTTTCTACTTAGCTTCAAAGGCGTACTCGGGAGTGAACTTTAGGAAAAATTTTAGTGAAGTCGTGGAAAATTGATTGAGTGGAGCTCCAGACCTGAAGGCAGGTCCTGGGGGAGCTTCTGAGGTCGTAAGAGCAGACCTCGTAGAGCTCCAGACCTGAAGTACATATTTTACTTTTCCCATTCCCCAGGTCAATGCTCACCATTAGATCAAAATACGTGGGCTTAGATCGTGCTGTCTCTATCCCCTATAATTCAAATATCGAGAGAAACAGTTTCCTCTATCTTCATTCTTCATTTCTTCAGAATTTCAAAAGCTTTTCACTTCAAACTAAATTCTTCATGACAAATCTTAACCGCTGTGTAGATCTTTCACAAAAGACTTCGCTCTGTGTTTTCCGTCAACCGTCTTCGTCCTTATCACGTTCTACGCTTGCTTGAAGATTTTGCCCCTGGTATTACCGGCCTTTTAGACTTTACGGTTTCCAGGTTCTCTTCTCGTCTCTTTTTCTTTCTTTAATGCTTCATGCCATGGACATGCAGCTTTAGCATTTCTAGTAGTGTTTTAAGAATATTTGGGGAAATTTTAGAGGTATTTCTTGGTGTTCTTTGGGTTTCTGGAAAATTGGTGGTATCTATTAGAGTTTCTAGGGCTTAATTTTGTGGGTGGCATTTGTTGATCTCCTGGGTGATTTTATCGGTTCTCTGGGCAGTTTTATTGATTTTTTGGGCTTTAGAAGTTAGGCAGACGACGATTTTCTGGGTTTTAGACTCGATTCTGGGTTTTCGTTTATTTGTTGTACTTCTGGGAATTTGATTACAATGAGTACGAGTGGAGATTCTAACGTTGGGAAATAAGTGAGGAGTTATGACGATGGAGAAGATGAACAATATTCTGGGTGGGAGCGGTCTGGTAGTTCTGACTCTCCCGTGATTTTCAAAGTCACGGAAAAGGGAAAAAGTAGGAGGCCAACGGCCATTATCCCCCGCTCGGTTGGTCCGGCGGTGATAAGCAAATGCCAAGCTACGGCGGTGAGAGGCAGTTTACGGAAGGGCGAAAGTTACAAATTCGCGAGGTTAAGGCTGTAGGAGAGAGGTTCAAGGCCTCTGAGATTGCTCCGAAGGTGAGCGATGAGCTTTTGAAAAGGCTAACCTTTCCACCGATTTCGGGTGTTGGGGTCGAGGTCTAATCCCCCGGTCCTACCGATCGAGCTTATCGACCTCCACCAGGTTTTATTACCTTCTACACACTGGTCACTGAAAAGGGGGTCGGGCTCTCCATTCATCTATTCTTCGCGAAGATTGCCCATTTCTACGGCATAGCTCCTTCCCAAATCACCCCCAATAGGGTGGTTTCACATGATGGGCATGTATTATGTATGAGAGGAGCTAGGCTTTCCCGAGCCCGGCGTTGGAGAGTGGCATGCGGCTTATAGACTGGTGGTCAACGCCGGGCAGCCAGGTTTTTATTACTTCACAAAATGGGTGGGGGATCAGCCCCCTTTGATAACAAACTTGTCTTCTTCTTCTGGGGATTGGAAGTTGAAGTTCGTCTTCGTGTCTGCCTGGACTTCTGCTGATATGATCATTCATGTTGAGTTCTGTGATGCCCGTGGGTCTTCAAGCCGAACTCTTATGCTACTTCTCTTATTTAAGACTTATGAATTTTCTTATTTTACACAGGTCTTCCTCTGTGCCGTGAACCTACTGGGAGTGAAGCCACCCATATCGAGGAAGCCTTTTTTTTCTGACGAACTACGGAAGTTCGAGAAGTTCCGCAATGGTCGGTTCTTATTTGACGGGACGGGGAAGTTGAAGATCAATCCTTTGGACGCAAAGATCAAGGCTCTGGCGGCTGCCAGGAGAGAGGGGTCTTCGCCTTCGGGCACTAAGAGGCCTCTGACCCCGCCGCTATCTAAAAAATTGAAGGGCAACACTTTTGCCCTCACCTTCATCTCACAATCTCAGACTTCTACCGAAGTTATCGATGTGGAGGTCGCTCGTACCTTACGCAAGACCCCCATCGATCCGAGCTCTCGAGGGGTCTCACTAAGACCTTTTATAATGGACGTCCAGAAGTTCATTGCTGGTCAGAGCACCCCTGAGGATTATGAGAAGGAGAGCCTCGAGCAGCAGGCCCTCTTATCCTTTGACCAGATGGCACGGGTAAATTCCACATAACTTCTTCTTTCATTTTCTCTCGTTTATTATTATTATTATTTTTTATTAACTCCTTGGTTTTTTATTTCAGGTCCTCTACAGCCAGTTTCTCCTGAGGGAGCGCATCGCCAGCCATGAGGAAGGCATCGAGAAGAGAGTCTCCGAGCTGTCCGAGGAGCTAGAGAAGATCACCGAGGAGAGGTGAGACATGGCAGCCAGAGAGTCTGCTCTGAGGGTCAAGAGGGATGTTGCACGGGCTACGGCGGTGGGCGCTTAAGTACAACTGGAAAGGAGTCTTGACCTCGGGACGAGGACTGGACAGGAGAAGGGGGATCTGATGTCAAGGCTGGCTATCTCTGAAGCGAAGGTGAAGGAGCTCGAGACCTTGCTCAGGGCTGGGACGACGACTGATGAAGCCCCAAACTTCGACGCAAAGGTCGACTCTGCTGAGTTCGGACCCTATAAAGAGACCTTTTACCAAGAAGGAGATGTTGTTGTGGTCGAGGCCATCAAGGTGAAGATGCCGAATCTTTACCTTTCCTTCCTGGAGGCTGAGGTTCAAGCGGAGGACCGTGCAGCCGAGGTTGTCATCGAGATCGTGAATGTGGCTGAGGTTCGGGCGGAGGGTGATGTTGCTGTTGAGGATGCTGCTAAGGTCGGAGATGAGGCCGCCACTAATCTTCCATAAACGAACTCTTTTCTAAACACTTTATTTTCTTCAAACAATATCATGTATATTTTTTTTATTCACCTTACATGAAGGCGAATATGGCGAACAAACAACTTTACTGCTTTTCTATCCAATTTGCTTTTTGGCTTGATCCTACTGTGTTATAAGTCCTTGTGGTACATGTTTTGCTTTTTTTTTTTTACGCTTTGATGTGAGATGGGTTCCATGAATTGGTGCACCAATAGAATTTAGATTAGATCAGACAAATAATGATAGTTTAGGAAGTACCTCTCGAAGTCATGGTCGGGGTTCGAGGGTTGCCCTATACTTGAGTTTATTATCTTGAGTGTCGAGATCCTCATGACTTGACTTTAGAAAGTAAGCCCATTCTCGACCTCGAGGTTCTTGAGGTCAGAAGCCCATTGTATCTTTGAGGATTAGGACCTCTGTGCTTAGGGTTCCTTCAGTCGAGAAGATGACCTGAGGGTCGGGACCTCTGTGCTTGGGGTTCTGTTAGTTACTCCGACGCTTAAGTGAGTAAACAAAACTTAAAAAATAAATCAAACTAAAAATGAGTTCAAGAGTTCTAGAAATGATACTATTTTAAGTGTAGTGCATTACAGCTGTTGGCTATGGACCGACCTTCCTTAGGAAATAGTCCCTTCTGCTGCTGATTACCTACTGCTTTGGCAATCTAACCAACCTGTATCTCCAACGATTTCATTTGAGCTCCAATGTTGGTCGAAAACTTGTTGAAGGATATAGTTAGATTATCGACTTTTGTTGCTTCTGTATCCATCCTCTGCTTGGTGGCTTGCATAAAAGATCCCAAAATATCTTCCAAATCCAGCTTCTTTCCTTCATTTATGACTCTATTTATTGTAGAGAAACCGGGAGGTGGCTGCTAAAAATTATTGGGATTAGAATAACTCAACCTATTCCTTTGTCCATACTGATTGCCACCTTGATTCTATCTGAAATTATTATTGTAGTTGTGTTCTTGCATGTAATTGACATCTTCTGGACTATCGTGAACCACAACGACATGATCTGGAGCAACCTCAGGTAATAAGGAGTTGTTCTTCATCAACAGTGTGATTGCCTTAGCCATAGTAGACATCTGAGCCGTCAACTCCTTTAAATCATCTGAAGAAGCTGAGACCTCGGTAACTCTATGAACTGAATTTCTCTGAGATGGCCACTGAGCACTATTCGAAACCATCATCTCCAACAACTCCATGGTGTCATCTGCATACAACTCTAATAAAGCGCCTCCTGCTGCTGCATCAATTCTATCGCGAGTGCCCTCCATCATACCATTATAAAAGTAACACACCTACTGATCGGTCCCGAATCCATGCTTCGGGCACTTCCGGATGAGATCTCGAAACCGTTCTCATGCTTCATATAGAGGTTCATGGTCAAACTGTCGGAACTGTGTGATTTCATTCTTCATTCTCAATGTCTTGCTTGGAGGACAGTACTTAACCAGGAACTTCTTACATAGCTCGAGCCGTGTGCGGGCTGAATCTGCATCTAGAGATAAGTACCATAACTTCGCCTTGTCCCGCAAAGAAAACGATAAGAGGCGAAGCCTTATGTTTTCAGCTCCAACTCCATTCATCTTAATAGTACCACAAATTTCTAAAAATTGTGCCAGATGCATATTCGGATCATCGAGCGTGCATCCACTGAATAGGCTCTACCGAACCATCGAGATTAGGCTCGGCTTCAACTCAAAATTATTTGCCTCAATGTCCGGTAACTCCACTCCACCAAAATTTCCAGTCATATGTGGCTCTAGCACTTCTCGAATTGGTGTATGAGCCGCTGGGGGCACCGGTGCTCTTTGCTGCTGAAGCAAGGCTCTCAGTGCCTTCATTTCTCTGCGCATGTGTGATACCCCGACCCTTTTTGCTAAATTATAAATTATAATTTTAGTAAATGATGTTGAATTAATATTGTTTGAATATTAATTATGATGGTATGTTCGTATTTTATGCCGTTGTTTCAGTGCAGGTTGTTCCACTCGAGCCGATACGTCATAGCACGGTGATATTATACTAAGTGTATAATACATGTTAACATTTTAATATTAAAATTATCAAGTTATATGATAATGAATGAGTGTGATTATATTTAATTTTATGTTTGTCATACCTTGAATACCCTAACGCTGAGCCAAACGGGTTTCTCATTGTAAGCACGAGCACACCAAGTCGCGCATCGCAGTGAAGCCGAGACGCGACTAGGAAACGCGACTCCCTTCAAGTTGCATTCCGAGGGATCTGCAGCGCGACCTTGAAACGTGACATTTTTGGACGCGTGTCATGAGCTTCAGGGAACCATTTTTCTTTAGCTAAAACGCGACCCTTAAACGCAACCTCTTTGAGTCGTGTCTCTCAGTGTTACCCAAACACGACCTTCAAACGCGACCTCCTAGGTCGCACCCTGCTTCGGAATTTTCATTCTTTAAATACCACACTTCACTCATTCCCTCTTCATTTCTTCTTCACTTGGGCGATTTTCTCCCAAAGCTCTCTAAAAAAATTCTTCAACTTTTGGGAGTGGATTCTATCATCATCATCTATCATCTAAGGTAATCTCATACCACTTCCCCCTTAGTGATTATGTACCATTTCATGTTGAATTGAATCTAGGATTTATACCCAAATTTTAGGGTTTTCAATTTCATTGATCCTCTTGCCTTGATATCTTGAACATATGGTTTATTTACATCCTTGAAGCTATATGTGTTGTCAAATTGAGATTCCTATGGTTTATTATTGCTAGGGTTTGGATTTTTGCCCTAATTTCCCCTTAATATGTTGATTGTTGAATGAAGGTGTTATGATGGTTGTATGGAGTTGATTTTCATATATGTTAGAGCCCTAAGGTGGAGGTGCTTGTATTGGAAATTATGAGTTCAAAGGATTTAAATTTAGTCTTGTTCTTGTGGTTTAAATGAGTGCACGTAATGTGCTCGATTAAATGTCTCAAAGAGTTTCAATGTGTACTTTGAGTCCAAAATCATGAGAGGAGCTTGTATATCCATGGTTGTGTATGTGGATATGTATGAAAGCCTTAAAGCAAAGTATAACACGTGTTTGGTCAAAATTATGAAATAAATTGAATAACTCGACATCTAATATGAGAAATGGAATTTAAAGGTGCTTGGTGACGTATTGGGGTTCGAAGTGGACGAATTGTGCACGGCTAATAAGTATTTCAAAGGTTGAAAGATTTGAAAGCGTCTCATAAGGTGGGGTAACTCTAAACTGTGAACACGTGTAAAGTTATAGTTATTGTTATGCTTTGATTGTATAAGTATGAATGAGACCCTTCGGGGCAAAATAGAGATCCTTCGGGGTCGACAAAGAGATCCTTCAGGGTCGATAAAGAGGTCCTTTGGGATAGATAATAGACTCGTTAATGTCCTCCCTGGGGGATAATAAGCACGCAGACATCCCTACAGGGATAAAGACGTTCATTAACGGGGGCATTATGATGTTTGGACCCTACGGGGTTGAGGCTAGTCTCCACAAAAGTAAAGAAGTATTCATATGTTATATTTTCACTTGTGCAATTGGCTATAACTGTGTTGCAATGTTCCCCACTGAGTATGTCACCACATTTATTCAATGAATTTCAAGTTGAGGAGTCGGAGACCGAGTAGGAGCGTTGTGAACACAAGAGAACCCCCACAAGCTTGTGTTTATTTTTGTATGCTCTTCTTTTGAAATACCCATTATTAATATTATATTGATCATTCTCCTTTTATTTTTATGATCAATGATCATTGGGGATGAGAATAGCCTGACTTTGTAGATATGATATGTTAACTTGGTAAATTATGCAAAACATTTTAAAGGCGGGTCGTTCGACCTTGAAGCCTTCTATGTGTGAAGTATGTTGTTGAAACCTATACTATGTACGTTGATTTAGGGTGCTAGATGGGCAGGTCATGTCAAACCTATGACCCCATAAGATAGATGATTGTATGATTGATATGGATGGGCCTATGCAATGCTTTCATTAAATACTATGTTGTGTGACAAATTAGATCCGATAGGTTGTATGTTATAATTGTGAAAAATTTACATGGAGAATTAGGACATTGTGCATATTTATGCTAATTGACCTTAGCTTCCGCTCAATTAAATATAAGTACGAAATTATAAGTGATTAAATTTTATGTTAAGTGATATGGCCAAACGGAGTAGTTTGGGGCGTTACAGCATGGCTGCCATCTCTTTTTCTTGAGTAGCTGACATCTTCTCAGCTCTGGTTCTGTCTATGTTCAGATGTCGAACAGAGGCCTCGATCTCAGGATCAAAGGAGACCGAATTCGTTGTTCCCTTGGACCTCAAGTTCATAAACTACCTGTTAAACACCAGAGAAATCAAATACAGTAGAACCCAAGAAATAAATAAACTAAATAAAAATACAATCTAAATTAAAGCGGAATAACCAAATCAAATATCAATTAGAATTATGCCAGTCTCCAGCAACAGCGCCAAAAACTTGTTCGCTCTTTTATTTCACTAAAAAATGACTTGCAAGTGTACGAGGTAATTTGCAGTAAAATATGGGTGAGAACAAATATCGTATCCATGGAGACTAGCCTTGTAACCTAACTAAGTACTCAATTTCAATTATCCTACTTTATTTAGACGACTGAAACAGAGCTTTATGTTTTAATTAATTAAATGAAATAAAATAAGAACAAAGCAAAAGAAAAACAAGAATGCAAATGAATGGACGAAAAAATCTAAGATTAAATGGATTCTAGAAAATGCACGCATATGGAATTCACCATTTCAATTAATATATTGGACCAAATTTAATTCTTAAATCTACAGAAGAATCACGAATTTATCTAGTCACTCTCTCTCGAGTAAGTTCTAGACGTAGATTAAATGTCAAATCTCATCTCTCGATCTCAATGTGTCATTTAACTCTAGAATGATCCTAAGATTTATTTTTCTCACGAAAACCTACCAATCTTTCGATCTAGCAAGCTCGTGTTATACATTCCTAATCAATTAATTAATTAACCTCTCTCGAGTGATAAATAACTAACTATACATGTGCATTTGATGGCAAAATAAATTCACAAGACAAATAATCTAAGAAAGTATAAGCAAATAAAGAAATGGAATAATAGAATTAATTGAAATCATGAATATCCATAATTGTGACAAACTCTAGAATCTCTAAGTGTTTAGCCTCTCATGATCGATTTACAATCCAAAGAAAATAAAAGAACAATCGAAGCTAACATAATTAAAATAAAATAAAAATCAGAAACAACTTATGCCGTGTTGAATCTTTGATTTCAGTTGATCTTTGTGTTCTTGCACCGTTTCCTTTCTTTCTCTGTTCTTCAATAGGGTAAAAAGTGATGCAATTTTCGTCCAAAGCAAGGCTTTAAATAGTAGTGGAAACAGAAGCCCATGGAAGGAAAGGAAACTCGGTCCAAAAAGAATTCACCGGATATCACCGAGTTGAACACGGTCCGTGCTCTTTTTTGCACAAAATAGATGACTTGGTCGAGAGGGGAGCACGGTTCGTGCAACGTAGAGCATGGTCTGTACTCCTTGACAACGCTCTAAAACCGTGGTTAAAATATAGCACGGTGGAGCACGGTCCGTGCTCGCCTTGTGCCACGCGATTCTTTGCTTTTTCGACCCCGTTTCGCCTTCTCGATCTCGAATTAAGTACTCACTTCCACCCTTGACTTCATGTACCTCAAAATTTTCCCAAAATTGGCGATTTTCTTGTCAAAACTTGATAAACCCGTGACCGCACACACATAACGCAAATTAACTCGAAACGGCCACAAAACACATGCAATCACTCCAAAAAATATGTAGAAACACACTCGAAATGCATGAAAACCCCGAGTTTATCAGTAATTTAATACATTAATATTATCAAAAATATTAGCAAGCATATATTAGCTGGATAAAGAATGCTACAAAAATTGTTAACCTGATTAATATATCAATTAACTAATTACATTTATATTAGTAATCATATGAGCAATATAACTATGCTACTGAAATGTTGACCCAATTAACATGTCATTATAGGAATAGTAACAATTTATTTAATTAAATATTAACTAGTGTATAATCAATTTTATCTACGCTACTGAAATGCTAGCTTGATTAGCATGTCATCTAAAGGTTATTAGCAACTTATGGCAATAATATTAGCAAACATATATATTAGCATAACCCCAATACATAGATACATTTGGTAACAATTACAAAAATATTTCTTAGTATAACAAACCAATCCTAAATCGCAAAAACTCCTGTGCATAAGGTGCATGGGTCGGCCCATCAGACGGACCTGACCCGCACCGACCCGACCCGGCATATAAAAACTATTTCTGCCACTGTTCTCTCATTTTTCCCTTTCTCCTTCGACTGCAAACCCTAGCCGCCTCATCTCCACCGTGATTCTTCACCCCCGACTGCAAACCCTAGATCGCTAACGGTGTCTCTCTCCCAGAGTTCGGTGTTTCATGTTTGTCGCTGCGCCTCCCTCTCCCGGAGATTGGTGGTCCATTTTGCGAGTACAACGTTAGTTCCTTGGAGTTGGAAATGGATCGCAACAATGGCAGCGCTGCTACTGCGGCGGTGGAAAATGGATTGTCGGATGCTCATCTTAAGATTCTTAATTAAGTGGGGTTTTTTTTTTGCTTAATTTTTAAACTTTTTTTTTCACTTTTGATTGATTGCTACAGCTGATATTATTTGTTGAAAGAAGTTCATTGTGATTATTTGGCTATTACGTCTTATTTGATGCTTTTTAATTGAAGTGGCGTACTGCTGGCTATGTGAAAAAGATCTGATTTTTATGATGTAATAGAAATGGTGAAGTACTTTCTTTGTCTTGTAGCTTAGTGTTGGCTTTTTCACTGCTGAACTTAGTACAAACGTGTAGTGAAGCTCCTTTATTATTATTATTATCCTAACTATTATTTGGTATCTTGTTCTTGATATATATATAGGATGCTTGTCATAATTCCATGAGCAAACATATTTTTCTTGTTTTTGGATTGAGAAAAAAAATGTGACTGCAATAGAGATTTTTTTTTGGATCAACATTTTCACAGTTCTGATGTTCCTCTCAAACCTCTGCTACTACCTTGTCTTTCATTAATGCAACTTAAGCTACTCTGTTTATGAAGTTGACTCCAGGTAAATAATTATTCTTACTTTCTTCAGGTGGAGTTTTATTTCAGTGATATAAATCTGGCTATAACTGATCAGCTATTCCAATTTATGAGCAAAGACCTTGAAGGATATGGTGGGATTCTTTTATCTATGTGTTATTTATATGGAATTGAATCCTTATGTACAGTCTCAGGTCACAATCATGAATGTTGCACTTATCATTATTGTGAGGTTATGTTTATGTCTTTAAAATTCAGTATAGCCTGTTTTGCCACTTTCATTGTTTGAATGTGTGTGCATTTGTGTATAGAGTATCAATTTTCATACTGATTAGTACCAAATGAAATGCTTATAAGTATCAGAGTTAGATCAGATTTTATTGTATGTTTGTATGTGTGTGCAATTTCATTTTTTGTATGGAGTATCAATTTTCATGCTGATTAGTACAAATGAGATGCTTATAAGTATCAGAGTGATTTTTTTGTATGTTTGTATGTGTGTGCAATTTCATTTTTGTAAGGAGTATCAATTTTCATGATGATTAGTACCAAATGAGATGCTTATTAGTATCAGAGTGATTTCGTTTTATGTGTTTATGTGTGTGCATTTTTTTTTCTTTTTTTTTTGTATGAAGTATCAATGTTGATGCTGATTGGTACCAAATCAGATGCTTACCAGTATCAGAGTTAGGTCAGATTTTATTTTATATTTTATATGTGTGCATTTTTTTTGTCTGGAGTATCAATGTTGATGTTGATTAGTACCAAATCAGATGCTTACAAGTATCAGAGTTAGGTTAGATTTTATTTTATGTTTTATGTGTGTGCATTTTCTTTTTTTTGAATGGAGTATCACATGAGAAACTGAATGGTACTATTTGAGTTGACTGTATGTATCAAATTTGAAGTATTGTGTTGTATAGTATGTTGTGTTTTTATGTGTGCATGTATGAGTTCAGTATTAATATGCATGCTGGTTAGTACTGGTTTGATTTGTTTATTTAAGTGCGAAAATCCAGTTGTTTAGTTAATGTTATTGGTTTATATGTCTATATTTTTATCATCGTGTGGTGTAGTATCACTCTGTATGCTTATTAGTACCATTTTATATGTATAGTAGTATCAAAATATTTCACATAATATCTATGTAATCTATATTTTTTTCATAATTTGTGTGTTATAATATTTGGTTTCATTGACTTATATATCAGGTTTGCTCAATCAAGAAGAAGGTGACCAAGAAGCAGGAAGCTTGCAAGGGTGTCAATGTCATCGCAAAGTTGTTTGATAAGGCGACTTCTCATGCTGGATCAAAGAATGGGGATGTTGCAGCACAGACGTGCAATGTTGATGTAAGAAAGAAGTTCAAGAATGCTGTTGAAGAGACATCTCCAGTCAGGTATATGAAATTGTATTTTATGATATGATTTTATTTTGTATTTTTTATTTTAATTAGTGTTCTTTATCATCCATTGTATGTTTTTCTAGGGAGGGAAAAAGCTGAAGAAGAGGAAAAGAGATTCAACTGATCATTTTTTTAGTGGGAAGAACAGTCAATCAAAGAAAGCTCGATCGAATAGAAAGAAGAATTGATTGAGAATCGTGTATTTATATTTGGATAGTTGAGATGTTGTGACTTGATATTTTGATATTTGATACACTTGAACAACTATTTGTATATTTTCATTTGGTGGTTGTGGATTTGTTATATGTTGGGATTTGGTTATGTTTTAAACATGAACTTATTTGTCTTTGGAGGTGATTGTATGAGCTAAATTCTGTTCTTAGTTTATGTGTGGTTTTTCAATGGTGAATAGATTGGGATTATTGAATTTGAATTAATGGAATGGTGGAAAAGTATCATTTATTCAGCCTAAAGGTATCAATTGAGATACAAAAATGTATCATTTAAGAAACAAGTATAATTTCAGTTTAAGATTCACTTTTAAAAAGAAATAGCCACGAATATGAAGCAATCTGCCAGTCACGAAATGAATAACTAAAACTAAGACCGATAATAACAAATTGGTATAATTGAGTTACCATCACTGCGTTTGGGAGCTTAGTTTGTAAACAGTTAAAGCACAATACACAAGCGTATAGAGATGTTTGACAAAGCTCATTACTGGAGTTTCTTTATGATTATGAAATCATTTACTAATGTAGGATTCTTTATTCATTGACACCTTGTAAATTTTCAATAAGTTTGTATATAAACAGAGATCAATACTTATGTTATAACTTGCTCATACTATCTTCATGCTAACCAATTTGAGTTAGTACATCATCGATCAGAATACCATAAAAAGTTTACAACTGTCATAACTTGATCACAGATGTATGTTGCAACCTCACACCCACCATGGCCATCATAGACCCTAATAAAGGTGGCATGTCGACCTGTCTCAACCGAGCTCTGATCATCAAGGACTTCATTTGCCTGGACCATTGCAATAGAAAACTCATCGTGGGAGTGCTTCTCAAGGTCTCTAGTCCAGAGACGTGCATCATATCCTCACCTCCTGCACTTCCATCATCATCCAGTTCATACGAGCATATCAATTGAACGGACACAAACACGAGGACAACGATCTTTCCAACCAAGAGCACATCTCTCATTTCCTTCCAATTCAGGTCAAAGAAGATTCTGAGATTGATGTAGAATATGGAACCACACCAAACCACATATTTTATACCCTATTAAGTAGAAAAATAACAAAAGAATCAGGAATTTTACCCTCTAGATGGGTAGTGAATTCTCATTAAGTAAAACATTGCAGCAACTGCAAAAATAAGCTCTTATGAACACACCTTTCAAACGCACTAATCAACGAAGGTTGGAAATTTACAACAGACAACAAGTAATCTAGGAACCTTAGAAACTTGTCATATGATCAATGCAACTTGAAACAAATTTGAAGACAAAGAATCAAAATGAACACAACAAGACACAAAAATAAAAAAGATGCCAAAGATAATCCGAATAGCATAAAACTAATACCAAATCAATATTGCAGAGCAAGAGCACAATTCAACTAGCCAGCAATACTCAACTTAAACCTCTAATTATGTCTAACCAATCAGAGATCCAGACAAGCTCACAGTATCACCTAATGTGCATGAAAGTATCAATTAAAATATTGTACAATATCAGAGTCGAGTGGGTAAAACCTGATCAGTTTATGCAAAAAATTTACCCTCGTATTGCACTCGTATAGGGATTGCCTCACTGTCAGAATCATCAATCATCACAAGAGCTTCTGAATTATCTCCCAGATTCATGTTAATTTCATCCATCCTAAGAAATACACACATCCAAGTATAATTTTCAAATTCCGAACAAATATTTTGAAATTTTCAATTATTCAATTGTTAGAATATATAGAAAATAAATTTCACAACTACAATGGACACAATTGAATAGGTTTGATTGAATTCTAGAGTCTCACCTTAATGGAATGGAAATTCAATTTCTTCAATGTAGAAGTTAATCTCTCCGTCGTAGCTTCCGGCGCGGTGTTCCGGCGGCGGCGCTGATGGTGGCGGCGGTCGCGAGAGGTCGCCGATTCCCTCTCGCCGTCGTGTGGGTCGCCTTCTTCGCTCTCTCTCTCTCTCTCTCTCTCTCTCTCTCGTATGTTTTCTATATTTTTCTTTTTTTTTTATTTTATTTTGGGCTGATTTTTGGTAGTGGGCTGGATCCGGGTTGATGGGCTGACCCGTCTGATGGGCTGGCCCATCAGTCTCCTGCATAGGAGACCAGCCCAACCTAAATATCATGCATCAACATACAAAAAATAAATAAATTACAATTCGTACCATAAAAATACACCTCATGCTAATACTATAAGAACGATTTGTTAATATACGATATAAAATATGTCATTAACATATATCAGTAAATGAGTATGCCATAATTTCTTCCACACATGTAAACTTTTATGTTTTAACATTCACACATGTAATTTTTTTTGAAAAATATGAATAGGAGAACATAATGATCAATTTAACATTGAATATATTGTTTACAAAAAATAAAGAACAACCAAAATTAATTATTTTTAAAGGATTTGCCTGAATCCGCTCCCATATGATAAACAAAAAGAAATATTGATAGTAGACATAAGGTTTTAAAATTGTTGATGTAGTAGAATAATAGAAATTAAAAAAAATATATACATTGTATGAAGATAGACATGCCATAAAATGTGAGATTTGATATTCCATATAAAATAAAATTACTACCGTACCCTCAACTAATATAACTATTAATAAATTGCATTTTTTACCTTATCAATTTTAGATCAATCTTGACCATGAAAATCAAGGAGATGAATGGCTAAGATTGAATCCTAATTTCTACAGGAACATGAGGTTAACATTGGAAGCAAAACATATATATATATATATATATATATATATATATATATATATATATATTTGCTCTCTCTCTCTCTCTCTCTCTCTCTCTGTATAGGAATTAGGAAAGGGAGATGAGGCTATATTTAGGTCCATATGCCAATAGGGGCAGTAAGGAAGGCCCAAATCCTTGAAGTATGGACTGCCCTTGCTAGTTGTAATAATGTATCTCGCCCAGATGCCGACATGCATGAATTATATCTTTAATCAGGCCCATTGGAAGATTGATGCCGCTCAAACGGGAATGTCCCAATTTTTTTAAAAATCATTCATAATATAATATATAAATGTGTGTTTTGATTAAATAAAAAAAATTAATATATATATATATAGTAATTAAATTAAAAGTTTAGGTGTGAAATGTGCAATACTCATTATGCAATCAGCGATTAGAGCAGGAGGACGTAGCCGAAATGGGATCACCTGTTGCAAATCTTGTTGCATTCCCTATTGCAACTCTTCAATATTTTTTCAAAAAAAAATAATTTTTTTATTTATTATAATTTATTTTAATTTAAATTTTCTATTTAGGGTTCATCCATCCACAAATAGGGTATATTTAAAAAAAAATTAGTTATGCAATACCAAATATAACACAAAATGTAACAGATGATCTGCTATGGACGTAGCCTAGTCATAACCCTTCCATTTCAAAATTTGTAAACTAATTTTTGGGATATTTCAATTTTGCAGGCTTTGCGATAATTTTCAAATTAATCCATATTTGAGCTCTTGTATTTTCAATATTGTTTCTAACTTGAGAATCATATTCTCATTCCCATTCCGACGATTGATATATTTCAAATCGGAAATCACCACTCTCGAATGAATCATATTCTCAAAGAAAAGGAAATAGTCATTCCTCCCATCATTGTGGATTTAGCTATTTTCATTAACTAAAAAAATCAATATATGATATATATTTATACATAATCATGTCTTATAATATTATTTTATCATATTTAGAAAATTAAATAAAAAATCAAATTAAATACTTTATTATTTTCATAAATTTTTTATATTATTTATTTATTTTCAAAAAATAATTTAAAAATATATGTTAAAATCAAATTTTGATAGCTTTTATGATTTTTTTGAATAAAATGACCATGTTGCAAAAATAAATATAACATAAAAATATATTATAATGCAATATAAAATATTTATGTATTTGATATAATTTAATATCTTCAAATAAAAAATTGAAATGCTGAACTATTTTTCTATGAAGTAAAAAATATTTTTAGTAACCTATACAAATTATTATATATTGATTAATTAAATACTTTAGAATAAAGATTTTCAATAAAATAATAAATTATAATTTGCTAAAAAAAATCACATACTAAAAAAGAAAAATGACTTTTAGAAATATAAAAACAAATTATTGCATGTGTTGATATTTATTAGCTACTACGTATACTTTATTCAATTATAATAAAATTTAAAAATACATAAAATATTCATTACATAATATAAAAAATGATATTTCATTACATTGTTCATTCTGTAAATGTACTAATTATAAGAATCATCATTTCATTCGGACCTTAATATTTGAGTTGTACTTAAGAAGGAAAAAAAAAAGAGCCTATAATTAGTCAACGGTAGAAAAAAAAACTTATTATCTTTTCCACGAAGAATTCTTTGTTTCTATCTGGGAAGAAGATTGCAGCTTCTTTTCTTTAAGCACTTTCG
Source organism: Perilla frutescens (assembly GCA_026008535.1). Classification (NCBI taxonomy): domain Eukaryota; kingdom Viridiplantae; phylum Streptophyta; class Magnoliopsida; order Lamiales; family Lamiaceae; genus Perilla; species Perilla frutescens. The sequence continues at coordinate 37,186,005 of BRKX01000015.1, forward strand.
TAAAAAGAATGGTTTTCTTCTTCAAAGGCATATATAGATTCTACTTTTAGCCTCTTTTTGAGTCTTCGATGATTATAATTATATATATTTTGCAAGATAATCCTAAGCCATTAATCAACTCGATCATATCAGCCATTAAAATTACACAAAACAAAAATATAAAGCCAACCCAGGCTGGCTACTTGTTTTGAATAACGTACTTACATATATATTCTTTGGATTATTATAATAGAATAATTTCAATTAGGAAAATCATATGTAGGTTTAAAATTGTTGGAAATATAAAATATAAGTGTATTTTTCTTGTTTTATCATTGAGAGTAGTTTAGTCTTTTCCTTGTTGCCTTAATGTATCCCTTAAAAATATTTGCATGGGACTTGTATCTCACACTTGTTGCACTTCACTTTTGTAAGCCTCCTTTTTGTTGAGCAACTCCTTTGCAATACACTTTCTTCTTCCTTCTTTTGAATTCATAAGTTATACTATAATTATTACTTAATTTACAAAAATAACCTCAACTTGTAAATGTTGCACCTCACTACCAAACAACTTGCTAAGGCGTATATTATTCATTTCCAAGTTCAAACATATATATATATATTGTACTTCAAAATCATGATTAATTTTCCATTGGGGTGGTCTCCTTGTACTAGTTGTATATGACTGAGTTCATCAGACCGATTCAGACTCAATAAGAAAAAAAAAAAAGGTCCATTAAACTCTCCCCTTGTCGGGCGCATCAGCGCATGGGATACACGCGCCCACATATATATTTTTTTATTTCTTTTTTATTTGTTTGCGATTATTTATTTATTTATTTTTGTGATTGAGACGTCCAAAAATAAAAATATCTCATTTATTCACTAAAGATTTTAATACAGTGGAAGTACTATTTAAAATAAAAAAATATTAATTAATCTTGACCATCACTCCGTCTCCACATAACCGCCTGAGTCTCATAAACCTGAAAAAAAATAATAGCTTTGGGGTAAATGCTATTAACTCAGTGGGGTTACTGCATTTATCCAGATTATACACAATATGAACAATAAATACATAGCATAGAGTATCATTTTCCTGCAGCCCGTGGGCCGAACATGCAACCCGTAGGTTGAGTAACTTTTCCTGCAGCCCGTAGGCCGAACATGCAACCAGTAGGTTGAGTAACTTTTCCTGCAGCCCGTAGGCCGAACATATAATTTCCACATATAAACTGCATAAAATGCATAATAAGGATAAACGAATATTTTTCTCATATATTCTCCGAGAGAATCCCCACCTTTACTTGAACTTGAAAGTATTAAATATATTTACGCGCGCCTAATAATATGTATGTGTGTGTGTGTGGTCATTAAAAAGCTAGTGAAAGAAAATCATAAAATGAGTTCATGACTTTCGAAAACTAGAGAAAAACAAAGAATTGAATTTGCTTTAAATGCTTTTGGTGTGGTTTGGAGAATGAAAATGCTCCTATTTATATTAGATCTTTGGTGTATGAAAAATGGAAGTAACACAATTGTAGGGGATTGATTTGAATCAAATCCCAAATTTTATGAAATGGATTGATGATTGATGATGGAAAATTGATATGATTTTATGAATATTAATAACTTGCTTAAACAAATATATTCTTTTGGAAAAATAGTAACGACCAGTTAAAAATAATTTTTCGGGTCGTTACAGACTATACCACTTAAAGAAAATTTCGTCCTCGAAATTTCAAAATCTTATCTTCGCAAACCTTAAAGAGCAAAACACTTCATTTTTTTTTTTCGAAATCTTATCTTCGAAAACCTGAAGAAAAATTAAAAACACTTTTAGAAATTCCGAATTTTTATCTTCGTAAACCTGAAAATAATAAAACACCTTTAAATCGTTATTTCGAAAGATGTGAGTAAAAAGTCACTAATATGAGAAATAAACTTTAAACCTCTTTTGCCTTTATTCGGCGCGATGCGACAGATGAGTGATGGCATTTTTTTTTAATAAATTATTTTTTTAGCAAGTCTACAGAAACGTAGACCCGCTCTGATACCAACTGAGACGTCCCAAAATAAAAATATCTCATTTATTCACTAAAAGATTTTAATACAGCGGAAGTACTATTTAAAATAAAAAATATTAATTAATCTTGACCATCACTCCGTCTCCACATCACCGCCCGAGTCTCATAAACCTGAAAAAAAAAAAAATAGTTTTGGGTTGAGTGCTATTAACTCAGTGGGGTTACTGCATTTATCCAGATTATACACAATATGAACGATAAATACATAGCATAGAGTATCATTTTTCTGCAGCCCGTGGGCCGAACATGCAACCCGTAGGTTGAGTAACTTTTCCTGCAGCCCGTCGGCCGAACATATAATTTCTACATATAAACTGCATAAAATGCATAATAAGGATAAACGAATATTTTGCTCATATATTCTCCGAGAGAATACCCCACCTTTACTTGAACTTGAAAGTATTAAATATATCTACGCGCGCCTAATAATATGTGTGTGTGTGTGTGTGTGGTCATTAAAAAGCTAGTGAAAGAAAATCATAAAATGAGTTCATGACTTTCGAAAACTAGAGAAAAACAAAGAATTGAATTTGCTTTAAATGCTTTTGGTGTGATTTGGAGAATGAAAATGCTCCTATTTATATTAGTTCTTTGGTGTATGAAAAATGGAAGTAACACAATTGTAGGGGATTGAATTGAATCAAATCCCAAATTTTATGAAATGGATTGATGATTGATGATGGAAAATTGATATGATTTTATGAATATTAATAACTTGCTTAAACAAATATATTCTTTTGGAAAAATAGTAACGACCAGTTAAAAATAATTTTTCGGGTCGTTACAGTGATTTTCTATTTTTAGTTTTTTTCCCAAAAATTATATACTCTAAAATAAAATTAATGAACTCTAAAATTAAAATGAATCGTTTTAATTTGTTTGAATAATATAAATATATATATTTTAAAATTAAATTGAATTATTATTTTTTTAAAATTTGGCGACTCGCGCAATGCACTTGCCCGACACTAACGTGTGGGCTCGTGCATTGCACTTAACAATCAATTTTTTTGAAATAAATATAAATGGTAATTCAAAAAATAATAAATTTTGAAATAAATATATACCCTATAAAATGGAATTAGAGAACCATAAAATAAAAGTGACTTAATTTAATTTTCTTGAAATCCAGCAACTAGCGCAATGCACTTGCCCGACACTAATGCATGAGCTCGTGCATTGCGCTTGAAAATAAATTTAATTTTTTCGAAATAAATATAAACGATAATTGAAAGAAAAAATTGAGTTTAAAATAAATATATACTCTAAAATAGAATTAGTGAACTCTAAAAATAAAAGTGATTTTTTTTTAAATCTGACAACTCGCGCAATGTGCTCGTCTGACGTTAACACGTAGGCTCATGCATTGTGCTCGATAATTAAGTTTATCAACTTAAATATAATCCCAAGTAAATTACACTTTTGGTCCCATTAGAATATGGTCCAAATATTTTTAATCCCAAAATGTACAATTTTGGTCTCAAGTTAATTTTTTTGATAAATTTGGTCTCACAGTTCATACTTCAACACTTTTGGTCACAAAACTAACGGATTATACTGAATATCCGTTAAGTATCTATTTTGGAGGCAAAATAGTACCTATTTTGGATTAAAATTTTCACTATATTCCCACTATTTTTCACTCTTAATTAGGCGGTGTAACTAAAATTAACAAAATAGGCACTATTTTGATTCCAAAAATAAGTGCTTAACGGATGTTAAGTATAGTCCGTTAGTTTTTTGAACCAAAAGTGTTGAAATATGAATTGTAGGACCAACAGTGTCGAAAAATTAAATTTGAGACTAAAATTATATATTTTGAGACTAAAAGTGTTTGCACCTTATTCTTACGAGACCGAAAGTGTAATTTACTCATATATCCTAAAATATACAAAATAGGCTCCTAAAAAATCTAAAAAAATTCTAAAAATAATAAAAAAAAAACCTAAAAAACCATGGGCCTAAAAAATCATAAACTTCTAAACTCTAAACATTAATTGAAATGGCACCTTGTGCACAGGAGAATTGATGTTTCCCATTTAATCATCTGATAACATGACATCCTCGTCGAAGATGCATCATACACAATGAAATAAAACACGAGATTGAAGTAGGTCAAAAAAATAGAAGTTACAGGACCAGTCGATACGAAAGACATGGTGCAGCATATATATATGTATATAAAAAATTAAAAATGATTTAATTTGTATCGTTTTACAAAGACTGCACGGAATGTAGAATCATAGCATCAAATTTTGCTTTCTGAAAAGGACGATATATAAGAAATCAGTGCTCCTCTTTAGGCCATATATATCAATTTGCATTTATTGTTTTCTCACCGAAAGATTACTTTCGTAATCAAGGATAAGGTATAAATCCCCCTTTCCATTCTTAATATACAATACTATCTCATTAGATTTTGCTATGGTCAAAACCTAGTTGTTTCGTGTGTGTATTGTGTGTATATATATCATAAATTATTTAGCAACCTTCTTCCTATTATAAGATGGACTCCGATATCTAATAATCGTCCATTATTAGTATATGGTCATAGAATTTTTTTTATACGAGTTAAATGTATACACTCGCACAGACATTATAATTAATTAATTATACATATATATAGGTGTATATATATGTTTAGAAAATCTATGAATTCCAAATCTTAGCAAACATGTTAATAGAGTATCTATAACTTATTCTTTCATAACAATTATGATCGCAAGTAGCCTCATAAAGGTCATCCTCCCCTCGATCCACCCCCACCATCTCCTACCACCCCAAATGAGTTTTTGTATAAACAAGGCAAGAGAGCATATTTTGGTCTGTATACTATTAAAAAATTTTGAACTGAGACAATATAATTCAGTTGGGTAAAATCAAGTCTTTGTACTTACATTTTTGTTAAAATAAGGTCCCTATATGACAAAATCGTCCATTTGTAAATATTAATATCACATGATAATATATTTCTCTATAATGAATTAACAATTTAACAATGCAATACAACTATGCAGAGACCTTCTTTTAACAAAAATGTAAATATTGTACATAGAATTGATTTTACCCAATTAAAGTACATGGGCCCAATTACAAAAATCTTAATACTATAAAACTGAAGTATGTTGATTGAAAATTCAGTTTCTATAAAATTTGAATTGTGTTGTAATTGCAAAATAAAAATAAAAATGTAAGATTGTGGTTTAATTGAAATGTTTTGAAGGTTATGCAAAAATTAGAAAATAGGAAAAATGTGTTAACTCTTGCAATTCATCCAAAGAAAAATTAATAAAAGTTCAAAAGCTAAGAATTGCTCAACCAAGATTCTTTAAGGACTCTAAGCCTCATACACTCGATCTGAAATTGGATCTTTAAAATATCTCGAAGCTTGTACTGTACCACTAACTTTTATAAAAATAGATAATAAAAGTAAATTGGAAGGAGAATACATTTGGGAGAAAAAAAAAAGATGAGAAACATGTGAGGAAATTGCAATTTTGGTCTAGTAAAATACACCCCTGTGCGAAAATGGTCCATCATGTTTCACTTTTGGTCCACTATCTTTTTCTCTTGGTAAAAGTGGTCCACTAGTTAACGGAATCCGTTAGTTTAACGGTGCAAATTTGGTCCAACACTTTTAATTGGGTGTTGTTGAATTAAGTTATCAAACAACACTTAGAAGTTCAGAACCAAATCAAAAGCATAACTTATTAACTTTAATACGATAAACATGAAAATTCTAACCCAAAAACCCTCACGGTATTAATAAATTTTCAGCAAGTTTCAATCTTTTCTCACGCCATTCATATATATATATATACATTAAAAAAATGTAAGTTTGAATGTAAAACTCGAAAGAGAAGAATAAATAAGAAAATTTGAGAAATTAAAATAGGAACATAAAGATTTCCTCAAACAATATTGTTTGGGAAAAATAAATAGGCTTGCTCTATAATCATACAAATAATAGAGATAGAGAAAAGGGTTTTTTGTTAAGGGGCTAGAATTTTGCAGGGGTGTGAATAATTGAGCAATTTTTTCATAACAAAAAAATAGAAGAACAGCTCAAACTTACCGTAATCTGGGTGAGGAAGACGCAAATATGTTTCCTTCCGTAACATTTACTTCTGATATTCACAAAATTTGATTTTCTGTTGGTGTGAATGATTTGAGAATATGCTCGTGAGAGAGTGAGCGGCAAGAGTGAGGCGATGTGAGAGAGTGATTTTTACGATTTGGGGATTTATGATAATTTAGTGTTAATGTTGTTATGGGATGATGTATCTCCGTCCATCAATTAACGGATCGTCAAATTAGTGGGATTATAAGTGCTATTTTAAATCAATACTGGACCACTTTTGCTAAGAAAAAAAGATAGTGGACCAAAAGTGAAACGTGATGGACCATTTTCGCACAGAGGTATATCTTACTGGATCAAAATTACAATTTCCTCATAAACACGTCGAACTAATTCTCATTGTTTTGTAAATATGAGCATTAAAAAAAAGAAACCTGAAAAAAGATTTAGTATTGCAATTTGCAGATGTAAACATTAAATGAGAATGCAATTGAAGAAATGGCTTTCGCATTTTGAGGATTATTTGCAGAAGGCAGAGTTTGAATTTAAATAAAGTAGATATCAAATTTAAATTTCAGTTAGGCAAACAAAATCAGAACAAAGCAAGCGACACATACTTTTACCACGGTTTCAGACCAGTTCTTAACCAGACAACCGTGCGAAAACTCATCCGTGCTCACTTTTTTGAGTTGGGAGAAACGTCTCTAATAAATTCTAATTTGATAAAATTAACAATGTATTTTAAATATATGGTAAGTAATCAATTAAAGATTTGATTATTGATTATTATGGTTTTATAATTATATCCTTGTAGTTCATTTTAGAAAGTTGTTGACTTGTATTTTTTTAAAATTCAAATATTACAAAAAAATCTTTACAAAACTATATATGGATTATTAATAATAAATAATATATATAATATAATTCAAAATTTACTTCCTTCAACATAATTTATAATAATTTATTAATTTTCTATTTCAATTATATTATTTAAAATAAACAATATATATAATATAAAATATACGATTTTATGTAAATTTCAGCAATTTATTCTTAAGGGATACGTAATTCATTCCTCATTTAAGGGTTTTTATTTTATTTTAAAATTTTGAATCACACAATAATCAAATTAATTAATAAATTAAATATATTGATTGAATTAATTTTTGTTGGTAGCCATGGAAGTTTACATCTATTATTGGTTTCTATTATTGTTCTCATTTTTTAAATGGGTTATCGTAAATTGGGTAATATTTAGAATCATTTAATTAAGTTGATATTATGTTTACTTGGTTAATTTATTCAATTTTTGATTGAGTAATTGTTTATTTTGATAAATATTTGAAAAGAAAACAAATGAAATTTCGACATAAAGAATAAATTATAATTATTAATATTTCGGTAATGTTAATTGGCACAATTTAATCCAGCTCAATAATGGCAAATTTATAATATAAACAAACAAAATTATATTAATTTTGACTAAAAATTTAACAAGTTCTCTACATGAAATTCATGTTGATCTCTCTCTTCATTAACTTGTTCATTAATTATCTATGAACCCACATAATATTATCTCCAAAATAATAATCAATTAGAAAATTCTAAGTTATCTCCAACTGAAATCCAAATTGGAATTAAAGCATGCAATTGCAAATTCAATCATTATATTTAAATAGTTAAAGATTAACATACACTGTATATAATATAAATTTTCATTTTTAAAAATTTATCGATATCTTGCTAGCATTACCATTAATATATTAAAATTAAATAATGCATACTCAACTACAAGTTCTATCATAGTTAGCATTTTATATGCTATACACTATTTCTAACTAGGTATATCAATTGTAATTATAGCTAGCTTAGTATATATAAGTAAAATATGAAAATTACATTATTTGATAATATATTAAAGATATGATTTATTTAATACAATCATATATTTATAATTGTATGTATGTATATTATTCTAGATTAAACGGTCTTTTTAATCAGAGTCATTTGTCAAGTTTTAAAATATTTATTTGAGTTTTATAGGAATTATATTAACTTAGACGATCCTGAAAGATATCTTATTATCGATTCGAAACATGAGAAATGAAAATCATCAATTTTAAATTTGAATTATTGAAACTATCAATTTTCAATTTTGATATAGTTTAGATTAATATATATATATATATAATTAAATATATTGTCAAGTTATATAATAGTTTTATTATAGTTAGAGACCGAAAAATGAATTACTATCAGTCTAATTTTGATAATTTTTATTTTAATGTTTTTAATCAAATTTAATAGGCAATTAATTAGTAATGAATTTTTTTCGTTGAAAATTAATATAAAAATAAAAAATAAAAAATTGCCTAAAAAGTACGTATTGCACTATTATGTGCGTGTGTGTGCGTTTTTAGTTTTCAAATTTGAAAAAAAAAGTGAAAAATCCTATGACAAATTGCCTCAAATTTTCTTCTACGCGTGCACCTTGTATTTTGTTGCAATTTTATTTTTTATAATAATTTGTTTATATATATATATATTTGACATTTTTATAAAATATGTGAATATTTAAAAGATACAAATAAATCACTTTCTAAAATGGAATATAAGGTCATAATTGGAAAATCATAATAATCCATAATCAAAATTTAAATTGATTACTTACCATATGTATAAATTATATCATAATTACGAATTATGACCGGGCACACTATGGCTGGATAACATTATCCAAAAATTAAATTAAAACATAGAGTAAGAAATTATAATATCAGTTTTATGTATAGTATTGGGGTTTTGCCCGTATTTTGAAAAAATCGAACTCTCGGTTTTAACAGAGTTGTGATCAAAGTTGGCTCCAAAGTTGGAACAACTTTGCATACGCAGCGGAAATTTAGAAATAGAACAACGGATTGAAATTTTCACGAGATTATATTTCTATAACCTCGCGAAATGCCTCAAGGCGAAATCTTCACTATATAGAATATGTGAATTACAAAAACACTACTAGACAAACACTAACTAAAATATTAAGACATTTTATCTCTTCCTTCACAGAAAGTTGAGACTAAAGTTGTCTTAACCAAATCTAGTAGAAAATCTGCAGAATAAAAAAAACTCGATCTATAATCTGAATAATTCTCTCTGAACTTGTGTATCTAATTTATGAATATAAATCCTTTTTATACTAGACTAATATCTTGATCTCCACTCCACACGATCTCCACACGAGCTCCACAATTCCTTGATTATAGCCGATGGTTATCCACATCCCACCAAACTAGGAACCGCCAATATCTCCAAGACTCTCTCCAAGACTCGGTCAACTTAGCATGCTCCAACACTTCCTCAATCAACACAATAACCTACACACAATAAATCAAAGAAAGACAAGCTACGACAGTGTGCTCCAACACTTCCTCAATCAACACAATAACCTACGACAGTGTGCCAAAATTGGCGCCATTGCTGGGGAGTGTAAGCGCACTTTTCTGTCTATTTACTGTTTTACCTTAGTATATGCATCGTTCTAACCGCGCAAGAGATTTACTTTACGATCCGGAGATAGAGAGGTCAGCGAGGGCAAGAAGGGCACAAGCTAGGGCATTTTTGAAAAGGCTGCAGGAGGAGAATCACACTGAAGGATCCAGTGACGATTTGACCTCAAGCGGAGAAATTCAGGCAAGCAACGAAGTAGCTGAGACAAGCAACACCAATCCACTCTATTCCGACGAAGAGATGGAGGACGATCAGATATCAAACCACGAAGAAGAAGAGCAACAAAGACCACCAACGCACATCCTTACTTTGAGGCAGATGAGTTTCCCTCAAACCATGAACATGCGTCCCACGGGCATCATTCTGCCCACAACTACTGGTAACTGGGAGCTGAGGGCAAACTTCATCTCGATTTTGCCCAAATTCCATGACCATCCAGGGGAGGATCCACAACAACATTTGCAAGATTTCGAGATGGCATGTGAGACGCAACGTACACGAGCTAATGGGACAGGCGAATACATTCGCCTGGTTTCTTTTCCTTTCACCTTGCAGGACGGAGCTCGAGAATGGTTATACACTATTCCTGCCAGGAGTGTAACCAACTGGAGTCAACTCCAGCAAAATTTTCTGGAGAAGTACTTCCCCACATCAAGAGTGCAGAGCATGAGGAAGAAGATCTCCACCGCAAAGGCTGGTCCCCATGAGAGCTTTTACGACTACTGGGAGCGTTTCAAACAATTGCTCTCGAAATGCCCACATCACCAGATTCCAGATCATGACCTGGTGAACTACTTTGTCTCGGGGTTGAGAAGCGAGAACTGGGCCCTACTGAATGCAGCATGTGGAGGATCTATCCTGAACAAGAGGGCAGCTGAGGCTCTAATACTTATTGGAGAAATGGCCGAGGAAAACAGAGACGATTCATATGAAAGAACAAGTGTTGCTGCTGCGAGCAAAACTATCTCTGTGCATGAAACTGATGACCGAATCGAACAACTCTACAACAAGATGGAGAAGATGATCACCATGTTTTCCGCTAATACCTTGCGAATTTGTGGGGTATGTGAATTGATGGGGCACCACTCTGACCAGTGTCCACAAGTGAAGGAGAAGGAAAAAACGGTCAACGCTATTGATGGAGGGCAAAGGAGGAGGCACAATTATCTTGCCCCCAACTACAGTCAGAGACAGACAGCACAATACTATCCTGCGCCCGCAGCAGGACCGTCTTTATCAGACATGGTTCACAAGATTGTGAATGAAATGGTAGAGGTACAAAAGAAATCAGAAGCCTTCGAGCAGGAGACAAGGAATGGACTGAGCTATTTGGGAGGACAAATATCCCAAATTAGTGATGCAATCGCAAGGATGGAGAAAGCTAAAGGAATTATGCCCTCACAGACAGAACCACAAAAAAAGGCTGGGGTAAATGCAATAACACTGAAGAGTGGAAGGCAACTGCCTGCACCATATCCAGAGACTGTAGAGGATGATGCCCACAGCGATGATGAGCCCACAAAGGAGGAACCAGAGTTGAGAGCAAATGACGAACCAGAAGCAGTTGTGCCCAAACCCATCCTGAAGAGTAATATTCCAAAAGAGATCGAGGTGCCTTTACCATTTCCAGGAAGGATGAAGCGAAACAAGAAAGAAGCAGAGGATAGGGATCTAATGCACATCTTCAAGAAAGTGGAAATCAATGTTCCCCTACTGGACGCAATCAGGCAGGTGCCCCGATATGCTCGTTTCCTGAAGGACTTATGTACAAAGAAGGTGAGATTCACAGAGGAGGCACAAGTGGTTGTGAATGAAAATGTGTCAGCATTATTGCAGAAGAAGCTGCCTGAAAAGTGTGGAGACCCAGGGATGTTCTTTATTCCCTGTGAAATTGGAGGACTTCGAGTTGAGAGAGCTATGCTGGACTTAGGGGCATCGATCAATGTTATGCCTTTAAGCATTTTTGAAGAGCTGACATTAGGACCGCTCAAGGATACAAGGACAATTATTCAATTGGCTGACCGTTCCAGTGTTTACCCCGAGGGAGTGCTTGAAGATGTCCTAATCAAAGTGGAGAGTCTGATTTTCCCAGCAGACTTCTATGTGCTGGATATAGGCAAAACCAATCCAAAGGCTGCCTGTATACTTTTGGGCAGACCATTCATGAAGATGGCACATACAAAGATTGATGTCGATAAGGGCACATTGACGTGCGAGTTCGATGGAGACAGAGTTACCTTCAACATCATGGAAGCAATGAAGTACCCCAATGACACTGAGGGTGTACATATGATCGACGTTTTTGAGCCTATGATCCAAGAAGAAATGCCAAGGCTGCTGGCAAAAGATCCACTTGATTGGGTACTTCAGAACAGTAAGATCGATTGGGATGCTGAAGAGGAACGAGATAAGCAAATCAAAGAGGCAATTCTGCAATTGTATCACATCGAAGCCGGTTTTTCAAGGGATAAACGTCTGCCTTTGCCCACAACAAGGCAGGGTGATAAACTGGTGCGGTCTATCATCAAGCCACCCAAGCTGGAGTTGAAGGAGTTGCCCGATCATCTCAAATATGCCTATTTGGGTGAAGGAGAGAATTTTCCAGTTATAATCAATTCATCGTTGACCATGAAGCAGGAAGTCAAGTTGATAGCACTATTGAAGATGCACAAGGAAGTAATTGGATGGACCTTGGCCGACATCAAGGGCATACGTTCCACCATTTGCATGCATCGGATCCAGTTAGAAGAAGGGGCAAAATCAGTGCAAGATCCCCAAAGGAAGCTGAATCCCTTGATGAAGGAAGCTATGTTAAAAGAGATTCTAAAGCTGCTTGATATGGGCATTATCTTCCATGTGCCCGACAGTGAGTGGGTGAGTCCTATTCACGTTGTGCCCAAAAAGTCTGGAATCCAGGTGGTGGAGAATGAAAACAAGGAACTTATTCAGATGAGACTGCAGACTAGATGGAGAGTTTGCATTGACTACCGCAAGTTGAATGCAGTCACAAAGAAGGATCATTTCTCTTTGCCTTTCATTGATCAAATGTTGGAGAGGCTTGCGGGAAAATCGTACTTCTATTTTCTAGATGGGTATTCTGGTTATATGTAGATCGTGGTGTCCCAAGATGATCAAGGCAAAACGACATTCACTTGCCCCTTTGGCACATTTGCCTACAGAAGGATGTCTTTTGGCCTTTGCAACGCTCCAGGCACTTTCCAACGGTGCATGATGAGTATATTTTCTGATATGCTTGAGACTTGTATTGAGATCTTTATGGATGACTTCACGGTTTATGGAGATAGCTTTGATCAATGTCTTGATCATTTGAGCAAGGTACTGGGCCGCTGTGTGGAAAAAGACTTGGTGTTGAATTATGAGAAGTGTCACTTTATGGTAAGAGAAGGAATCGTGCTGGGACATGTAGTATCCGAGCGAGGAATTGAGGTGGACAGGGCAAAAGTGGAGGTCATTGCCAAATTGCCCTATCCCATCAATGTTAAGCAAAAGTGGAGGTTATTGCCAAATTGCCCTATCCTATCGTGATGTGTGATGCCAGTGGATTTGCCGTGGGAGCAGTTTTGGGCCAGAAAAGAGGCAAAGAAAACTATGTTATCTATTATGCCTCCAAGACATTAAATGCCGCGCAATGCAACTATACCACCATGGAGAATGAGCTGTTAGCAGTAGTGTTTGCTTTTGAGAAATTCCGTTCCTATCTGCTGGGGGCACAAGTGATTGTTTACACGGATCACGCAGCTCTGAAGTACCTACTGTCTAAGAAGGAGTCAAAGCCGAGACTCATAAGGTGGATATTGCTCTTACAAGAGTTCGATGTGCAGATCAAAGACAAGACTGGGGTAGAAAACCTGGTTGCAGACCATCTCAGCCATCTGATGGTTGAGAGCAAAGAGGAAATCACTGAGAATTTTCCAGATAAGCACTTGTATGAGGTTGCGGGCAAAACAGCAAGGGAGCCATGGTTTGCCGACATAGTGAACTACCTGGTCGCAAGGCAGTTTCCAGTTGGTTTGAGTGACTATCAAAAGAATAAGATGAAGCGTGAGTGCAAGTTCTATATCTGGGAAGCACCAGCTATTTGGAAAATTGGAACTTATCAAGTCATAAGAAAGTGCGTCAGTGATGATGAGGTCCTAGACATCTTGAAGTTCTGCCATAATAATGCATGTGGAGGTCATTTTGGCCCACGTAGAACAGCAAGGAAGGTATTAGATGGAGGATTTTACTGGCCTACATTATTCAGGGATGCTTATATATTTGTGAAGAAGTGCAAGAATTGCCAAATGACTGGGAATATTTCTATTCGGGAGGCCATGCCACAAACACCTATCATGCCCGTGGAAGTCTTCGACATATGGGGCATAGATTTCATGGGACCATTTCCCAAGTCAGGTAATAATCTCTACATTATCCTAGCTGTAGATTATGTGTCCAAGTGGGTGGAGGCAAAAGCCACTCCAATGAACGATGCAAATACAGTGGTGAAGTTCCTGAGGGCAAATGTATTATGTCGCTTCGGAATGCCCAAAGTCCTGATCAGTGATCAAGGGACTCATTTCTGCAACTCAGTCATAAAGAAGATGATGGCAAAGTATGGGGTCACACACAAGGTTACTACTGCATATCACCCTCATGCAAATGGACAAGCAGAAGTCTCAAACAGGGAGATCAAAAATATTCTGGAGAAGGTGGTTGGACCAAGGCGCAAAGACTGGGGCAATCACTTGGAAGATGCTCTGTGGGCATATCGCACAGCCTACAAGACACCTATTGGGATGTCTCCTTATAGGCTGGTTTTTGGAAAGTATTGCAATTTGCCCGTGGGAATGGAGCATAAAGCATTTTGGGCAATCAAGAAGTTGAATTTCAATAATGAATGCGCTGGAATTTAGAGGAAGCTGCAGATCCAAGAATTGGAAGAATTGAGGTTCGAGGCCTATGATAATGTTGTGATGTATAAGGAAAGGACCAAGAGATACCACGATGCACTCGCAAGGGGTAAACAGTTGCTCTATGGGCAAAAGGTACTCGTGTTTAACTCAAAGCTCAAATTGCATGCGGGCAAATTAAAGTCAAAATGGATGGGCCCCTATCTGGTGCAACATCAACACCCAAGTGGAGCAATCGATCTGGTGAACCCAAAAGATGGGTGCGAATTTCGAGTCAATGGCTAGAGGGTGAAACCATATTTCGAGCAAGAGAAGGAAACTTGGGCAGAAACCCAAGTTTTGAGCAGTCCTGAGTACTACTGAAGGCACAACACGGTCGAGCCAAAGACCTTAAATAAAGGCGCTGGATGAGAGGCAACCCGGTTTGTTTACTTGCTTTAATTTCAATTATGTTTGTTATTTGTATTTTGTTTGTGAATTAACGCCGCAGGAAGGCAAAGACTGGAAACGCATCATTGTGGGCAAAGTAAATGTTCAGGGCACAGCAAGATTTAAGTGTGTGGGTGGGTACTGTAGCAGATTTGACTGATTGGACACGGACAGTAGCTGCAGAGACGGTTGGTTTTCCCCATACTTCCTCCCTTTTGACGAACCAACATACTTTGACAAGAGAAAGGCCCCCAAGGCACAAGAAGGATCACCCAGGGCACAAGAAGGACCGAGCAGGACACAGAGCAGTGCAGATTCAAAGAAGCTTGAAATAGTTGAGAAAGCCCTGCAGAGCATTTGTGTTCATCTCGGGTTAGACTACTCCTCCTCTCCTTAAGTCATGTTTTATCCCCAGTAGTTTAGGATTTGTTTTTATTTTTGTTTGTGTGTTTAGTGTCTATTTTTGTTTTTGTATATTTGCGTCTGTATATATATAGTCTGTTTTGGGCATATCTAACCCACATTACTGCTTGTGCCCACAAGGGTACTTTGCACAGCAAGTGTGTGGGAGGGATATGCCTAGGTCGTTGTGTTTGTATGTTTTGTTTTTATTTTGTGTGTGCATGTTGAGTCTATAGCATATGAGCCATAGATTGACATCGGGCATATATGGACATAAAGTTATTGTTAGGCAGATGGAATTAATCAATCGCATGTGAAAGCAATATAACTACCCAGTGAGCTTTGAACCCAAATTAACATTTGCGACTTCTTTCTGTGTGTTTAAATTCCACCACCTCATTTGATGTTTACTTGTTTGTGTCCTGTCAAACTTGATTTCATGTTCTCATGCATGCTTAGATGATGAAGGCATTTTCTTTCGTCGTTATTTGGCCATATTATTCACTGATAAATGCTTCTCATTGCTGCCATTATTTGAGCCTACTTATTTGTTCATGACCTGCGTTCTGAAATCTCTCTTTAAAGAGTATCTTATGACTGGGAATGAAACCTTTTATGCTCGTATTGGTAGTATGTTTAAGCCAAATAGTGACAGGGTGCCAGAAATGGGCACAAAGAAAGAAAAAAAAAAGGAAAATAGAAAAAAATAATAAAATAAAAAATGTTTGAATTTTTATTTTCCCCAAGTTGTTATGTGGGCACAGAGCTGCCAGTGCTGATTTTGCCCGAATACTATTGAAGGTAGCCAGTTCCTAAAAATTTCCAACCTTGATCCGTATGCCTCATTACAACCCTCACAAGACCTTTTGATATGCATACATGTGAATATCGTAAAATTGTTTATGCAGGGTGTTTGCAAGTTTGTTGATGATGATTTGGTGGAATTGTTGAGAGTAAACACTTAACCTAAAGACTCGAGAAAAAGGCGAGCTGAGTGCACACTTCAATAGTTGTACTAGCCTGTGTTTGATTGAATCGATTTGTCTGCATCATTATATTCAACTGTTATGACCTTTATCAACTTATGATTCATATGCTGTATTGTCTTGTTTTGAGTCATTTGAGTCTTAAGTTTGTTGTTGTTTCGAGTAAAATTACATTCATACTTGAGGACAAGTATAGTCCAAGTGTGTGGGTGTGATGAAGACTCAAATTCATATTTTTTCCTTTATCTTTTTACACCCTTTGTAAGTGTTTAGTATAGAGTCTAGTCTAGTTTTGGGGGTAAAACTGATTACAGGAGGATGAGGGCACAAAACCACCACAACAGGCACAGACAGGTGCTATTTATGCTGAGGGCACAAAGGACTAATTTGCCTACCGAGGACCCAGTTGAAGTTGTTGCGAGAATTACACAACAGAATCACGGGACAGCTCCTATATGCACGTAGAGGTGATGTGGCGGTTAGTTCCGAGTCTTGGGGAGGTCCAAACACGTTAGGAAGGAAGTGGAGACATCAGGAAGTTACTGGAGGCGCTAGGGTTTGTTGCTATCACTCCTAAAATCAAGGAAGAACATGGAGCATGAAGGTGATGAAGTGGAGGAGTGCAAGAGCCCCTGCGTGGGTGAAATCTCGGCTGCTTGAAGCCTTAATTCATTTGCTATAAATAGTTTTATCTGTTTTTCATATTTGGGGGGACGGCGTTTTTTACAGCACGAAGATACAATTTTCTATTTTCGTACTTAGTTTATTTTTTGGATATTCTGTCTGCCTGAAGCTGGCGGTTTGCCCGCATAAAGGTAGCTCAGTTGTTTTGTTGGCAAAACTAGGGTTGGGCCCAGAAGTTAATCGAGTTATTTCCTTTCCAAGTAAGATGTCTTTTATCATTTCTTTTACTTTCGTTTCTATGTTTAGTGGCTAAGTATCCACTGTTCAAGTCAAGGTAATGGTCTAAGGGTAGAATATGTGCATGAGGTAATCGGACTTTAACGCCTTAAGGGTTCATAATCTTAACTTGTTTTTCACTTAGACATAGGTAAAGGGTGATTGGAGATGAAAGCGCGCATTTCTAATTAACTAGTACTAGTGTTAGTTACGTGGGAGTGTATAGGTGATCATGCCTCGATACCCGCATAGTAACAAGTCCAGGGGTGACAGCCTTGGTAGTTAAGATTGATTAGTATATGCAGGCACAAGACCGTGTCAAACCTACTAGAATCGGGTCACTTTTGCCCTCAAAGCTGCTATACTTGCAAAACCTTTGTGTGCTTCTCTCCTTAAGTTCCTGTATAGTTAGATCCCTAGGTGTCGATCGCATTATCTAGACGATACAATGTAAGAAGTGATTGGGGAGTGGCCGATCGTATCCATTTCCTGTAACCGGTTAATCCTCAAAGTGACAATTACCCATATTTGGCCATAGGGATTCAGTTTTTGACCTTTCTGCTAGTGTGGGCACAACGGGTAGTAGTGGTAATTACATATGTTTTACCCGGGATTGCGCATACCTACCGAATGACTCGATGCTTTGACTTGAACACTTTTATTACTGATATTTTCTTTTGTGATTTCCTTTTTAGCATTTAGTTAGTTTAAGTTTATTAGCAAGGTTTTTAGAGTGACACTGAAGATCCAAACCAAAACTAAGGAAAGGCAGAAGGTTATGAAAACTCCTCGTGGGATCGAGATCCGTCTTCATTAGCTATACTAGCCGTTGAGGGCAGATTAAGCATTTGTGAACTATTTGCCCGCAAGTGTATTTTGCACACCAAAACGACAGTGTGCCAGGTGTCTTTGGAGATGAGTACTCATGATGGATTCCTTCTTTCGTGCAGAAGTTGAGGAGTTGAATATTCTCAAACTCCCTCCCATGATCTGATCTTAGTCTCTTGATACAAGCGTGGTAAAAAATTTTGATCGTAGCATACAACTCCAAGAAGGAATCATATGTTTCACCTTTGTTTCTCAAAAATTTTACCCAAGTATACCTGCATAGATCATCTACAATCACAAAGGAATACCATTTACCTCCAAGGCTTTCAACTTCAGCTGGTCCCATAAGATCCATATGAAGGAGTTCGAAGCAGCTTTGAGTTGAGAAAGGTCTCTCAGCAGTTGTCACAACAAGGTGCGACGCTTTGACTTGTTTTCCTTTTTGACAATCTCCACAAATACTAGGACTTGCAATGTTCAACTTGGGAACTCCTAGGACAGCATTTAGTCTTTGGAGATTCTTCATATTACGGAAGTTGGTGTGTCCCAATTTTTGATGCCAAAGCTGTACTTCATTTATCTGTGCACTCAGACAACTGTTTCGGTTAGTTTCATAGATATTATTGGAAGACCTTATCCCTGAGATCACATGGTTCCCATTGTTGTCCATCACAGTGCACCTCTCTTTATCAAAGATGACGCTGAAGTTGTCATCACAGAGTTAACTGATGCTTATTAGATTTGCAGTCAGTCCTTCAACATGTGATATATTGGCTAGTTTTGGAAGACCAGGACTGTCCAAAGTTCCACGTCCAACTATCTTGCCATTTGATCCTCCTCCAAAGGTTACTTCACTACCCGTTGATTCTTTGATAGTTTGATAGGTAACATCTGGAACCTGTCATGTGACGTGAACATCCACTATCAAAGTACCAGGTGGTTGAGTCATTATCTGTTGACGCAGTGAAGACCACTTGGCAGGTAACAGTGGTAACTTTGGGTCTCCATACCAGTTTCTTGGACTTGTCACCCTTACTCGTAAGAATGGGTTTTGATGTTTGCTTCCTCAGATGCGACTCCTTTTGTTGTTCCTGTATGAGCCTGTGACAGAAGGGTTTAATGTGTCCAGGAAGAAAACAATAATGACAAATGTACCTCCTACGTATCCTTTTTACTGACGAAGTGGAAGGAACTTCCTTGGCTTTTACAAATGGTTTTCCATGGGTAGACAAGATCCGAGTGAAGGCTGATCTTGCACTTGTATCATATCCAAGACCATGTGAAGTTACCTGAGTTTGTGATAGAACTTCATCGAGTTTTGAGGTTCCGATGTTGAGTCTTTTGAAGGTCTCATCTGCATGATTGAGTTTAATCCTCATATTGTCTAACTCAGCATCCTTCTTTGTCAGCATGACTTCCAGTTTTTGCAGTGAGGTCTTTTGCATAGAAACTTCCTCATTTAGTGACTCCACCACTTTGCACTGTTTAGACCACTTGATATACAGTTCTTTGTACAATTCCTGCATCTTTATCAGCAATTCCAGAGTTTCTTCTTCCGAAACTTCTTCCGCTTCTTCTGCAGTGGTCACAACAGTGTTAAAGCAGAAAAGTGTCTTATAATAAGATTCATCATACCTATCTGAAGTTATCTCAACTTCAGTGTGGTTTGAATCATTCTCTTCAACACATACTACAGTTAAGGCAGCATGCTCAGTTGGTGGATCATTTGGAATCTCTTCTACATAGATTCCAGAGGTGTCCAGCTCGCTGTCACTAAAGGATAGGAAATTGACATGTTTTCCCAGTTTGCGGAACGTATTGGGACACTCGTTTGCAAAGTGCCCAAAGCCCTTGCATTCATAACATTGAACTGTAGAGAAATCTGTCACTTCCTTTGGTTTGAAGTGTTCTGATGCAGCACGCCTCATGATTTTTGGTTCCTTTCCGGGTGTAATTAGCCTGTCATAGAGAACCAAAGATCCAGAGGCATCATTTCGAGGCTTTCGCTGTTCTCTACCTCCCACTTGATGTTTCCCTTTGTTGGCTCGAATGAGAGAATTAAGTCTTCGGGTGAGAAGAGCATAATCTGGATCCTTTTCCGTGATTTCTTCAAGATCTTCATCTTCTTCTTCAACGTAAGCCGAAGTTGTTTTTGAAGTTGTCTTGGAAGTTGTGCCAACGGTCAAGGCGATTCCCTTCTTCTTCTGTCCACCTTTTTCATTTAGTTCCATCTCAAATGTTTTCAGATCATTCATCAGTTTGGTGAAATCCAGAGCTCTAGTAGTTGTAGCGGTATCAATTGCAACTACTTTCATGTCAAAGCGAGACGTAAGAGTCCTCAAGGCTTTTGATACTAACCTCTTATTAGTGATTGGATCACCCAAATCGTTGCACTCGTTAGCAATCTCAAGTAGTTTGTTGCAATAGTCTCCAACGGTTTCATCATCCTCCATCTTCATGTTCTCAAACTTCGTGGTGAGAATCCGATGTCTCGATTCTTTAATTCCAACATCACCTTCGCAATGTTGCTGGAGTATATCCCATGCTTCCTTGGCCGTCTCACAATTTCTTATGAGTTTGAACATTTGAACGTCTAGGGAGGATTGAATCGCGTTAAGCGCTTTGTCATTGAAGGTGGCTTCTTCATTTTGCTCTCTGGTCCATTCTGACGGTGGTGTGCGGCATGTATCTCCTTCAGCATCCACGATCTTGGGGTGTGTCCATCCTTTTTGAACCGCATTCCATGCTCTTGCATCAATCGACTTGATGCATGCTCTCATCCGAACTTTCCAAAAGGAATAGTTCATGCCATCTAGAACTGGAGGTTTGTTGAACAACGGGTTCGTGCAATCCATTGTGCTTACGAAAACAGGATCACCACTTAGTGTATTAAGTGTCTGCTCTCGATGCCAATTGAAAAAACCGAACTCTCGGTTTTAACAGAGTTGTGATCAAAGTTGGCTCCAAAGTTGGAACAACTTTGCATACGCAGCGGAAATTTAGAAATAGAACAACGGATTGAAATTTTCACGAGATTATATTTCTATAACCTCGCGAAATGCCTCAGGGCGAAATCTTCACTATATAAAATATGTGAATTACAAAAACACTACTAGACAAACACTAACTAAAATATTAAGACACTTTATCTCTTCCTTCACAGAAAGTTGAGACTAAAGTTGTCTTAACCAAATCTAGTAGAAAATCTGCAGAATAAAAAAAAACTCAATCTATAATCTGAATAATTCTCTCTGAACTTGTGTATCTAATTTATGAATATAAATCCTTTTTATACTAGACTAATATCTTGATCTCCACTCCACACGAGCTCCACTACTCCACAATTCCTTGATTATAGCCGATGGTTATCCACATCCCACCAAACTAGGAACCGCCAATATCTTCAAAACTCGATCAACTTGGCATGCTCCAACACTTCCTCAATCAACACAATAACCTACACACAATAAATCAAAGAAAGACAAAATAACAATTATAAATAAATATCGAACCTTACAGTTCCAACATATTTGATGTAAATATTTGTTATTTAGCGTTGAAATTAACTATTGTAGGAAGCAATATTAAATCGGCAACTTCTGCTGAACTAGTATTTTCTTGGACGCGGTCCATTCATAATATCCAATCAAATCAACCATCTCAACCGCCTCAATTTACCATTTATAATCGGTGTAATATTAAAATGGACTTTCATTTTTTATTTTCATTTCGTAAATCGTAATGAAGTAGCAGCAAAATGTTTTCTAACTAAAAAGATAAGAACATTTATTTTTTCAACAGCATGAGGCATGTAAGTCTTTTCAGATTTTATATCCTAGCAAGTTGAGGGATTTTTTTTTTCGTTTATTTATTTTGCTATATATCGAAAGTGGTTTAAGTATAAAACTTTTATGATTATATTTCATAGAATTTAAAGCTGGAGCCATCGGTAGAGTCACAGGAAAACGACAAATTTTGTAAAAAACTAAATAAATTAAAAGTCACGGTAATGGGTGACTTGAGGTGGATGGCCAACTCAAAACATCAATTACTTTACTTGTCACATGTATATATTGTATAATTTAAATTATAAATATTTTATATAATTATAAAAAATTAAAAAAATAAAATTATATCAAAATTCATAATAAAAAAAAAATCTATAAATAGAGCATAATATTGATATGTTTTTACACACAACCTAAAACTATGTTTTCCTCACACATTTTCTCTCTACAAATTCTCAATCTCATATTTCTTCTTCATTTTAAGTTATGGATCCAAATCACCCAAATTATTATGATGACTCCAAAATTTGCCAAACTTTGGATCATACTTTCACCCACAATTTTTTTCAAATTCAGAAGATCAACAAAATTCTCAATATTATCAAAATTCCCAATTTTCGTCAAACCTCACTCAAATTCCTACTTCTGAAGAACTTCTCACCATACAAAATATTTCTCGCAATTTGTTTGGAAATGTTCTACACCCAAATTGAAATCAGAAAGGAGGAAAAATGTAAGTTAGTGCGTGAAAGAAGATGTAGACCTTATGTCAGCTTGGATCTTCTTTAGCGAAGATAGTGTGCGTGGAAAAAATCAAAAGAAGAAGACAATGTGGTCGCATGTGCATGCATTGTATCACAAAACTCAAGCAGAAAATCCAGATGAGATCAACCCAAGTAATTATGAATTTATAATTGCATGGGCAATTTTTTTATAATTATGAATTAAAAAAATTCTAATAAATTAATTAATATTTTTTTAAATGCAAGAGAAAAATATTATTTTAATAACATGTTCTTATTAAAAAAATGATAAATATTTTATGTAGGTTGGAAGAAAAGGAAAAATTAATATTTTATTTGAAGGTTTGATTGGATGAAGGTCACTAATAAGAGTATAAATTATATAAAGTTGGAAGTTGTTGATGTGAATGAAAGAGAAATTAATATTTTATTTGAAGGTTGGGTTGGATGAGATCACGGATGTGGATAGTCTAAATACAGATATTGTTGAGCATGGTCAATGCCGAAGAATGGCATACGTAAGAAACGGAAATAATTGGGGGAAGCAATCTTCAAAGTCAACTTTATAGTGATATTGTGCAGGATCATATCATATTCAATTATTCATATATATGGGATGTTTACATAAATATGGAGCCAAGATTCTTGGGATTTATAGCCTCACAAATCATATATTACCCAAACAAGAAACTTGGCCATTTGGAATCAATAAAAATCCAGCTTTTTTAACTCAAATCTTTTATATTCATGTGAATGGATTTGGGGGTCTTTTTTCCAATATTGCAAAACAAATTTTTGGAGGGGTTTAAGTACTATTTGAACATATTCGATGTTTAGTATGATTCCTACAATGCAATATCTATTGTGATTGTGTTGACATGATTGATCCTTTGTGAAAAATGAGATAGCCAAATCTGTTGGGGTATAGTATTAATTACAAAAACAAAACCCTGAGCAAGTGTGCAATCCGATTACATTGCCTAGAAATATGGAGTTATATACGGACATTATGAGCATTTTAACCAAGGAGCGCAAATTTGTACAAATTCCCTATTTGATATTTTGAAATTATTTGAAATATTGCACTTGTAATAATATTTGAATGAATCTAGTCCAATTCAATTTTAGTTGGTTGCCCACGATATCGAGTCAGATATTCTCTCCGTTTAGTTTTGTTTGTTATTTTAGAATTTTAATCTAGAATTAACAATTAATTTTTTAGACTAATATATCCCTCTTTTTTATATTACATAAAACCCTATATATTCACTTATATTTTCCTAAAAAGTTGAAATTTTTTTCTCTCTCCATATATTTATAAGGTTAAATTTGAAAGAGAATGTATCAAAATATATAAAACAACAAACATTTTGACACAAAAGAAAAAAAGCTAAAACAACAAATAAAACGAAACAGATTGAGTATTTTGTTAAACTCATTGTCTCAAGGCCTAATTGCAGTGCCCCTAAAAACTTCACATGTTTTAAGGGTAATGCTATTTGACCACCCATGTGATCGGTCATTATACTTGAGTAACATTTCAATATTTGGTAAGTAATTAATTAAAATTTTAATCATTGATTAATATTTGTTTATTCTTAGAACCTTGACCCATTTTAGAAAGAACTTGACTTATTATTTTAAAATTGGAAGTTCTCTTATATTTTTAAAGTATATTTTTAAACTATATTTTTAAACGTTGAATCATATAACAAACAAGCTTATAAAATTAAAATATATTGTTGAATTTATTTTTGTTGCGTATATTTTATTTTATATTAAAATTTTAAATCACATAATAATCAACTTTATTAATAAAACATATTATTGAATTTATTTTTTGATCTAATATTCTTATTTATTTTGAAATCTTGAACAACATAACAATCAAATTTATAGATGCAATATATTATTTAATATATTTTTCTTTATTAATAATTTTATTTTAATATTTTGAATTAAATAATAATCAAATTTATTAATTAAATACTCTCGTCGTTTCGTTTTAATTGTTGTTTTGGGAGTTTTATTTTATATCAAAATGTTTGTTGTTTTAGATATTTTCACACCCATTCTCCCAAGTTTAACCCTACAAATATATGGAGAGATAAAATTTTTCCAACTTTTTAGAAAAATATAAAGGAATACTCCAAATTTTATTTGATATAGAAGGAAGAGATATTTTAGTCTAAAAATTTAATTATTAATTAATTCTAGATTAAAATCATAAAACAACACATATTATGAAACGAGGGGAGTATATTGTTGAATTTATTTTCATTTTCTTATATTTTTTATTTTAACAAATTGAATCATATAATAATCAAATTTATTTATACAATATATTAAATAATTTATTATATAAAATAATTTGAGTTTAGTAAGATGAGTTTAAAATATATTGTTGAAATGAAAAAAAAAATTGAATTTTTTAAAAGGAGTATAAAATTTTGAATTTAGTAAGAGGGGTATAAAAATTTTAATCATTTTTTAAGGAGAAACGCCGATTAGGTTTTTATATTCTTAACTATATGTATTTTTTTCTTCTCCCCTTTCGTATTTAATTTAATATTTTAAATTTTTTTATAATTAAATGAAATTAAACTAATTGAGAATCAATGCAACCAAGGCAATTGTATATATGATACATTATATTTGTAATTATCGATAATTAACAAAATAATTTTTGTTGATTATCACATAATTTTCAAATGAAATTCTTGTTTATTTTAGTATAGATTAGTTTAATTTTTATTTTTTTATCATTTTTATTATAGTTTTTTTTAAAAAAAAATTGAAGTCATTTTCCATTAACATATTTGTATAGATTTTTATGGACATTTCAAAAATTTCAAATACAACAAAGCAATCTCTTTCTAGAATTGACTACAATGGTGCAAGTGTAAATTAAATATACATCAATCAATAATTAGAATTTTAATTAACAACTTACCAAAAATTAAAATCTTATCTTAATTAAATATTATGGCCGGCCACAATATGACCAAATAACATTACCCCATATTTTAATCGATAAATGCAGCAACTAACTCGTAGCACACAATATTTTTTATATCTGATTTGTTTATATTTTAACAAAAAAATATGGTTCTTTAAATTTGGATAATGTTATTCAGCCACACTATGGCCGGCCATTATTTTTTAATTATGGTATTCTTGAAATATATGGTAAGTGTTTAATTAACTCTTTAATTAGTGATTAATAACATTTTACATCTAGACCTTTGATGTTCATTTTAGAAAAAATTTGACTTATATATTTTTTAAATCCAAATTATACATACAATATTTCTCTCTCTCTCTCTCTCTCTCTCTCTCTCTCTCTCTCTCTCTCTCTCTCTCTCTCTCTCTCTCTCTCTCTGTGTGTGTCTATATATATATATATGTGTGTGTGTGTGTGTGTGTTTGTGTGTGCGCGCGCGTGTGTGGATGAATTGTTATATAAATTAATCTTTGGTGAATTGATTTTTTTTTTAGAGATCCGTGAATGGAAATTCAATTAACTCCGTTTAATTTCTTTTTATTATTCTCAAAAGCTTAGGGATGAAATTAATAAAATATATGGTACATCGTTATCAAAAATTATATAAAATTTCTAAAATATGAAATGATTTTGCCACATCAACATTACAAATCAAATAATGAACTTGTGGAAATGGAGAGGAATCATCCTCAAAATTATTTAATATTTTGGTATATTGAAATTAGACAATTTACCAAATTTATTAGATAAACTTTAAAAAATTATAAATGTTTATGAAATGATAAAAAAAATTAAATAAAATCTCTAAAAAACATAAATAAATTATGAAATGATTTTGCTTCATCAACATTACAAAACAAATTATGGAATCATCCTCAAAATTATTAAATATTTTGGTAAATTAAATTAGACAAATTACTTAATTACACAATTGCAAAATTAAATAAATTACCGTAAACTATATTGGAGGGAGTCAATTTTGAATATGATTATGGGATCAAATTTAAAAATAAATAAATAAATAAATCATTGAGTACAAAAATGTTGAAGTAGATAGTATTATTTTAACACGAACGAAATCCTTAAATTAATTTTGTGTGTAATTTACTTTAAAAATTTAGCAACAACTTATAATAATGTGTATTAATATTATTTTAGAATACT
Source organism: Perilla frutescens (assembly GCA_026008535.1). Taxonomy (NCBI): domain Eukaryota; kingdom Viridiplantae; phylum Streptophyta; class Magnoliopsida; order Lamiales; family Lamiaceae; genus Perilla; species Perilla frutescens. The sequence continues at coordinate 37,212,807 of BRKX01000015.1, forward strand.
TGATGATATATATTTTTTATTATTGTAATCTATGGTTTGGGTATTTTATAATTTTTTTTATTTGTTAAATTAGGGTAGTGATTTGTAAATCATTGAAGAGAACAATAAGAAGGTGATTGGTATGATAGAATGTAATTATGTATGAATGGAATGAACTTACAAATGGAATAAGGGTCTGAATGGAATGATGATTCCTATGATTGGTATGTCTACGGAATGAAGAACATAATGAAATATTGATTTTTTTTTATCTTATATAATGAATATTTTATGTAATTTCAAATCTTCTTATAATTGAATAAAATGTACATAGTAGCTAATAAATATCAACGCATGCCTTAATTTATTTTTTATATTTCTAAACGCCATTTTTTTTAGTATATGATTTTTTTAATTTTTTAGCAAATTATAATTTATTTATTTTATTGAAAAATTTTATTCTAAAATATTTAATTAATTAATATACAATAATCTGTATAAGTTAATAAAAATATTTTACTTCATAGAAAAATACTTTAACATTTCAATTTTTCATTTGAATATATTAAATTATATCAAATACATAAATATTTTATATTGTATTGTAACATATTTTTATGTTATATTTATTTCGACATCACTTCCATTTTTCTTCAACAAAATTATAAAAGTTATCAAAATTTGATTTTGACACATTTTTAACTTAAATTTTGAAAATAAATAAATAGTATCAAAATAATTAAGAAATAATAATAATAATAATAGATTATTTAATTTGATTTTTTATTTATTTTTCTAAATATGATAAAATAATATTATAAGACATGATTATGTATAAATATATCATATATTAATTTTTTTTTTGGTCATTGGGAATAGCTAAACCCATGGGGGTGGGTGGAATGACTATTCCTCTTCCATTGGGAATAGGGATTCCATCGAAAATGGTGATTCCCGATTTTGAACGATACCAATCGTCGAAATGGGAATGGACATATAAATGATCATTCTATTATATTTCATTCCACCGTACCAATCACGTCCTAATAAATATGAAAGACGGAATGAGATCCAATGTAATTTATTATATTTGATGATAAATAAATAAATCGAAATATAAAATTTCAGCGTAATTTTACATAAAATTTGAAGGTAAAAATTTAGAGTTGGTACAAAAAAAAAAGAATTAAATGTCCCAACATATAATTAAAATAAACATTAATTATTTATTTGTCTAATTCAATTGAAAGATCATCTATGAAAAAAACTTCAATTAACGGAATATTGATTTAATTAATAATCCATCCATTTATTTGAATTGTAATATTGATGTGGCAAAATCATTTTCATAATCCATTTATATATTTTCAGAAAATTTAAGTAATTTTTGATAAATATATGCCATATGTTTTATTAATTGCATCCCTAAGCTTTTGAGAATAATAAAAAGAAATGAAATGGAGTTAATTGAATTGCATGAATCTCTAAAAAAATTAATTCACCAAAGATTGATTTATATAACAATCCATCCATATTGAGAGAGAGAGAGAGTGAGAGAGAGAGAGAGAGAGATTATATGTATAATTTGGATTTCAAAAATATATAAGTCAAATTTTCATAAAAAGAAACGTCAAGGATATAAATGTAAAATACTTTATTAATCACTAATCAAAGAATTAATTAAACACTTACCATATATTTCAAGAATACTATAATTAAAAATTATGATTGGCCATAATGTGACCAAATAGCATTTCACAATCTGGTACCTATTTACAAATTTATCATGGAGTTTGATTTGTAGCACTTGAGATGTGACTTGGACAACCAAAGTTTAACTTGAAATGGAAATATTGCATGCTAGCTGAACAAGGCATCATTTTGACTAATAAAATATACATTTGTCAAAATTTTAAAAATTAAGTATCAAATTATAAATAATTAAATGTGAAAACATTTTTATTAAAATGTCAAAATTCAAGTATCCAAATATAATATTCCACATACATTTCATTCTCACATATACAATAAAATCACAAACCCTTCCTCAAAAAAAAAAAAAAATCACAAACCCAACATTTATTTGCACCTGAAAAAAATTTGAGTCGGGGGAAGGAAGCAATCCTCAAAGTCAATATACTATCTAAACAATCCCGGTAGAAATAATCTAATGGTGGAATAAAATTATTTGGAGATTAAAAATTACAGATTTAAATATGCTCAATACCATCAAGTTGATTGTGTGAGTAATATATATATATATATATATATATATATATATATATATATATATAGACACACACACATACATACTACCCAAACAAGACAGATGCCATTTGGAATCAATCTTTTCTTTTTTTACTCACACACCCGACCTGGTGATATTAAGGAGATTCGAACACGTGATTTTAGTCTCCAAACAACTTCACTCCACCACTCGATTATCCTGACCGGCACCCGTGTGGAATCAATCTAAATCCAGCTATTTAACAAATAATTAATTCAAAGAAAACAGCAATCCTGATAATTGCAGAAACCAAAAAGGAAAATATGCATTAATATATGATAAGACAATTACAACCGTAATAACTAGTAGAAGCTGCGGGCTACATTTCGTTGCATTCAATTCCTGCTGCCGCTTCAGCCTCCATAACTTTTTTCTTTTTAAACTGAAAAAAGATAAAAGCAACAAACCCATTCCCAAAGAGGTAAAAAGTAGCATCATGATATTTTTTTCTAATCCTATAAGTAAATAGCAAGTTCCTCCTATATTACATTATATATATATATTAAAGCCATAGATAGTGATATACTAATTAATTTCATCTTCAAAATGTTCCCGGGTAAAAAAGGAGAAATTTTTGAAGGCGGGAGCGGGAGAAGGGGGTAAAAGTTAAAAGTAGATTAGACCCTGAAATTCTTTCCCGTGAAGGTCTGGGCGAAGTGCCAATCAGATGGCGCCACGTTCCAGGAAGTGGAGGTGCGGCGGTCACTGCCCGTAACTCTAAAGGAGAGGGACTGGCCCACCAAGACGGCGTTGGATTGCCAGTTTTGCCCCCAGTTCCTGCTCAATGGCAGCCACTGGGTGCGACTGCCTTTGATGCTCACGCGCACGATATCCCCTGCGCCCGCCACGTTGCTGATCAGAATCAAGTTGAAGTAACGGAAACCGTTGATTGTGAATCTCATCCCTCCTCCTTTTCTGCACGCTACGCTGCCATTGCCAAACAGTTCAACAATAGGAAATTATTTTTATGTGAAATCACATAAATACCCTCACTTGTATAGCTACTTGCAAGCTTTTTCTCGTGGGAAGAAACAAAACGAAGAAAGAAATAGTTACCGGCGGAAGTTGACAGGAACGATGCCGGCGCGGTATTGAGCAATCTTAAGGAACATGGGCATGGCGAGGTCGAAATGGGGGCGAGGGGGGTTGCACCAACCGCCGTTATCGTTGGGCAGGGCGTAGTTGGGCGGGCAGAAATTGGTGGCGCTCACTACAATGGAGGGGCTGCCCGGGTTGCACCACTTGGCGTCCTGCGCCACGTCGCACTTGATCTCGAAGCAGGCTCCGCAGCTCAACCCGTTGTTGAACAGCACCGTGCTCAGAGCGGCCGTGTTGACGCCGTAACCTTGGGTGTACAAATTTCCGTACCCACAGGCACCACCTAAACAAAAACCAGAAAGCTGTTATCTGTCAAGTGGAAGCGAAGGAGAGTGGGTGGATGAGTTGGTACCCATGGTTCCGGAGGCGTCGCTGCCACCGTAGAATGTTGCGTGGGCGTTTTGCCAGGGGCCGCCGGCGTAGACGCCGGGGATTCTGGCGTGAGCGGATGTGAGAAACCAGAGGATGGTGGCAATGCAGAGGAGCAGCTTCATTGCCTGCATGTTTTGTTTGGTAGAGAGAGAGAGAGAGAGAGTAAAGAGAGAATATTGGGTATTTGGGAATGGAAAGCGGGAGGAGGGCGAGGGTGTACTTATTGTGGACGGGGCCTAGTACCAGAGTATGACGAAAGGTCATTAGCTGGGCAGGCCTCTAATTACACTTCATAAATTTACGATATATCAATCGTGTCATGTGTGTTTTAGTGAGTGGTAGATAGATGTCAAAAAATTACATGTACTCTTAAGACTTCTACAAAAAAATATTCATGTAAATTGTCGTTAGAGAACTAACTCACATCTTCTCCTCACAACTTGCATCACAGGTGGGGGCCTAGTTACTTATTTACTTCTTCAGTTAAAGTGGAAAAGGATGCGAATACATTTTCTGATTTGGAAAAATGAATGAAAATTCATTTTTGTTTCTTACATATTTTAACGGGTAAAAATAACTCGACCTCTTCGAATATCTTAAATAAACATCTTCACTACCAATTATTTTCTTGACGCATTAAGCGTTGATTTTTATTTAGTTTAGGAAGAAATGTCACATCACTCTAGTATTTTCGAACGAATGTAATAATATTTTTTTTGTTATTATTTTGTTTGTATATAAAATTCTCTGATTAAATTGGTTAAGACATAAATAGAATGTGTAATATTTCTTTTCAAAAATATTAGGGTACCCAAACTGAACCATTTATTATTTGGGTCATTTAGTGGATTTGATATGGACCTAAGCAAACAAAAACTCCAACTCAAATAAATATATAGAACCCCAACTCAACTAAGTGGTATTCATCCCCTTCGTAAGATAGCTTCAAGTCGTGTTTTCGTACTAAGATATAGATTACCACCTCGCTTAAAAATTATAGATATAAAAAAATTTGCAATTATTAAGGAAGTTTTTTTTTTTGGGGGGCTACAAAACGGCTCCTATCACATGACCCATACAAATAATAACTTAAAATCACAACATTACAAAAAATATTAGATTAACCTAAAAACTTGCAACTCAAAACACACAACCCAAGACCTACAAATAGAGGGAGGGTTAGGCATGAAGGTGGGATAAAAATATCGCTATCGCAACATATATCGCAACTTCAATTTTACGGATATATTGACGGATATATCGATATCGCAGAAAATTAAAAAAAATGACGGAAATCATATTAAAATCTTGGAAATTTAGCATGAAATTTTAGGAACTATTATGACATATTATTATGCACATATTCCACTAATTTTTTTGATAGAATTGTATTTTGAAAGCAAATATATTAATAATACATTTTATAAATACCGTCTGAGACAATACATTTGACAAAATAATACATAATACAACATAAAATGACTAAATAAACATTATAAAGTACAATTAATGCAAAAATGAGGATCTATGAGGTTCAAATATAGTAGATGGAATGTCATCTTATTCTAAACAATATTGGTACCGACTTATCATGTTCGAGTAATTATGGATATAATTATGCACATGCGCTTGATATATTTTTTGATTTATTCCTACAACTTCACCATGAATTGGATAATGTCCAATGACCCAATTATTTTGTTGATACACATTTTGAGTAGTCCAATCAATTTGTAAACTCTCATATGTGTAAGAAGCATATGAATCTTGGAACATATCACTATGATCAGTGCCACCCATATTCATAGAATCAAGATTGGCATAAAGTTCTTCAATATGAGTCCTTGGACTTTCTTCTTGAGTCAATGCATGTCTCCTTATGTATTTCTTTCCTATTGCACCTATTCCAGAACCTCCAGCTCTACTTCCGTGGTCCATATCTCGTGTTGCATGAGTGAAGTTGGCCTCACAACTGAATGGACTCAATAACGTATGACTTAACCATAATCGTCTTGATTGTTCCCACCATTTCCACCACCATCATTATTTCCACAATTTCCATCATTTCCTCCATCACTATTTCCCTCATCCTCTGTTGAGCTATCTGTTTTTGAATCATGAGAAGTATTATCCACTTTGTTCTGTAATACTTGATTCACATCAATGCCATAATAACGAGCCATAGCAGCTATTTTTGGATCATGATTTCCCTCATTATCATCTAAGTGTGCAGCGCGAACCCATTGAAAAAGTGAATTTCCTTCTTCATTATTTTCATCAGCTATTATATCTACCAGATATAGATAAGAATTATTTTCATCAGCTATTATATCTACCAGATATAGATATTCTTGCTCTGCAACCTTATAATTTGTTGCAAAACGTGTAGCTCCTGGGCGTACAAAATCTCCTTGACACATCTCCCGCATGAGTGCAAGTAGCCAACCATGGTTATAAATGTAATTGGTTAATTGTCTAGCCTTTGCAATTACCTCTGCAACAGTCTCTTTTTTTCCAATATCTTCAAATATTAAGTCGATACAGTGAGCAGCACATGGTGCCCAATACAGATCATACTTATGAGTTTTTTTTCCTGTTTTCACAAAAGCGGAACCATTATCAGTAACAATCTGTACAACATTCTTAGAACCAACCTCCAGCACCACATCCTTTAGCAAACCATATATATACTTATGAACCTTGATTCTATTGGATGAATCTCACTTTTCTTTCTAAGACATTCGTTGATTTTTCGGTCTTCTTTCTCTTATATTTTTTTGCAAAGTGAATGTCTTTATAAAGCAAAGAATATTGCAACTCAAAAAATTACATTGAATACCTAAAAAAGATCACAAAAATATATAATATTAAATAAAAATTAAAATATATTATAGAAATATTAAAAAAAATCGCGATATATTGCGATATATTGCGATTTCTCGTTGATACTCGGGAAAAAAGATATTTCCCCCAATATCCGTATCGCAATGTCAATATCCGCGATATATACGCGATATTTCGCGATATTTTCATCCTTGGGTGCACGTTTGTTATTACCAAACGATAGTAGAAGAGAAACTGATGACAGCTTAATCCCTTGTGGTATATATATATGAGCACACAAGTTGAAGGGTAAAATGGACGACAAACTAGGCAAACGGCATCACAGACTTAAATACACACATTCACGTTATTGCTGCATCAATCATGCATCACAATCGTCTGCAAGAGGGCAATATCACGCATTTTACCTGTCTATTCACCGAAATCCTATTATACATATATAGGTACACTTAAATACAAAATTGTGACGCTGAAAATTTTGTATGTATAGGCAGCAGAAAGGCCAGGGAGAAGAACACGAACCTTCTAACTCCGCCTAACTCCGCACGGCATGAATCAATAACGTATAAGCCTGTGAATGCCTAAAAAATTGTAGTTCCTATAATCATCTGGTCAGTGTGAGAACGGGCGCGGCTTGTGCGCTCAATTTCAACTCATGCCTTATGCAATTGTAATAATACCACCAGATATCAGATTGAAGCAAATACCACCATGTCATTTTCTTGACATAGCAAGATCTGTTCTGCGTCTTCCAACTTAAAGGTGCTGCACAAGAGAATCTTAGAATCGGTTTGCAGCTACACTTTTCACAATATTTGAGTCTCTAAACTCCTGGAACCTCCTTGAATGTAAGAATATCATCACGTGGATGCGCTTCTTCTACAACAACTTTTACTTCATCGCCTACTTGTACACCAAGAGATACCCAGACAGAACCTTGTAACCCAACCTGCGCAACCCGAATTCTGATTAATTCAAATCGGTGTTGCCATATAAACAATTCTCCAATATGCCGCTTTAAAGAAGCTAGGATTTATGGTATAACTCACAAAGGTTAGCAGAAAATGAAACACTCTGCAAATCAACAGAATGTGTATATCTCTCATCATATATACCCACACATCAATCCACCATAGGATTTGAGTTCATACTAATTTCAGGTTCAACAGCATAAGATGGGTCTGTTATCTGAAGTTCTATTTTCATCAGTTCTATTTTACTTTCAACTATTAGCAATAGCCATGTTTATTTTACTAAAAGATATTCAATTGAGTGCGTTAAATAATTTGTCGTTGTCAATGCAAGTTGAAACTGCTGATTTATAGCTGGAACATAAGTTTGTTCTCTGTGCTAGTTCAAAGTCAAATTATTTCTCTTTGAACCAAATTAACAAATGAGTTATTGCATTTGAATCTTTGTTATTGTACTTCATAATAGTCAGTTAGATAAATCATAAAATAAAACTGCATTTTATTCATTATTTAACTTCGTAAGCAAGTAAAATTGATTAGCCAACGTCAACTGTGAAACTATAGTTTTGGGACAGGAAGGTACTATTTAAAGAACAGAATTTCTCACCTGTTTTCCGAAACAAGTCTCAGTTATTGTATAATCATAAAAAAAGAAGTGGAAACAACTCTCCAAGTGGCAAGAGGTGGTTGGCAGCAACTCAAGCAACTAGAACTAGCATGGGATAGAATTTTCAAGCAAGTATATTTACCTCAATCAAGAGTATTGCAGCAACTCTATCTTTGATGAACCGAAGGACCAAAGCAGAAAACTTCTGTTCTTTCGGTTGCCGCCTCATGTATTCTACCATCCAATAGCGGAGACTGCTAGAGCTAAGCCGCTTCACTAGCCTAATATTCATGTTTACTGAAGATGCAATACCCTCCAGCTGTCCTGCTGAGAAAGGAAAAGAGTCTCCCCTAAGAAAAGCTTTCACCTGCATAAGAAAGAAATTAATGATGCATACTCTGAACCAACTCTGTCAGCTTTTGGTATATTTATAGCATGGTAGGCTTGTTAGTCACCAACCAATGCAAGGATGCAAAAGGTGTCACAACTGATATTAAAAACATATTACAGTCCAAAATAGAAAAAGTGTACAGGTTCACATCCTGAAGAGATTAGGTCTCTGACATAAATTTAGAATCTATGTGCTGTTTCTTACAGGACAGAAATCAAGCATTACTGACATTCAAAAAAGAAAGAATTTAAGCAATAATGGAAGTTCTGATTCAGTTGTGTCAGTGAAAAAAAAAACAGAGAAACAAAACTGAAAAAACACAACATATTGATATCAACAAATTTAAGCAATATGGAAGTTCTAATTCAGTTGTCAATGAAAAATATGAGATACAGAACACTGAAAAAACACAACTTTTTTATATCAACAAACAAATTTTATCCTCTACTTCTCTTTCAGTTTGATCTTTTTGACCACATTCCCAAATAATTTGCGTTTCCACTGTCACATCCTACTACATACACCTGTGTTGAATATGCGTCTGAAAAAGGTGTGCAATTTATAAACTCCGAAAATGTATGACAAAGCTGAAAAGGTGGGGGTCGGCCTGCTTACTGCATGCATTTAAGGCTTCTATACAATTATCCAGTGCAGAATAGGAATTATAGAACTTCAAATATGTTGTCTAAGAGACTATCAGTTGAAAATTCAGGCTACAAGGGGCCAATGAATCTGTTAGTAATAACTAATAATACCTGTAGGCTAGATCAAAACTGACATAGTACATCAATATATAAATTAATTCCATAACCACTAGAAAGTACCTGATAGTGAGCCAGTAGATCCATGTATCTACGGATGGGAGATGTGAATTGGACATATCCAGGAAGTCCTAAACCTCCGTGGCGTGTAGGCTTCCTGAAATCCATTTCCGCAGCACGCATGGTTTTAACTATAGCAGAACTCCTAACAGGGCCTTCAGGAAGATGAACAAACTCCGATATATCAATATTTGACTGAGGTTGGCCCCGGTAAGGTAAGGGGATGTTGTTAAAAGAACCAAGAGTGGCGATGACTTCGCCACAAAGTATCATCATCTCAGATACAAGGCGCATTGCAGGATCTGCCTGATTCTCCACATACAGCTTGATCAAGGGCTCCGGATCATCTGGATTAGTCACTTTGATTCTGGCTTCTAATGTAGATGTGTCTATTGCACCCTACACATGGTATTTCACATCATTCACATCATGTGGTAAAGGAGAAAAAGGAAGAATTTTTGCAAATGCAAAACAAAGTAATTGTAAGCCACCAAAGAACACGTTTTACAGTAAGCTAATTACATAAACACGAGGAACCAAATACATTTGACGACATCCTGCAAGTAGAATCCACTTCCCAAAAATGCAGAACTTTATTAACAAATGGCTAAGAAAGGTTGGATTTAATCTCATTCGTATATGAATGCTGACCTGCCTTCGGCGCCATTGACACCGGAGTGTAGCAGCCTCAGAAAGAAGTCTGAGTTCAGCCTCCTCTTCGAGGTTCAAATGAAGGAGTTCTGTTGCACTCTCATATGTTAACATATATGTTGGTTTGATGATAGAGTTTTCAACCGAATATTCTGCAATGCTGTAAAAACAAATGAAACAATAAGATCATATACAAAGTTATCTATGCATACATGAACAAGATAGAAGAGTAAATTGACCAAAATAAATCTAAGACAAAGTTTGCATTAGGCTTTCGCATACAGATGCAAAGGAGTAATCAATTCAGACAATCAAATAAATCCACACTATTACAATCATGAACTCCTAGATAAATTATAATCATTTAAAAATATTTATGGGCTTCAAGTGATGGACAGATTTCACATTTTCCAACAGAGATGTTCAACTATCCTTTTGTTTAACATATAAATTGATCGGCAGAATTTTTCAAAACCATAATCTCAAATTATCTTATCAAAGATGTGGACTTCTGTTATAATATCATTCACCAATGTTATAGTTTGCCCAATTACCCGCCATCACCATGCAGCACCACAGAAACAGTGACAGCTTTGCAGTGTTCCCCTTGCTTCAAACTCATGCCTTCCATGGCTAACTTCTCAGGGAACATCGAATAAGTAGCAGATGGTAAAAAAATAGAAGTACTCCTCTTCCTTGCCTCACTAAAGATCCAAGAAATATATTTCAGAAATATATAACAAGTCTCAGAAAATCAATTGCGAAAAAAATAAAATTCACATGCATATCTGACATACTTGTCTATGATGCTTCCAGGCCAAACCAATCTTGTAGGATCTGCAACATGGATCCAGATCTTTATGCGGCCATCCTGAAGCCTAGTTGCACTCAGTGCATCATCGAGCTGCACATGCCTCCTTATCAGTCCAAGCATATAGTAGAGTTGCACTCCTAATCATGAACAAAAAGACCCCACTAAGGTCTACTACAAGGTGTACCTCATCAGCTTCATCGACATCAATGGCGTAAACCTTCAAGTGAGTGAGATCTTTTCTGTCAACCTGACAACACATAAAGCACAATATTTCCCTGATATCAATACAAGAACACATTCAGATCCTTTTATTGTGTTTGATTCCAATAGTTGAGAAAAGATGTAAGATATTTGTGCATAGTACAGACTTGAAATCCTGTTTTGTCCCCCACCATCGTTCTACTTATTCTGTTTGGGTGGGTTGGACAGAGTATTGACTTCAATATAAGAAGCTTAAAATACATAAGTGCCTAATTATCTGCGTCAGATTTACAAACTTTATATCCAAGAAGCATGATGGCTAAAGAAACTTAAATTATAATAAAAACAAGCAAACCTCATCTGGGTCAGGTGACTCAAACAAAAGACTTTCGGCAACTGTAAGAATCTCTTCTGCATAATCAGTACGGATGTTGAACTTCAACAAATCAAGATTTACATGCACTGGAAAATAGCCAATATCGATGAGGAGATTCATTGCTGCTGATGCTGTTCTAGCAAGTCCCATGGCCTTCAAAATCTGCTGGAAGTAAAGCAAGCATTCAGAATTCCATTATTCATTCCAAAAGTAGAACGATCTTGAGTTTCCAGTCCAACATTATGTGGAAATGCATATTTCTTGTCATTTTTATTGAACTATGAGTGAAGTTGTTTAAGGCACAATGTGGAATCTTCCATAGGAAAAAAGGGATCATTTGCTTTCATTCTCTCAGTCTAGGTTCTCAAGTAAAATAACACCAAAAAGAGAAGAATGAGAAGGTAAAACATTTTACCATCCCTGCAGTCTTCTTGTCATCTTCATTCCTACAATCATCAATAGCATATCCTTGAAGACACTCAATTTTTTTCTGATTCTTCTCTTCAGAGATCCACATGGACTTTGGGGGTTTCTCATGAAGTGGCATATCCCTGGCAGATCTCAGTATATTGACAAACTCTTCAAGTTCCCTCTCTGCAGCCTCTTTGGCATGCTTCTTGCGCATAAGTTCTTTGACCTATAAAATGAAGCTCTTCAATAACACAGCCTTTTTTTGCACAAACAAAAAGCAATGAATCATTATGTGGCTCATTTACAAGGAAAACCACCATCCTAAGGGTGTTAAAAAGAATAAGTTACAGAAACATACAACTCTGTCAGATATAAAGATAGAATTCAAAGGAAATGTTATTAGTAAGTGTTAGATGTCCACAGAAGAAGCTGTAAACCACCTGAACAGCAGGTCTGGGCCCATAAACAGAATATGAGCCTTTAGTCTCTAATGTTGAGAAGTAAATATCATCCTTCGAAAGCAACAAATAAGCAGAATAGCTCTCCAGAGGTTCCGCACTACCAAACATCATCTGTTAGAAAGGACTTTTGTCATTACAGGACTTACAAATGCAAAAGTGACCATGCAAAATGCATACCTCCGCAAGCTCCTCCACAGTTATTGACTTATTTTTTTCGGCAAGCTCAATCCACGCAAACTCAAGCAGTGCAGGGTCCTGAAAGCAAATTGCAATGTTGTCTATAAATAGCTAATAGATTTTAATTGAACTCCCTCTACACTCAGAAACTTGAAGTATAACCCACCAGATTATCTTGTGCTTTCTCAATAAAGTTTGATATCTCCGCTTGATCAAAGTTCTTGATACCAGGAACAATGAAATTAACTTGTTGTGGCTTAATAGATGTCATCACACCATTCTGCATAAGAAGAAACCAAAATAGATAATTGAGAGGCTAGGTTCTTAAAAAGTGCTATAGAAGAAATCAAAAGACAAACATTAGAAACCTAGCAACCTATCCCACATGCGGCATTAATTGTTTCAATAAAACCTGATCGGAAACCATCCAGTTCCTCTTGCCATCTGGTTTCTGCACAACTGCTAGTAATACCCTTTCCGAATCCTTCTTGAATTCCAGCAGCAATCCTTTCTGCAGAACCTTCTTTCCTGGTTTATTTTGAAAAAGCTCTTCACTACTTTCCATTTCCAATCTGAAGAATAAAATTATATGTGATCACGGTAGCTAAAATGTTGCAACGATGACACAACCAATGAATATTGCAATGATATTCTAACCATAGATTATCTCAAGATTTGTTTCATCAGGAATGCTACATATCCACTCAGGAACATTTATTTAATGAATCGGATGTATTTCTCCACAAGTTCATTGTAAAGAGAAACTTTAGAACATTAATATTATATTTAATCCTCAAATATAGGTTTACAAACTCTTGTAAACTATCATTTAATAGTCAGCTTAGGGATGAATTCAGGACAAAGTATCTCTTAGTCTGTAATCATATTTTATGACTGTCTGAGCAAAAAATATAGCTGACTGACTCGAAGAGTTGGTAGAGTCTCTCTTCTAAAGTCTTCCCCAGTAATGTGTTCAACATTTATTTCACTCTTCAACAATCTAATTTGCAGAGATGCTAGAAAATATTAAAATAATTTCTTCTGTCAATTTCATAATGATCACGCCGACAACCATTCCTTGTCAAGCAAAATACCTTCAGAGTTTCTGATTTGTTATGACGAACCAACAATTACCAAACTGACAAGAATTACTTATAAGAATTAAGATAAACTCCGATCCAAAAACCAAAAATTCAGGAGAAAAAAGCTCTTCATAAAATCCACCACCACGCTTTGCATAGCTCCAAACTCAAAAGCTGCAATTCACTCAAACTTCCAGCTCAATGGTTTAAGAAAGATTCCAGCAAATCATGCAGGAAATCCTTACATTTTCTAAGGCTTCGATTTCTCGAAAATGCAATTGCAACCGATGTGGGTAAGGAATCGAGGTTATGCTTAAAGAAGAAACAAACACAAAAATGTAAGTAAACATTTCCTTACTTGTTTGAAGCGCGAGCTGCACAACGCTTGCCGAGTGACTCGAGCTCCTCCACCAGCATATCCACCGCACTCTGCGACGAGCACCTTCGAATCGCCACCCTCTCATAGCCAAATGATATGCTGCGGCGACAACGAAGTCGCCGGTAAACGGATAAGCAGGTGGAGGAATGCAACTGAGCATGCTTATGGTGGTGCAGGCAGCGTCTGAGGGTGGTGATTGGCGGCGACACTGCGCAGCAGCGGAAGATTGCGCTGCCGCCATTGATAAGGCGAACCGCCATATCCCCTATGAAAAAATCATGATTTAAGAGTTGGGGGTTTGCAAAAATTTTAGAATGATAGAAAAGAATTAATTGATAACAACCGATATCATTAATTTATATATTATCTTCGTAAATAAACCAGCCTACAACCTAACTTGGGCCAACCAAAAATAGCATTGGGCCACAAATATTTTAAGGGGTGATTACTTTAAAAATAATAAACTTGGTTGATTTTCCAATTCTAATATGGGTTTTCTATTCTAATAACTAGCATTCCGCCCGTGCATCAAGGTATTATATTTTTTATTTTTTAATATTAAATAATTTAATATGAGTTTTGTGTTTGTGCAATGTGTCAATATATATATAATAACAAAATTATATATATACAGAAAGTAAAATACGTGTAATTTCATTATACATTTTGGAATAAATTAAGTAAAAAATCTATGGTAAAGTTGTCATTGGCATCATCATCCTTATAAATTAAGATTTTTAATCCAACTTGATTTCTAAATATTGAAATTATATTGACCATCACTCTAAAACTGTTTTTTAAAAAACACACCAACATGAGAAAGAAATTGACCAATACTTTAGTTAATAGTCATTGCATAAGAGACAATTAGAAGAAATTTGTTGCCGTTGGATAACATCAATGACCTTCTTGCTATGAAACCTTTATGACTTGCATTATGCCCCATGAAAACTTTTGCTTCCAAAACATTACTGTGAATCTTTGTAATGACCAATATTATGTCATTACACAAATAATTTGCATGATCCATATTGATCGGTAATGCCGGTGGAGTTCCCACTTTCAAAATTGATTCATGATTTGATACACCCGCACACCTCAAACTATTTAAGGACTTGGTGTATGTACATCTTGTAAACCATCAACATTAATGCAGAGTCTTTTGTGAACATTTAATCGTTCAAAAGAATCACAATGAATGAATTAAAATGGAGTTGTTGATCACTCACCTTTTCCATAGAGATTTTGCAAAATCATTGTGCTCCAATACAATATTAGTAGTTGAATTTGTAAAATCTTACTAACTTTTTCGTATTATTGCATTCAAATTGTATGCTATTGTTGTATACCTGGGATCGGGAAAAGGTCAAATGACTATTCAATCGGAGATGGAAGGTTATTTTGTGAAGGTTGATGGGGTGGCCGACCGTTTAGCGATGGAATGAACAGAGTGAGAGAGGAAGAGGGTGATTGAATGCAAGATTCCATTTTTAGGTTAGCTCTGGATCGAAATGTTGATAAATTTGGGGATTCTCTTCTTACCATTGATTAGTTGTTGAAGATATGTGCGGTTTAGATTGGTCAACATGTTAGATCACTTTTAATTAATTATTTTGGTTGTTAGGCCAATATCTTGGCATTATGTTTTAAAGTAGTTGGAGTAGTTGGGCCTAGTATTATGAAGCCCATTTTTCCTTGTATTAAAACCCTACTGCTATCAATCGAGAGGGCAGAGAAATTAGTATCAATTTTTCTCTAATTTTTCTTCTCTTTCTCGTTCTAATCTTCTCCTATTTCTTCTAAATCTTCTCTCATTTCTTCCCTTAAAAATCATAAAGATACAAACTTTATGTTTCAATTCCCATAATGATTTATAGATCTGAAAATTATCGCAAAAGATAGAACAAAAGAATGGAAAATTACAAGAAAACAACTGAGATCATAACATTTGGTATCCAGAGCCAACGAGCCTCGGACATGGCTGAAAACACGAGTCTCCAAGTGCTGCAAAATAGTCAGAGGAGACTTGATCAGATGTGGCAAGCTGAGTGTTTAAAAAGGGAAGCAACACAGACCAGATTAAAGGAACAAATCACATCAGTCACACAAATACAAGAAGGTATGAGTGCAAAATTAGATTAATTAATTATGACTGCTGCTATGCTTCACTTACAGTTACTTAAGAGAGAGTCTAAGAAAGGTATAAGTGATGAAGAATCTGTTTTAGGTGAATCTCCACAAAAATATGATAGTGCAGTACCACAATCAAGAACCCAATTCATTTTTAAAGAGGAAGGTACTCTAGCAAAATCATATGGAAATCAGGTCCTCACCCATTTGCCTAGGGTAGATTTTTCTAAGTATGATAGATCTAACTTAAGGGTATGGTTGACGCATTGTAATAGATATTTTAAGAGGGTTTGTTACCTCTTGGATAAAGAGAAAGTAACACTAGCTACCAAGAACTTTGAAGGCAGAGCTGCAACATGGTTTCAGAACTTTAGCTCAAGGTATGATAGTGTTTCTTAGGAGCAGTTTGTGGAGGTAGTTGCAGCAAGATTTGAAGACATTAGGGAATCTAAAAAAGTGGTGGAGTTAAATAAATTGAAGCACACTGGAAATTACATGGACTATGTTAACAAATTTGAAGAGTTGAAGGAATGCTTGTTAAAGTGTAACAGGGAAGCCTACTCTGAGGCATATTTTGTGGCATGCTTTTTGAGTGGATTGAGTGATGAACTAAAGGCTGCAGTCCTCATGTTTAACCCTACTACACTTGAACAAGCTGTTGAATTAGGAAAAAGCTAAATCATCACTTAGAGGCAATTACTCAGAAATTAAAGAGGGCTGACCAAGCATACAATCAGAGTTGGACCAACTCCTATCCTAAGAAAGTCACTTCTAGTACCTCATTCGCATCCCAAACACTTGTAGAGAAGCATACTTATCTACAGTCTTTCAGCACAATAGAAGATGATTCAGGACCTAAGGAATTTAAAGATGAGGTGCAGATTTCCATTAATACCATCAAGGGAGAAACTAAATCTCACAACAATAGCTCGTTTAATGCTGCCTCTAAGATGTCTGAGAAGGAAACCTTTCATATCTGCAACATCTGATTGCTTTGGAAAATGACCCTAGTCCAGAGGTACTTATAGACAAGGGGGAAATCACCCTTAATGCACTTATAGGAGATGCTATCATAACTACAAGGAGGTTTTAATGGGAATGTAGATGGTCACAATTTGCAAATCATGATAGAGTCAGGTACTACAGTCAGTTTTATCAAAGAAGATACAACAAAAAAATTGGGTTGTGAGATTGAAGAAGCTACATCTCTGCTGATTCAGGTAGCAAGTGATCAGAGGCTAAACGATTTTTCTGAGAAGGTTGGCATGAAAGTGCAGGTACATGTTCTAAATCACTCATCGAGACTCATGCAGCATGAAGTGGTCAAATGGCTTACACATTAGATCTACTAGAGGGAACACACAATCATTCAGTTTTTCACATCTCCTTACTAAAGAAAAAGATGAGTGAAAGTGTATTACCTCTCAATGAGTTTCCCGAAGCTAATGAAGATGGTTTCATCCGCCTTTTGCCAACTGCTATCCTTGGACATAAATTTGTAGAAAAATAGAGGGTGGTTGTTGCCCAAATCCTAGTACAATGGGGAGAGAGAATCAACAACATTACCAGTTGGGGAGATGAAAAATACATGAACAAGAAATTTCAAAGCTTTGATTCTCGAGGTCGAGAATCGAAAAAAGAAGGGGGTAATGTTGTATACATGGGATCGGGAAAAAGGTCAGACGACTATGCAATCAGAGATGGAAGGCTATTTTGTGAAGGTTGATGTTAGTTTTGTATACTGGAAGACTTGTCTTTGTATACTTTTCTGATGATATGATGATATGAAATGAAAGTTATTGCAATCACTGTTTGCATTTAGATTATTTTATATAATTGTTCTATACAATGTTCCATATAATTACACTGTAGATGATATGGTGTGGGGAGTCACACGAAAAGATCATATCATTAGAACCTTATATTGTATGAGCTCACAGCTTAGATGGTCCTGAACACACCATCGGTACACCGTAGAATAATCTGATAAGTTAGTTTATCTTGACTAACTGATTATTCTAGTACACTTGTTAGTGTATTGAGGAGGATCACGATAGGATATTATTCTCTGTCTCTGACCCAATTAGTGAGAGAATAAAGATTCATAGAGTTCGGGTTCTGAACTCGTGTGACATTGGCGAGCATGTGTGTGCGTTGTTTGTTACTTTGATTTATCAATGGGTGAGATCTTTTTGTAGATCAATATACTCGATATCTTGGGTAATAACAGTGTATGCATGATGTGTCGAGCAGTATGCATGAGGACCGTGTCCTGGTGCGTCAGGTTGATGATGTTCTCTTGAGAAAACATAAGTTCATGTTGAAATCCTGTACGTGGAATTTATTCCGTACTTGAGTAAAGCTTGTGTGGTACTACTCAAGGTTTTAGATGTTAATTAATTATAGCTGTCAGAGGCTGATATAATTAATTAATGAACATTATATCTTAAACATGGGGAATGGCTGAACTAAAGGAGAAAGCATATTCGTAAATATGTATTAAATTGGTAGGTCAGTTTTACTTCTTTAGTGGAATAAAAGTAAAACTTAATTTATTTAATTATATCCTAAGTTTATTGGATATTGGATATTAAATAAATTAGTGGGCCAATTTAATATTCTTCTAGATCTATGTTGTAGCCCAATTGACTGTTAGTGGACTGGATATAGAACTTGAGATAGAGGCCCAAACCCAGTAGGGTTTGGAGAAGTAAATTTCGCCCACCTCCCTATATAAAAAGGGGAGGGGGATGAAATTTTGACAGTAATAATCAGCCCCTCTTTGTCTCTCAAGATATCCACATATTTCATAAACCTATCTAATAGATTTTAGCACATTCTGAATCCAGATACAGTCCGGGGATACAACAGAAGATCTTGGAGTAGAATCTGTGGTGGCCGATTTTTGTGAAGAAAAAGGGGCGCCTGTTTCAATTCATTCAACAACAAGATTAGTCCTATAATCTTGTCCTCAGACCGTCTAACAATTGTAAGTAATTCGAATCTATGTATTCCGCTTTGTTAGATTCATTTTGCATGGTTTTGTGCTTGACGTGATAAACATGCATGTGACATAAAAATATGATTTGCATGCACATGTGATTAATGAACATCCAATAGATCATGCGGTGGTTTAATTCAAAAAAACCTCAACTGTTGATGGGGTGGTCGGCCGTTTAGCGATGGAATGAACGGAGTGAGAGAGGAAGATAGTGATTGAATGCAATATTCCATTTGTAGGTTAGCTCTGGATCGAAATGTTGATAAATTTGGGGGTTCTCTTCTTACCATTGATTAGTTGTTGAAGATATGTGCAGTTTAGATTGGTCAACATGTTAGATCACTTTTAATTAATTATTTTTGTTGTTGGGTCAATATCTTGGCATTATGTTTTAAAGTAGTTGGAGTAGCTGGGCCTAGTATTATGAAGCCCATTTTTCCTTGTATTAAAACCCTACTGCTATCAATCGAGAGGGCAGAGAAATTAGTATCAATTTTCCTCCTTTAATTCTTCTTCACTCTCTCGTTCTAATCTTCTCCCATTTATTCCCTTAAAAATCATAAAGATACAAAACTTTATGTTTCAATTCCCATAGTTATTTACAGATCTGAAAGTTATCACAAAAGATAGAACAAAAGAATGGAAAA
Organism: Perilla frutescens; assembly: GCA_026008535.1. Lineage (NCBI taxonomy): Eukaryota > Viridiplantae > Streptophyta > Magnoliopsida > Lamiales > Lamiaceae > Perilla > Perilla frutescens. The sequence goes on from BRKX01000015.1 coordinate 37,232,507, forward strand.
TTACAAGAAAACAACTGGGATCATAACAGCTATGATTATTAGGGTAACAAATATCAAAATAAAATAACATCCATATATATTTACCCAGACCCTATTTTTTAAATATATTACAAATAAGCAAATAGTGTTGTAGCTTTTTAAGGATCGATTAACCCCTCTCTACTATTCAGTACCACTACAAAATAGGTTTGTGCCAAAATAAAAAACACGATTTAGTTTAATTTTAAAAGTATGTTTTCCAATTTCTCTCCATTTTTTTTATAAAATATCGAAATCAATTGTAAATTATTATTGTGAAATTAATTATTCGAACTTTGAACACCTTTTTTTAGTAATTTTATTTATCTAAATTTATTCATTAGTTACATTTTAACTGGTGAGATCAAGGATAACAATGTAGTCCCATTTGTATAAAAAACAATTAATCAACTTCGAACTCTATATTTGTCATTTATTATACAAAAAAAATCTTCATTTTAAATAACTATTTCGACAGTTTTCCTTTTTCATAAAAGTGCAGGCCAAAATTGATTTTTTATATTAAAAATACTTGAATTCTTCCATTATATTTTATTTTTGATTTTTTTTATTTCACTTTTTTTAAAACTTGGCGTGGTGGATTTTACAAATTAATGATTTATTTTGGGATATATATTTATACTTAAATATATAGAAATAAGTATAATAGATAAATACAAACAATATATTTACATAAGAATTAATAATAGAAAAGTATTGTATCTTAAAAGAATTATAATAGAATAAACAGTATTAAAGAAACCTAAACATAATTTTATTGGTAATTTGTGCAGATCAAAATGTATAAAATTACTAAAAAGTGTTTAAAATATTACAAATGATTGATTTTGGTATATATGTGTGTGTCAGTGTGTGTTTTAAATGCATTGAATTAAGTATAATAGAATAGTTTCTAAAAGAAAAAAATACAATAATAATAATAATAATAATAATAATAATAATAATAATAATAATAATAATAATAATAATAATGTAGCGCCCTGGTCCTGAAAGACCGTGGAAATGGACGTCACGGGGGTTGTAATTAAGAAGCAGGAAAGAAAGGGGGTAACCTGATTATCAAAACCTCAACAGAAGACTCAGAACAACCAAACATGCTTTATAATAACATATACTTGTCCATAACATCAAGATTGGAGTTTTTAACATTTAGCAAAAGAATATTATAAGTGCGGAAGCTCATTTCTTAATAAAATACTAACAAAAAGAGACAACGGGAAAATACATAAATTACAATAGCCCATTTCTCAGCATCGTCACGTCCACGCGCTAGCCTACTGACCTGAAAATGTTTAGAAATATTTGGGTCGAGTACTAATACACTCAGTGGGCAAGTGTTCACAATTTAAATTATGCAAATAATTTTGTAAAAGTAATATATCTGCGTCCATGCAGATAGTGAAGCTTAGGAGGTTTTAGAACTGGAAGCAGCCTAAGTTCATCAAAATATTTTATCGTGAAGCATTTAAGAGTATAACCGGTCACTGCCCGCAACCCCTCTACATCACCAACGTGTAAAGTTTATGAGTATAACCGTTCATTTTAGTCTTTCGACAAGGAATAGGACATGACGAATAATGCATGCAATACTGCAGCTACTCACATTGACACATCACTGGTTTATAAGACTCCGACAACATACAGTAGCATGAAAATATTTAATACAGATAATCACATATGCAATTTTAATAAAACGGGGTTTAATAACTTGAAAGATACAAATTTGCAAAGATATAGTAGCCCACCCAGATAATAGATAAGCTCTCAAATTCTGGGTTGGTTCTGCTCAAATTCTGCTACTTCTTCTAACCCTACAACAATCAGTATTTGCTTAGTTTAACTAAAAGGCCTATAAAAATTTAATTTCTAAGCTCCTAAGTAAAAATTTCTTAATTAACCGTAAATTATGAAATATTTCTAGAATACCAATATTGTTGATTAGTCAAATTTTACCATATAAATTCTAAAATCTATTAGAGTTTGATATACATGAGTAAATGTTTGATATCTAAACTTTTTTGATTAACCAAGTGAATTCAGATATAGAAAAGAGAAAAGAAACTCTGATCTTTCTAAGTTCATCAAATAATTTATATAAGTGTAATTCATTTATATATACACACTCATTGCCTTGTTTACAATATGCAAGCATCCATATTACACACGAACACACACACACACACACACACATGTGTGTGTGTGTGTGTTACTTTTTCTACCTCCAAATCTTATAGACCATAGATTAGTGCATGTGATTAACCACTAATTTTCATAAATTTTGGAGGACACATTAACTCTATATATTTAATTTGTACATACTTGCACCAGTATTTTTAATTCCTAAAAATATGAATAAATACTACGAGAAAGTTTAGGAATTATTTTCAATACAACATTAAACAGTATTCCTTTTCTTCTACATACAACATGTTTTCGAATTTATAAAATTAATTAAAGAAAAGAGTGATAAGTATAAATTACCTTCCTGGATCCCTTATTATAAAGCTAACATAAATATATTTATTTGTATAAGATATTTGAGTGTAAGAGTTAATGTATTCTGAGTTTTACATTAAATTTATATAATTTGTTAATATTTTAATATATATTTATGAAAAATAAGAGTCACCACTTTCCTTTATAACTCGAGGACACATGCATAACCAGGGCTGGCCCTGAGATTTTAAAGGCCCTGTGCGAGCATTAAAAATGGTGCTCCTAATTTATTAAAATTAAAATTGAAAAATACAAATAAAATGGGATAAATTACATTTTGATGCCTATATTTTGAGTACTTTTTCAAAAATGATGCAGTTTTTCAAAATAAACAAAATCGTACCCACATTTTCAATTTTTTTTCAAATATAATATTTAATCAATTTTACGACCCGAAAATCGTATGTGATTGATTTTAATTTAATATTTTTGATTGAATGAATTTTTTCCGTGGACGGAGGAAATAGAAATATTAAAATAGAATTAACTACATGCAATTTTATGGCCATAAAATTGGTTAAATTTTATATTTGAATTGTTTTTGAAAAAATAGGTATTCTTTTGTTAATTTTGAAAAAGTATAAAAAATGTAGGTATCAAAGTGTAATTTTCCTATAAAATGCGCCTAAAAATATTTGTTTGATATGTTAAAATCATTAAAAGTTTGCATTCTTGAAAACTTTAAAATCATGTGACTCTTGTGCTATCACTAATATTTGAACGAACATGAAACGACGGAAAAATATTTTAAACAATATCATGTACAAAATGTAAACTACAAAATATTATTTAAAGATACTTCTACTAGCATTTTTTGAAGCAAAATTTTTCAAAATCAATATTTTCTAGCAACTCTTTTTCAATGGATATCAAAGCAAGTTTATTCAATCTTTCTTGTGACATGGTCAATTGCAAGAAAGATTTTAATAAATAAATAAATAGCAACTTTGCAGATGCAACTGTAATAGGTATGATCAATAAAATTCTATAAACAATGTATGCAATGGGATTTGAGACAACTATTCAACCTCTTTGAGTAAGTCAATATATCTAAAGTTTTATGTTCTTTTGGTAAAAGATACCACAAAGTTTTTAATTCTTGAAACACCTCTTGACCATTAAAATTACTAACCTCTCCATGCTTTAGAATATTATCAAGATTTTCACAGATATTGATTGGGCTAAGGCTAGTATTATTTATAAAATATTGATCCAAATATTGAGTTGATCTTTCTTATATTATTTTTTAAAAGGCCAAGTTATTTTTTATAAACTAAAAGATTATTTTTTTTTATAAACCAACATATGTTAATATGACTACTAGTACTAAAAATTTATAAAAACGGTGCTCCTAAATTTTTGAGGCCCTGTGCAGCGCACCTTTCGCATGCTCTCAGGGCCACCACTGTGCATAACCCTATATACTCTAGCTTATGACACGTGTGTGTGTGTGTGTGTGTGTGTTTTATTTTTAAGTCTACACCTAATCCTAAGTGGTATATATATACATTACATATATAAATATACGTAAATCAACTATATATATGTCTATATGTTTTATGATTGTGCATACGTGCATGCATTATATAAAGATAAAACAATTAAGGTTATTGGTATGTTGTATACTGCAAAAGTTGTTTTATCAAACAGAAGGGTTGAAGAAGAAAATGAAAAACAAAATAGGTAGTAAAGAAAATATTCACCCGCTTGTTTATTGTTTCTTCCTACCTTGCAAAACTTTTGCAATTACTATAAACCAATAAACACAACATATATTGTTCCTTAAGAACCTTATATGGTTCGTCCCTGTAGCGCCCCGATCCCGAAAGATCGTGAAAATGGACGATACGGGGGTGGGAATTAAGAAGCGGAAAAGAAATGGGGTAATTAAATTAATGACGGGGTGTTAATCCAAAAGAATTAATGTTTGGAATAAAATTTAACAACCGAGTATGCAAAAGATAGGTTATGCCTTCCGAAAAATTAGACAGCATAACCTCTGTAACTAGAGTGAATCCCCGTTTATAACGGCTTATAAGAGAAGAATGGAAGCTGTAACAATTCAATAAGCCCTTTCATAGGCCAAACGGAAACAAATAACCAGATACCAACAATCAATAGACCCATTCATAGATCGACAAAAGAAACAGACACCAATATGCTGAACAAATGAAGCCATTCGATAGGCCAAAATGAATGATCAAATAGACATAACGAAATATGGGCTTCCTCCCCTTGGAATAATTATGTAGCTAAGCATATGATACATGTTAACTAGGAAGTCAACAAATCTTCAGAATCAGAGAAGCAGAATCATATCAATAAAATACCAAGATCAGAGTTCTTAACATTTAGCAAAAGAATACCATAAGTGCGAAAGCTCAATTCTTAACAGAATACTAACAAAAAGGGACAACGGAAAAATATGTAAATCATAATAGCCCATATCTCAGCCTCGTCACCTCCACGCTCCAGCCTACTGATCTGAAAATGTTTGAAAAGATTTAGGCTGAGTACTAATGCACTCAGTGGGCAAGTTCTCACAATTTAAGTTATGCAAATCATTTTGTAAAAGTAATCTATCTGTGTCCATGTAGGTAGTGAAGCTTAGGAGGTTTAAAAGTTGGAAGCAACCTAAGTTCACCAAAATATTTTATCGTGAAGCGCTTAAGAGTATAACCCGTCACTGCCCGCAACCCGAACTACATCACCAGCGCATAACGTTGAGTATGACCATAGTATACCCAAAGAGTATAACTAATAAGTGTTTCATTTTAGTCTCACTGACAAGGAGTAGGGCAGGACAAATAATGCATGCATACTGTAGCTACTCACATTGACATAGTGCTGGTTTATGAGACTCCGACAACATACAGTAGCATGTAAATATTTAACACAGATAGTCACATATGCAATTTTAGCAAAGCAGAGCTTAATAACTCGAAAGATACAAATTGCAAAGATAGTATAGTATAACCCACCTTTCTCGGGATTCTGAAAAGCTAACTCCTGAAGAATCAACCCTGATACTCTTTCTCTAGCTCAGCTGGTACTACAGAAGGTAAACTTTAACTTAGGATAAACGCTATATTTTCGGAAATTAATCTACTATAAGCGGAGCTATAATTAATTCTATTCTATTCTAAAATAGATTGCGCGACTCAAGAGACCTCGAATAATTTCGACGAAGAAGGAAATAAATTCCAAAACGTTATTCTTGCTTTACTGGGATCAACTGATTTGACAGAGGTCTCTTTCCAAAACTTGTCATTTATCCAAAGTTTACCAGATCTACGCCATGACACTTTTAACCGCTCAGAAATTACGAAAATATTCAGGGATAATACTATACATGCCAAGAGTAAAGAATGAGAATTTTAGAATTTTTCGATAACACATGCTCTCGGAAATAAAATAACTGCTTAAATTAAATAATCGATATTATTCAAAACTCATCCGAAAATTACAAAATTCGACGGGAGCATAGAAAATATTGTTTCGAGCAACTTTCGAGAAGAAGCTTTTTCGATTTGACGACCCAAAATGGGTGAAACGGGACAAAAACTGAAACTGATCGGTAACAATATTCACAAATTTTAGCTAAAAATGTATCGGTCTCGATCGAGCTCGATACTCGTTGGATTTTTGCTCAAAAGTACAATTTTTGATAGTGCAGAAAATAAGGAATTTAATGGTGTAATCAGATCAAAGATCGGACGACTAGAACATAAATTCGAACTGGGCAGATTTATAATATAATATTCGGATCCAGATTTCAAACGACGAGAAATCAAAAATATATTCCGGTTAACTACAAGATCCAAATGATCAAAGACTATTTATAAAAAGAAGATTTTTAATATGACTATCCAGGAAGAGTAGATCTGAGATTTACATAAAATGAAAACGGGGAAAAATACCAAAAACTCACAACATCAAAAATTGAAATCGGTAGAATTAAGGATAATCGAAATATATGCATATTTAGAACTTGAAATTTCTAAATTCATCGGTCCGAATGACCAGAATCGGAGAAAGTACCTTCTCCGAGGAATTGGCGGCGGTCACGATGATTTTCCATCGTGATCATCATTCGTGTCATCATTTCAATCATGTATTCGTGATCTACGCGTTGACACCTTCAAAATGACTATTTCAGAATTGAAATAGGAAACTAGAGTCGTACATTCTCTGGAAGCTGCTCGGCATTTCTATTTTGAAAATGAATGAAAAATGAAACCTTAAACTCCTATTTATAGAGGAAAAATAAATAGGATAATAATGAATAAAAGAAAGAGGATAATGATGGAAAAAGAATAGGATAATTACGAATAAGATAATTTTTTGAAAAAGAAATTGGATAATGACGGATGTGCCTTTTTCTATTAAATTTATTATTTTTCAACTTAAAGTTGTGCCAAGAGTTCATTTCAACTCGAAATTAGAAAATTCAAAGTTTGGCACGATGCTCGAAATTTTTTTCTATCAACCCGAGAAAAATATTAGAACATATTTTTAAAGCAATTTTTTACCAAAACAAAATGTAACAAATTTTCCTGCCTGCGATTTTCCTTTATTTGAATCATTTAAGGACCCAACTTATTTTCTAAATTACCAGAGGGTAACATAAGTTGAATTAAACCTTCTAAAATATTTCGGGGTATTACATTCGTCCCCCTTAAATAAATTTCATCCCGAAATTTCCATATCTTGAGAAGAAGCATCAAAGTACATTCTCAGGGTTTAAAACCTCAATTTTTGTACTTGCTACCTAGAACCGATAAGGGTCACCTACTTTAGCCCTCTTTCCGCTTTCTTCTTGGTTAAATACTTCTTTGAAGAGTCTATACTCGCTCTTCTTTTCCACGCAGATTTATCTTTCCGAAAGCCTAAACGTTCGCCGTCTTCCTCTATCCTTTATGAGAGCTATCACGATACATCGACTTCAAATAATCTCTCCATGATTCGAATGAGCACACCCTTGGACGGTTGGATTACAAATTCTATTAGGTTCGAAGTGTGTTTTATCTCCTTCCTTAAAATCTTGAGATTCGACGTTTACGTCTTCTTGAAGCGTGCTTGAATCGTATTTCCGATGCAACTTAGTCTTATTTTCATCATTATACTCTTCTCTTTTCTTTAAAGTGGTAGTCTGACTGTCTGGCTCCCGCTTGTGACCACCTTCGCTTGCATGCATAATAAGAAACACACGTCTAGATTTTAACTGTAAGCTCGAAACTTGCTTGTTGACATCCATTGATCATCTTTAAACGTTACGAACTGGAAAATTACTTTAGAAATGTACTTTTGACTTTGGAAAACACTAACTGGTACTGCTTTGATTCCACTCATCATTATGGAATACTATCATTCGCTCTCCTAACAAAATACTTAAATGAATACTTCTATAAGCCCTCTCTTCTATTTAATGTTCCACACTCGAGTTCTATAAGTGGAAGTTAAAAGAAACAAACGTCTCGGAGTGAGGACTTTATCTGATCAATAATCTTTAACAAGTTCAAAAGCTGAAAGAGATATAACACTAGATTATTTATTCCAAAAATATTTTCTTTTTAGAGGATTTATAACTCGAAAGGCTCTCGCATTTTACAAAGATATATGGGAATAACAAAAGAAAATCAACGCTTAAGAGCTGAGAACCGTGCTTGATTTTTTTTTTCCATAAAGGTGTCAGTATAGCCTATCAATGAAGTGCTATTACCGATTTCTTGATGATCAAATGAGCATCATCAAAAGATTACAAGTTATCCAAGAGGATTTGATCGAGAAGTTTTAAATAAAATGAGATTATTGAAGGGTGATCGATGGGAATGAACAAATAGATTTGTCAAACCTTCCTATCATACTAACGCTCTCGATCTACCAACCACTAGATCTATCATCTTGATGATCTTCCTCGGGTTCCTTTTTCTTTCTGGAGCATCTCGCACTTTCCTCTTTAAGAGGTTGCTATGAAATAACGTGAGTCGTCTGGACTTTAAATGGTTGCGCCTGGCTGGGAAAGCGACATCTGGGGATCACTTCCTACCCATCGGAAGGATACGAGAAAATGATTTGATCTATGATACCTCCTAGATTCAAAATAGTTTGACTTTAACTTCTCCCGGAAGCTGAGTAGAACACCGGCAAACATATTTTTAAATTAATTTGGCAGCAATCATGATGACCATCTTTACCCTCATTCTAAAAATTGATCTAAAACAAGCTACAAATCTTGGGAATGAAACACGCCAGGGCCTCGATTAGCCATCCACTGAGGTGAAGATATTTCTCTTGGAGGAACGAATCTTTATTCCCTATAATCGCAACAGGATCGTTAACATGACTCCTAAGTTGAAAGCTTGCGTAGGGATTTCTTGAATGTATAATAGATCTACAATTTGATAACTAGCCTATAAATCGATTACTCGTTTCTTTACTTCTAGTTCGAAGTTAAAGCTTTATAACCTCATCTCCACATGGAGGTATAAAAGGCGGTGATCGGTCTACTTCAATATTTCACTCAGGTGACAATTCTGATGTTGAACCTTATTTGTAGTAGCCACCATCGTCTAACATATCTACCCACAAAAATTCACAGTCTCCACATAGATCGTTGACTTATGTTTTTGTTTTCAAAATATTTTATTCCTTAATGTGTCCATCTTCCTAGTAACAACGCAAATTCTTGGTCAACTTTAACACAACTCAATCTGAAAGACTTCTTCTAACCGGATGTTGACCCCCATAGAGTAGGTTATTTTCTCAACGAACTCAAACACCGAATCGATCTCTTTCTTGGTATACATACAAAATCTCATAATCCGCTCATCGTGATATACATGTGGCAGTTATTCTGAGCCGTAAGTTTATGTTCAGTCATCAAAATGAAACATTTCCTCAGTCAAACTATGTTCTCAACAATCTCATTAGTGTTTACAAATTCAGCCTAAGTTCAGCAACTATAGGCTAAGTTAATCTTACATTCTCCCACTTTCAAGTTCTTGTACTCATTCAAGAGTATAAACAATAAACACATTCCGGCTATCAAGGTTTACAGTATGCATTCCGCACGTTCCCAACATCACAAGTATGCACAAGGCATACATAAACAAGTTCATATATATATATATATATATATATGTAATCAACATAGTTTTTCGACAGAAACCAGTATGATCACAGATATATTTCAAAACCCAAATGCTATCACCATAGCAACAGAGTACGCAATCAGCGCAGTTAATCAGAGTATGCTATCCGTATAATAATCAATCTTTCGAGGAATTTCCGTCAACACGGCGAATCCTAATCTTTCATTTTTAGACATACTTAACATTTCAACAAATAATGTAAACTTTTAAAAACTAAAATTTGCATAAAAACATGTGTACCTTTTAAGCTGTTGCGTGAGTGACGAGCTGATGGCTTATATAATATCACACAGAATTTCAATGAAAGACGAAATAAGACCCAACAAGTCTGCAGAGTTGCAAACCTGCTCTGATACCACTTTGTAGCGCCCCGATCCCAAAAGATCGTGAAAATGGACGCCACGGGTATGGGAATTCAGAAGCGGAAAATAAATGGGGTAATTAAATTAATGACGGGGTGTTAATCCAAAAAGATTAATGTTTGGAATAAAATTTAACAACCGAGTATGCCAAAGATAGGTTATGCCTTCCGGAAAATTAGACAGCATAACCTCTGTAACTAGAGCGAATCCCCGTTTATAACGGCTTATAAGAGAAGAATGGAAGCTGTAACAATTCAATAAGCCCTTTCATAGGCCAAACGGAAACAAATAATCAGATACCAACAATCAATAAACCCATTCATAGGTCGACAAAAGAAACAAACACCAATATGCTGAACAAATGAAGCCCTTCCATAGGCCAAAATGAATGATCAAATAGACATAACGAAAGACGGGCTTCCTCCCCTTGGAATAATTATGTAGCTAAGGATATGATACACGTTAGCTAAGAAGTCAAAAAATGTTCAGAATCAGAGAAGCAGAATCATATCAATAAAATACCAAGATCAGAGTTCTTAGCATTTAGCAAAAGAATACCATAAGTGCGAAAGCTCAATTCTTAATAGAATACTAACAAAAAGGGACAACAGAAAAATATGTAAATCATAATAGCCCATATCTCAGCCTCGTCACCTCCACGCTCCAGCCTACTGACCTGAAAATGTTTGAAAAGATTTGGGCTGAGTACTAATGCACTCAGTGGGCAAGTTCTCACAATTTAAGTTATGCAAATCATTTTGTAAAAGTAATCTATCTGTGTCCATGTAGGTAGTGAAGCTTAGGAGGTTTAAAAGTTGGAAGCAACCTAAGTTCACCAAAACATTTTATCGTGAAGCGCTTAAGAGTATAACCCGTCACTGCCTGCAACCCGAACTACATCACCAGCGCATAACGTTGAGTATGGCCATAGTATACCCAAAGAGTATAACCAATAAGTGTTTCATTTTAGTCACACTGACAAGGAGTAGGGCAGGACAAATAATGCATGCATACTGTAGCTACTCACATTGACATAGTGCTGGTTTATGAGACTCCGACAACATACAGTAGCATGTAAATATTTAACACAAATAGTCACATATGCAATTTTAGCAAAGCAGAGCTTAATAACTCGAAAGATACAAATTGCAAAGATAGTATAGTATAACCCACCTTTCTCGGGATTCTGAAAAGCTAACTCCTGAAGAATCAACCCTGATACTCTTTCTCTAGCTCAGCTGGTACTACAGAAGGTAAACTTTAACTTAAGATAAACTCTATATTTCCGGAAATTAATCTACTATAAGCGGAGCTATAATTATTTCTATTCTATTCTAAAATAGATTGCGCGACTCAAGAGACCTCGAATAATTTCGACGAAGAAGGAAATAAATTCCAAAACGTTATTCTTGCTTTACTGGGATCAACTGATTTGACAGAGGTCTCTTTCCAAAACTTGTCATTTATCCAAAGTTTACCAGATCTACGCCATGACACTTTTAACCGCTCAAAAATTACGAAAATATTCAGGGATGATACTATACATGTCAAGAGTAAAGAATGAGAATTTTAGAATTTTTCGATAACACATGCTCTCGGAAATAAAATAACTGCTTAAATTAAATAACCGATATTATTCAAAACTCATCCGAAAATTACAAAATTCGACGGGAGCATAGGAAATATTGTTTCGAGCAACTTTCGAGAAGAAGCTTTTTCGATTTGACGACCCAAAATGGGTGAAACGGGACAAAAACCGAAACTGATCGGTAACAATATTCACAAATTTTAGCTAAAAATGTATCGATCTCGATCGAGCTCGATACTCATTGGATTTTCGCTCAAAAGTACAATTTTTAATAGTGCAGAAAATAAGGAATTTAATGGTGTAATCAGATCAAAGATCGGACGACTAGAACATAAATTCGAACTGGGCAGATTTATAATAAAATATTCGGATCCAGATTTCAAACGACGAGAAATCAAAAATATATTCCGGTTAACTACAAGATCCAAATGATCAAAGACTATTTATAAAAAGAAGATTTTTAATATGACTATCCAGGAAGAGTAGATCTGAGATTTACATAAAATGAAAACGGGGAAAAATACCAAAAACTCACAACATCAAAAATCGAAATCGTTAGAATTAAGGATAATCGAAATATATGCATATTTAGAACTTGAAATTTCTAAATTCATCGGTCCGAATGACCAGAATCGGAGAAAGTACCTTCTCCGAGGAATTGGCGGCGGTCACGATGATTTTCCATCGTGATCATCCTTCGTGTCATCATTTCAATCATGTATTCGTGATCTACACGTTGACACCTTCAAAATGACTATTTCAGAATTGAAATAGGAAACTAGAGTCGTACATTCTCTGGAAGCTGCTCGGCGTTTCGATTTTGAAAATGAATGAAAAATGAAACCTTAAACTCCTATTTATAGAGGAAAAATAAATAGGATAATAATGAATAAAAGAAAGAGAATAATGATGGAAAAAGAATAGGATAATTACGAATAAGATAATCTTTTGAAAAAGAAATTGGATAATGACGGATGTGCCTTTTTCTATTAAATTTATTATTTTTCAACTTAAAGTTGTGCCAAGAGTTCATTTGAACTCGAAATTAGAAAATTCAAAGTTTGGCACGATGCTCGAAATTTTTTTCTATCAACCCGAGAAAAATATTAGAACATATTTTAAAGCAAATTTTGACCAAAATAAAATATAACAGATTTTCCTGCCTGCGATTTTCCTTTATTTGAATCATTTAAGGACCCAACTTATTTTCTAAATTACTAGAGGGTAACATAAGTTGAATTAAACCTTCTAAAATATTTCGGGGTATTACAGTCCCTTTTCTAGATTGATGTTTTATGCATAAGTCGGATAAAATAAATCAAATTAAATTGAACAAATTCAAACTTCCTAAGATTAAGGAAGCTAGGATAAAAGTAACTGATATGTATCATAATTGTTGCTCATTTCCTATGCTGCATGAGACAACAACTTATGTAAGCATTCTTATTATCGATACAATATTTTGTATGTTCATGTTGATACGATTTATGTTAAAAAAAACTAATGGAGTAAATGTTAAAGCATGAATTATATTATATTTAGTATTGCAAAAAGATAAAGTACTAAAGCAATTAAAAATATACACCAACATTTGATGAATCACGCCCAGGGCATCTCCAGGATATATGAGGCCCTAGCAACTATATGTCTATTTAACACAAATATTTTACTATATACTTATAGTTGGTATTAAATGAAAAATATTAAACACTAGTGAACAATGAAAAAATAAAATATAATCAAAACTGCGTACACCAATTCATCGACAAATAATGTTTTTGGAAAATAAACACTATGTTCACATTCTTCGTGCTTTTTTTTTGTGCAAAAGTATCAATCAAAGCACTGTATTCAAGCTCAGCCACTTTTTTTCTCTCAATAAGTAACATGGTCAAACCATTCAATCTATCTTGTGACATAGTTGATCGAAGATAATTCTTTATCAACTTTAGCTTGGACAAACTTTTTTCAGCAGATGCTACAGTCACTAGTATAGTCAATAATATTCTATAAGCTACCCAAGCATTAGGAAATCCATGACGCAAATTTTTTATGTACTCCAAAACTTCAATTAGTCGAGTTAATCTGCTTGGAAATGTTTTTCTCAACAACTGTAGTTCTGAAAATAAGTCATGCGCACAAATATCATAATTATCCTCATGTTTCAAAACATTCTCCAATGTAGCACATGAACTTTTCAAACTCTCATCATCTACATCTTTCAACTGTTCCAAATTTAATAGAAATCCAAGATAATGGGCATGATGAGTCTCTTTCTTTTGAATATGTCGGGCGCTCTTCCATGATCGGATCAAAATCAATAATCATTTGAATTATGCTTAGAAAATTCCCACTGTTATGACTATCCACTTTTCCATGTCTTCTATGAAAAGCCAAATTACTACTAGCAAGAGTTTTTACTACATACATGATTCTTTTCAAATCATCGCTCCAAAATATCTTCTCTTTTTCTATGGCTTTCTGATTCAAAGAATCCAATGTTAATTTTTTTCTCAGTCTTGTTTCTACCTCCATCTAGTCTGTCAAGCTATTCAAATGATCATTGCTTTTTTCATGCTCACTAAGTCTTGAATGAATATTCTTCCAATCGGTATGTCATTGTTGTTAAAGAGCTTGACACAACCTTATTTATCTTGAATAATATACAACAGAAGCAAAACACTTTATTCTTTTTTCGAGAATATACAAGCCAAGACCGATCAAGCTTTTCTCCATTTGGCAGATAACGATTGAAGTGTTTAACATTGAAGCTCCTACCGTTGTCATTAACAGAATACACGTCTTCCATAACTCTTATCGGACCTTTCTCTACCAACAAGTCAATCTTTCTTTGGGACAAATTATCCTCCTAATTTTCTGGATCAAACAAATCCTCCAATTCTTCACCACAAATATCTAAGTTATCATTAATTTTTTCGCCATCATTCACAATTTTCTCATCCATTTCATTCACTTCTTGACTATCAGTTAAATGAATGTTATCCATCAAATCATCTCTTTCAACTTCAATTATAGATTTGATAGGTTCTTCAACTACGAGTGCAATAGGTACTTCGATAATAGGAATTGTAGTAGATTTTACGTACCTATCCATGGACCCGGCTAGGGATTTTGTAATGGCCTCTTGTCTTTCTTTTTTCTTTCTTTTTGAACTTCCCGATTCAAATTTTCTTTTGCCCATCATAATTCACCATGTGAATCTAAAAATAATAATATAAATACATCAATATACAATACGTCAATGCCCACAAAAATTTACTAGAATAGAAGAATAGAAAAAACCATACATTAAGAGTGTTAATAGAATAGTTATGTGGAGTACACAATTTTTCCTCTTCTGCTAATCTTAGTTTTCTCTGCTATAGCTTCTAATATGCTTTCTTTTTCTTCTGATATATCTGCCTTTTTTCTTTCTTTATTGTGTATAAAGATTTGGCTTATTTTATTTTTAATTTGGGTATACTTATACTTATTTTAATATATAATTAATATATTTTTTAAAAAAATTGAGGCCCTAATTGTGAGAGAGGCCCTAGGCCCATGCCTAGGTTGCCTCCCCCTAAAGACGTCCCTGATCGCACCAAATATAGTTTACAAAACTCCACTTATTTCTTTGTAGGAGACGAATCCTTGATGAGACAATAATGACACCAATGCTGTTTTACCTCAATTTAAATCCTACAAATTAAAAATTGATTCATCAGATACATCATATGAAAAAAAAACCCGTGCTCGCACAAGCACACAAAATTAGAAATAAAAAATACAATTATTTGTGTAAAAGTAGTCATGGTGTTACTTTCAAAACCTAGCTAGTAAAAATGTAACATTGTTGTGTAATGACCACAAATAAATACTCTCTCCGTTTCTAAATATTTGTTATTTTAGGTTTTTTATTTTGTTTCAAAATATTTGTTGTTTTTTATAATTTGGCATCCTCTCTCTCAATTTTAACCCTCTCAAATCCTACAAGATTTCTTGATTCTAACAAAATGGAGAGAGAAAAATATATGAAGAGAGAAAATGTTATTATTTTTTTAGGAAAATATAGATGAATTAGATTTTATGGCATATATGAGGGATGAGTATATTTGTCCACAAAATTAATTGTTAATTCTAGATAAAAAAAACCTAAAACAACAAACATTTCGAAACGGAGGGAGTAGAAGAAACAAATAGATCTTTAATTGTGTAATTATATAATTACCCTAATTACTATTATTATATATGTTAATGTTAATTGTTTAGTTGTAAACTTATATATAACTACCGTTGTTGTTGTTGTTGTTATTGTTGTTGTTGTTGTTGTTATTATTATTATTATTATTATTATTATTATTATTATTAATTGTGCAAATCTATATTTACCATAATTAGGCTATTAAATCTATTATATATATATATATATATATATAAAACAAGGACATCTAAATTATAAGAGTAGTCAAGGAAGGCTGCAGTAGAGTGATCCGTATTTTATTTCACTTAAAATACTACTCGCAAGTGTACGAGGTAATTTATAGCAAAACAAGGTGAGCAAGGTCATATCCACAGAGACTGGCAATGCAAAGCAGCTAATTACCCAATTCTATTGTTTCACTCTATCTAGAGAACCAAAATAAAATTTTGATTTTAATTAACTAAAATGCTGAAAATAAAACAAATAAAGCAAACAGAGATAACTGGATAAACAGATAAAAAGACAGATCCAAGGGCGTTGATGCTAAATGAATTTACCGAATCTCAGATAATTTATCAAACCAATTTAATTCTAAATCTTGTAGGAGAATCACTAAATTAATCACAGTCTCTCTCTCGAGTAAGTTATGAAAGTAGATTAGATTATAATTCTTATCTCTCGATCTCGAATTATTATCTACTCCAATTAGCACCTCAGATTTATTCTCCTTACGATACCTACCAATCTCTCGATCTAGCAGATTCGTGTTATGCAATCCTAATCCGTTAACCTATTAACCTCTCTCGAGTGAATAATAAATTAACTACACAATTGTAAATGCTGATCAATTCATTCACAAAAGACAACAGAAATCCAGGATGCATAAACAAGAAATAGAAAAGAACAATAAATTACGTCAAATCATAAATCCATAAAACATCCACAACCCTAGGATCGCTAATAATTTAGCTACTCATATTGTATTCAAAATCAAAAGAAACTAAATACAAATAAATAGATATCATGATAATCTAGAATGAATAAAGCATAAAATAAAACTTTGTCTTATGATGTGCTTCTTCAATCTCTCGATGGTCTCTTCTCTGGCTTCTCTGGGATGTCTCTGCTATCTCTATAGAGTGAAAAGTGATGCAAATTTCGTGGAAAACAACCCTTAAATAGCTGGGGAAAAGTCCAAGCCTGAGATAGAAACGAACTGGGCCGAAAAGGAAAATCAGCGGAAAAAGCTAAAAAATAGCACGGTCCGTACAGTCCACCATAGCACGGGCCGTGCTAGCTTAGCACGGTTCGTGCAGTCCCTCCAATGTGTTCTACCTAGATATCACTCCTTAGCACGGGTCGTGCAAGCATTGCACGGTCCGTGCTAACCCACTGGACTCCCGTTGTGCATGTTTTCGACGCTTTCTCATCTTGATCAAGCCTCAACTCGAACCACAAAGGCTAGGAACAGGATTTCACCAACTCTAATAGCTTTTTAGTCCAAATTCCTGTAGAATTACACCAAAAACCAATCTCTTCCAAACAAGTGAAATCCGAATAAAACATGAATTAAAGCACCTATTAAATATTCAAAACCAATCCAAAACAAACTCTAAATAAGTGCAAAAATCCATTTTATCAACTCCCCCAAACTTAGTGACATGTTCGTCCTCGAACATCTGAGAAACATAAAAGAACTGAAGTGCGGAATATCAAGTGTGCAGTGCTTCAAAGAAAGTAAACTGAGTTTTTGCCTTATCAAGTATGTAAATCAAAACCACAATGCACCAAGACAAACTCAAAGAAATCATGCCTTCAAAAAGTGAACCTCTCTAGGTGTGTATTTTTCTCTCATCACACAAGTGTTTATAAGATAATGTTTACATTCAAAATCAAATCAATGCATATAATCTACCGTAGGCTTGCAATCAATCTCATCTCTCCACTACAAAAACGTGTGCTTCAAAATAAGAATCAAAAAAGGACTTTTTCATTGGTTGAAATGTAGGCTTAGGATAAGGTGGGGAAAATTTGGCTAATTGACTAAATTAAACAAACTCCGACACTCTCCAAACAAATACCACTCCACAGTAGGATCCTTTTGAATCCTCTTCCAATCTTTCCACTCAATCTCTAGCCCCATTAGACTCTTCGAGTCTTATTAATTCCCTTGGTATAAGATATTTCCGTGCTCACTCTTTATTTTTCTCTCTTTTTTTATTCACTTCTTTGAAGTGATCAACACGAGCATTAAAATCTATACCAATTTTC
The DNA here is from genome assembly GCA_026008535.1 of Perilla frutescens. NCBI lineage: Eukaryota > Viridiplantae > Streptophyta > Magnoliopsida > Lamiales > Lamiaceae > Perilla > Perilla frutescens. The sequence continues at coordinate 37,250,618 of BRKX01000015.1, forward strand.
TGGGCTATAAACCTCTACATCAACACCGTTTACCCATCATTCCACATTTTTCAACTATCCGTTCTCCACAAATTTTCACTGCCTAGGTAGCTCAAAGAAATAGGCTTTAAGGCTCAACGTGGCTAACTAGGGATAATTATTTTATCAGGACAAGTGTATGGGTAAACTTGGCAAACAAGGATGACCTTAAATCATTTTCAAACTATCAGCACACAACACATAGTCTCGAGAGAGATATGAAGGCAAGTTCTAGAGATTACACACAAGATTGATATTCACACCAAAAACGAATAAGACTACAAGTCTTAAGCTCAAATTCTTTCATGCTCAATCACAATTCAAAGGAATACATTCTATGAGTCAATCAAAGTACACAGTGATCCATCAAGACAAACTCAATTAGCAAATTTTCAAATTAATACAATCCCATCATTAGCTACTCGAATTTCCACAACTTCAACTTCCACATTACCCAAATATTCTTAAACATCTTAGTACAGACCAATTTTAAATAAACTCAAATCCAGAGATAGATTCCAAAGCAACATCAGCTACTAAAAGAAATAAAATAACAAAATAAAAGAAAAACAACCTAAACACATAAAATAAATAAGAGATAGACTCAAGATACCACCACACCAAACTTCTCCCCCAAACTTAGTCATATGTCAGGAGAATAAGTTTGGAGGGAAAAGAAGTGGAGTATCCTAAAAGAAACAAACTCACTAAGGCGGCGGCCGAGGAAACTGTAAGCCCCACTGCTGCATCATCTGCATCATAGCAGCAACATTCGTGTTGATGGAGGTCACATCGCCTCACATCTCCCGTAAATCAGTCTCAATGGAGGTAACTCGCCCCTCCAGGGCCTCCATCCAATCCTCCGGGCTCAAATGGCGCCATCTGCGCCTCCCAGACTGAGAGCTGCTGGCTGAGTCTCAATAGTGGGCGCACTCGAGTTGGCGCCCATGCCACTGCCTCCTTCTTCCTACTGCTTATCCGTCTCCTCCTCTTCAAGCAACTGCCCCATACGAGCAGTGAAAGGTCGGGCAGGCGGGTAGTCAGCAATGACCCGCAGATGGGCTGGAGTGATCATCCGTCAGTTCTGGCGGTCGTGCCAGCCAGACACGTGGGTGAGGGCACGATTCGGCAGTGGGAAGTGCCCTCACAACTTCTGGGTGAAGAAACACCTCTGGGGTCGATCAACTTTGATGAAGTCCATATTCATCAAGACTTCGAAATTCAGCAAAGAGTTGCCCTGCAACTCCTCCTAGTCAGAGTAATCAATCCCACAGTAGTCAGCAAGTGGAGTGATCATGCCTCCACATATCAAAATGCCTCCACGCTTCGTGGAGGTCCAGCTTAAATGCTCCGCTATGTGGACTCCCAAATCGAATGGCTCGCCCCTCAACATGCACCATAGGAAGTAGAGCTCACGAGCTTGAATGCTCCCTCCATCATAGCGAATGAAAACGACATTGAAAAATGCCTTCTGCAAAAAATAGAACACCGGGTTCCTGATTGAAGAGCCCTTGTCCACCCTCGGATCAAAGTCCCGGGGCGGCGCCTCATCATGGGCCTGAGTCAGCTGGCGCCAGAATGAAATGCGGTCATAGTCGTCATGCTCCTCATACTCCCCTCCAGGATTGCCATAGATGGCATTCAACTCCTCAGCAGTGAGAGCAAACTGACGGTTATCCAGCTGGAATGTAATCCGAATCACAGAGGCAGAATTCTGGTTCTTTTTTATCTTCATGGAGCTCAGAAACTCCAATATCATCCGCCTGTATGAGGGCCATCTCTCAGAAAAGATACGGGTAAGACCCCCGTGCTCACACAATGCCCAGAAGTCATCATGTAATCCCAGAGATCGCAAGCAGTCACTGTTCTGGTAGTGAGAAGGGATGCAATCAAGCTGGACAAGCTTATCTCATTTCTCACGGAAAGCAGGGTCAGTGAAGACTACCTCGAAAGTCTTTAGATCATTGGGGTCTTGAGCCCCCCGACCCTCTCGTCTCCTAGCGGCCATAGGTACCTGCAAACTAAGTATGTAAATAGGGGTTCAAGTAAACATCAAAAGCCCACAACAAGCAACTCTCCATCCCAAGACTTAGTAAAACAAGGCATTCCAAACTCATGCTCGACATATATCAAATATTTCCACAAGACTTGCTTAGTACAAAACCCAACTAAGCTCAGCAAAAGAACAAGCAATGTCAAATGAACCATTCAATTTAGAAGTAATCAACAACAAAGCATAGAGATATTCTAAGGCCCCTAACAAAATTTTCCAGAATGACCAAACCACTCAATTCCTTGCAATGCATGCATAGTCAACAATCATGCTCAAAGAGGGTAAGAAAAAATGGAACTCCCAAACTAAAGCCCAATGAATGCCTAACTTCACCAAATTTCCACCAAAGGTCACATTAAATGCTTCAACCTTCCCTAGATCAAAGCAAAACATCCAAGCATATGCTAGCATCCCACACATGCCCAAGAAAACTCAATACCAAACAATTAAAGTAACATTAAGCTCAAATTTCGACAAAAGAAGCACCATGAATCAACATTGAAGTCCTAAGCCTCCCTAGAACAAGAGCAAGGCGTCTAAGCATAACCAAACATCAATTCCATGCTCAAGACGGTGTCACTCAACACAATTCAACAATGTAGAGCAAAAGGGAGTCAAATTAGCATGCAATTTCATCACCATTAACATCAAACTTCAAAATTTCGGCCCAAGACTTGCCTAAAACAAAATTACCACACCAAGTCACCCCATAGCATCTTGATCAAGTATAAAACACTCAATGCCACACAATTCAAGAAACCTAGAGTTCAAAATTCGAACATAGAGGCATAAAAAAGTTCACACACAATCTTTTCGGTAAAATGCCAAAGAAGGGATTCAAAAGTTTCAAGCACATTGGGACACCTATTCAATTACCCAACAAATCTATACCTCAATAATCATCTTCCAATGAGTTTTGGAGTAAAATAACGTACCCTGGATGAGTTTTGAGCAACAAATTTCGAAAATGTGCGAGTGGGGCGAAAATCCCTAATTTTGGTTGAAGAACTTGAATTTCCCTTACAATTCGACCTTAAGAGAGAGTGTGTGTACGGTATGAGGATGGAATTGGATGAAAATTGGGGAGAGAATGGCCTATGTCGGTGGAGAAATCGATCTGAAGTTCGGCCGGGAAAGTGCGTGCGTGTGTGAAATGAAAAGGGGAAGAAATCTGACCTGAAGTCACATTTTGATTCTGGGCAGACAGGATTGCACGGGCCACGCTATGTTAGCACAATCCGTGCTAATTACCTAGCATAGTCCGTGCAAGTCTAGCACTAACCGTGCTAGACCTTCGGCTTTCGGGCGTGAATTTTTTACGGGAATTGGCACGGACCGTGCTATGGGCAGCACGGTCCGTGCGGTCCATTCAGAAAGTTGTCTAGTTTGCTTCTCCGAGTTAGCACGGGTCGTGCTATGGGAGCACGGTCCGTGCTATTTTCACATTTTTTTAACCCTGTATGAAAATTAAAGAAGAGAAGCAAAAATAAAATAAACAATGAAAAATAAAAAATATAAAAGAGTACCTAAACATTGGGTTGCCTCCTAATCAGCGCTTGGTTTACTGTCTTAAGCTCGACATACTGCTGAAAATTAACTATGGAGGATTTGGTGCAGCCCGACGCCACACCAAACTTCGTCTCATCATCTCTGTCGGGGAAATTAAGATGGCTCGCCCCCAATGTACTCCATCCTTGTTCTTAGGTTTAATTCACTCATCTTCTTAAGCTTGGAGCGGCCTCTTCGGCTTAGGTATAGGAGGTCCATCAAATTCTTTAAGAGCTTTCACCACTTCCAACATCTTTACCTCCGCATGAGCCGAGCTTTCAAGCGGTCGATAAACAGTGAACATTTCACTTTCATCTTCCACTTGCAACAGTATAGTCCCTTTCTTCATATCAACAACCGTGTCCGTCGTGGCAAGGAACGACCTCCCAAAAATTAGAGAAACTCAGTGATCTACCTCCATTTCAAGCACAATAAAATCCGCTAGAAAAATAAATTTTCCAACCTTCACCAGTACATCTTCAACAATTCCCCTTGGGGATCTCAGAGACCAGTCCGCGAGCTACAGAGTGATAGCTGTTGGCTTTAACAGGCTCAATCCCAACTGCTGATATACAGACAGAGGCATCAGATTAATGCTAGCTCCCAAATCACAAAGCACCTTACCAAAGTGAGAGCTTCCAATGGTGCACGGGATAGAAAAGCTTCCCGGATCCTTTAGCTTCGTTGGCACTGATTTCTGTATCACTGCACTGCACTCTTTTATCAAATTCACTCGTTCTCCTTCTCCGATCTTCTTCTTCTTAGCTAAAATCCTCTTCATAAACTGAGCATACTTAGGCATCTTCTCAAGAGCTTCCATAAATGGGATATTAATCGACAACTTCTTGAGAAATTTGGCGAATTGATTCTCCTTTTCTTGCTTCTTCAGATGTTAGGGAAATGGCAGTGGAGGAACATACGGAGACGGAGGCATATATTTGGGCTCAGGCACCTCGTCAGCAACAACTGCAGTCTTTTGCTCACCTGCTTCATCTACGTCACTGCATACATGAATTGCGTTGCACTGCTCCTTCGGGTTGACCTCTGTATTACTCGGATATTGGCCTTTTTGCTGCTAGCTTCCAACAATCTTAGCCAACTGACCAATCTGAGTTTCCATAGACTTTAGTTGCGCCCCCCCGTGTTGACAGTGAACTTGTTGAATGCGATTGTCAGATTGTCCACCTTTGCAGCTTCGACATCCATCCTTTGTTTGGTAGCAGTCATAAAGGATCCCAGAATTTCTTCTAAATCCGGCTTCTTTCCTTCATTGATCACCCCATTTACGGTGGAGAACCCAGGTGGCGGTTGTTGAAAGTTATTGGGGTTGCCATAACTCAACTTGTCATTGTTTCGCTACCCAAACTGATTGTAGGGGTTCCCTCCTTGATTTGGTCGGTAATTATTGTTGTACCATCGACCTTGTATGTAGTTCACATCGGCCATATTATCTTAAACTACTGCAACTTGATCTGATGTCATTTCAGGGGGCATTGAACTGTTCTTAGTCAACAAAGTGATGGCTTTCACCATGGTGGACATCTGCGCCGTTAATTCCTTCAAATCATCAGAAGAGGCTGAGACTTCTGCTACTCTGCAAAACTGAATTCTTCTGAGATGGCCACTGAGCACTATTCGCAGTCATCATTTCCAACAACTCTATGGCTTCCTCTGCAGATAATTCCAACAATGCCCATCCCGCAACTGCATCAATTCTGTCTCGAGTGCCCTCCATCAGACCATTGTAGAAGTAGCACACCTGTTGATCAGGCTGGAATCCATGCTTTGGGCACTTCCGGATGAGATCTCTGAACCTTTCCCATGCTTCGTATAGAGGCTCCTGATCGAACTGTCTGAACTGCGTGATCTCATTTTTCATCCTCAGTGTCTTACTTGGAGGACTATATTTGGCTAGGAACTTTTTGCATAGCTCAGACCACGTCGTGACTGAGTCAGCATCCAAAGAATGGTACTATAATTTCACCTTATCTCGCAGAGAGAACGAGAAAAGGTAAAGCCGTATAGTATCTGCTCCAACTCCATTCATCGTGACAGTCCCACAAACTTCAAAGAATTGTGCCAGATGTGCATGCGGATCCTCTAGTGCTCCGCCCCAAACTGATTCTGCTGCACCATCAGAATGAGTCCCGACTTCAGCTCGAAGTTGCTAGCATCGATAGTCGGCATCTTCAGTCCACCATAGTATCCAGTAGCCTCAGGCTCAAAAGCCTGTCAGATTGGTGGTGCAGCTGCAGGCTGCTCTTACTGCTGTTGTTGCTGCAGCAATGCCTTTAGCGCCTCCATCTCTTAGCGCATAGCAGCCATCTCCTCTTCTCTAGCGGCTGCCATTCTCTCAACTCTGATTCTCTCTGCGTTCATGTGTCTTGCAGAAGCCTCAATCTGAGGGTCTTGTGGTACTAAGTCAGTTGAACCTCTAGACCGTAAATTCATGCACTACCTGCCAAACACCAGATAAAATCGAAACCAGCAGAGTTAAACTAAACAGATAGAAAAACTTAAAATATAAAAAAATAAAAATACACTCTAAATTAAAGCTCAACAAATAAATCAAGTATTAGCCGTCAATAACGCCAGTCCCCGGCAACGGCGCCAAAAACTTGATCGGTATTTTATTTCACTTAAAATAGTACTCGCAAGTGTACGAGGTAATTTATAGAAAAACAGGGTGAGCAAGGTCGTATCCATAGAGACTGGCAATGCAAAGCAGATAATTACCCAATTCTATTGTTTCACTCTATCTAGAGAACCAATATAAAATTTTGATTTTAATTAACTAAAATGCTGAAAATAAAACAAATAAAGCAAACAGAGATAACTGGATAAACAGATAAAAAGACGGATCCTAGGGTGTTGATGCCAAATGAATTTACCGAATCTCAGATAATTTATTAAACCAATTTAATTCTAAATCTTATAGGAGAATCACTAAATTAATCACAACCTCTCTCTCGAGTAAGTTATGAAAGTAGATTAGATTCTAATTCTTATCTCTTGATCTCGAATTATTATCTACTCCAATTAGCACCTTAGATTTATTCTCCTCACGATACCTACTAATCTCTCGATCTAGCAGATTCGTGTTATGCAATCCTAATCCGTTAACCTATTAACATCTCTCGAGTGAATAATAAATTAACTACACAATTGTAAATGCTGATCAATTCATTCACAAAAGACAACAGAAATCCAGGATGCATAAACAAGAAATAGAAATGAACAATAAATTACGTCAAATCATAAATCCATAAAACATCCACAACCCTAGGATTGCTAATAATTTAGCTACTCATATTGTATTCAAAATCCAAAGAAACTAAATACAAATAAATAGCTGTCATGATAATCCGGAATGAATAAAGCATAAAATAAAACTTAGTCTTATGACGTGCTTCTTCAATCTCTCGATGGTCTCTTCTCTGGCTTCTCCTAGATGTCTCTGCTATCTCTATAGAGTGAAAAGTGATGCAAGTTTCGTGGAAAATAACCTTTAAATAGCTGGGGAAAAGTCCAAGCCCGAGATGGAAACGAACTGGGCCGAAAAGGAAAATCCGTGGAAAAAGCCAAAAAATAGCACGGTCCGTGCAGTCCACCATAGCACGGGCCGTGCTAGCTTAGCACGGTCTGTGCAGTCCCTTCAGCGTGTTCTGCCTCGATATCACTCCTTAGCACGGGTCGTGCAAGCATTGCATGGTCCGTGCTAACCCACTGGACTCCCGTTGTGCATGTTTTCGACACTTTCTCATCCTGATCAAGCCTTAACTCGAACCACAAAGGCTAGGAACAGGATTTCACCAACTCTAGTAGCTTTTTAGTCCGAATTCCTGTAGAATTACACCAAAAACCAATCTCTTCCAAACAAGTGAAATCCGAATAAAACATGAATTAAAGCACCTATTAAATATTCAAAACCAATCCAAAACAAATTCTAAATAAGTGCAAAAATTCAGTTTATCATAGAGAATCCCATAACTCCATCAACATACCAAAAATATGAAATGAAATGTAAAAAAAAAAAACCAAAAAAAAGATATATCTTTCAAATTGAAAAATGAATTTTGGCCATTGTATAACAAATCAATAAATATATCCGAATTTAATGGTACCCGAAATTTATGCTGCTAAATAAGGAATAAATTGCATATAATATTTATCAAATTTTGGAAAATTATTTTGAATATTATATAATTCATTATTCCAATTATATATTCATAATTTCTAGAAGCGAAAACATCATTTAGGCAGGAAAATAAAGATTTACATTTGCGATTCCGGTATTGTTATTATATATTATATATATTTAATTTGTAGAATTTTAATTTTCTAAAGACATGTCTCGTTTTACTCTACACATCATCCATTATTAATTATAATTATTAGTGTGATAAAAAAATTTGCGCGTAGCCTTAACAACTAAAATCTAATCATAGCCCCCAGTATAAACTATATCCCTAACCTTTTTAGGGCTCGTTTGCTAGATAGTATGGTAAAATGTTGAATATGTTTGACATGTGATGCGTTATACCGTATAAGATATCAATATTATGTTTGTTTTGGTGTATTAAAATATATATATATATATATTAATAATATATAGTTTGCTTAGATGTATTAGATTTTATATAAAATTTCAATTCCTAAAATATCATTTAATTAATTACCATACATTGTGTGGATATTGTATAATAAGATTTTTAATTAATATCTGCAATGTTATTTTAGTCTGTAATTTTTAATAATTTTGTATGGTATTATATATCTCACATGCAGGGTATGATATGTTATACCATATAAATGGTTAATACATGTCGGGCCCTTGCATAATCATGAGAATTACTATTGCAAGTAAACATAATATTGGGGTATCATATGTATATATTACACCCTTATACTACCTAGCAAACAAACCCTTAATATTATATATATATATATATAAAATATTAAAAGGAAGGATTAGGTGAAAACCAATCCTAGTGTGGGAACTAGGACCACATCTCACACCATACAATCCTCAAAAATTAAAGGCCCATATTTGATTAAAATGGCGGTGGTAATTCTATAATATTTGAAAAGTTTTTTGGGCGGGTGTATTAACGTAATTTGGTAATTCTTATAAAAATTGTGGAGTATTTGATAACAGGTCATCATGCTAACGAAGTGATATCGTGATGCTAATTAAAATTTTCTAATATTGTTAGCAAAAAATATATTCTAAAAAATTATTATAAACCTAATTTGATTTAATAAACCATAAATGAATGAAAGAAACCCTAATTGGATGAAATAAACCTTGATTGGAAGTGATAAATTTTAGAAGAGTAGGAACAAATCATATCAATAATATATATGTATTACGTTAGCGTTTTGATTTTGCTTCGTCAGCACTATGAATACACTATGTTAGTATATGACAATACTCTGCCAACATACGTTATAAATCATAATTGGATGGAATAAACCCAAATAATTAATTAGGAACTAAAAAAGGAAAATTAAATTAAAAAGTAATTATTAATCATAATTAGATGCAATAAACCATAATTGAGATGGAATAAACCTTAATTGAGATGAAATAAACCATAATTAAGATTGAATAAAACATAATAAATATGTACTGCACTAGTATTATGATAATTCTTCGTTAGCACAGTGAATACATTATGTTAGCATATGATAGATGCTTTGTTAGCATATGCTATCATAATGCTGACGAATCATTATTATAAGCTAACGAAAGCATATACAACCTGGGTACGCGCAAAAATTTATATTTTATATTTTTTATCCATATTTTTCATCTAAACATGGCCATTCGAGATCTTAAATGAAAGAGAATGAAGAGAGCTTCAATTTGATATATTTTTGGTCTGCATTGGATTAAAAACGAACAAGTTATGGCCGTTTAAAGTTTTTAAGTTTTTTTAAATTATGGTCATTTAAGTTTTTAAGACAATTCCTTTACCTTTCTCCATGTATTTATCTTCTTCAAGATTCATCTCTCAACGGTCCTGAGAGATCCAATTAGTTCATCCAGCCTCATGCTTCTGATGTCTTTAGCTTCTTCTATAGCAGCAACCTTGTAGGCAAATCTCTTTGGAAAAGACCTCAAAAATTTTCTAACCGGTTTCTCATCTGTCATATAACTTCCCTTGATGAAAAATTATCATTAGATATACTCCTTAAGCAGGCGTTAAATTCTCCAATAGTTTCATAATCTGTCATTCTCAAATTTTGAAATTTAGAGGCAATATTCTGAAGTTTTGATAGTCTGACAGTGTTGGTTCCTTCAAAGGTTGTTTCCAATATATCCCATGCGGCTTTGGCAATTTCACACGTTGAGATCAGACTGAATGACTCCATGTCGACATCGAAGAATATGGTGTTGAGAGCTTTAGAGTTTGCATTGAACCATCTCTTTTGTGGTTCAGTCCATTCCTTCTTTGGAATGGGAGTATACTTGTCATCTTTGGCAACTGTAAGCTGCGTCCATTCTTCTAGAACACTTTTTTATGCTTGATCATCGATGGATTTGAAAAAAACACGCATCCTTGCTTTCTAATATGGATAGCTGTTGCCTTCTAGAAGCAGTGGCCTGGCTGTGGAACCTTCTTCTTTTATAGAACTCATGACTTTAAAACTAAATACTTCACACAGAGATGTACTTTCATTAATCTTTTCATTTTGAACACAAAACAACCTGCTTTGGTGTCAATTGAAATTACACACCTCGTGTGAGTGATATCTGTCTGCAAACATTCACAGCAAAGTTCACGAACATTGTAGGACAAAGTTCACAATAATGTTCAGGAACGTTATAATGAACTTAATGTAAATTGCAAAATGTAAAGCATACAACAGATTAGTAACCATGTTCGATCAACTGATCTACTTCAGGGAGACTTATCAAGTATGTGAGAAACAATTCACTACTCCGATGTATTGTTTACTTGGGATCTTACATGCAGCTGACCTCACGTCACTCAAAACTCTTTCTACATGAACACCCTCTTTCGATGGATTGAATTGAACTATGAGCTCTCCTCACAACCTAAATTTTTACCTATCTAGTTCTCACAGGTATTCTCTCCTGAGAACCCTTTCACAGTGTATGAAAAGTGTTTCAATACACAATGACTAGAACACTAAACTCTAGTCTAAACTCATAACCGAAACAATGTGGCTCAAAACAGTCAGAGCTTTTGAAATATCTAGTGCAATTTTTCTCTATTCGGTGTCTCTAACAGGTCTATATCCCAGGCTATTTATAGATGAACAATATAGCCTTAACAAGGGAACAAAAGTCCTAACCCTAATCTGAAACGGATAAGGAAACTTTCCTTATTGAAACTGAAACCTAGGACAATCCATGTTAGATGAACATCTTTCATCTTTAGAACTCTGCCTTGACTTCAATCACGTGTTCTTCAAGCTGGATAAGGCATATTCTAGAATGATCTTGAATCTTTTCTTGGTTGGAAACTTCGAACAACTTCAATGATCTTGGAAGAATAATCTGGACAAGAGATGTTTATGCAAACGTTCACAAATGTTTGCAGTGAACATCATTGATCTTGAACCTTCACATCAGGTAGCATAGCAGAATGACTTATATGTTCACAAACTGACTTCTGGCTATCACTCAAACTGGTTGACAGTACTCAGCATGTTGAACAATCTCAGTTGTGGCACAATACACAACTATCTTCATCTTCAACTCAATCCAAACTCCTTGCTTGAGCTGTCTTCAGGAAGATCAGATCATGTTTATGAACTTCTTTATGAACGTTGTCCAGAACAACAAACATGTACTTGAAAAAACTAAATACTTAGTGATTTTTTAATGCCATATAGATGAATGACAATCAATCACTGTAACAAGTGCAAAGTAGATAACTTGATAAAAAAAGCTTAGTATGCAGCATGATACTAGCAATCTACCTTGGATGTGTCTCTTTGTTTAGTGTCAAGCACAACACTAACACATTTTCCTTTGATATTTTATTTTTCATTTCACTCAACATATGATTGTTTCTTTGCAGGTTTGAAAAACGTAGAAAGCTTTTGAGACATTGGTATCGTTGTTTAGTTTTATTTTAGTTGATATGATTTTAATGAAGCTTAGCCTACGAGACATTGAATTCTGGTTATGATTTAGGCTTTAATACTCATTCTCTGCTACACTTATAGTTATTAGGTCATGTCATTCAATTGTAAGCTTTTAATAGTGTTTATTTTCATTAGGACTTTATCTTTTGCTCATGTAGCTTGACTTGTTGAAGATGCAACAATCGTAATTTTGTTTGTCTTTTCTTACACCAAGTGCATGTTGGCATTTTATCACCTCATTTTTTCTCATTAAGCTCTTTTTTCTTTTGTTGGGTCAATGAATGTTGAAGCATATGTTGGAAATACAATTACTATTTTTCTCACAATATCAAATACTATTTTTTTATTTGAATCTTATTTTAAAATCTTGATATAAAATATATATTGTGGCAGTGAAATTTGAATTGGTGCGTACTATTGATTTTAGATATGTGACACGATAGTAGTGACAATGGAATTGGATTAGTGACATACTAATAGTGATGATGAAAATTATAAGTAGTGACAATATGATAGTTACAATGGAAAGTACAAGCTGCGACAATATGATAGTGACATTGAAATTTATTTAGTAACATAATTATAGTGATGATAAAAATTATAACTAGTGACAATATGATAGTCATGACAATGGAGTTTGATTAGTGACATAATAATAGTGACGATAAAAATTATAATTAGTGACAATATACTAGTGACAACTATATTAAGTGATAGTTACAAATATTATTTTGCCACTAAAACATACGGTTATAGCGACAATAAAAATGTTTGTCAATAAAAATATAAGATTCAGTGACGACAATCATGTGAGACTACACCATAATTTTTAGTGACATAAATCAATTGTGACTATAAGTTTAGGTTTCAGTGACAACCAATATTTATGACTATAAAATAAATTATTAGTCACAAAATACGCATGTGACTAAAAAGTTTATTTATAGTGATGACCAATGAGATGTCGTCACTAAACTTTTAGCGACACTATTTACAGTCATAACCTTATAACCTGTCACTGAGAACATTTAGTGACGATACATATACATATAGTGACAAAAATTACTGTAACTAATATTTTTTTTTTCTGTAGTGTGAATTGATCTCATGTTATATATGGCTTATTCAATCTATTAATCGATATATTATATTTGATTTCAAAACATATTAGATAATGTATTGGAGCACAATAATATAGCTGCACCACAAAGCTCCGAGTGAAATCCCCATATAGAGCTTTGGACAAATAGAGATTGAAAAAAAGAAGCTGCGTCCGAGAAGTTGAGTAAATGAGAGAAATTATTTAGTGTCTTTGATTTAAATATATTACATTACGCTATGGTACTTCTCAACACATGATCACAAGTATAGCTGCATACCCGATTTCACTTTAAAACAATATTTTGTGGTAAAATAATAGTTATACTAATTATTAGAAGAATGATCATTGTTATTGAAAATAAATGATTAAAGAAAAAATGATAGTGACAAAAAAAATCGAATAGTAAATAAAATAAAAATAAATACATTTAAAAGTATAATTTGTGATTAAAATAATTATACATATTAATGTATTTGATTATATTTGAAAAAAGTATGAACACATATATACAAGTTAATGATGTGTATAGAAATAAAAGGATAAATACATGCTAATAAAAATTGGCCCACGAAATTGATATTCAACCTTACTATCAACTCTCAAAAATAATATTTTTCATAAATCGTAAATCAAATCTTCAAAATTATAATTTGTGATTAAAATAATTAATTTTCCCACAATAAGATAAAATATGTATGTGATGAATATTTATGCTTGTTTGATATAATTATACACATTTTTTTGTTATTATTTAACCAAACTCGTAAGTTATGACATTATTTGTATTATATATATATATATGTTGTTTAAATTAAAAATAGATAAAAATAAAATAGTTCATATGGTCATGCATCCCACAAGAAAAATGCTAGTTAATTTATTAAACGAACTTCTTTCCACTAAACCATCATAGCCCCTGACTTTGGATCTTATTCATATCTTGATTTTTTTACAGAATTTTCTTCTTCTCATTCTAGCGACGACGTTTCTCATCAATATTTCCAGGAACAATTTGATAAATTCAATTAATCATGATTTTTTTTTGCTGTTCATGTCTTTTTTATTTCCAATATAAGTTTTTCTTGTAAAACAAAATGAAGATAATAACAGAGAATTAAAAACATGAATGTCTGTCTGTCTATTCATTGTATTCTTTATTCTCAAAATGAATTCATTTTGACTGTCATACTCATGTATTATTATGATGATGACCAAAGAAATCCAAAGGAATTCTATTATATAAATCCAATTCATAATAAATGGGGAGTATTGTTGGAGATCAATACAATGAATTCCACCACTGAAGATTAAAAAAGTAGGAACTTAGATAGGAAGAGACACACCAAAGTTGGCTACTAAGCTCAGTGGCGTAATTTATCTATGCTTTTTAATTTGGATTCCATCTATGTTTAACTAAGAGAATAAATTATTTTTGTAAAAATTAAGTTATGAAAAGATCAAAGGTCGAAGGCTACGAAGAAGTCTATCTAGTTAAATGGGAACTATGATAAGATTTTATGAGTTAAGTCTGGGGCAAAAAAAGTCTTACCATGTTAATAATTATATTTAGGGAGTTGTTATTTGCACCGTAATGTTTACTCTTTGCACTTTATTTATTTTATACGTTTCATATTTTACTAATTGCATCACAAGCTATTACTTTAATACCATTCACTCAAAAAATTAATGTTATCTTTAATAAAAAAAATTCATTTAAATATTATTAAAAAAAAAGAAAAAAACTGGATGTGCCGCATGTCTTCTTCTTCAGAGGTCCTTTGCTGCAACTTCTTCTTCTTCCTTGTCCGTCAGCTGCGTCTCCTCCTCCTCCTCCTCTCAGCCATCGTCTCCCTCTTTCCCCAAACACAAATCTTCCGCCATCGCGCTCCATTGAAATCAGTCGGCTTTCTTGAATTGAACTAGATTTTTCGAAGATTTGATTTTGGTTCGAAAAAATGTTTATCGAATATGATTGATTGCTTCCAAAAAAATATTCCGAACCAAATTCCCATTGATGTTCAAAAATATTTTTCGAACTACATTTCTATTTTCAAAAAATAATTTTTGAACCAAACACACATGTTCGAAACTTTATTTTCGAACCAGGTGAGAAATACTAGTTGGAAGTTAACTGCAAGCAACGATGGTGGATATCCAATTTTTCTTCTTTTTTTTTTTTTTGCAGAAATAGCAGAGAGAGGATAGAGAAATGTGGGGTGGGAAGAAGAAGAATAGCGGCTGATGGCGTCTGCAAATCAGCAAAGAACCAGAAAGTGAAGAAAGAACCAGTCTTCGACGCCGGCAACTCCAACGGAAAAGATAATGAGAATTTTTTTTTTTATTGATTATTGTTAATTTTTATTTGCACTTTTTTTCTAATTAATGGTGCATTGAGAAATTTTTGTTGTATAGGATAACAATTTAAAGGGCATTTAAATAAGTTTAAGATTATTTTATTTTTTATTTTTTCATTTGTGGTGCTATAAGAGAAAAAATTATAGTGTAAATAATAAAGATAGTGCAAGGTATAATAAAGAGTAAAACAAGGATTGTGTTTATAATTTCCTCCTACAAAACTTTTAATTGTGAAAATAAATATATGCACGAACTTTGCCATCATTGGAAAAGTGTATTGGAATTTCAAATTTCCAACTAACATCCGCATCAATGGATTATATTTTCTCAAAACAAAATATCTGTAATTTTCCTAAGAGTTTTTTTTTTTTTTAACTTAATGCAAAATAGAACTTTTTATCTTAAACAACCGATAAACCAAAGCTAAATGACTAAAATGAAAAAAAGAAGAAGTAAACAATAAGTGAAAAAAAGTGGTATTAATTATATGACTAGCCATTTTGAACAACAAAATGTTATTTGTCATTTGATAAGTAGATAATGTCGACACGTTAGTGATCATTTTGCATCAATATCCCACCCTTTTATCCTATTCTCTTTTATGACGACATATTTATTATGTGCGCAAAAACGTAGTTGGCTTAATTAAAAAAAAAAAATTGAAATATTAGTACAAAAATACATTCTTCTCCCAGTGCTACTGTAAATAACAACACACATAAGTATGTGTGTGTGTATCAATCATAGATTCTATTCAAATTGAAACACGACATGAAATGAGTTCAACAAATGAATGAACGCCTGGGAAATTTATAAACAAGCTCAATGCCACAAAAGCTACATAATGGAGATTGGAGTATAAACTATATATAAGTAAACTAGTATACATTGAACCCTCGGCAGATCTAGCAACTATTTTTTTTTTTTTTTATCGACAAAGTTGGGTGCATAATCCCTGAATCTGCGTGGCCGACGGATTAACAAGCGAGTAACTCCTGCTTTTACTACTGTTTGAGCATGTTAATGTGTACTGGCTCCCAGTTTGCTCAGCCTGCAAAATTTCATGAACACACATTATTTATTGCAAGATCTTGAATGCTCAGACAGCAGATATGTAGATATATACATATAATGAGAATTAAGAGTGTAGAAATGTTGACCTGACAAGAGATAGGCTGCGTATTGCAGCTCCATCTGGAAGTCGGAACACAACTCAGATAGTGGCACCACGAGCAGTGATCGTTTAGATCCTCTCCCCGGAGAAGCAAAACCAGCCCCACGGTGAACCTATGCATTCCAAACAGAATTAACAAGTTTCAATGTTCATTTACTTATTTTGCACATCGTTATACTTTGGTTTCTTTACAACAAAAGGAATAACTCGATCGAATTACACTATCCTTCATCTTTCATTTCATAACACAGCCAGTAACGATGAATTCCCCCCCTAGTATCTCCTAAAGCTCACCAACACTTCTCAAACTCATGACACCCTTCCCTGTTCCAAAAGACCGGTTTGCAACATCTTCGTCTCAAGAGTTCACTCTTAAGATACGGGTAAAGTATAATGATGCAGGTCTTATAAGTATAGGGAGGTAGTGTTTTTGGTCCTATGAATGAGGGGTGGCAGAAAATAGTCATAAAAACCAACAAAACAAAAGTCTACAGTTTTAATATTTTCAACTAATTTCACTGAAAATCTTAAAATTTAAGCCGATAGATAAAGGTATTCCCGGTTGGTTAAACCAACAGGTGCAAGTCCCTCTATCTAATCCGCTTCATGCCGTTGATGAAAGATTGGGACTGGGACCTAACTATTCAAGAATTCACAAATGAACGAGAAATAACATAAAGTGACAGATAGAAGCGACAGACACCTACCCAACAATGAGAAGGATCAAAGAAAGCACCCAAAGTATGCACTGATATGGCTTGAATTTGGGGCTACTCGAAGTCACTGATCCAGCTGGAGCATATCTCTGGCTGACCCATCCGAACTGTGGGCGAATCAGAAACACGAAACCTAGAAGGAAACCTGACAGAAATCCTCCGATATGAGCAAAGTTGTCAACGTGTGGGAGGATTCCTACCGCTAGGTTGATGGTGATAATCACAACGAGTGTCAACAATGCTGCTACCTGAAAAGGAAAGATTTGTGCAGTTTAAGATTACAGTGAAATGTACTACTCAATAGCTAACATACGAGAGACAGACACCTTGTTAGCATATATACTCCAATTAGTAATCAGCTCTGACAGCATTCCTCCCAATAATCCAAAGAGTGCACCGGAAGCACCGACTGATATATTTGATTGGATGAAAAGAGCAGATAGCAAACTTCCACCAAATCCAGAAATGAGATAAAGCAAACCAATGCGCACTGAAAAGCATCACACCATAATAAATTAAGATACAAAGTCAGAATCAAGAGGATGGTTCATAGTCATGCATATTGGTTCTGTTTTCTGAAATTTGAGTATCATACACACTATCAGTGTCATACTTTTCTAGAGCACGGTCACGAAATATACCAATTCTTGTATTATAAGTATTTAAAAATGCAATGGCTCTTTCAACTACATCATGGAAACACGGATAACATAATTCAATAGCATGGTTATGTAGCAACGTAACATACCAAATCCGAATTCTTGCTCAAGTCGAATGCCAATAACTAACAGACTCAACATGTTGGCGAGCAAGTGGAAAACCCCTCCATGCAACCACATACAGGTGATAAGCCTCCATCCTTCATGATGGTGGACGACTTTAGCCACGTCTAAAGCACCCATCTTCTCCAACCTGAATCGAAGGAGGAATGGAATGGTGTATATAAAGGAAGTTTAAGGCCTTGGATATATATGCTCCTACATACTAGAAAGAAAATAACCCATAGAATAGGATAGGGCATACTAACAAGTAGACTAGAATAGAGTTTCTGTCAACATATAGCTGTAAATCTATAAAATTTCATAAATATCTAATTAATTTTCGTTGATGATAGGCTCGGAGCATTCATAAATTTTGTGTTGATCCAGCAACAGATGTCTCTAAAGGATCAACCGAAAGTGAAGATGCATAATGACAGCCATTTCTTCTCCTATATGAAACTAGAGATTTAAATGGATGTTCATTCAGTTTTCTTAGTAAAAATCCTTCCCTCATATATCTACAATCTAGAACCAACCACAGCTTACATTAGACCATACCCATATTGAATTTCAAGACTAAATCTTTCGAATCTAATTTTTCTCGTTTGATGATATTAATTAATTTAGACAACTCTCATAAGTCGTCTATCAAGCAATTCAATCAGTGTGACCAGACTAAATTGAGATAGCTAGCAGATCGCACAGCATATATATAATACTCAAATCAATTTACAGAGAGAGAGAGAGAGAGAGAGTACGCTGAAGAGGAAGGGCCAAGGAGGGGATTTTCCTTAAAGGGCTGAAAGGAAAGCCTTCCGAGAAATCCAGCAAGGCAGGAAACAGAATTCTTGGGGCAATTATTGACAGACATTGTAATAATAAACACCACTGTGTTTGCTACAACAAAGAAAGGTATCAACCACGGGAACCATTTCTTGAAATGCTTCACCTCTCTGTACACGACGTCGCCGGTGCTCGGACTTGCGGCGGCGGCGGGAGACGGAGATTCTACTGAAACGGGGTGGATCATGTTGCCTCCCCGCCGTGAGTGGACTCGAACGTGTATGCTGTCGGCGGCATTGGCCATCGGAAATTAATATAGGCAGTGATAAAAAGAAACAAGATTTTTGGTGGGTTTAAATTTGTTCGAGTAGGCTTGAATTTAGAACCGGAGGGTTGGGTGGGTGGGGTGGGTGAACGGCGACGGAGGAGGAAGTGATGGCGGTGGGTGGCCGTGGTGGCGGAGATCAGAGATGGTTCGGTCAACTGTTTTAACCGCCCCCTGTGAAAATATGGGATTGCCTCTTCTTTTTCTTTATTTTTTAGATTAATTTGATAATTATTGCATTTGTAATTGTAATGTGAGTATGTATGTGTGTCGTATTCGAATAAAATTAAAAATAATCAGATACTTAGCTTTTTCTATCAGCCGACGCTACAAGCAAGCCAATCCTTTGCTTGGACTTAAGTCTTCATCCCCATTTTTCCTGTCTAAGTTTTTTGCGGCTAAAGACAAATTTAAGTTTTTCATTTATTATATCGTGGAAAATTATCTACATAGGAAAATTATTGGAAAGACAATAATAGACTATTTATTTGATTTTCCGCATTCAAGCCAATTGAATGCAAATTATCACTACGTGGAAACTTAATAATTACATATACACAAATACTCATGTACATAAGATGTACATCAGACGGTCAAGGCGTTGACCTGTATTGACTCGGTCAAAGCGTTGATCAAAAAAATCATCAAAACGGGTGAATACTTTTTAGGGATACAATTGATATTTTTCTTAATTTTAAATTATACTTTTTAGTATTTCGATTGATACTGATTTTAACATTTTTTTCTTTATTTTTTTTTTCTGGCCGATACTTTTTAATGATACAAATGATACCTTTTGGACTTTAAAATGATACTTTTCAACATTATGAATGATACTAATTTTGACGGATTTTTTGGTCAACACGTTAACCGTCTGATGTGCACCCAGTGCACACAAGACCTGCCCTTACATACATACATATATATATATAGGGGTGGGGTTATATAAAAATAACCCCTTGTGTGAGAAATGAGAACACATCTCACACCACACATCCATTAAAAATCAAAGGTCCAGATTTGATGAAAAAGACGGTGGTAATTTTGTAATATCTGAAAAGTTTTTCGCGCGGGGGTATTACAGTAATTTAGTAATTCTTATAAAAATCGCGGAGGATTTGATAACAGATCGTTATGCTAACGAAGTATTATCATAATGCTAACGAAGCATTATAGTTATGCTAATTAAAGTTTTCAAATATTGTTGGCAAAAAAAATATTCTAAAAATTAATTATTAAATTGCCACCTTAAATATCAACCATTGGATGGTGTAAGATGTGTTCTCATTTCTCACACCAACAAAGTATTCTCATATGATCCATATCCTATATATATATATATATATATATATATATATACACAGATATAGGGGTTGGTTATAATAGGGACTACTCTCTATGTGAGAAATAGGGACAAATCTGAACCATACAAATATTAAGAATGGATGGGTGAGATTAAATGCTGAAAAATAGGATAAATCTAATATAATCTAATTAATAATTCAAGTAGGGGTAAAAATTTATTTTAATGTATAATTTTATATGTAAACATACAATTAAATTGGAGGAAGATAAGATTTGTATTGAAATTAATTATATCTATCCATATTTGAAATTCAAAACAATCCCTAGCACCAATCTAAAGCAAAACCTAATGATTCTCTCCCCCAAAAGAACGGCGCCGATTGCTACTTCAGAAGAAGAGAAACGACGACTGGGTTCTGATTTTCAGCAAGTTTGATAGCAAATTCTGAAGTTTTACAGCATCATTCAAGATCGAAAGAAGCTTGACGATTTCACTCCCAAATAATCGACCGGTGCTACTGTAGAACACGTCGATTGCGGATTTTGTACTGTGAATACTGCACCAATGTTTTCCGAAGACTGTGAAGGGAGGTTGTCGAGTAAGCGGCAATAGCGATCAAGAAAATAACATGACTTGAATGCAAACAGAAGATGCTGAGATTGAAACAAGGTAATTCTACCCATTCGATTTGGATATTGTCGATTTATTTGATAACATTGTGTTGGTGTTTATTATGAATTAATATCTACTTTACTTATTATTTCGTGTTGCCGTAAATTTTTATTCCGATTCGGGATCTTGATTTTTTATATGAACAAAATCATTAATGATGTGATAATATATAGAGTATGTTTAATGCTTAATTATAGTGAACTTGGTGCTTCATATGATGATGAATGTAAACAATGTTAAAGTTTTGAATGCCTAAAAATATCTAAATATTATTAAAATTGTCGAGAAGTTGTGCAATGCTTCATTATAATGTTTATGGTGCTAAATAGTAAATACAATTAATAAAATATTTTATGTTTGATAATGATGTAATAATTGATAAACCATATTTGATGCTAAAGAACATGGAATGTGGTGCTAGATATCATTAAGACAAAATTATTCCTAAGAATATTAATGTTATTTTATTTTATCATATAATGCTTCGTTATAATATTTTTAGTGCTAAATAAGAGTGATTCGTCTATATGTTATTTTATTTATAGTGCGGTCATACTGACATTCAAATTGAACATTCATGCAGGGGAGATTGCCAGTAAGACTCGCTCCATCTTCACGGTTGCTTGTATGAAAATTATAGTTTAGTGTTAGTGATTTGTTGAAGGGTGTTGTATAATGTTGAATATTAAATTGTGCAGTGTATTTTATTTTGGAAGAATAGTGATAGATACATGGGATAAGTTTTTGGATATGTGGTTATTTTTTGTTGATACGTTGATGATATTTTGTACATGTTGACATGATATGGAATGATGTCTTTTGAAAACAGTTTCAAACATTTGGTTACACATGCAAATTATTGTTTTACACATTAATTCATTAAATTCAACTTCTTATTGATATACTAATAGAAAAAAATAGAAGATAATGTTTACTATAGTATGAAGTTAGAAAACTTCAGATTTATCTTTTTATGCATTAATATATATCTACCAAAGCATTAAATAATATATTACAAAACATCAGTTAATATTTTAATTACTCACTTGCTAAATTATCAGTAAGGAAACAAAACAATAACTAATGCTTCGTAATATATAATTTATTACTTTGGAAGACATAATAATGTTTGAAATACATACTCCTTACTTTTTATGATTATTGTTGTAAGAATATATAAGCGCTTTGTAATATATATGTTATTGCTTTGTAAGACATATATTTACTATTTTTGTAAACATACATAATGATTTATAATGCATATATTTGGAATCGCTAAATTGTCGCTAATGAAATAAAATGATAACTAATGCTCCGTAATATATAATTTATTGCTTTGGAAAGCATATGTTAATGCTTTTCGTGCTTAGATTTCTCCCACTTATATTGCATGTTCTCAAATGGTTTTTTATGCTGTTAGATTACTTCCCCACTCTCAATTTGGTCGTGTCACCAGATAAAAATTCAACCATGTAGTCGCTTGAATCAATACTATCTGCACATACATATATAATTTATAGTGCTTAATTAGGTTATTTTTAATGCTTAATAACCAACCCAGAAATGCTTTTGGTGTAACGATACACAACCTTCACATATAATTTGATCACAACTACGTATATTGCAATGCTTAATTTCAAAATTTTCACTATTTGCATATTACACTCATAAGCATTTTATGGTTCTCGATATTGTGCAAATAGTGAGGCTTATAAATTAAACTAAAATATTGCAATATAATTCAAACGTCCCAAAATAAACTTGGTGAATTCTAAAAAAATAACAAATTCGTAATATTTTTCATTTAGTGTCATGATGAATAAATTATTTTAAACTACAAACACAAACACAATATGGATGAACAACATAAAAAACCTGAATCTTCCATTCACGATGATCCTATCGACTTAAAAATTGAACGTGTTTGTCTCTGAAATTGATTGCTCAAAACACCGATATAAAATATTAAAAAAAATCTTTGCACCTCTGCTATAGATGTATCGTTCCCAATCGATGAGAGCCGCAAAAATGCAGAGGACGGTTTTTAGGGGGAAAAAGAAATTGACGCATTAATTGGATGAGTAATGAGATATTAACCTAAATACAAATCGTAATATATGGAAGATATCATATTTGGATATAACTAAATATTTTCAGATTTTGTCAAAATGTCTTGATTACCCTTGTCCCTTAGAAATAGTCAAAACTACCAAATATAGATAGGGCCGATTATTTAATCTCATCCATTAATTAACTTAAATCTAAGGGCTGATATTTGTTCCTATTTCTCACACCAATACCTAGTCCCTATTTAAACCATATCCTATATATATATATATATATATATATATATATATATATATATATATGCTAGATATTGTACTATAAGATATTATTTAACAAGTATATATATTATTAATGATTATTTATGAATATATAAGTGATTAATTAACATATTTTATTCCAATGTCCCAACCTCCCTCGATTCTCTCCACTCACTCAAGAGTCAAGACCCCTCGATTCTCTCCACTCACTCAAGAGTCAAGACCCATTACCCTCTAGCATTTTCTTGTTTTATAAGAGCATGGAGAGATTTTTTTTTTTGGGTGTTTTTTTTTTCTCCTTTCGTATTTTGTTTCTTTAATAGGATTAACGTTGTCTTCCCTCTCATTGCTCTTTATTTTTCTTTATTTGTTTGTGCAAAGTATGTACAATTATATATTATAAACTATAGAAATGATATATCTCTTCGTTATGTGAAAATCAGCTTAACTATTTATGACATTGATTAATTAAATGTAGATAGGTAGCTGTCTACATTTAATCACGTCATTCGCTAGCATGTTATTTTGGAATATATTTATGCCTCGGTGTGAAGAAATGAATAGCTTTTGAAAGGGACGTAGTTTAAATTAGTGTTAGTCAAAAACATGAGAGAGAGAGAGAGAGAGAGAGAGAGAGAGAGAGAAATAATAATAATAATAATAATAATAATAATAATAATAATAATAATAATAATAATAATAATAATAATAATAATAATTATGGTGGTTTGATTGGGGTGATGTAGATTGTAGGCACGTGAAAGAAGCCAAAGAGTGCTCCGACAGAGACTAAAATCTAAACATGATTTCATATTTCTTTCTATTTTACTATTACCATTATTGGTTCCCACAGTCCACATCTACGTCAGCATATTTTTTGAGTATGTAATATAAATTATTTTCAAATGGAATTGGTTGTCAATAATCTCTCTCTCTCTCTCTCTCTCTCTCTCTCAAATAATTCCAAGTCATGTATCTATGCTTGCTTTGAATTTAAATTACGTCATCCAATTGAGTTGGTCGCCAGTACGCAACTGCCAACATAAATAAAGATATGATTTAATTCATATCAAGAAAATATAAAATGTAAATCAGTTTTAAAAATATAGTACTCGTGTCAAGGTAATATGCATGCGATGGGACCCGGATGTATAATTTTTTTATTTTAATTTGATATAATTACACTTTATTGATTGAATAAAATTAAAATAGAGAATGAGAGAGCATTCGAGAGCCTGAACTACCGTGATTGACGTTGGGTTATGTATAGGCTGAAAATTAAATCAAATGGCGGATATTTGATTCGTGCTCGTTCGTTAAAAATATATTTAAGTTCGATTCAATAAATATATGAAGTAAGTTTGAATAAAATTTTGTGTTCGATAAGATTTAAAGTTTGGTTTGAACTCGAACTCGATAAGTAAAAATTAACAACGTGTAAAAATATCAAACTACTCGAACTTGACTCGTGTTTGGCTTAATTAAGGCTCGTTTGAGCTCGACTTGATAGATAATCAAACTAGCTCAAATATATATATTAAAGCTCGAAATTATTTCAAACAAAGTTGAACATATGCATGTTCGGGCTCGATCCGACTCATTTACAGCCCTAGTTATATATAGAGTTAATGGCCACATAGACCCTTGATTATTTTCAGGAGCTCACATTGCTCATCTCTAACTATTTGGGCCACTTAGCACTTTGATTATTGTCAACCGACTATTTAGGTCACAAAATCCATTCGATTATTAAAAGTCGTTTGAAATTTTCTAGTTCAAAATTATGTTTGCCAATTATATTTATACCGAACATCAAAATTATTAGTTTTTCTTTCATTTTTTCTTCAATTTTAATTATTTTTGGTTTAGTATAATTTTACATTATTATTTAGATTTTATTCCACCAAATTAGGATTTATAATTATTTTTGGGTTAATTGCATAATTTAACACAACGTTTACATCGTTTTGCAATTTTCACACAACGTTTGAAAATTTGCAATTGAAGACACAATCTTTAATATTTTTGCAATTGTAACGTCATTCAAATTTTCCGGCGAAATCCATCCTACGTGTTATGTTTTTTTCCATGTCAGCAGAGCTACTTATGTCCACATGTACAATTAAAGCCACATCATTTTGACTTAAATATAATCATGCAGAAACGTCGTCGTTTTTCCTTAAATCCCCAAATTAATTAGTTTTCTTCCTCAACTTCTGCGTCTTTCTCTCTGCTAATTTGATCTTTCCCATCTTTCAATTATATATCACACGATTGATAAGGGATGAAGGAATAGCTATGGTGGTGTGAGAATGGACGTGTATCTTGAGATCTGTCACCTAATTCATGAATGAGGACGAGTTCATATTTTGATTCACACTCTGCTACAAATTGAGAAGACTTCATCTTCTGCAAATAAGATGGCGTGAGGCGATTCTGTAAATTAGGATGAACTAGTGGTTGTCGTCGGCATTGGGAGAAGACGTTGATTTCAGCGAGGGAGAAGGCGTTAATTTCGGCGAGGGAGAACAGAGGGAGAAATCGATAGGCTGCATTCATGTCTGAGTCGGTGGTCGTCGACCTATGAATCTTGGTGAGTCAGGGTCGCGATTTGATCCCAGGTCTGCCGAGTCAAAGAGTCGAGTCGGGCAGAGGTCAGTTGGGTTTGGGGAGGGGCTGAGTCGCGTCGTCGGGTTGGCCTTGGTTTGGTTCGAGTCGCCTTTACATCGAGTAGAGTCGGTGGTTGTCCTGTTTTCGTCGCCGGGCAGTTGCGAGTTCAATTGGGTCACCGGCTGTTATGGTGTCGTCGGAGAAAAATAACAGAAACGAGAAATGGCGATGACAATGAAGAAGTTGGATGTGAGCTGACTAAACAAAACGACGTCGTTTCGATATGCCGGAAATAATGTACACGTAGATTTCAAATCGGACACATTGACAAGTCTCACCGGAAAAAAATTGGGGATGTTAAAATTGCAAATTATGTAAAGGTTGTGTATTTAATTGCAAATTTGTAAACGTTGTGCGAAAATTGCAAAATGATGTAAACATTGTGTTAAATAATGTAATTAACCCATTATTTTTTAATATTTAATTTTTATTTTTAATTAATATAATTGATTTTTAGGGTTGATTATTCCAAACTTAGAGTATATAATTTTTTAAAATTTTAATTTTTAGCAATAAATATTAATTATGATTAGTTATAATATAATAAATTTTCTTTTAATAAAAAACAATATTAAAATTAGGCAATTATAATGTCGACACACGAATGTGACACATAATTTGGAGTAGAGGATCTCATCTAATTAAAAGTGGCCCTAATTTTCCCTTTTTTTGTAAACAGCATGAAATACTATTAATTTGCTTCTTATTTACGGGGCCTAGCAAGTTAGGGTTCATTTATTTTACCAATTTTCACGTTAAGTAAAAATTCATAAAATTCTTCTTCTTCTTTGAATTGCAAAAGGGGGAAAAAAGTTTGCAAGTGCGGCGTTCATGAAGTTCTTTGAACTTTATGAACCCAAGAGAATCTTTCGGGTATATATTATGCATGTCGAAATAATAGTGTAAGTGATCATTTTTTTTTATTTTGTGAATTTTTACTAATCGCGAAAATTGTTGGAAAAATGAACTCTAACTCGCTAAAAATTAATGGAGTACCTAATGTTGTGAACAAAAGGGGCAATCAGGTCCACTTTTAATAGACGAATGGCTATGTGGCCTAAATAATTGAAGATGGGGCAATGTGAGCCCCTGACAATAGTCAAGGGGGCTATGTAGCCTAAATTAGAGCTATCAAAATCGGCCTGGCCCGACCTAGCTCGATTTTGGGACAGGCTGGACTGTAATTTTATAGGTCCGATTTGATTTCAGGTCGGGTCGGCCCAGTGAAAAAACTAATTTTTAGCCTTAGGCCCACGAGCAGCCCAACCCATCCCGAATTTCGCTAATATCCCTAACGAAGAACAATATATTGACAGAGAACAATATACATTAATGCATTAAGCCATTTTAGCATTGGTTATCCAATGCTAATATCTTATTACTATAATGCTAACGAAATAGTAATATATTGCTAACGAAATAATAATTTATTGCTAACGAAAGACAATATATTGACAACAAATAATACATTAATACATCAAGATATTTTTTATATGAGAATGCAAATGCATTGCTAACATTAATATTGTCATATGCTAATGAAAACATTACAATAATGCTAATAGAATCATGTGTCTTTCATACTACATGTGATGATTGTGATGATAATATAAAGGAATATTAATAATAGCAAATACTAATATATTTGTTAGTATAAATGAATGTTAATGCTATTGTGAGTATTGTCATATGCTATTGCTAGCATATGATAATGCTAACAGTAGAATTATGTAACGCATATGACAATAGCATTATAATGTTAGCATTGTCAAATGATATTGTTAGCATTGTTGCATGCCAACATAATCATTATATATTACTATAAGGGTTTATTACATCAATTTTAGGATTCAATAATTTAATTTTATTGCATTTCATCATTTACTTCTATTACCATTGTCGTATGCTAACGGACGCAGTATGCAATGTTGAATGAATGTATTATCCAATGTTAGTGAAATAATAATATAGTGGATTGAAGCCAAATAAGGCAACTAACAACCTTCAATAAAACAACCATAAGTTTGTCAACGATTAATATTTTTTTAAAATTACTTTTTTGTTGAAAAATAGACTTGACTAGCTTTCCAATCATATTAAACTCGTCATTTAATTATTTCACAAGAAAATTAATTTTGCATTTAAATTTACATGTTGTGCATGAAGTGATAATGCTTCGTTAGTATATGATTATGTGTTCGTCAGTATATGATTGTGTCTTCGTTAGCACGCGTCCTGGAAGTCCGCATTTTTTTATATTTTGACCTTAACGTGAAAATTACCAAAATGCCACCGTATTTTTTTAAGTTCCTCTTATTTATAGTAATGTCACTGCCCCCTTTGACCAAATCTAGACTATTGAATTTTGAAAGATGTATGGTGGGATAATAGTTTACAGTTTACACACTAGAGATGGTTTACACCAGAACCACTATATATATATAGGGGTGGTTATAGTGCAAACTAATCTTAGTGTGAGAACTAAGAACCCATCTCACACCATACAATCAATAAAGATCTATGGTCTAGATTTGCTAAAAAAGATGATGACAATTCTGTAATATTTAATAAGTCTTCTAAGCGGGGTATTAACGTAATTCGGTAATATTTATAAAAAAGGCACTGACTAGTTAATAACAGTATCATAATGCTAATGAAGCATTACTGTCATGCTAACAAAAACATTATCGTAATGCTAATGAAAGTTTTTCTCATATTGTTAAAAAGGTACTGACTAGTTAATAACAGTATCATAATGCTAATGAAGCATTATTGTCATGCTAACAAAAACATTATCGTAATGCTAATGAAAGTTTTTCTCATATTATTAACGAAAATTAAATTCTAAAGAGTAATTATAAATTCTAATGGGATGAAATAAACCATAATTCAGATATAATAAACTCCAATGATCTGAAAAATAGAATTAAATTCTAAAAATTAATTATAAACCCTAATTGGATGGAATAAACCATAATAGCAATATAAATATACAACATTAGCATAATGATATTGTTTTATCAGCACTGTGAATAAACTATGTTAGCATATGATAATTCATCATTGACATAAGGTATAAACCATAAATGGATGAAGAAAATCCTAATTAATATATTCTAATTTGATGAAATAAACAATATATAATAATCAATTAGTGACTAACACATAAAAACTAAATCATAAAAAATAATTATAAGTCTTAATTGAAATGTAATAAATCATAATAACAATATAAGTATGTGTACTACGTTAACATTATGATAATCATTCATTAGTACAATGAATGCAATATGTTAGAATATAACAAATGCTTCGTTAGCATACGCTATCAATTTATCATAATGCTGACGAATCATTATTTAAAAGCTAACAAAAGCATTTTGTGCTGGACATGAGTAAAAATGTATATTTTGTATTTTTCATTTATATTTATTTGAACAAACATATCAATGATTGATATTGAATTAAAGAGGATGAAAAGATTTTTAATTTGGTATATTATTTACGATGATCCAATTTGAATTTGAAACGATCGAGCGAGTTATGATCGTTCAAAGTTTTTAAGATTTTTTTTAAATGATGACATGAGCTTTCTTATAAGGATTGAACAACTATACCCCCATCCCCTTCTTTTTTTCCTTGACTCTGACATTTAATATTATCCATTAGATCATCTGATTGGACGATATAAGATGGGTTCCTAGTTTCTACACCAGGAAAAAATGTATTTTTGATCCACTCCATATATATATATATATATAGTGTAGGAACTAGGAACTCATCTTATACCGTCCAATCAGATTATTTAATGGCTGAAATTAAATGTCAAAATCAAGGCAAAAAAAGAAGGGAATGGGGTTATAGTTGTTCAATCCTTATAAAAAAGCTGATGGCATCACTTTAGAAAAAATCTTAAAAATTTTAAACGATCATAACTCACTCATTTTTAATCGGATCAACGCAAATAACATATCGAATTAAAGCTCTTTTCATGCTCTTTAATTCAAGATCAGTCAAGGATATGCTTATTCAAATAAATATAGACGAGAAATACAAAATATACATTTTTACTCATGTCCACCGCGAAAATACTTTCGTTAGCTTTTAATGAATGGTTTGTCAGCATTACACTAAGTTGATAACGTATGCTAACAAACCATTTGTTATATGCTAACAAATTGTATTCATTGTGCTAATGAATGATTATCATAATTTTAACGTAGTACACATACTTATATTGTTATTATGATTTATTACATTTCAATTAGGGTTTATAATTATTTTTTATGATTTAAGTTTTATGTTTTAGTTACTAATTGATTATGAAATATTATTTATTTAATCAAATTATAATGTATTAATTAGGGTTTTCTTCATTCATTTATGGTTTATACCTTATGCTAATGATGAATTGTCATATGCTAACATAGTTTATATGCAGTGCTGATAAAATAATATCACAATGCTAACGTTGTAAATTTATATTGCTATCATAGTTTATTCATCCAATTAAGGTTTATAATTATTTTTTAGAATTTAATTCTATTTTTTAGATTATTGGAGTTTATTACATCTAAGTTATGGTTTATTTAGTCCAATTATAATTGCATTTTAGAATTTAATTTTTCGTTAACAATATGAAAAAATTTTCATTAGCATTGCGATAAACCTTTGTTAGCATGACAGTAATGCTTCGTTAGCATAACGATATTATTATCAACTACCCGGTGCATTTTTTATAATCACTATTGAATTACGTTAATACCCTGCCTAGAAGATTTATCAAATATTATAGAATTGTCACCATCTCTTTTATGTAAATCTAGGCTATAGATTTTTGTTGATTGTATGGTGTGAGATTGATTCCTAATTCTCACATTATGATTGATTTGCACTATAACCATCCCCTATATATATATATATATATATATATAGGATATGGATCATATGAGAATACTTTGTTGGTGTGAGAAATGAGAACACATCTTACACCATCCAATTTAATGATCCAATGGTTGATATTTAAGGTGGCAATTTCGTAAATAATAGGGCAAAAAATAAAGGAAGGAGGGCTATTTTCGTCCAAATCCATTAAAATGATGATCTCAGTAATTAAAAAAAAATCTTAAAAACTTTAATCGACCATAACTTCCTCGTTTTTAATCCAATGCACACAAAAAATATATCGAATTAAAGCTCTCTTCATGCTCTTTCATTTAAGATGTCGAAAGGCTATGTTTGGATGAAAAAATATGAACGAAAAATAAAAAAGAAATTTTTTTACGCGTGCCCAGATTGTAAATGTTTTCGTTAGCATATAATAATTCTTCGTTAGCATTATAATAACATATGAACGTATGCTAATGAAGCATTTGTCATATGCTAACATAATATATTCGATGTGCTAACAAAGAATTATCATAATGCTTACATAGTATAAATTTATTAGGGTTTATTAAATCTCAATTATGGTTTATTTAATCTCGATTATGGTTTATTTCATCTAATTATCATTATTCTTTTGAAATTTAATTTTTTGTTTATAGTTCTTAATTGATTATTATGGTTTATCATATCCAATTATAATTTATAACTTATGTTGATAGAGTATTGTCATAAGCTAACATAGTGTATTCGCAAGGCTGACGAACCAAAACTATAATGCTAACGTAGTATAAATATATTATTATTATGATTTCTTTCAACTCATTTAGGGTTTACCACATCCAATCAATGTTTATTTCATCTAATTAGGTTTATTTCATCCAATTATGATTTTTTCCATTTAATTAGGGTTTATTAAATCGAATTAGGTTTATAATTAATTTTTAGAATATTTTTTTCGCCAACAATATTTGAAAACTTTAATTAGCATAACTATAATGCTTCGTTAGCATTATGATAATACTTCGTTAGCATAACGATCTGTTATCAAATCCTCCGCGATTTTTATAAGAATTACCAAATTACAGTAATACCCCCGCGCGAAAAACTTTTCAGATATTACAAAATTGTCACCGCCTTTTTCAACAAATCTGGACATTTGATTTTTGATGGATGTGTGGTGTGAGATGTGTTCTCATTTCTCACACAAGGGGTTATTTTTATATAACCCCACCCCTATATATATATATATATATATATATGTTGGTAGGTTAAAAAAACTCCATTATAAAAACTATACAAATAACAAACACCGGCTCTCAATTCTAGTTGATGTTGGAGAACCATGTTCCCACAAAATCCATTATAACAAAACTCATATATATGATCGCAAAAACTTCATAGCTAGTCATAGATAAACAAATTTATCCTATATGGTTGTATCCCTTTTATTTTTATGTTCTTATTCTGCATACAGGTCGTATGGCTCACAGATTTAAGCGATAATTTTAAAATGGATATAGAAAATAATATTTAGAAAATCACCAAGTCTTATGTGCATTACCCAATGCGTGGCATTCATCGGATGGGTCGTGATCGGTGTTGACCCGCAAAAAAAAATGTCAAAAATCAATATCAGTGATAACACTAATTAAAAAGTATTACTGAAAATTCAAAAAGTATTATTTGTACCCTTAAAAGGTAACGAGTCTGTTACTTAGCTTATACTTGTTTATTTAGTTCAAATTGTGACTTTTAACATTTCGATCTAATTAATATTTAGAGTTTAAGAGTTTAATGTTTTTTATGGTTCATGATTTTTTACGGGTTTTTCAGTATTTTTAGATTTTTTAGGGATTTATTTTGAGTTTTTTTTAGGGTTCATGTTTCTTTTAAGTTTATTAATCTCAATTAGGAATTTTATTTATTTCAAAAAAATTAAATTGATTCACTTTAATTTTAGAGTTTACTAATTACATTTTAGGGTATACATTTATTTCAAAATTATGTTTTTAAATTTCAATTATAATTTACATTTGTTTCAAAAAATTAATTATCGAGCGGAATGCACGAGCCCATGCTGCGCGAGTCACCAAATTTAAAAAAAAATAAATTCATTCACTTTAATTTCAGGGTTCATTAATTCCATTTTATGATATGTATTTATATTTATTTCAAACAAATTAATTCAATTCATTTTAATTTTACAGTTCACTAATTATATTTTAGGGTATATAATTTTGGGGAAAAAATAAAAAACCGCAAAAATATTTGAAAAAAATTAAAAAATTCATAATAATAATATTAATAATTGGGCACGGGTGGCCCGTGCGCGTGTGGTATACGCGCCCGACATGTGCCTCTTTTTTTACCGTTAATTATTAATGGATCTGGACCAGTACACCATATGCATATATAGAAGACCACCTCTTAAAAAATTAGTCTAAATTAATTTCGATTTTCACCATTCACAAACCATGATTGAGTGGAGTCTGAAGATGAGTAAATGTAACACCCCGAAAAAATATAGTATTTAAATTTATTATATCGCAAGAAATTTCATGAAATTAAAATCCAAATTATTTGGGCTAGTTAATTATCCTTATGTGGTTTTTGCTCAAAATCATCTTTAAACTTATGTTTGTATGTTAAATATTAAATGTTTCTACTAGTACTCTGCAAAACTTTTAAGTTTGAAAATTATTGACCTTAGTGTCTAGTTTTTAATTGTATATACAAATATTTTGAATGTATAGAAGGGTTGACCGTTGAATTTTTTGAATGTGTGGCCAGATTGGCTATATATATATATATTATATGTTGGCAGGTTATAATATATTTATGTGAGAGTCAATGCCTTTAAAAAGCTTTGTTGGAAATTGATTTTGAGAACACATTAGTGCGTGGTTTGAATATTTTTAAGTTGAGGTGCTGCCCGTTTACAAATTATTTATAAAATTATTTTAATTTTTTAAAAGTATTTATAACATAAACATGTACGTATGTCCTGTGGTGACATTTTGACTAGGGCGTAACAATAAATGACTTTTCTTTCTTAATCTATTCATTCTCGTGAATTGCCCTTCACCTTTCCTGCTTTTTTTGTCTTAAAAAAAGTTCAATCCGCATATAAACTTACACATTAAAAAAAATAAAAATTGGGCCTCAAAAAATTTGAAGCCCAAAGTAAAAGCATGATCAACATGCATGCTTGATGCTACCAGGATGGCATGTGTGCTTGTGAGTTTCATATATTTAATTATCACAAATTTTTATCATACTGTCGATAGGCTTTTAAATCATTAATGTAAGTTTTTTTTTATGATTACGAGAGCTTTGACTATGGTTAACGGAGAACATGTTGTGATAGATGAAGAATATAATTAACTAAAAGAAATATTTGGTCGATCATGGGTATTCATCATGTTTTTAGGAGTGTACAATCAAGCGGTTCTTGCCTTGGCTCATTTCTCTATCAATCCGGATTGCGGAAAATTCTTATATACATGGTGGGGTACTATCCCAATATCTAATATACTATTTAAAAATTATTAAAATTGTGTGTGATGAATGATAAATAATTATTAAAGTGTATTAGATGTTGGGGTGGTACCCCACATGTATATAAGAATTTCCCCTGATTGCCATATTAAAATGGATATTTCTAATTGATATTAGAGATTGTATCGATCTTCGATTTTCCATAATTTATTATGGTGTTCTCCTTAAAAAATTATATATATTGGAACTATATTTAAGAATTAAAATTAATTACAGATCCTAATTATTATAATCCATCTTAAAATAAGGATTAGGTAAAAATAAATGTTAAATAATGAAAGATAATAATAAATTCTAATTATTAAAAAAATCGTAACCCTGCTAATTTAGTTAATCATTTTTATTATGGTTAAGTTGATTTGTTTTTTCATAGTTATTATTATTATTATTATTATTATTATTATTATTATCTTTCATTTTTAATTTTTATTATTAGAGCTAATTCTTTCATAATTTATTAGATCTAATTTTTTCATAATTAGGATTTATTATTATCCTTTAATTTTTATTAGTGTATTTTAGTATTGATCGAGAAAAATAAAAATAAAAGCTAAAAAAGTAGGTGCCAAAACGGCACAATTTTGGATAGAAACATGCACAGAGAATTTTGGCCCCAGTGAATTAAGGGATCACAGTCCTTAAACAATGACCTAAAATAACGTAATTAATTAAAAGAAGAACATAACAAAATTACATCTATATATCAAAAGTATGTTCTTATCAAAATAAAATGTGATTGCTAGCTCGTGTCAAGTGCTCAACACTTTTAAGTCTTGCTATATATCCATACATATGAGTAGCGATTGTACGTAGTTCGAAAAAAATAAAATAAAATAGGAGATATACTTCGTGCTTCGATCAATACAATCAGGAAATGAAACAAAACATATATGATCTAGCTAGTTGATGAAACATGACTTCCTAAGTGGAAGGTCATATATGACTTATGCCAATAGCTAGGTTAAAAAATAATTAAGAAGAAGAAAGAAGGTAGTTTGTGGATCAGAATTAATCGGTATTATATATAATTAAGAAAATGAAAGAAAGTGGTTTGTCATATATAGTTTCATAAACTGATGAGCTAATTCTATTAATTCATGATCATCATCATCATTAACCTCATGAGCTTGTGGATGAGTACGTAGCTCTTCGACATCATGCATCTATACATATATATGCCAAATTTCCTCTTAATTAGCACTTGAGTTTCCATGGCTATCTGAAGATGGCGTCATAGTTAACGGAGCTTCGGCAACTTGGTCTGAATTTTGGTCGATCGGCGGTTATACTACTACTTTTCAAATGTTTTGATGGCGTAAAGTATAAATGTGGTCACCTCAACAAACGACCGGAATTGTCTACTCCCATAATAATAGAACTGCATGCACGCACCGATATATATGATCTCAAATATTAATCATCTATTACAATTATTTATTCATGTTAAATCTTATATATGTAAAAACAGTTAGTTAATGTACTTTTTTATTTAAAAAGAAAGGGAAAAAAAAAGCAAGAGGCACATGTTTTGCACTAATTAACTCAATGACAATATTTGTGCAAACATTCTTATTATATATATATATATATATATATATATATTTGTGCAAAACATGTGCATAGAAAGAGTAATATATAGGCTCAATGATAGTATTATTAGTGCAAATTAAACAGGTCTTGTTCGTGCAAAACACGTGCATATATAGAAAGAGTAGTTTAAACACGTGCACAGAAAGAGCACGTATGTACGTATACGTGTACCTTATCCTGCTTCCCATTGCTTCTTTTCCTCTTCTCCACAGTCCATCCGGTGAGACGCTCTTGCAACGATAATTTGAGCAGGCAAGGGTCTTCTACGACTTGAACCACTACATGGTTGCCTTGTGCTAGCTCATAAGTCCCCACTTTCCCGTTGCTTTCATTTACAAACAAGTGACTCCTCCCAACACGACCCGTTTTCGCCTATCAATACAAATTCTTAATAATATATAGCTAGGATATAAAATGCATATATATGTGTGTGTGCGCGTGTGTACCTCATGCATCTCCAAGATGTATTGTTCATCATCAACTTTTGAAAACTTGAAAAGTCTGAAAAACAATTCCTCATTTCCTTCAGTTGTGCGCCTCTTTTTGCTTGATTCACAGTGGCTCGATTCGGGCTCATGTTCCTATAAATGTTGAATATTTTTATTAACTAAGACAATTCCTTAATTATTGAAAAAAAAAAACCAAAATTTCAAAGAGTGACATGATCCACTTGATTTTGATCTCAAGATTTACCCAAAAAACTTCTTGTGCAACATACAATTATATTTGAGACGACAGTACGTATGTATATATACACCTCTCTCTTTTGTTATTATATATATATATATATGTGAATCTTAAGTCCCTATTTTTGAAAAATTATTTTAAGAAAAGTATTCACTTTATATTCTATATCAAAATTTAGGAATTATATTGCCATGCATGGAGCCATATATACCTCCTCTTCTATCGCGTCGTCATTTTCAATGGGTACAATTGATAGTGGAAACGGTGCCAAATATCCATTGATAGTTTCGCAATTGAACTCTTCTGACCACTGCCATAGAATATTGGAGTAAAATTATTGAAAGAGAGAGAGAGAAAGAGAGTGATAACAAAATGTTACAACCTACTACATGTTAACAAAGTACTACTGATTAAAACAGTAGAAGAAAATGTTATAAAGTATAAAAAAAAATTACATCATGATCAAGTTTAGCAAGCTACCTCATAGTCATAGCCTCCTTGGTTCTGAAACTCCTCCCGACCGGGAGAGCCTACCGTCGGGATCCCTTTTTTTTTTGTTGTCGAAGGTAACCCGCAGCCGCTACCGAGGTGCGCACTGGGTAAACCCCGCCCCTGTGTAATAGCCTGCAAACCACATAGGGGAGATAAACCACACTTGGCAAGCCAGGTGTGACAGGCTCACACGGTGTTGGTGGGATTCAAACTTGAGACCTTTGGCCTCAAGATATCACCACTGCACCACTAGGCCATCCCCAAGGGGAAAATTTTGCTTCTTCTTTTTTTTAAACAAAAGATGAAGATTTTTTTTTTTTTTTTTTTTTTTGAGGAAACAAAAGATGAAGATTAGAAGAAAAAGTTAGCCATTTCAGGACATGCATATGCATGCAATTGAGTTCTTGTAATTCTTTGCTTTTTAAGGAAAATAATATGTCTTAAATATTTGAGTTTTGAAAATTATGTGATTAGATCTTAATTCTAAATCGTGAAAAAATAGAAGGATCTTAATTTAAAGAAGCTGTATATTACAAATAATACTTTTTACTATGTATCATTGCATTTTATTTTTTTGTAACACCGCAATGAGAAATTAATTTATTTTGCAATAAAAAATTATAACGGTCAGATTTTTGTAATGCCTCTTTTTAAGAAACAAAGGTCAAACATTAATTTGAGCTTCCCTATTTAATTACCTTGTACGATCGTAACATATGCTTGAAAATATTGACTTGTAAAGTCGAAGTCTATCTGTACTTTTTTAAGGTAAGAGAATTGCAAATCTAAATTTCAGATTAACCATTTTATTATAAAAAATATCATTCAATTTGAATTAATAGACAATTCATATAATAAATTACATTTCCTATAAAATTTTGCAGACGGATTACAAAATTTAATCAATCTTCTATTAATAAAAATAAGGAAATCTAATATATAATTTTCTTTTGTAAATACCTACAAAGGAAATGAATTTAAATGGTTCATGATATTATTAGTATTAATAGCTAACGTGCATTAGTTAAAAATAAATAAAACCCGCTCTCCTTGATGGGGAGGGAGATAACCTTACTCTAATTTTTACATTTTCATTGATTTCATTTCTACATCAATTGGGAAGGCAAAAGAACCATGTAAAATTGTAAGGAAGGAGTATAATTGAAAATAATATTTATTCAAATTGATATATAAACACTCTATCCGTCCTGATTATATAGTCAATTATCTACTCGCAGGTAGATTAAAAATATTTATGAAAATAAGAAACAAAAGCTAAACTTCCAACTTTACCCTTATTTGATGAAAATTAATAAAACTTATATTTTAGCTCAACTTTAATGTATTTTTTTCAAACAAACAAAATATAATTAATGATATAAATCAAAACTAACAATATCTAAAAGTCTAAAAGATTTTATACTATTGAAACTCAAAAAAAAAAAAAAATCTCCAAAAATCACATGGTCATTCACATCCTACAAAATTTCTATGAAATTTAATTTTAAATTTTTATAAAACTTTGCGCCAAAATTTCATTCTTTTTCTTAAAAAAAAAACTACGCGCCAAAAACCATACATACATGGAAGACGAAAAAAAGGGTTTATTTTATTTTATTTTATTTTATTTTATTTTCATGAAGTGCAAATACATGAATATCAATAGAATTGATCAAATTCAATTTACATGCAAATTAAGTTAGTCAATTTTAATTAATATTTCTCTTTTTTTGAAAAAATATCATTTAAGATTTACAACTTTCAAAAACTTAAATGTTTAATTTTTAAAATTTTCAAAACCTAACAAGAGTATAATTGTACATTCCTATTAAAAATAACACTATTTATCGTAATGAGACTATATAATCGGGACACCTCAAAATAAAAATGAGAACTATATAATCGGGCCGGAGGAGTATTTACTTATGTGGTAAAGCAATTCCCCAATAATTCCTTGTTTGTTTAGGGGGATTAACTAATAATTTTTAATTGTCCAACAATTGACCTATAATTCCTTTTTTAGGGTTTACTTTCTAGTATTTATTTGTCCTCAAACACTTAGTTTCGGGAATTTTGAAGTTGAATAAATTTGTGATATTTTACGTGCGTTCATCAGTATTCTTATAATCAACGAGTTTGTACTTTGAATATGATTTCAACAGCATCACAATGTACATTGCATGTATATGAATTTATTCACATATGGTAAAATACATTCTTAAGTCCATTTACTTTTATCTTTTATTTCAATAGATCCATGTACAATCCTTTTGATTTAGTAGGTCCTTCTACTTTGGTAATGCATTCCCTCAAGTCCATGTACTTTTTAATTTTGTTTCGAAAGATACCTATACAATTTTTATGTTTTAATAGGTACTTTTACTTTTATATTTGATTTCATTAAATCTTTACGTAATTGAAATAATGAATATTTATTAAATCATTTTCATTTAAGCTAACCAATCAATTAACGTGTACTATTGAAATTTTGATCAAATAATTTTTTAAAATTAAAGATTAAGAAAGAAAAAGAAACGTGATTAAAATATTTTATGACGGGAAAAAAAGTGAAAACTAAATATATTTTATAATGATTTTTTTTAGATAATCAACCTCCTTTTTTTACGATAATATATTTTATCATTTTTTAGATGATCACGTATTCTCTTTTAAGTTTTTTTGTTTTAATTATTTGATGAAATTTTCACTAGTAGATTTTAATAAATTGGTTGGGTTAAATAAAAAAAAAAAACAGTTAAACAAATTTGTTAGTTCAATTAAATAAGGACTTGATGAAATCAAATATAGAAGTAGAAGGACCTATTAAAATAATAAATTTGTACATGAATTTTTCAAAACAAAACAAAAAAATACAAGGACTAGAGAAAATGCATTATCAAAGTAAAATGACCTACTAAAAAAAAATTACAAAGACCTGTTTAAACAAAACATGAAAGTAATGGCACCTACGAATCTGTTTTGGCAAGATAAAGTTTGTTAGTTATTTTCCATATCCATATAGTATAATTTTTTATCTATGGATAAACTTCTCTAGATACATTACCCTGGTCTAGTAAAGAAGTAGAAGTGAAAATATATATTGAAATTTATATGGTAAAAGAAGTAACCAATAATTTTTTACTGGCCCTTTCAATGAGCATGGCATCTTATGCTAGCCCAACTATGACTTCACTACAGAGAGGAATGAAAAAAGAAGGCAAAGTGAGCAAGCTCAGGGAATTGCAAAGAATCGTATGTTATGAACTCTTTTAAACAAGGGATATTTTGCAATCCCAAATGAAGATTCTTCGATGTTCGGATAGATAGGAGCTAAAATGCTAAAAACATATAATAACATTATTACTATACCAAGTTATTGCAATCTTTGGCCTTGAGATTGAATATCTGAAGGATCAATAAGGCCTTCTAAGACAACAAGCTCATCCAACAGAGACAGTTTCTCCTCTTCGAGAGTCTTGATATCATCCTCGACTTCCTTCAACTCCCTTCCTAATCCGAAGCTTTCCTCCTCCAAGAGCAAGTACTTCCGCCTAAGAGCTCTGTACTCGTTACCTGATGTAGAGGAGTCTGGTACAGAATCCGGGATTGATCTCTCTGGTTGCAATGATGGTGAGACTTCACTAATGACACCCCTTTTGGGGGTCTTTTGACCCTTTTGGCGGGAAAAAGTCCGTATCTCATTGGATCTCTTCATGCTGTCCCCGGGTGATTGAAACATTTCAGGGTATTGTGACGAAGCTTTCTTTTTTCTGGGCTTACAAACCAAACCATCGGGCATGTGCTTCTGATCTTCCATTCCTCAATCAGTTCTACACTGGCACAAAACAAAAGAACAAGGGGAAAAACAAGCACAAAGTTAGTTGATCATTTAAACACAAGGAATTGAGTAAACAAGAGTGCCATGAACAAAAATAGTCTTTGAACTTGTCAGAACTTTCAACAACTCTGTTATATGAAATTGCACAACAATACACAAGCATAGAATGGAACCATAGAGATAACAGAAGCATTGAAATTGAAGGAACAATAATGTAGCATGAGCATCCTATCCTTGTTTTATCAGATGACCAGGGTTTATATCAAATCCGGGCAAGGGATAGTTTTTCCCAGTTTCAACTCATGCCACACTTGAAAGTATTCGTGGCTCTTTCTAAACTTAAACTGGATATCCGTAACATTGCATGGATATAGCTACTGGGTTGCTACAGTAAGGAGCAGGTTTCAGCTGTAGCCATTCTTTTACAGAGAATTCCAAAGTGAATACTTAAAAGAATCAAGAAAACAGTGAGCAATCCCCCTCAAACATCACAAAGATAAGGAAGGTATAATTAACTATTAACCCCATCCAAAAATTTATTTTTCGGCCATTCCCACACAGAATCATGCCATGCCATGGCATCTTCAGAAATTAAATAACTCAAATACATTCATTTAAACAACAGAAATAGAAATTATGCAACCAAACACCACTTAAACAAAAACAGGGTTGCCCGTTCATGATTTCCTAAAATTTATTTTCGCAAATTTCAAGTTCTCGATGATCTCACCCGAACCAAAACGTAATCTTCAGAAACCCAAAGCTATCAATAAACTAGATTAGATTTTTAGGGTAACAGATTGTCGAACTAATCAGAAATCATGAATTTTGAACCGGATCAACCACAAATTATTCACTTAGAACTGCAAATTAGATATTACAGAGAGCCAAACGACACGACCAACGTGGCGCAGGCGGCAAGCTGCAGCGAGAGAGAGAGAGAGACGCACCTTAGGAAGAGACTCGAATAAAATCAGCAGCAGCGAATAGCGATGTCCAGACCCAGATATCGGTTCCCAAAATTGACGCCACTCTCTCTCTCTCTCTCTCTCTCTCTCGCTCGCTCTCCCCTCTCTGGCTCTCTCTATCTCATCTTCTTCTTGATTTCATTGATTGTCCCAATTGTAAATGGGCTTCCTATGTTTGTTCAGCTCAGACAAAATTGAATATAATTACTGTCGGTTGTGGGCTTACTGTTTCTGTTTAATTAATTCTAATTCTATTCACAAACCCCATTTTCCTCGCCCCCATAATTAATTAAAATATAATAATTATTTTGTTGATCATAATTGCCCTCATACCCCCACCACATAAAAAAAAAAACCCTAGTAAATTAACATAAATCCCCAAAGAATAGCCACCAACCACTTTTATAACTTAAAAAAAATATCATTTAAAATCGGCAGATAATAAACATGACTTTTGTATGTATTTTTGTGTTTATTTGGATGGTATTTGATGAGAAATGCATATATAAGTTGACAAGTTGCGCATAGTTTTTCATAATTTTCTGGAGTGTCACGTTTTTGCTCATTTTGAAGGGGTTTCATGCCAATTATTTTATGAGATTTAATTGAGTATTGGAAGTACCTAAGAAACGAGCAAGAACGAATCATAACGAAACTCAATTGGACTGGGCTTTCCTTCCTTCTGTGGGTTTCAACTTCCTCTACTATTTAAGGACTCTTCTTGAGCGAAAATTAGGGACCTCTTTTTCATTATTTTTCAGTTTTATTTTAGATTTGAGAGCGGCGTAATTTTACATCATTCAATTACGGTTCTTTTAATCTTCTACAATTTTAATTATGTATTTTAATTTCTTTATTTCTTCTTTCATTTTAGATTTCATTATGTGTGGGTAGTTCTTATGATTAATCCTAGGGTTCATAGCATGTATGAAATTATGTGTTGATTTAATTCTTCATCAATTCTCCTTCCGGTTATACAGTTCAAACATTAAAATTTAGATTTCTCATGCATGATTAAGGTCATAGTCATTGTATGCTAGCTAATTAATTTAAGTTCTGGCGGAGATAATTAATTAGTCGGATTAAATTGAATGGTTTGATACGCGTACTTGTGATCTGTAGAAGGTTTTAAATCTGTTAATCTATTGGGAGTTAACAATTAATCTAGAGATGAAAGTTATGTTAATCTACTTTTACCTTGAGATTCGGCAGAAATAGGTAATTAGACTTATGATCCTCTACTGATAATTGGATTAAATTGGAAGTTGATGGAATTAGATTAATATATAATGGATTCATGTGTTTGGATTCTTTAGGATTAATTAGTTTCATTATTTAATTGTTCACGTTTTTAATCTTGTATACTTTACATTTGATTTGATAATTGAGTTTAGTAATTTAATTTTGGTTATTTGCTTAGGATTAATTCAACTAAAAAAAAGTAGTCTGATAATAGAAACTTGTTAGCTTAGTACTTAGTATTAATTATAACTGCAGTTCTTGTGGATACGATACTCGGTTTACTAGCTTTATTGTATTGATCTGTGTTAGTTGCAGTTAATTGCATAAAAAATAGTGCACCAATAGACTTCGTCTCCACCCACATGGTACACCTTTTCTTTTTCTTTTTCTTCTTCTTCTTCTTCTTCTTCTTCTTCTTCTTCTAGAATATAATGTCTAATTTTACATTTTTACATTTTGTTATTAATTATTTTATGGATTAAAATTTATAAGATATTTAGATATAATCCAAATACCGTAAATAAAAAACTTAATTGAACCTAAATCACAACTTTTTGGATGACTTCAGACATAAATTTTAAATCTCAGCAATGACACCAAATTTTACATATTTTTGCAATTAAAAGATTAGTGACTTTTCTGATGAATTAAAACTGATGTAACACTAAACATTATACGTGTACATATTTTATGTGTATTTCATGTATGCAACTAAAACAACTTTATGGGCTAAGTAAATATGTAAAAATGATGTTTTTTAGTTCGATTTTGATTCATTAGAAAAATTCATGATGTTATAATTGTAAAAATATGTAAACTTTCGGTGTTATCGCTAATATTTAAAAATCATGTCTAAAATTAAAAACTGACAAAAAGTTATGCTTTTATCTACAATAACTCATAAAACTATGCAAATATGTTATTTATTATGGATTTGAATCATTTTGTTGTCTTTCGGATTTTAACCACTAAGATAATAATCTAGCATAATGTAAGTTTTTAAGAATATATTTTAGGTTATCGAACTCCTAAAAAGACTTAACTATTCTGTTATATATTAATAATGACAAAAAATTCCCTACACTAGTTGTATATAGTGTTATATCCATGGTTGTTAAAGGCGGCCTAGGCGGCCGCTGATGCGCCATTTTTCACCAAAAATAATCCGACCAGCAGTCGGTATGCCCACACTACCCAGAACAGTGGCGAGCAAGATCGTCTCCCAAAGGACCGGCGAGAATTACTCCAAACTTTCAGTCTGCAGAAACCAAACTTTCCAAATGAATTTTGTTGTATAATATCAAGAACGAAAATAAATAATAAAACAGAGAGTAGTTTTGTAACAGATTATAAAAGGTATTCCGGCTTTCAATTAACTCCACCCTAGCTTAATTATACCGATCCTCGATACAAAGATAATTCCAATTAATTCATGCAAATCAGTTATAGCCACCGAAGACGCTTCTGACGCAGCCTAATTTCTCCTTAATTTCTCGATAATCAGGAAGACGCTTCACCAATTATTTCCCTAATCGACTGACAACCGTAAGAGACGCTCTATAGATTTAATGAGCTGACAATATTAGACACTAGAAAAACCCGATTCAAAACCAACAGACTCTGACACAGGACCGTTGAATTTAGACTGTTCTTCCCTCGATTCTGAAGAATCGTTGTACCACTAATTAAACTTAAACCACAATTACGGATGACCGATTTAATTAGCTACTAATTAATTCCGATCTACTAAATATGTGCACCTACCTAGCAGAGTCGAAACAATTAACAACTTT
The DNA here is from genome assembly GCA_026008535.1 of Perilla frutescens. Taxonomy (NCBI): domain Eukaryota; kingdom Viridiplantae; phylum Streptophyta; class Magnoliopsida; order Lamiales; family Lamiaceae; genus Perilla; species Perilla frutescens. The sequence goes on from BRKX01000015.1 coordinate 37,295,604, forward strand.
AAACACCGAGAATCACAGATACATGCGATTAATTAAAGTAAAAGGAACAATTAGATCTCACGGTATAATTACGCCAGGGCTTCATTAATCTTCACCGGAATAAGAACGAGTTTAGCTTGATTGCATAATTAAATCTGAACTCCAAAATAGTATATAGCAGAACACCATGAAAACTAACGAATAAGATGAATAATCGCTGCTAGAACGCGTCTCTCTGTTTTGCGTCTGTATGTAATAATAAATCCTAATCTATCTTCTATATCCTTAAATAAAATTATTTAATTAAGGAAATACAATCCCAAATCTATTCAAACTAGGAAAGAGATAAAATAAAGAGCCCAATAGCTGTAAAACTCTAGAACTCGCATCTAAGCCCATCAGCTGTGTAAAAACTCGCGCTCCAGCCCAATTTCCGTACGCGCACAGGCCTAGTAGTTGTTATCTCAGCACCCCTTCAAGGCGGTATGCCCATACTGCGTGCTTCCCAGACTCTTCCAGATTTGCTTCACTTTTCTCGACTGCAAAATCTCCACAATCTTGACCAATTCCTTCATATATGTGTTAATCACCTGCAATCACTCACAAAGCAAACTTTCCTCCACAAAACACAATCGTGAGGCAATTAACACAATAAAATAATACCAAAAATGGCCCAAAATATGTATGTAAAAATAGCCCAATCAAACCCCCCACACTTAGACAATGCTCGTCCTCGAGCATATCTAAACAGAAAACAGATTCAAAATAAAACTCAGAAAGGAAAAGTCAAGCATTGGCCACCTCAAACTGAAAACATTCAAAGTTAGGATTACAACACAACCAACCACAATTCACTAACCCTTCTCTTGTTTCATAAAACTGTACACATGCTCTTTATTCAAGTCAAAAATATGCAAACCAATCCTGCCTCACCAAGGTTCGCTCTATTTCTCTCAAAAGAAAGTAAGGACAGATTTTAATTTACACAAGTCAAGACTTGATGCCTTCAAACACAGATTTGCCCATATGTCAAAACCATTACCAAACAAGTGAGAGCTATGCACAAATCAAAAGGTCTTTGAAACAGGTTGTAATGGGGCTAGGGTGCACAGGTAGGATAATTTGGATAAGTGGTTCAAATAGGTGAAAACATGTAAGCACATCAGAGCATAATCACAGAGTTCTTCGGCTACTTCTTCGAATAATGCACTACTTCCCAAGTTGTGTGCTGGTTTTCTTCAATACAGGGCAACAAAATAGCATCAAGTACATCCCCTTTATTCCCTCCATTTCCAATTCCTTATTTTCTTTTCTTTCTCTTTTTTTTTTCTTTTTTTTTTCTCTCTTTTTTCCGTGGAATAGGACAGGAGCATACATATTTTTTTTTCATTTTCCACCACCAACTTTCTCCAATGTAAATATGAATGCAGCTCAACTCAAATATCATAATACTTACATGCTTTCAGGGAAAAGAGCAGGCCAAAACAAGCTAAGGCTGAATATCTAGTGGCTGTTAATAAGGCTGTCAAAATTGGCCCAACCCAATGGGTTAGCCCAACCCACATGATATTTGGGCTTGATTGGGCTAAAAATTAAAGACCCAAAAAAATGGGCTAAAATGGGTTAGCCCAATTGGGCTTTGGGCTTGATTGGGCTACCAAAATGGGTCACAAATTCATTTGAATAGTAAATATTTCTAGACCCGATTATAGCTATTCCTCGACAACATAATGTTGAATTGCGTTGTTATAAGCAATCGGAAATACACTGAGATTAAAAAAGATAATATAAATCACACTGAAATTGTTATAATCCCTGTGGAATTCCTTACAATGCATAATTTAGTGTAAATGAGATATTAAAAAATACATTGAAGATTTCAATAATGAATATAAGATTGTCTAATAATTTTCTGCGTCATTTAATTTAGGGTAGATTTCCTTCTTTTTTTTTTTTTTTTTTCTTTTCTCCCTTTTTTTCAACTTTTCCTTGACGATTTCGAATAATGAAATCCAGATTCAATTATACCTATTCTCAAGAAAAATAAAGTGCTACCTACAAAAAAAAATGAATTAATTGTTTCTGATTTTTTTTTTCCAAAGGGAAAAAAATCAGAAATAAGATAGGATTAAAAAGATGATAAAATCACATATAATATTTATATTAACTCAGGAATTCCTCACATAAACAATGCAAATTTTTTTTAATGCGGATTTCCTTCCATTTACCGAAAATGCTATAGATTTAGATGATATAATAAAAATAAAAATATTTAATCACGCACCATAATTCCGTTTTAGGCTAAATTATGTTAATTCTATTATCCTGGCCCGGAATTTTGATGCATGGTCAGATCACAAATGGTGGCAGGTAATGCTGATAAATGATTACAATGCAAAATAGGAAAATTACAATAAATACTTTTATGCTAATTATCTGTAATAACATCCACTTTGCTTGAAATATAGCTGGAAATTTTGTCAGTAGATAATGAATTAATATCAATGGCTGGCCAAGGCAATGTTGTTAATAGCATTGGTGGACGTATCTTGAACAAGTATAGGAATTGTTTGCTTCCCGAAACCGTACAAGCTCTCATTTGTACTCGTAATTGGTTACATGATTTCAAGAAAACTGAAGATTCAGGTGATAATTTATTAATTTTAATTTTATTACTTCTAATTTTTACATTTGATTATAGTTCTTTACTCTTTATTATATTTTCATTAATTTTAAAATACAGATCGAGAGGTGGAAGTGGAAGAGATAGAGTTGTTGGAGAAAGATTCGAATGTGCTCGAGTTTGAAGAATGATAAGTGATGAGCTGATGAAGACATGGGAGAATGATGAGTTGCTTATATTTGTATTTTGGATTTATTTCTAGTAGGACTTATAAATTTGTGTATTGAATTTAAAGACATTTTAAGTATTTCAAAAAAGTTGGGTATGATGTTTATTTAGTTGGTTAATTTAGTTATATTTGTGTATTGAATTTAAAGACATTTTAATTGTTAAAAAAATATTTTTTTATGTATTTGTGTATAATGTTTATTTAGTTGGTTGATTTAGTTTAATTTGTGTATTGAATTTAAAGACATTTTAATTGTTTAAAAAAATATTTGTTTTTATGTATTTGTGTATAATGTTTATTTAGTTGGTTGATTTAGTTTAATTTGTGTATTGAATTTAAAGACATTTTAATTGTTTAAAAAAATATTTTTTTTATGTATTTGCGTATAATGTCTATTTAGTTGGTTAATTTAGTTTAATTTGTATATTGAATACATATGAAGTTTTATAACATTAAATTTGAATTTTCAATTTTTAAAAATAAAATGGGGTTATATTAGGATTTATGATTAATGCATGGGTTACAAATGGGTTGCCAGCCCATTGGGCTGGAAAAAGCAACCCACCCATTTTTGGGTTGGATTGGGTTGGGTTAATGTGTGGTGTTTAGTCCATTGGGTTGATGTGGGCTGGGTTGGGTGTTCATTTTGCCACCCTTAGCTGTTAACAACGAAAACAGGCATTTGGCACAAACTGGCTCACTAGAGAGCAATGTTTGGGAGTGGAAAATTTCTTCAGGCCAAAGCAAAGGTTAATCCTACATGCCTTTATCATTTTCATGCAAAGGGAAACTCACAAGCAATATGACTTTGGCAACAAGGCAAATCAGAAATTCAGCAATCAAGTCCGACACACTCAACAAAATGAATTGAGCTTTCTATATGTAAATAACATGCTCAGCAGGCTCAAATCTCACGTTTAGGGGCTCATCAAGTGTTGATCAAATTGCACATTTCGTCATCCAAAAATACATACGAGCAATAGCACAGATTAATCACAAGAGAACAACATCCAATCAAGACCAATCCATATCATAATCCCTCATTCTCATGCAATCTAGTTCAGGCATGCCAATGACTCGACAAAACCAAACAAAAGAATAGTTTTTTTGTAATAATAAAAACTTGTAAAAACCAAAAACCAACAACTCTCCCCCTCACACTTAGACAACACAGTGTCCTCATTGTGCAAAAGAGGGGAGTGACACAAAATAACAACAAGAAAGCATAAAAAAAACTAAGTAGAGAGGATAGAAGGGGCAAACTATGGCAGTCAGAGAGAACGGGAGAAGTTAATGGCAGCCGACTCTACAGCCGATAGGTGGTCATCAAGGGCATCAAGATGGCTCCGGTGAGTATAGCGCTCGAACATCTCCTGGATCTCAGCAAGGGTCGGGGCAGAGCTGGAGGAGGAACCTGCACTAGAAGGCTGTACAAGATTTTTTTTTGAATAATAAAAAAAATAAAAAGCAAATAAATGCTCGGGTTGCCTCCCGAGAAGCGCCCTTATTTAACGTCCGAGGCTCGACATATGAAAGGCACGATCAAGAGACAATTTCAGGGGTAGCAGATCCACCCCTGTCGAAAGTAATCGTTTCCATCCCCGCACCTTTATGCTTCTTCAAAAGCTCGACCAACCTTGCTTCTTGCCCTTTGCAAAGATCATTATTGATGATTAAGGGCAACGTGCCTTGTCCTCCCAGAAAATCATATTTCAGACACTCCGAAAGGACCTTCAGCTCCAGCACGGGGGCCTTCACATGAGATGGTAAAATCGGTTATGAGTTGGTCGGTAAGGGCATACGGCCCGTTAGATTCCGAGTTGGAAATTCACTGGTAGGATACAGCTACATTATGATATCTCGAATCTCTTCGTCTTCATCTATTATTGCAGCAGTTTCAGTCAGCCCATCAAAGAGTACTTGTTCCAACCTATCTTCCCTGAAATGATTCTCAACAAAATTGTCAACTAACGGGTCGACGATATTAATCACATACAAATCTTCAGGATCCTCAACATGCTTCATAGCTTCAAAAATATTAAATGTAACGATATCACCATCAAATCCAAAGCTAAGCATGCATTTATCTTTGTTCTTGCAGTTTTCATGAATGGCCTTCCTAAAAGAATCAGAGATCTATGTGCAGAAAAAGAATCATCCATGTCAACAATGTAAAAATTCACAGGAAATATTAAATCGTTAACCTTAACAAGAACATCTTCAACCACACCTTGAGGGTATGCATTAGACCTATCGGCTAATTGAATGATAACATGAGTTTCTTTCATAGGCCCTAATTGTAATTCCTTATACATAGACAAAGGCATAACATTAATGGATGCGCCTAAATCTAGCAAGACTTTATCAACTTTCTTACTGCCAATGATGCATGGAATAGTGAATATACCAGGATCCCTACATTTTTGTGGTAATTTCCTTTAAATAACCGCAAACACATTTTCCCTAACTTTAATCCTTGCCTCTTTTCCATATCGTATATTTTTAGCACAGAGTTCTTTCAGAAATTTTGCGTACCTGGGAACTTGCTTGATGGCATCAATCAAAGGCAAATTGATTTCTACCTTCTTGAACAACTCGAGGATCTTCTTATCATCATCCTCCTTCTTATTTTGAATCAACCTGGAAGGAAAATGAGTTGCAATCAGAGGGTTAGAAATTTTAGATTCAACACTGACCTTAGGAGGAGTAGGTTCGGCAGTTTGTTCTTCCTCTGCTCTGAGGGGGGGTTTCTAGCTCTGCAGTATGCCCATACTGCTCTTTTGCTTTCTTCTTAGCCTCCAACTCAGCTAACTCCTTCCCACTTCTCAAAGTGATAACACAAACATGCCCTTTTGGATTCATTTCAGTTTGGGATGGGAGTTTGCCCTGATTCGCCTGCATCTTGTTCATTTGAGTGGCAAGTTGGGTGATCTGTGTGCCCATACTCCCGAAAGTGGCTTGCATCTCTTGCTGGAAGGCTTTCTGGCTTTGTGCCAAACTGTTCACAAGGGCATTGCTCTACTCCAAACACTTCATGATATCATTCATGCTTGGCGTAGCATGATCGGTATGGGCATACAGACCATCCTGCGGATGCTTTTGAGGTAAAACTCCCAGCATCTTCTGATTCGGTTGCCTCCAATCGAAATTTGGGTGGTCCCTCCAGCCTGGGTTATAGGTATTGGAATATGGATCATACCTCTTCCGTCTCAGAGCATCTTGTTGCGCATCACCGGATCCATAGCAGGCTTGCTCTGTTGGAGAATCTTGCAAAGTTGGGCAAGCATCAGTAGGATGCCCATTCTCTAGGCAGACTCCACAGTAGATATTTTGAGCTTGCGAGACCTCGAACCAGAGAAGTCAGAGCATCGATCTTCTCATTGACATCAGAGCTCTCAGCTCGTTCAATCCCCTTCACAGGTCTATACCGGTCATCGTCCCCCTCTTCATATTGTTGACCTCCAGAGACCATGTCAATGATAAGTTGCTTGGCTTCAGCCAGTGTCTTGTTGGTAAACGATCCCCCACTAGTTGCGTCAACAATTTTCCTGTCAAAAGTAGACATACCACGGTAAAAGTAGTTAGTGAGCAACTGATATTCAGAGAAATCATGGTCTGGACATTTGCGGCACAACTGTTAGAATCTCTCCCAGTAGTCGGCTAAACTCTCATTCTGCTTCTGTTTAATGCTGCTAATCGCCATTCTTAGGTTTGCTGCTCTGGATTATGGGAAGAATTTGTGCAGAAATTGTCTTTCCAGTTCATCCCAAGTGGTGATCGAACCAGATGGAAGATCAAATAGCCAATCTCTAGCCCTGCCTTGCAAAGTATGAGAAAAAGTTAGTAATCTCAAATTATCAGCAGAAAAACCTTGAGGACGAAGAGTAGAGCAGACTAGATCAAACTCGGCTAAGTGCTTATATGCACTATCTCCAGGAAAATCGCCGACCTCAGGCAAAACCTGAATAAAACCAGGTCGTATCTAAGAATTATTTACAATCGTGGGAAGCACAATACAAATCGGGCGATTATTTCTGTGGCAACCTAACTCCCTGATTGGAGGTTCACGCTCAGGTACATTTTCGAGGGCTCAATTTCCATTGTTGGGCATGTTTTCCTCGAACAATTGATCAAGATCAAATGCTCCCAGATCAGATTCGGAAGCCTCCTTAGACTAGCGTCAGACGGCCATTTTCCTTGCCGATTAACGCTAGGCGGACGTTGCTAGGCGTTGGGTGGCAGTTGGCGGTCCTAGGTGGAGTTAGGCGGCTGTAGGCGGCAATTTTTTTTTAAAAGTTTTAATTATTTTTTCCAGTTTTAAATTTAATTTTTAAGTGAAAATTAAAAAAAGAAAAAGAAATGGGAAACCTAATTACACAAATACAGATTATAGAACACAGTTGAAAAAGAGGGGGAAAATGGAAAATGAAGCTGCGGTGCTACACTGCTACACAAGTTACCACTTTTCTCCATCCGCGCAATTCCCAACACTGAGCAGAGCATCGATACCGGTCGCCGCCATCCTCATCGTCGTCGGTCTGCCATCGGCCCATCTTCTCATCCTCCTCACCGTTGTCGGTTTGCACTGTCTTCGCTGGTATGTGTTCAAGACTTAAATATCTTCTTGTGGTCGTGGGTAGGAAGAGTCTGCACTATATTTGATGTATTAGTTGTTAGCTTGTTGCTAAATTTGCTGATTTAGGATTTTAGGTTGAAATGTTGAATGCTCATCTATTTCGACTTTCGGATTATTTTAACTTTGAATGCTTTGCTTGAATGTTATGTTTTATGAATTTATGAATGAAAATTGTAAAATTGATAGGTTACAAATAAATTAATTAATTAAAAATTAAAACCCGCCTAGGCGGTCCAGGCGCTAGGCCCCCGGCCGCCCGCTTAGCGCCTAGCGCCTTCTACAACCATGGTTATATCATACAGTTAAAAAATAATAATAGTTGACACATGTGATATTTTTTAAGGATATAGGTAATATTTTTTGAATTTTGAGTGATATTTTTTAGTGTTACACTTAATACGAATTTTGACGAGTTTTTTTTTTTTTTTTTTTTTTTTTTTTTTTTTTTTTCCGGGCAATACTTTTTAAGGATACATGTAATACTTTTGAGCTTTTGAATGATACTTTTTAATGTTATGTTGATACTAATTTTGACGTTGAATTGACCAACGCATCTGATGGTGCACTAAAGTGCATGCAAGTCCAGCTCATTAATAATATGGTTTTCAAAGTTATAGTCATTTTTTTGCGTAAATGCATAAATCTACCAATTTCTCTATTACAAAAATCTCTATTACCCAATATAAGAAAATCATTCAAAAAAATACCCAATTTATCTAAAATACCCTAAAAAATGATCACATGTGGGCATCTCACACATTCTTACACCAACCTTACACAATTGTACTTGAAATACACAAACAAACATGTAGATGTACTACGAAAGTGACATTTTTTATCTCCTTGCATTAAAGTCGGTATGATTAAAGTAAGAAAAGTGAGTACGATTAACAAATCACGAGAAAGAGACCAATTTAAAGTCCGATCAGGATTCTCAAATAAAACTATCGTGAATTCAAATATTCTGATCGGGATTCAATCATAATTCAATCGGAACTCAAATATTCTACCTATTAATAATAGTAACAGGTAACTAATCTAAATGTGATCGAGTCCCGATCGGTATGCAATCAGGATACCCTCGTGAATCCCTTATGGAGATTTGAATTGTGTATTGATGTTTGCATTTTGTGTCTATAAATATGAAAAAAAGATGTAGGCTTCTACACTGCATTACTAGCACACACTATAAAAAAAGTAAAAAAAAGAAATGACTTCGATTGAAATTAGATCGGATTTGATCAATTTTAAATTGTGATTTTCGACCTTCAACCAAGATCGGGTCAGGATTAGATGAAAACTTATAAATATGCTAGTCATTCGGGAGTCTTGATCACTATGATCATATGACATTCGGAATCTCAATGGTAATCATGATCGGAATCTCATTGGGATTCTGATCTCATATGAATTTTGATCCTATCGAGATTTCGATCGGAATTATCATCGATATTTTGATCGGGATTACCTTCATGATTATCCATCGGGATTCTAATTTAACAATTAAATCAAATTTCTCAGTTCCTGAAAACTTTAAAAAAAATCTATATGTTCATCATAAACATTTAGGAAAATATTGTATTTCATATAATTAATACAAAACTCCTAACTAAAAGCTGAACAATGTGAAATCTAATGTAATAAATAATAATCTTATAATATTCTTTTTTAATCTTTAGACTAAAAGTTACGATGAATTATTGAGAAAATTAAAAATAAAATGAGATATGATATACAATGCTATAATACTTAGTATATGTTCATCATAAACATTTAATATAATGATAATTTTGATATACCGTGAAATGTCGGTATGATACAAACCGAAATATGATTACAGTAAGGTATACCGAACTAAGGTACGGTAAGGTATACCGAAATAAAAGTATGGTAAAGGTATACATTATGTGTCATACCGAATTTAAGGTATACCGAACTAAGATATATCAGAGGTAAAAGTACGATAACAGTATAATTTTTGTCATACCGTAAATTAAAGTAAGGTATAAGGTATGACAAAAAAGTAAGGCATGCTGTACCTTGACACCCCTACACACGGGTTGGGTTGGGTTCATTGGGTCATGATAAAAAGTTAAAAGTTGAAATTAATGTTACCAAAATTTATATATAGTTTAAAAAGAATTGACATTCTATATCATTGATAACATATTCTAAAAAAATACTACCTCCGTTTCATAATGTTTGTTGTTTAAGGTTTTTTTTTTAGTTTCAAAATGTTTGTTGTTTTATATAATTTGACATCCTCTCTTCCGATTTTAACCCTCTCAAATCCTACAAGATTTTTTTATTCTAACTTACCTATAATATATAAAGAGAGAAAAATATATGGAGAGAGAAAATATTGTTATTTTTTAGGAAAATATAGATGAATTAGATTTTATGGCATATATAAGGGATGAGTATATTTGTCCACGAAATTAATTCTTAATTCCAGATAAAAAAAAACAAAACAACAAACATTATGAAACGGAGGTAGTATTGATTAAAAAACATATCAAATAAAATAAGATGTTAGGCATGTTGTGCATCATAGTATAGATATAATTACCAAGAAAGCAAATTATATAGACAACTTATTTAAAAAACACATATAGACAATTATAATAACCAACAATCATCCATAAATCAAAAATTAAATAATAAATATTAAAGTTCTCGACAATCAATAAAAATGTCTTAAAATTACAATAAAAGTTTAAAAGCCTCAAGAAAGAAATAACTAGCTTCATGTCTTCAAAAAATTATTTACACACATGTTTAGGAATGATTAACTAATAATTGTAAGGAAAATACAATTACAATTAAAATTAGAACTTTGTAGTTCGCATAAGCTCGGAATTATGATTCTAATTGAGATTCCGATTGGGATTACTATCGGGATTCTGATTCCATTGAGATTCTGATTGGAATTATTATCGGGAATACCCTATCGGAATTTTGATCCCATCGGGATTTCGATCGGGATTACCCAATCGAGATTCTGATCCCACAAGGATTCTGATCCCATCAGGATTACCATCGGAATTATCTTATCAGAACTCTGATCCCATCGAGATTCCGATCGGGATTACCCCATCGGGTTTCTGATCTCATAGAAATTCTGATCCCATTGGTATTATAATCGGGATTACCATTGGGATTACTCATCGGATTTTTGATACCATCATAATTATCATCGGGATTACCCCATCGAAATTTTGGAATTCTGATCTGGGTTACTATCGAGATTATCATCGGGATTGCGATCGAAATCTCGATAGAAGTAATCCCGATTGTATTCCCAATCATATGTAGGGGTTGATGGGGATATTACTTTTAATATTAAATGCTTATAATTTCATTCAAAATAGCATATTGTCTGCAAAAAATTTTCCAATATTCTTACAAAAAGCTTCCAAGTATGAGACCGTATCCTTTTACATTGAAAAATGAAAAAAGTAAAATTATTTAAATAAAAATGAATATTTATTGAATGTTTTTCTTATACTGCATAAAAAAAATTTATACTTCTGAGAAGTGGGTTTTTAATTTCCAACCTTTTTTTTTTGTTTTCCCGTTTGAGGCCATCGACAGAATCCAAGGCCCCGTTCAAAATTTTGAAGTTTCAAAACTGTACATTCAAAAATTGAGCAGTTGGAACCCACCACATCTCAAACGGTCTACAAACAGTCATTAATATTTCAACTTCGTCTTCTTCTTTCAGGAACCTTTTTTTTGCTTCGAAAATCTTTTCTGTTATGGCAACTCAACCAGATAATCTCTGCGTTACCCCAACTCAAGCAGAAAGCTTTTCAACCCCAGCCAAAAATCGTCACCATCCCATTTCAATTGCGAAGGTCAGGGTGATCGTACGTCTTCGGCCCTTTCTTTCTCATGAAATTTCTTCAAGAAATGGAAACCCCATCTCCTGTGTCTCTCTCCAAGAATCGGACACCTCTTCTTCTGATGAAGTCACTGTTCTTCTGAAAGATCAAGTAACCAGGTAAAATTTGTTGGGTTAATAAGTTTCCAAGATTAAATTATTGGAGGTTTGGATAAGTAATTTGATGGATTTCCTTTTTTTGTTTTCTTTTTTTTTCTTTCTACTGTTTCTCCGTGTGTAGTCGAAATGAGTGCTACAAATTGGATGCTTTTTTCGGGCAGGACGACAACAATGTTAGCCAGATTTTCGATAGAGAAGTGAGGCCTTTGATCCCATCATTGTTTCAGGGCTATAACGCCACCGTCTTTGCTTACGGCGCCACCGGTAGTGGAAAGACGTATACGATGCAGGTTGCATACCTTTAACTAACTCGTATTTTGTTTCTGCTTCTAATAATCACCCCTAATAAGTAATAACACAGTTTTGATAGATGCTTTAGTAAAGTTATTTTTTTTTGGCTCGAATTCTGAATGTAACAAGGGACATAGGTGAGTCCTTTTGCTTGGGGAGCTGATGCGTGGTTTGTCAGCTCAAATTGCGGATAGGAAAATAGATTAAGGTGTGCTTAGTCGAAGAACTTAGTGTGCTTAATACAAGGGCTAGTCATGTTTCTTGATGTCAAAAGCTAGTATACATGGGGTTGTGCTATGCATCATTGATTGATCATAGGTCATCGAAAGCATTAGCAGTAGGTTTTCTATGTCACTCCTTTTTTTACGTGAGCCAGTTCAGTGAGACTAGGATCATCTCATGTGCAAATTGAACATGAAGTATTTGTTGTAATTCATACATATTTTCATGAGGAGCAAAAAAGGTGTTGCTTTTAAATTCACATTAAATTCACAAAGTTCTAGTATTTTGTGTTGAATTTTAGCCCACGGCTCTGCACATTTCTAGTAAGTATTAAAGCACCATAACTGTGGTGTTCCCATATTGCTAGATGGGATTATGCTTTGTGCTCGAGTTGAACTTCAAGATGGAAAATTGAATTATCATCACTGCCAAGTTTGTCTTGTAGCTCGTTAGGAACTTAACCTTCATCTTGGAAAATGACAATTGCAGGGGAGTGATGGGCTGCCTGGTATAATGCATCTTGCCATTTTGAGCATCTTGTCTATGTGCAAGTGTACGGGAAGTAGCACTGCAGTATCATACTATGAGATATACCTAGACAAATGTTTTGATCTATTAGATCCTAAAGAAAAGGAGATCCTAATTTTGGACGACAAGGCTGGACAGATGCATCTCAAGGGATTGACTCAAATTGAAGTGAACTCAATCGACAAGTTCCGTGAGATTTACAACTCTGCACTTCAAAGACGAAAGATTGCATGCACGAGCCTGAATGATGTATCAAGCCGTAGCCATTGCGTGCTAGTGATTACCGTTTCAACCCCTTCCCATGAACTAGCGAACAATAATGTCATTGGGAAGCTTAACCTCATTGATTTAGCAGGTTTCCAACAGCTGAACTAGTGCTTTGTATTCTTGGTCTCAAGAAGGTTATTTTAACATTTGATTGTCTTTAAATGAACTTAGGCAATGAAGACAACAGGAGAGTTTGCAATGAAGGAATCCGTCTTCAAGAGAGCACCAAGATAAACCAGTCACTTTTTGCATTGTCAAATGTAATACATGCACTCAATAACAAGCAGCCCAGAGTACCATATAGAGACAGCAAATTGACACGCATACTACAAGATTCTCTAGGAGGAACAAGCCGTGCACTTATGGTGGCTTGTCTGGTATATCAACTAATTTTTTTGATGGTTATATATATATATAGTTGTGAACTTATGAGAATCGTGTATTAACTCACCTGTCTTGGGCCATATATAGAATCCGGGAGAGTACCAAGAATCTGTTCATACTGTTAGCTTGGCGGCAAGGTCTCGCCATCTATCCAATTTTGTTTATCCTACTCATAAAAATGTCAATTCAAACATGAAAGTTGACATGGAGACAAAGCTCCTTGCATGGCTAGAATCAAAAGGCAAAACAAAAAGTGCTCAGAGAATATACAGTTCTCCATTTCATGGTAGAACTCCTTGTTCAACGAAACCCATAAGAAGATTGAATACAGCTGGTACACAATCTATTGAAACTAAAGCTGTTAGAAACCACGAATGTGTTCTAAATTCAAAAGAGAGGTAATATATTTTGAATTGATATGATGTTGCATGCATGCCGTGAATGCTCAACACTTGGTATCTTATTTGCAGGACTCCATGCAAAAAAGCTGAAAGAAATTTATTTCATCATGGTGGAGTTTACACAGATTCTAGACGGGAGGTTAGTAATTAATTTGAAGATCTGCTTGCATATCAGACTTTAAGCCCTTTATATGCTTCATATGTCTGAAGTACATTTCAAAGTTATTTCCCGAAATGCTCTTCTTATACGTGTACATAACAGGGAAGAGCGGAATGTTACTGCAACTTCTTACTTCTTATAATTATGTTATGGGACTATAATATATATCTACTTTCTCATTAGCTTGTGGCTCATTTATTGAATGTGAAGGTTGCTGAAGGCATATTATGATATTGTTGGTCAAATACTTAACAGATAATGGTGTTCCAGAGCATCTCATCACGTGATCTTAATTCACAGATACAAAACCTTGCTGCTGCTGAAAGAAATCAGGAAAAGCTTCCCGACTCGGTTTCTGTAGATGCATTGAACTCAAATCATGCTTTACCTGGTACAGTATCTCAATGCATTTAATCTCACAAAAAGAGAATCACAAAATCTTTCTTAACTAAAACTTTAAACAGTAAATTAAACTACCATTCAAGCATGCAAGATGTTTTTCTCTATTCCAGATGAATTACAATCTTCTGAGAAGGAAACAACGATTAATTGTGTCAATGTGAGTAGCCTGTCTCCAGTAAATGAGAAAATCGAAGCACTTCAAAATCCCCACCGGGAGGTGCTCTCACCAATTCACTCCAACATTGAGAGATCACATATTTTTTCTTCGGATCCAAAGACTCCTAAATCACGCATAGTACCATGTGATGGAGAAAATAACAAATGCGAGTATGGCACTCCACTCGATAGATTGACTGCCCGGAGCTCTAGCTTGAAGGTATTCTCTCATTTTTCCCCTCTTGATTTACATTGTCTCTGTTTCCTGTGCTGATAGATATAATGGATTCTGTGGACAGGCTAATCTTCTCCAGGATTACATTGAATTCTTGAACACAGCTAGCAGGTAACTTCGTTTACCGCTGTTATACTTGGAATGTGCATTTGTTGTTCTTAATTTTGTACTGAACATTTTCATGTCTATTATTCAAGGGAGGAGTTAATGGAGCTAAAGGTACCACTACTCTGGGATTGCTGTGGATTATGTGATACAAGTCATAACTTCGCAATGATTAGTTATTCATTTTGTTAGGGTATTGGGCAAAAGTTGGCTGATTACATCATTGAGCTGAGGGAAACAAGCCCTTTAAAAACTGTGAGAAAGCACAATTTTTTGTAACTAGTATTGTCATTGCTACCATACATAGGAACTTAAGTTGGAAAGTCGGCACTAAGTTTCTGTGTTTCGACCATTTGCAGTTAGGAGACGTAGAGAAGATAGGGCTTTCCTCCAAGCAGGTATGATGATATAAATCTATGTTTCGTGAACTACTGTAGGGTTGAATTGAAAGAGAAAAAATTAAGAAATATATCTTCTTCTTTTTTTTTTTTTTATCATTTTTTGTAGGTGCATAACATGTTCGGAAGGGCTGCAAGTGGACTGATTGAGAATCTCTTACACAACGCCTAGTTGTCAGTGCGATCAACGCTGTAATTTGATGTTTCAGCTTTCCAAGTTTATTTTCCATTTGTGTATTGGAATTTTTAAATACAGATAACACCTTAAGTTGTTACTTGCTTATCTGACTTGAATCAATATATATAATCTTGCTACTAGATGGTAATTATGTACTATCATAAAATTTCCCTAGACCAAACTAAAATCAAATTTATGAGCATTGCTTTCACCTGATAACATCTTTCCTTGCTATGTAGATTGAACAAGTTTATTAGAAAACTATTGAACAAACTCAATTATCTCATAAAGATAAGTTTAATATGATGGAGAAATTGGTAGCAGATCATGACCTCTGATTAGCACGTCATGTGTATTGTGAAAACTGAAAACGATTTCTTTAGACGTACGTTTTTGCAAATAATAGCAATTAGCAACCATTAACTATTTCATCACCTTTTAATTGCAATAGTGGATTTTATAAACATTTAAGGACCACATGCTGTTGGAATTAACGTTTATGATGGAAACTTTTGGTGGGAAATAGAAATTGCGATCTCAAAACTCAATTTGGAGTTGTATATAGATTTCGGAACTTTCTGTTTTTTTCACACTCCAATGACATCAACCAAAGCTTATTAGTTACTACAAAAGGCTCATCAGAGTAATCAACGTAACAGTATCTGAGAGCCTTTGGTAATTACATACAGAATACGATAATTAAAAGTGAATATATATATATTGTAGTCTTCATCTCTGCCTTCACTTGCAGTTGCATGGATTGCAGGTGCAGTTAGCTCCGCACTTGCACCCGTTCTCCGCCGCGCCCACAACCGTCTCTGATTCCACAAAATATCTGCACATTTTTTTATATTAAAAAAATTAATATTAACACAAACAGTTGGATCATCTCCAAAACAAAACAGAAGCAAACGGAAAAGCGTACGTCTTCTGAGGAGCAACGCCGAGCACGACGGTCTCAGCGGCGCCGGTGGCCTCCGAGTAGCTCAAATCCGGGTACATTTTGCAACTGCACAAATCAGTCGATCCTAAATCAATAAACAATTGTATGAATAAATATTGGGAAAATAGAGATAATTTACCCTCCACAGCCACTGCCGCAACTGCAGCTGGATCCGCAACCACACTTTCCAGAGCAGCAAGACATTTTTTTTTTAAATCTAGGAAAATCGCAGTGATCAGAAGATGAAGATGATGATGATGATGACTACTGAGAATGAAGCAACGTCCCCATTTTATAGTAGAGTGATGAGGGGGTGTGTGGTCATCGTCCGTACACGTGGTGAGATCTGGTCGACCGAGTTTTGAAGGGCCCCACCAAGATATTTTCTCCAATTTTGGCCCTTTTATTATTTTGCGGAATTTTCCGGACTCGCGTGTTGATCTTATCTTGTCAAATCCATGTTTAATTTGATTACTTATTTTGTTATATACTCCTATGTTTTAAGGATTAATTAGAGGACTCGGGAAGATTAAAGGGATGTGTTTGTCATTTTCTATGTTTACTATTTTTTACTTGATTTGTTTATGTTAATATATATTTATTAATACTACCTCCGTTTCAAAATGTTTGTTGTTTTATATTTTTTTATCTGGAATTAAGAATTAATTTTGTGGATAAATATACACATCCCTCATATATGCCATAAAATCTAATTCATCTATATTTTCCTAAAAAATAACAATATTTTCTCTCTCCATATATTTTTCTCTCTTCATATATTATAGGTAAGTTAGAATCAAGAAATCTTGTAGGATTTGAGAGAGTTAAAATTGGAAGAGATGATGTCAAATTATATAAAACAACAAACATTTTGAAACAAAAAAAAAAACTAAAACAACAAACATTTTGAAACGGAGGTAGTACATCACAAAATCTAAGTCCATAAATGGTCACTAATATTGATTCATTGTATCGCTAGTTATAATGTTTCATAATTATACTTTGTGACGAAAAAGATTTATTAGAGTTTATAAGTAATCTTATAATTAGGTATAAAACATGTTTTTTGTTCACTTATCTACACATTTCACAAGAGAGACATAAATTGAACAATATATACATATATATTATATGCATACAACAAACTCTATCCAAAAGCATTTATCGGCCAAAGCTCACCAATTCCACCAAGCCATCCCAATTCCCAACGGAAAAATAAATGTAAGATATTAAATTTTGACAAGTATTCATATACTCCTCATTTCTATTTTGAGATATCCAAATTATATAGTCTCATTATTGTAAATAGTATTATTTTTAATAGAAATGTACAATTATATTCTTGTTAGGTTTTGGAAATTTAAAAAATTAAACATTTAAGTTTTGAAAGTTATAAATCTTAAATGTTATTTTTTCAAAAAAAAAGAGAAACAATAATTAAAATTGACTAACTTAACATACATGTAAGTTGAATTCGATCAATTCTATTGGTATTCATTGTATTTGCACTTTATGAAATAAAAATAAAAAATTATTTTTCTTTCGTCTTCCATGAATGTATGATTTTTGGCACATTGTTTTTTTTAAGAAAAAAGAATGAAATTTTGGCGCAAAGTTTATAAAAATTTAAAATTGAATTTCACAGAAATTTTGTAGGATGTGAGTGACCGTGTGATTTTTAGAGAAAAAACCTTTTAAATTTCAATAGTATAAAATCTGTTAAATTTTTAGATATGGTTAGTTTTGATTTATATCATTAATTTTATATTTTGTTTGTTTCAAAAAAAAAATTAAAGTTGAGTTAAAATATAAATTTTATTAGTTTTCATTAAATAAGTGTAAAGTTAAAAATTTAACTTTTATTTATTGTTCTCACAAATATTTTTAATTTATGTGATATTAGAAAAAAGACTATATAATCAGGACGGATTAAGTACATTATATATTGGTAGGCTAATGGCTCTACAATTTACGCCACCAGTCAATATTACATGCAATAATTTGAAGTTAAATTTGTAAGCATTAAGATATGAATAAGATTTGTTGTTAATCGTGAACCATAGACGATAAAGCATAAATAGACATCAACGTGAAAACTTGATGTGGATGATCAATTCAATTCAATTTAATCTGTTAATTATCAAATTTTATGAGATTATTTTGTAAATACATTTAAACCGACTTTTTATTTATGCCAAAACAACTTTTTTATAAATAATTAAAAAACAATTTATTTAAATACATTCTAATCGAGGAATGATGAACCTTCAATAAATAGTTTAAATTAAATCAAATCATAATATTTTTTTTTTTTTAAAAAATGGTCAATTCTCATGTACATCACATAAGGTCCAATACCCGATAAGACTCAGATATCCATCAGACGGATCAAGGTTAACGTGAGTTAACCCGCGTTGATAAGTATTGACCCGCAAAAAAATATCAAAAATCAGTATCAATCCGAACACTAAACTGTATTTCTTAAAATTTAAAAAATATCACTTGTATCTTTAAAAAATAATGGTTTTGCTACTTATCTTATACGAGTTCAAATTGTATTTTTTTACCATTCCCATTAATGTTTAGAGTTTAAGAGTTTATGTTTTTTAGGGGTTTTTTTTAGGATTCATGTTTTTTTTAAGTTTATTAATCTCAATTAGGGGTTATATTTATTTCAAAAAAAAAAACATTCACTTTTATATTAAAGTTCACTAATTCTGTTTTAGGTATATATTTATTTCAAAACTAGTTTTTTTTTTCAATTACCATTTATATTTATTTTTTCAAAAAAATTAAATTAATTGTCGAGCGCAATGCACAAGTCGCCGAATTAAAAAAAAATCAATTCACTTTTATTTTAGTGTATATATTTATATTTATTTCAAAAAAATTAAAAATTAATTAATTTTAATTTTAGGGTTCACTAATTTTATTTTAGAGTATATAATTTTGGGGGAAAAAACAGAAAAATCGCAAAATAAAATAAAATAAATAAAAAAACTTGATAATAATAAAAATATGGCAAAAACTTGTATGAGACGGTCTCATACATGAGACGGATCAATACATGTGAGTTAATGATACTTCACCCATAAATAATGATACATGTGAGTTAATGATACTTCACCCATAAATAATGATACTCACATGCGGGTATAAATAATGATACTCACATGTGAGTTAATGATACTTCACCCATAAATAATGATCCCCGCATGTGAGTATTGCCCGTCTCATGTATGAGACGGTCTCACCCAAGTCTGCCCCTAAAAATATACTACCTCCGTTTCAAAATGTTTGTTGGTTTATTTTTTTTTTATCTGGAATTAAGAATTAATTTTGTGGACAAATATACTCATCCCTCATATATGCCATAAAATCTAATTCATCTAAATTTTCCTAAAAAATAACAATATTTTCTCTCTTCATATATTATTAGGTAAGTTAGAATCAAGAAATCTTGTAGGATTTGAGAGGGTTAAAATTGGGAGAGAGGATGTCAAATTATATAAAACAACAAACATTTTAAAACAAAAAAAAAAATCTAAAATAACAAACATTTTGAAACGGAGGTAGTATATAATTGGACGTGTGTACCCACGTGCTATGTGTGGGCGCGTGTGGCCCATGCGCGTATGGTACACACGCCTGATATGAGCCTTTTTTTTTCGACCGTTAATTATCAATGGGCCATGGGTCGGTATGATGGGCCCAAACCCATACAACCCATATGCTAGATACATATGAGACCATCTCTAAATAAATTTAGCACAATAAATGTTACAGAGTATGAAATAGGGGATCTCATGTGCCCCTTCCTCCCCCGGCCCCTCTCACATTCTGAAAAATTTGGCTCAATTTTTTTTTTCTTTTTTTATTCTCTTGGAGATGGTCTAGTGGTGGAGTGATGTTATTTTGAAACCAAATATATAAAGTTCGAATCTCACCACCAACATCATTAGGTGTAAGCCTATTACACATGGTCTGCCAAGTATGGTTCACCTCCCCTGCCAAGTATGGTTCACCTTTGTGTGTGGTTTGCATGCTATTACACAGCGGCTGCGGATTACCCTCGACATAAAAAATAAAAAAAAAATAAAAAAAATAAAAAAAATCCGACATATAAAATCAAACACGGCCAAGTCTAACAACTAATCTTCACAAACAAACGATGCCCAATTTAACTTCACTCTCACACACATACCTTATGTTGCACTTTATATTTTACCATGAAACATGCAATATGTGTGTGTGTGTGTGGAATCTATTAAAAATTGATTATCTAGATCAATATTCAGCTTAATAATCTCATCAGCACTCACATATAAATTCAAATCTAGAAAATGTATCATTTTTATTTTTTCTCATTTTAAAATATATATTGAAGTGAGGGTAAAGAGAAAAAATAAAGTTGGGCAAATGGAGACTACTTTTGTCAGAGATCATTCTTTTAGGGTGGGGTATAAATAAAATTCCTTCGCTTATTGTGGCTGGGAATATCTTCTTAAATATATTATTTTAATCTGCCCCTTCAAATATTAGATGCCTGGGGCAACCTCAACCAATACAGTGCTTTAGGATTGATTAATCTTCTACATATTGTTTGGCTCCAGATATATAATTATTCTTCTCCTTATTACTCACTATCAAGTAAAAAGAAGCTAAGGAAGTATATATGATCACATTTGATTTCGAAAATAAGTTCAACGGAGAATCAAGACCATAATAATACCCGAATCCTATAATTCTTCATAATACATTTTGTTAGCGTTTTTTATGGGAATCAAAAATTGACATGCAAAAGCAAGGTGTGGAAATTTATACGATATTGTTGTCTCTAAGAACCCCAGAAGCTCTCTCTCTCCCTCTCTCTCTCCCTCTCTCTCTCTCTCAGCAATGATACATAATTTATAAGTGTTATTTCGTACTATAGAATTGATGACTGGTCCAAAACTCTTATTCTGTTTTTCGTAAGTTTTGTTCATCCAATTTATCGGAATCTGACCCCTTTATTCATTACTATTATGTTATAATTTTTTCTCACTTTTTTTTTTCATTTTGATTCTCGTTTGAAGCCAACTCTCCTTAAAACTAATAAACAAAACAGCACTTCTACATATCTATATCGATATCTAAATAAATTTGAATTGAATATTCATTAAAAATCATCTGTTTTATTTCAAGTCAAGTTGAGACATTTTGATATTGACCCCTTTTTTCTTAGGAAAAATGGTTAAATATACTCCTAATGTTTATTCCGGGATCAAATAAACCCCTTAATTACTTTTGTGAGTTTAGTCTTGATCTTCAAATTGAGTTTCTCTTGCTCTTCAATCTCCTTAAATCACGACTTTTCTAGGTTTTCTAAGTATTTTTTGATGCAAAGTTGTAATTTTCATATATTATGGTCATATATATAATTGGGGAATGATCTAAGTTTAAATTAAAAGGTAAGAAAAAAAAAAATCAAAATCAAGTCAAAAGAGGTCAAAACTGACCTTGGGTGTGACCATGACTTGGTTGCACCTGGGCCATGCTATACCAACCTTCTTTTGCCAACACGGTTGGGCAAGCCGGATGTTGGCTTTGCGCGCACATTCCATTATTTTATTTTGTTCCTGCACGTTTCTCGTCTAATTGACATTATTATTTATTTTGAAAATGACTCTTAACTTAATTTTCTATCTTCTCAGTTGCTGGTGTTCGTTGTTGTGATGTACAATTTGAGGTTGGTGACTTCATGTGGGTTATTCTGACTCATGATCCTTTTCTGGCGCATGAGTACAACAAGTTGGTCTCCTATACGATTGGCCCTTCGGAGGTTCTCAAAATACTTAATCATAATCCCTATCATGTGAAGTTCTTGAGTGGTTACTGTCCTTCTGATGTTTATGTTTTTAATGAAGCAATCACATTTTGGAAGTAAAAATTCTAACCGCACATAATGCTTAACAAAATGTATTAATTACAGAAATGACTATCACCGACAAATTTAAGATTATCATTCAAAATTAAAAGGAGACAAGTTCACTTTATCGTTTCATATGCAATGTCAATTAACAAAAGTCGGGGGCAGTGATTATTTTACGTTGATTTGAATTTACAAAAATAATTTTTCATACATTGATAATTAGGTTGTAGTTTCAAGAGTTATAGGACGTAGGGGCTAAAAATTTTAATATGTTATTAAGATGATGCTTCTACAAATATTGCTACAAATATTGGACAATAAAAGTAGGGAGTATTATAAAAAAGAACAAAAAAAAAAAATTGAATTGCCGCCCACCGTGGGGCTCGAAACCCACGACCACAAGGTTAAGAGCCTTGCGCTCTACCAACTGAGCTAGACGGGCTTTATAAGCAGCTATCATATAGTATTATTTTATCAACGTTTTCATTACCAAGGACTAATTGCTATTTTTAATATTATGAATACACTTAAAATATATAGCCCGTCTAGCTCAGTTGGTAGAGCGCAAGGCTCTTAACCTTGTGGTCGTGGGTTCCGAGCCCCACGGTGGGCGCGATTCCAATTCTATTTATTTTTAAAATCGCAATTGAGAAATAAAAAAAGATGATAATTTAGTAGATTGACAAAAGAGCAAAACTCATTTACATAAATGAAGATATATGCTGTCTTGTTTGTTGTTCCCTTATTAGATACATCTTAAAATCACTTCCTCATTTAACTGAAAGAAAGATATATCACACTCACACCAAGTTTCATTAATCTATTATTTTTAGATTGAGAATCTTGTGCACACTTTTTTAAAACGAGCGAAAGCCAGTATTTCTATTTCATGGTATAAGAAACACAATTTTATAAGATAATTTCATATAGATAAGGAAATAGTTCATGTAGATTTTACTGAGCAAATTATAAAAAAATAATGTAATTGAACAGGGAATGACAGTTTGGAATGAAGAGCACATTCAAGATGCTGCTTTTGAAATTAAATCCATGTATGAGAGAGATTCGGGCCTTAACTTTTACAGACCAAACTTTAACCTGATTTGGGCCTTAACTCCCCATTCATACAAACTTTCTAAGCCTTTGTTGCTGCACTAACAAAAATAAAAAAAATTAAACCTTTGTTGCTCTACCATATTGAGTCATTGGCTATTCTCAAAAAAAAATAAAAAAAATAAAAATAAAAATTGAGTCATTGACACTTGACAGTAGTTGATTGCTTGATGGGCTTAGCCCAATTAATTTAAACATTATTCAGATATTACATGGTAAACTAGTTTAAACATTCATTAAAGGATATTTTTATATTCTTTCTCATGGTTAGTTTATATTGGGAGATAATTACAATTACCTACCTAAAGTTCAAGTTTTTTTAACGTTGCCACTTAAAAACTTTGTTTTTATTTTTGGTTGTCATCCAAACTTTCCGATGTTTCCAAAATACTCCCTAGAGCTATGAGTCCGGCCGATATACTTATTTTAGGGGTGCAATTCACCTATTTAAATTTATTTTCAATATTAAAGGAGTATATGCTGTTTTGAAATTAAAATTTTATTATAATAGAGAGGAAAAGAGCTCTTTAGCCACAGCTGTTGCAGTGTTGGTTTAGCAGGCTACCACTATTTCTGAAATGAGATTGCCTTTTCTTTTTGGTCAACTCAGTTGATAAATAAAATATCATGGGAGGTTTTTGAGGTTGAATTAGTATCACTAATAACACATTAGATTGAGATATTCCTTTGGGATGTACCTATTTTGAGATCGAAAGTTTCGAGTTTAGATCTCACCATTCATCGAAAGTCTTAGGTATGAGCATGTTACACTGATTTGTTTTCTAAGAGGGGTTACCTAATCATCAAAAATAATAATTGACTTAATTAAGATCGTGCGTAAATGGTTTAAAAAAAGTATGGAATTGAAATATACAAATATACAATGACAAATCCCTTGAGGATGTTTGATTACTTCGTTCTATCATTTTTCAGATTATTTTTTGAGAGCATTTGTTTCAATAAATTGATTCAGCCAGTTGAGAATATTTTCCATGAATTATATATCTCCTCAAATTGAGTTCTTGAGTCCAAATGCAACACATGCATTGCTGGCTAGGATGAGTTTTTGTTTTGTTTTGTTTTTTTAATTCTTTGTTTATTTTGCGATTTTGTTGATTAGAATCCACTTTATATGAATTACTTGGAGATTCTTCCCTTCAATCAAAATGCAAGCATAAGTTTTGCTATATAATCGTTCAATAAAATTATAGACATAAATTGTTTTTACTTCTAAGATTGTAAATTAAAGTATGATTTGGGATAAATAAAGAAATTATAACACCTCGTTTAAAAAATAAAAATATATTTAAAATTTGATACAGCTTGTTTAATTTTGTTGAAACCGTTTGGTTTGTTGATATTTTGGATATAGTTTTTGTTTTATCTTTCTTGATTGATTGTGCAGGAAGTAAATTGGTTGAGATGTTCTAGGGAAATCTGTTGTGTTTGACCATTTCAAAGGTTGATAGAGTCAAGATAAGGCTGTTGCTGAAGTTGAGGGTGTGAGGCCGATAATCTAGGAATGGAGATCATGGAGAGATAAAGCTGTTATTTGGAGTAGAGACCAAGTTATTATTTTTGTATAAATAGGGATCAATTGTATAGAGTTAGATATACGAATTGATAGAGATATACCAGATCTGTATTAGAGATATTAGCTTTCTACAAGTGTTAGTTAAGACAACTTTAGTCACGACCTTCTGCGAAGGAAGAGATAAAGTGTCTTAAGTTTAGTAAGAGTTTGCTTGTAGTGTTTTTGTAATTCACAAATACACATAGTGGATATTTTGCCCTGAGGCACTTCGCGAGATTATAGAAATATAATCTCGTGAAATTTCTCAATCCATTGTTTATTTCTATATTCCGCTGCATGTTCAAAGTTGTCTCAACTTTAGATACAACTTTGATCACAACTCTGTCAAAACCGACAGTTCGGTTTCTTCAATTGGCATCCAGAGCGAACACTTGACACACTAAGTGGTGATCCTGTTTTCGTGAGTACAATGGATTGCACAAACCCATTGTTCAACAAACCTCCTGTTCTCGATGGCATGAACTATTCCTTTTGGAAAGTTCGAATGAGAGCTTGTATCAAATCCATTGATGCAAGAGCATGGAATGTTGTTCAAAAGGCATAGACGCATCCTAAGACCGTAGATGCTGAAGGAGATACAATACGTACCCCTCCAAAAGAATGGACCAGGTCACAAAACGAAGATGCTACCTTCAATGACAAGGCACTCAACACAATTCAGTCTTCCTTGGATATTCAGATGTTCAAACTCATAAGAAATTTTGAGTCGGCCAAAGAAGCATGGGATATTCTTCAGCAACATTGCGAAGGAGATGTTGGAATTAAAGAATCAAGACATCGTATTCTCACCACAAAATTTGAGAACATGAAGAGGGAGGAAGATGAAACCGTTGGAGAATACTGTAACAAATTGCTTGAAATTGCAAACGAGTGCACTGATCTTGGTGATCCGATCACTAACAAGAGGTTAGTTTCTAAAGCTTTGAGAACTCTAACCCCACGCTTTGATATGAAGGTTGTTGCTATTGACACGGCATCGACTACTGGAAGTATGGACTTTACAAAGCTGATGAATGACCTGAAGACCTATGAAATGGAAATGAATGAGAAAGGTGGATCAAAGAAAAAGGGAATTGCCTTGACAGCCGGGTCAACTTCAAGGTCAACTTCAGCTTATGATGAAGAAGAAGATGAGGATCTTGAAGAGATCTGTGAAAAGAATTTGGATTATGCTCTTCTCATCAGAAGACTAAACACTCTCATTCGAGCTAACAGAGGAAAACAACAGAAGGCAGATGCTGAACAACGCAAGCCTCGTTATGACTCGTCCGGACCTTTGGTTATTTATGAAAAAATGAACTCACCTGGAAAAGAACCTAAGATCATGAAGCGTGCTGCATCAAATCACTTTAGACCAAAGGAAGTGAAAGATTTCTCCACTGTTCAATGCTATCAGTGCAAAGGCTATGGGCACTTTGCTAACGAATGTGCCAACACTTTTAGAAAACTTGGAAAGCCTATCACATTCCTATCTCTTTGCGACGGTGAGCTGGACACCTCAGGGATATTTGTGGAAGAAATCTCAGATGATGCAACCAACGGACATGCAGCCTTAACTGCAGTATGTTCTGAAATGGTTAATTTAAAGCTCACAGAAGTTGAGATAACTTCTGACAGGTATAATGATTCCTACTATAAAAATCTTTTCTGTTTTAATACTGTGATAACTACTGCAGATCAGGAAGAAGAAGTTACTGAGGAAGAAACTCTGGAGTTACTAATAAAGTTGCAGGAACTCTACAAGGAGTTGTATGCTAAGTGGATCAAACAGTGCAAAGAAATTGAGTCACTTAATGAGGAATCTACCAGCCAGAAAGCGTCTCTCGCAAAGTTGGAGGTAATGTTGACAAAGAAAGATGCAGAGATTGATAATATGAGGATTCAACTCAATCTTGCAAAGGATACATTCAAAAAGTTCAACACGGGTACTTCCAAACTTGATGAAGTTCTTGCACAAACCCATGTAACTTCTCATGGCATAGGATATGAAAAAACTGTAAAAACTTTCTTTACTCAAATCATGTCCACCCATGGAAAACCTTTTGTGAAAGATCAAGAAGCACATCCCACTTCAGCAGTGAGTAAGAAACGTAGGAGATTTGTTTGTCACTATTGTTTCCTTTCTGGGCACATAAAACCTTTCTGCCATAGGTTTTTGCAAGAACATAAAAAGGAGATTCATTTGAGGACACAAACCTCAAAATCAGGCCTTTCAGTCAAAAGTGACAAAACCAGTAATTTGGTTTGGAAACCCAAGGCTATCTCCAAAGACACCTGCAAAGTTGTCTTCACTGCATCAGTAGCTGATGATTCAACAACTTGGTACTTTGACAGCGGGTGCTCTCGTCACATGACTGGATCTCAATGTTATCTGTCTAATTACCAAAAGATCAATGGCAGCAAAGTTACCTTTGGGGGAGGAACAAACGGCAAGATTGTAGGACATGGAGTCTTAAACAGCCCCGGTCTTCCAAAGCTCGCCAATGTATCACATGTACAAGGTCTTACAGTAAATCTTATCAGCATCAGCCAACTCTGTGATGACAACTTTACTGTCATCTTTGATAAGCAAAGCTGCACTGTTGTTGATAACAATGGCAAACATGTGATCTCTGGGGGAAGATCTTCTAATAATATTTATGAAACTAAAAGAAAAAGTTGTTTGAGTGCACAGATAAATGACGTACAACTTTGGCATCAAAAATTGGGGCATACCAACTTTCGCAACATGGAGAATCTTCAGAGACTTAATGCTGTTTTTGGAGTGCCAAAGCTGAACGTCTCAAATCCAAGTCTATGTGGAGATTGTTAGAAAGGAAAGCAAGTCAAAGCCTCGCATCCTATTCTGACAACTTCCGAGAGACCTTTTGTCACTCAAAGCTGCTTTGAATTGCTTCATATGGATCTTATGGGGCCAGCTGAGGTAGAAAGCCTTAGAGGTAAACGGTATTCTTTTGTGATTGTCGATGACCTTTCCAGGTACACTTGGGTAAAATTTCTAAGTGACAAAGGTGAAACCTATGATGCTTTCTTAGAATTATATGCTAAGGTTAGAAACTTCTACCATTCTTGCATTAAAAGAATTAGATCTGACCATGGAAGGGAGTTTGAAAATCTTCAGCTCCTAAAATTTTGCATTAAAGAAGGTATTCATCATGAATATTCTGCCCCTAAAACACCCCAGCAAAATGGTGTAGCTGAAAGAAAGAATAGGACCTTGCAAGAGATGGCCACTGTCATGTTACACTCTAAGAAGTTGTCCAAACGGTTTTGGGCTGAAGCGTTAAACACTGCATGCTATGTAGGTAATCGGGTAAACTTAAGAACCGGAACCACCATGACATCATATGAAATTCTAAATGGTAGAAAACCCAACTTAAAATATCTACATGTTTTTGGTTGTGTTTGCTACATTTTGAATGATAGGGATTACTTGTTCAAATTTGATCCCAAAAGTGATAAAGGTGTATTTATAGGTTATTCGCTTAATAGTCATGATTATCGTGTCTATAACCTCAGAACAAAAACTGTTATGGAAAGTGTGAATGTACGATTTGATGATCTGACCAGTCTGTACACTCCTAAAGAAGATACTGATGAGTTACTTGAGATACAGGGAAGAACATGAAGTACTAATGATGAAGAAGGGATAATTAACTCAGAATTTGAGCTTACTTCAGAGACATGTGAGGATACACTTACAGAAGGATCTGGATCGAACCCCCACTTAAACGATCCAGAGATTCCAGAAGTAGTTCAGGGAAGCACTAGAAGAGACCCAACGAGCAAGATTCACAAAGATCACCCAATTGATCAAGTCATTGAAAATGTACACGAAGGGGTCAGAACTAGAGGTAAAACTCCTGTTAACTACAAGGAAATGGTAAGGATGGTGTGCATGTCATGCGTAATCCATAAAGTTGGTGTTGTTGTCTTCTTATCTATGGTTGAACCCAAGAACGTAAATGAGGCATTAAAAGATGAGTTCTGGATAAGTGCCATGCAAGCCGAGCTACTTGAGTTTGTTAGAAATAAAGTCTGGACACTTGTGCCTAGACCTTCAGGGATAAACGTGATAGGGACTAACTGATGAATTTGAAAATGTCATTAGAAATAAAGCCCGCTTAGTTGCCCAAGGTTACACTCAAGTAGAGGGCATTGACTATGATGAGACTTTTGCTCTCATTGCACGAATTGAGTCCATCAGGTTATTATTTTCCATTGCATGTTATCTTAACATTACTCTTCATCAAATGGATGTTAAGACAGCATTTCTAAATGGAGTACTAGAAAAGGAAGCATACGTAGAACAACCCAAAAGGCTTTGAAGACCCAACCAATCCAAATCATGTGTATAAATTACATAAAGCATTGTACGGACTTAAACAAGCTCTTAGAGCTTGGTATAGTCGGTTAACCAAATTTTTGCTTGAGTTTGGATTTTTCAGGGGTCATGCCGATAGAACACTATTTCTCAAGAAAGAAAAAGACTTACTCACGATTGCTCAAATCTATGTTGACGATATAGTGTTTGGATCGACAAGTGAGAAAGCTTTGAAGGAATTTGTGGAAGCAATGTCCACATCTTTTGAAATGAGTATGGTCGGTGAACTTAGCAATTTTCTTGGACTTCAAGTCAAGCAAAAGGAAAATGGCATCTTCGTCTCCTAGACAAAGTATGCCAAGAATCTAGTGAAGAAGTTCGGTTTGGAGAATGCAAAGCACATGAGAACTCCCATGAGTACGACTGAAAAGTTATCAAAGGATGCAGTTGGACCGGAAGTTGATCCAACTTTATTCAGATCAATGATCGGAAGTCTCCTCTACTTGACTGCTAGCAGACCAGATATCATGTACAGTGTGTGTGCATGTGCTCGATTTCAGTCCTGTCCCAAGGAGGAACACCTTAAGGCGGTAAAGAGAATCATTCGGTATGTAGCCGGCACATGTGAATTGGGTCTATGGTTCACAAAGGACACAACTACAGATCTTGTTGGATACAGTGATGCCGATTGGGCTGGAGAGATAGATGATAGACGGAGTACAAGTGGAGGATATTTCTATCTAGGAAACAACCTCATCTCTTGGCATAGCAAAAAGCAAAACTGTATCTCATTGTCCACAGCCGAGTCCGAATATGTGGCCGTTGGGAGTTGTTCGACACAGTTGATATGGCTGAAGTCTATGTTGGATGATTATGGATTGGAAAGTGAAAAAACCGAACTCTCGGTTTTGAAAGAGTTGTGTACAAAGTTGTGTATAAAGTTGAGACAACTTTGCATACGCAGCGGAAATTTAAAACAGAAACAATGGATTGGAATTTTCACGAGATTATATTTCTATAATCTCGCGAAGTGCCTCAGGGCGAAATCTTCACTATATAAAATATGTGAATTACAAAAACACTACCAGATAAACTCTCACTAAATATTAAGACACTTTATCTCTTCCTTCACAGAAGGTTCGGACTAAAGTTGTTTTAACTATATCTAGTAGAAACGGATAAATACGAGAACTCAAAACTTTACAATATCTGAAAAGCTCTATTAAAAACTCGTATCTAACACTAACTATCTGAACCCTATATATACACCGCTCGTTGCTTGATCCCCACTCAAAGCAACCGATCCACTATGCCATAATCTCCATGATCTCCACTCCTATATTTCCGGCGCAACTTCCGGAACAACCGTGGCTTCAGCAGATCTTTGGACTTGGTCAAATCCCACATGCTCCTATTTTCTCTCAACAGATTTTATCCTGCAAGAAAAACAAAAACTCCAAATACACGATTTAAACAAATATCCTTAAATCTATGATACACTACCAATCGGTATCAACAATCTCCCCCTTTTTTGGCTTTCTTCCCAAAACCAAACAAAAACCAAGAGTTACAATTACTCCCCCTGAAGCAACACAATCAAATCACAACAACCATGAAAAGATTAGAGAAATGTTAGCTAAACAGTTGCTCCCCCTGTCACCAAGACTGTAATAAAAACAGAATCTACACAATATCATCACACACACATAAAACAATCATAACCATAACATATTCACAACAAATGCATACATATCTGCATGCAATCAAAAAATATATAAGAGTTAGGCAGAAAATAAAAGTTGTTCATAAAGTTATGCAACAAATAAAATAGTTGTTTGTTTCATCCAACAACATCATTAAAATACTGCAACACACTGCAGTCTTCTTCTTCTTCATGCTTCTCCCCCTCACTCCTCATCTTCATCTTCCTCATCACTTGGTCCGTGGCGACGGCTAGGGCCTTCTCCCCCTTTTTGGGAAGAAAGAAGTCGTTGAAACACCCTTCGTTGCCCTTCAAGGATAGCAATCTGCGAGGAGAAGAAGGTTATTTGCTCCTGCAAAACAAAGATAGGTAGAGAACACATTAACTCGGCCGAGGGATCCTCTTCCGTTGAGGCATCAATCCACGGGAGATCTCTGTGCCTCTTCTCACTCAAGAAGGCAGGTTGCACAGTTTGGAGAGGGAGCTTGGATGTGAGGACATCTTTCTTCTTCGGCTTCAACCCTTGCTCAACAAGCATGCTATAGATGAGAGAGAGTACGATCAACTTTTTGGTGGACTTGGCCACAGCAACCTCAACAACAGCATTAAAAATGTGGGTGCCCAAGTTGAACTTCTCTTCCTTGAACACTTTGTAGAGTAGGCATACATGTTCAAACGGCACAACTGTGGTATTGGATGTAGGGATCCAATTTGACACGGAAATCTTGTGCAAAGTTGAGAAAAGGGAAGTGAGGACCGAAGCTATGCGGTTAGGCCTTTTGTTCACTGTCCACACATCTGCACGACCACCCGTAAGAAAATTCTCCATCTCAACCTCTAGTTCCTCATCAACCTCAACATCAGACTCAATAACATTTGGAGCAGCCAGAAATTTGTTAATACGAGAGGAAGTGAAAGAGAAAATCTTTCCACGGACATAAACTTTTCCAAACATCTTGGAGAAGGGATTAGCAAAATCAACAGGCAGATTTGAATAAAATTGCTTCACAATCTCAGCAACATAGGGTTTCACATAAGTGACACTTCTCAAAACTTTCCTTTTACGTAGAAAATCAAGCAAATTATATTGTGCAAAATCCTTCAAATCAACTGCCCTATCATTAATGAACTCCATTTTCCTAAAGCTATCCCAATTCTTCTTAGCAACCTCATTGTAAAAGCATTCATTCAAAGCCTTAATTACCTCAAGCTCGGAGTCGAAGTCGGTGTCGGCCTCGGTTGGAGAAGCTTCTCGTTTGACCTTCTTGACTGACTTGCCTTTCGACTTCAACGGTGACGAGAAAGGCATTTTCCTCTTCCCTTTTCGAGAGGCAGCAACCTCCTCTTCAAGCTCTTCGTCCTTATCGGCATCTGAGAGTTGGTGAGAGAACGATTTCTCAGCAGAGTTGTCGGAGGAAGCGCCCAATTGATCCTCACCCTCGACTTCACTGTCGATGTAGATCGGTTCTTCGGGAGCCTGAGAGGGACGACTTAGTCGAGAGACACACTTGGAACGTCGAGCGGGAGGAACCCTAGGTGTTTTGGAGGGCTTCTTCATCGGAGGAGAGGGGGTCGGAGATGGGATGACCTCCGGCTGTGGTTCCGGCTCGGTAGAGGAGAACGGGACGGCAATAGGGCTACCGCCTTGTTGAGCGACTTCCTCAGATGGATGGACTAGGTCCTCTTGGTCTTCGGCAAGAATTGGAGTGTCAAGCTCTGGAAAGTCAAATGATGGCATCACTATGCCGCTCGGAGCAACAATAATCACCTGCTCGATCATCAGAGGCAGGACAGACGGCGGCATTGAAGTCGGTGCCGGGAGAGAAAGTGGTTGAGACTGAATCTCCGAGCTTCCTACCTGAGGAGAGATCTCCATCGGTACATTCTCTCGTGAAGATGAGAGCAAGATACTGGGTCGGAGAAGAGGGGTGGTGTCCGATGATAGGAGACGGAAAGGGTTGGGTGCGAAAGAACGGGGAGGAGATGGTTGCGGCGGAAACGTCGAGAGGTGGCGGAGGTAAGCGGAAGTTTCGGAATCCGCCATGAATTCCTCCAACTGCTTCATTTTTTCCGGCGTCATTTTGGAGAAAGATCGGGAGAGAAAGAGCGAGAGCTTTTGGAAGATGAAAGGGTGAAAAAGTAAGGGTTTTGTGAATAGTGGAGCAAGGATCGGTTTTATCAGACTTAGGGGAGAAGAATAGAGACAGGAAATTTAAATGAGTAGACTAACAAACATATTCGTCCCGCCACAAAAATAGGGATCAATAATTTAAAGATATAGTTAAAGATGAAATTAAAGATAGAGTAGGATACACTTCCGGATTCACTCAACTGACTTTCAAATTTTTTTTTTTATTATTTTTTTTTATATTTATTTTTGGACAACTGTTGTCATAGAAGATGAAATATTCAGAACACTTTTGACACATCATAGAAGACTTTTCAAGAAGAGAGCAGATGGTGAATAGATGTATAACCAAGAGAATCTCATAAAAACCACTTATCTGAGGTCTTTGACCCAGTTATATGGTTTTTTAAGAACGATCATGATTTCACATTTTACAGACTTTTACAACCTCGAATCTGCTCAACTTCGCAGTCAACTATGATATATCAAAAGTTGTGACAATAGTTGATTCAACTTTTGAACTCATATAGAACATAAGCCAAGAGATTTTCTCAAAGATGAGAATCTCTCATAGCTAAGAGCTTTTGTGAACATGTCAGCCAGTTGAGAATCTGTACTAATGTACTCTAACTTTAGTAACTTCTTTTCGACTAAATCTCTAATAAAGTGATACCTTAAGTGAATGTGTTTGGACTTTGAGTGGTGGACAGAGTTCTTTGCAAGGTTGATTGCGCTTGTATTGTCGCAAAGCATTACTAGGGGATTGCTCTCCAAACCATAGTCATCCAACATTGACTTCAACCAAATCAGTTGTGTTACACAACTTCCAGCTGCTACATACTCCGACTCAGTTGTGGATAAAGAAATGCAGTTTTGCTTTTTGCTGTGCCAGGAGATTCGATTGTTTCCTAGGTAACAGCATCCTCCACTTGTGCTTCTTCGATCATCAGTTTCTCCAGCCCAGTCAGCATCACTGTACCCCACAAGATCTGAAGTTGTGTCCTTTGTGAACCAAAGTCCCAGTTCACAAGTGCCAGCAACATATCGAATGATCATCTTGACAGCTTTCAGGTGTTCTTCCTTTGGACAGGATTGGAATCGAGCACATGTACAAACACTGTACATTATATCTGGCCTGCTTGCAGTCAGATACAGAAGACTTCCGATCATCGATCTGTACAACGTTGGGTCAACTTCAGGCCCAACTGCATCCTTCGACAGTTTCTCAGTTGTGCTCATGGGGGTTCTCATGTGTTTTGCACTTTCTAGACCAAACTTCTTCACAAGGTTCTTTGCATATTTCGTCTGTGAGACAAACACTCCATTTTCTTTTTGCTTGACTTGAAGGCCGAGGAAGTTGCTAAGTTCCCCAACCATGCTCATCTCGAAGGAGGTTGACATGGCTTCCACAAAATCCTTCAAGGCTTTCTCACTCGTTGACCCAAACACTATGTCATCGACATAAATTTGAGCTATGGTTAGAAAGTTGTTTTCCTTTTTGAGAAAAAGTGTCCTATCCGCATGTCCCCTGTAAAAACCAAAATCAAGCAAAAATTCGGTCAAACGACTATACCAAGCTCTAGGAGCTTGCTTTAGTCCATATAAAGCCTTGTGTAGTTTGTACACATGATCGGGCTTTGAAGGATCTTCGAATCCTTTGGGTTGTTCCACATATGCCTCCTCTTCCAAGATTCCATTGAGAAAAGCTGCCTTAACATTCATCTAGTGAAGAGTGATGTTAAGATAACATGCAATAGCAAACAAAAGCCTGATTGACTCTATTCGTGCAACTGGAGCAAAAGTTTCATCATAGTCTATGCCTTCTACTTGAGTATATCCTTGGGCAACTAAGCGAGCCTTATTTCTAATGATGTTTTCAAACTCATCAGTTTTATTTTTGAATATCCACTTAGTCCCGATAACATTAACTCCAGAAGGTCTGGGCACTAGTGTCCAGACTTTGTTTCTCACAAATTCAAGTAATTCGGCCTGCATTGCACTAATCCAAAATTCGTCTTTTAAGGCTTCAGTTATATTCCTAGGTCCAATCAAAGACAGGAACATAATTGTCCCAACTTCATTGATGACACATGACAAACACACCATTCTTACCATTTCCTTGTAGTTAACAACAGTGTTACCTCTAGTTCGGACCCCTTCGTGAACATCTCCAATGACTTGGTCGATTGGATGATCTTTGTGAATTCTCTTAGGAGGGTCTCGACGAACACTGTTTTGTATAACTTCTGGGGTTGCTGAATCATCAAGATCAGCATCCGAGTCAGGCTCATCGGAGGGTGTATCCTTGTTTGTTACTGAAGTGGTCTCCACTTCTGGGTCAACTTGTTCTGCATCAACGGCATCAGTACTTCCCTGTATCTCAATAACATTGTCAGTATCATCAGTAGGAGTATACAGACTAGCCAAATCATCAAACCTTACATTCACACTCTCCATTACAGTTTTGGTCCTGAGGTTATACACACGGTAAGCATGACTATTGAGGGAGTAACCAATGAACACACCTTTGTCACTTTTAGGGTCAAACTTATATAGATAGTCCCTATCATTCAAAATGTAACAAACACAACCAAAGACATGTAGATATTTAAGGTTGGGTTTTTTACCATTAAGAATCTCATATGACGTCATGGTGGTTCCGGTCCTTAAGTTCACTCGGTTGCTTACATGACATGCAGTGTTTAAAGCTTCAGCCCAAAACCGTTTAGCCAACTTTTTTGAATGCAGCATCACCGTGGCCATCTCTTGTAGGGTTCTATTCTTTCGCTCGGCCACACCGTTTTGCTGGGGTGTCTTTGGAGATGAGTACTCGTGATGAATTCCTTCCTTCGTGCAAAAGTTGAAGAGTTGAATATTCTCAAACTCCTTCCCATGATCCGATCTTAGTCTCTTGACACAAGCATGGTAAAAAATTTTGATCGTGGCATACAACTCCAAGAAGGAATCATATGTTTCACCCTTGTTTCTCAAAAATTTTACCCAAGTATACCTAGATAGATCATCTACAATCACAAAGGAATACCATTTACCTCCAAGACTTTCAACTTCAGCTGGTCCCATAAGATCCATATAAAGTAGTTTCAAGCAGCTTTGAGTTGTGAAAGGTCTCTCAGAAGTTGTCACAACTGGGTGCGACGTTTTGACTTGTTTTCCTTTTTGACAATCTCCACAAAGGCTAGGACTTGAAATGTTCAACTTGGGAACTCCTAGAATAGCATTTAGTCTTTGAAGATTCTTCATATTGCGGAAGTTGGTGTGTCCCAATTTGTGCCAAAGCTGCACTTCATTTACCTGCGCACTTAGATAACTATTTTTGCTAGTCTTATAAATATTATTGGAAGACCTTACCCCTGAGATCACATGATTTCCGTTGCTGTCCATCACAGTGCACCTTTCTTTATCAAAGATGACACTGAAGTTGTCATCACATAGTTGACTAATGCTAATGAGATTTGCAGTCAGCCCTTCAACATGTGATACATTGGCCAGCTTTGGAAGTCCAGGACTGTCCAAGGTTCCTCGTCCAACAATCTTGCCATTTGACCCTCCTCCAAAAGTTACTTCACTACTATTGATTCTTTGATAGTTTGATAAATAACATTTGGAGCCTGTCATGTGACGTGAGCATCCACTATCAAAGTACCATATGGTCGAGTCATTATCTGTCGATGCAGTGAAGACCACTTGGCAGGTAACTGTTGGCGTAACTTTGGCTCTCCATACCAGTTTCTTGGACTTGTCACCTTTGTTTGAGAGGATAGGATTTGATGCTTGGTTCTTCAGATGCATCTCCTTATGGTGTTCCTGCAAAAACTTATGACAGAAGGGCTTAATGTGTCCAAGAAGAAAACAGAAGTGACAAATGTACCTCCTACGTTTTTTCTTTGCTGACGAAGTTGTGGGAACTTTCTTGGCTTTCACAAATGGTTTGCCATGAGTAGACAAAATCTGAGTGAAGGCTGGTCTTGCACTCGAATCATACCCAAGTCCATGTGAAGTTATCTGAGTTTGAGACAGAACTTCATCTAGTTTTGAGGTTCCCGTGTTGAGTCTTTTAAAAGTTTCATCAACATGATTGAGTTTAATTCTCATGTTGTCCAACTCAGCATCCTTCTTTGTCAGCATGACTTCCAGCTTTTGTAGTGAGGCCTTTTGCACAGAAACTTCCTCAGTTAGTGAATCCACCACTTTGCACTGTTTAGACCATTTGACGTACAGTTCCTTGTAAAGTTCCTGCATCTTTATCAGTAACTCCAGAGTTTCCTCTTCCGTGACTTCTTTCTCATTTTCTGCAGTGGGCACAACAGTGTTGAAACAGAAAAGAGTGTTATAGTAGGACTCATCATACCTATCTGAAGTTATCTCAACTTCGGTGTAGTTTGACTTGTCCTCTTCAACACATACTGCAGTTAAGGTTGTCTGCTCAGTTGGTGGATCATTAGGAATCTCCTCTACATAAATCCCTGAGGTGTCAAGCTCACTATCGCTAAGGGATAGAAAGTTGACATGCTTTCCCAGTTTATGAAATGTGTTGGGACACTCGTTGGCAAAGTGTCTGAAGCTCTTGCATTCATAGCATTGAACTGTAGAGAAGTCCGTCACTTCCTTAGGTCGGAAGTGATCAGATGCAGCACGCCTAATGATTTTTGGTTTCTTTCCTGGTGTGATAAGCCTGTCATAGAGAACCAAAGATCCGGAGGCATCATTTCGAGGCTTTCACTGTTCTCTACCTCCCACTTGTTGTTTTCCTTTGTTGGCTCGAATGAGAGAATTAACTCTTCGGGTGAGAAGAGCATAATCTGGATCATTCTCAGTGATTTCTTCAAGATCTTCATCTTCTTCTTCAACATAAACCGAAGTTGTCTTTGAAGTTGTCTTTAAAGTTGTCCCGACAGTCAAGGCGATTCCCTTCTTCTTCTGTCCACCCTTTTCATTTAGTTCCATCTCGAATGTCTTCAGATCATTCATCAGTTTGGTGAAATCCAGAGCTCCAGTAGTTGTAGCAGTATCAATTGCAACCACTTTCATGTCAAAACGAGAAGTTAGAGTCCTTAAAGTTTTTGAAACTAACCTTTTATTAGTAATTGGATCACCCAAATCATTGCACTCGTTGGCAATCTCCAGTAGTTTGTTGCAGTAGTCTCCTACGGACTCATCATCATCCATCTTCATGTTTTCAAACTTTGTGGTGAGAATTCGATGTCTTGATTCTTTAATTCCAACATCACCTTCGCAATGCTGCTGGAGTATATCCCAAGCTTCCTTAGCCGTCTCACAATTCCTTATAAGTTTGAACATCTGAACGTCTAGGGAGGATTGAATTGCGTTGAGCGCCTTGTCATTAAAAGTGGCTTCTTCATTTTGCTCTCTGCTCCATTCTGACTGTGGTGTACGGCATGTATCTCCTTCAGCATCGACGGTCTTAGGGTGTGTCCATTCTTTTTGAACCGCATTCCATGCTCTTGCATCAATCGACTTGATGCATGATCTCATCCGAACTTTCCAAAAGGAATAGTTCATGCCATCTAGAATGGGAGGTTCGTTGAACATCGGGTTCGTGCAATCCATTGTGCTTACGAAAACAGAATCACCACTTAATGTATCAAATGTCTGCTCTCAATGCCAATTGAAAAAACCGAACTCTCAATTTTGAAAGAGTTGTGTACAAAGTTGTGTATAAAGTTGAGACAACTTTGCATACGCAGCGGAAATTTAAAACAGAAACAATGGATTGGAATTTTCACGAGATTATATTTTTATAATCTCGTGTAAGTGCCTCAGGGCGAAATCTTCACTATATAAAATATGTGAATTACAAAAACACTACCAGATAAACTCTCACTAAATATTAAGACACTTTATCTCTTCCTTCACAGAAGGTTCGGACTAAAGTTGTCTTAACTATATCTAGTAGAAACGGATAAATACGAGAACTCAAAACTTTACAATATCTGAAAAGCTCTATTAAAAACTCGTATCTAACACTAACTATCTGAACCCTATATATACACAGCTCGTTGCTTGATCCCCACTCAAAGCAACCTATCCACTAAGCCATAATCTCCATGATCTCCACTCCTATATTTCCGGCGCAACTTCCGGAACAACCGTGGCTTCAGCAGATCTTTGGACTTGGTCAAATCCCACATGCTCCTATTTTCTCTCAACATATTTTATCCTGCAAGAAAGACAAAAACTCCAAATACACGATTTAAACAAATATCCCTAAATCTATGATACACTACCAATCGGTATCAACAGAAAGCAACCCCTTGGTGATGCTCTATAACAATACAGACGCCATCAACCTTGCAAAGAACTCAGTTCATCATTCCAAATCCAAACACATCCACTTAAGGTATCACTTTATTAGGGATTTAGTTGAAAAGAAGCTATTAAAGTTAGAGTATATTAGTACAGATAATCAACTAGCTGATATGTTCACAAAAGCTTTAAGTTATGAGAGATTCTCAATTATGAGGAAATCTCTTGGCTTATGTTCTATATGAAAAGTTAAGTTGGCTCAACTGTTGTCACACTTTTGGTATATCATAGTTAACTGTGAAGTTGGACAGATTCGAGGATGAAAAAGCCTGTGTTAAGGTGAAACCATGATCGTTCTTATACAACCATATAACTAGATCAAAGATCTTAGATAAATGGTATTTATAAGATTCTTTTGGTTATTCGTCTATTCATCATCTGTTTACTTCCTAAAAGTTTCCTATGATGTATCAAAAGTAAACTGAATATATAAATTTCCTGACAACAGTTGATTATTAATAAAAAAAAATCCGAAAATTTTGAAAGTCAGTTAAATGTATCTGGAAATGTATCTTACTCTATCTTTAATATCCACTTTGACTATATCTTTAATATGTTGATTCCTATTTATATGGAGGAAAGTATCCATCAGATATATTTATATCCTTCCATATATTTATTTTAATAGCCTCTCTCTCTCTCCTCACTTGTCACTCTCACTTAGATTCTCTCCACTCGATCAACTATTCACAAAAACCCTTTCATCTCCTCAAAACCCTTCGTCTTCATCTTCTCCGCCATGGATTCTGACCAAATAAGAAAGATTCAGGAATTGCTTAGCGACCCTGAAGCCTCAGCCTACCTCCGTCATCTCTCTACCTTTCCCCCTCAGCCGCCGTAAATTCTCTCTCCGCCGCAACTGTCAAACCCTTTTCACTTTTTGTCGTCGGATTCCACTCCAATTCTCTGGCCCAAAGTACTTCTGTCCCCTTCAAGAGGGAGCGCACTTATGGAGATTTCTCCAAAAATCGCTAGTTGCTCAGAAGTTCAGTCACAACCTCTTGCTTTACCAGCCTCATCTCCGACGCTCTCCTCTTCTCAGGCAATAATTCTAGCCCCCGACGGAGAAATAATGTCAACTCTCGACACTCCGATCCTCGACACTCCAGTACTCACCGAAGAACAAATTGACCTTCTTTTTCCTTCCAACGAAGGGAATTCATACGATGGCGGTCCGATCGAAGTCCCATTTTCTGAGGTCGAACAAGAAGCTCAAGAGGGGGTGCCTGAGAAGTCTACTTCGACACAAACGCCTCCCAAGAAGAAATCGACCAAGTCCAAGAAGGCTCCTCCGACTAGACGGTCCAAGCGTCTTCATGTGACCAGCAGCCCCTTAAGAAATCCGATGGAGCCCATTGAAATCAACAGTGAACCAGAGAAGGAGGAGAGTGAGGCGGTGTCGGAGAGTGATTCAGGCAAGCAGACACCATCTATGCATAAGACGGACTCAGAGGCAAGCGAGGAAGTTGAAGAGACTATTGCCTCAAAGAAGGGAAAGAGAAAGATGTCTTTCTCTTCTCCTTTGAAAGTTCGTGGGAAAGTTGTGAAGAAAGCCAAGCACAGTGTTGCTCTAGCTGAGGAGGAAGCCTGCTTAGAATTTGACTTAGAGGTATCAAGGCTAACTCAACCTTGTTTTACTCTGATCTTGCTAAGCGTAATTGGGATTTCTTCAAGAATAGGGAGATTTTGAATGACCGTGCTGTAGATTTGAAGGACTTTTCATCTTATAATTTGGTTGAGTTTTTGAAAAAGAGGAAAGTTTTGGGCAGTGTTACGTATGCTAGGCCCTATGTTGCTGAAATGGTAAAATATTTTTATGCTAATTTGACTCATGATTTTGGAAATCAATCCTCTAAGCAATATGGAAAGGTCTTTGTGCGTGGGAGGGTATTTACTGTTACTCCGGCTATGATTAACAAGTTTCTGGGGGTGTCTAATGTTGTTGAAGCTGATGAGGAAATTGATGTAGAGTTGGAGGCTAAGATGGCTGATGTGTTGACCGGAGGCCAAGCAGACTTATGGGTGGCTAACAAGAAGCCAAATAGGCTTGCTTCGGTTCTCACACCGCCGTTTTCAACGCTTCACAAAATTTCTGTGTCAAATTGGATTTCTACATCTAACTCAACAATGGTGCCATTTGAGCATGTCTGTTTGTTGTATAAGGTGTATATGGGGGAGAAGGTGAATTTAGGGCAACATATTTTCAACTCAATTGCTGAGATTGCCATGACTTAGTCAAACAAGAAGTTGGTGGTCCCCTCTCTCATATACAACATGCTGTTGGACCAAGGGTTTAAGGCAAAGAAGAAAGATGTTTTATCCTCCAAACTTCCCCTACAGACTGTCCAGAAAGCTTTCCTAGCCGACTCCAGGACTTGTGATCTTCCTTGGATTGATGCTGCTGAAACTGCTCCACCATCTTCCGTTCATCTTTGCTCTATTCCTGTGTTTGTTTTGCAGGAACAAATTGAGCTCTACACTACACAAATCGAGATATTTGCCAAACAAAGAAAGGTGTTCTAACGTCTCATTTCTTCCCAAAAAGGGGGAGAAGACACAAGCCGGGGAGAACAACATAGAAGTGAGGATGATGAAGAGCAAGAGGAGGAGTAGAGACAGAAGAGGGCTGAGTTGTTGAATGAAGAAGAACTGCAGTCTGTTGCAGTTTTGATGTTGATGTTTATCAAACAGTTTCTCCAAACAATTTCTTTTGTTTTTAAACAATTATGTTTTTGATGTTTATATTTTTGCTGCAGATCTAACTGATGATCTTTTGATAAGATCCTTCCCTTTGTTGCTGATATTTTAGTTGTTTTGATAATATCTTATGTTTCTCTAAGTGTGTTGAATGAGTAGTGTTGAAGTCACTTTGATTTGAGGGAAGTTTGCATGACAGGGGGAGTAATTGTGTTCTGTTTTGATTATGCTTGTTTTGTTCCGAGTATATGTTTAGGGGGAGTTCAATTATGGTTGATTTTGCTGCATGCTTGAAGTTGTTTTGGGAAGAAAGACAAAAAGGGGGAGATTGTTGAAACCGTTTGGTTTGTTGATATTTTGGATATAGTTTTTGTTTTGTCTTTCTTGATTGATTGTGCAGGAAGTAAATTGGTTGAGATGTTCTAGGAAAATCTGTTGTGTTTGACCATTTCAAAGGTTGATAGAGTCAAGATAAGGCTGTTGTTGAAGTTGAGGGTGTCAGGCCGAGAATCTAGGAATGGAGATCATGGAGAGATAAAGCTGTTATTTGGAGTAGAGACCAAGTTATTATTTTTGTATAAATAGGGATCAATTGTATAGAGTTAGATATACGAATTGATAGAGATATACCAGATCTGTATTAGAGATATTAGCTTTCTACAAGTGTTAGTTAAGACAACTTTAGTCACGAGCTT
The DNA here is from genome assembly GCA_026008535.1 of Perilla frutescens. NCBI lineage: Eukaryota > Viridiplantae > Streptophyta > Magnoliopsida > Lamiales > Lamiaceae > Perilla > Perilla frutescens. The sequence continues at coordinate 37,338,253 of BRKX01000015.1, forward strand.
CTGCGAAGGAAGAGATAAAGTATCTTAAGTTTAGTAAGAGTTTGCTTGTAGTGTTTTTGTAATTCACAAATACATATAGTGGATATTTTGGCCTGAGGCACTTCGCGAGATTATAGAAATATAATCTCGTGAAATTTCTCAATCCATTATTTATTTCTATATTCCGCTGCATGTTCAAAGTTGTCTCAACTTTAGATACAACTTTGATCACAACTCTGTCAAAACCGACAGTTCGGTTTCTTCAAATTTGTAAAATGCCAAGCAACAAATTATTTTATAATTAATACTATATATATATATATATATATATTATCAGATACAATACTATGTTTATATTATAATACAACAATACCATAAATCCATTCGAATAATTTTGAAAAACTTTGTTACTATAATTATTGCGTTGATTTCTTTCCATTTTTATTTTCTTTTTGGTCGAAGGGGCATGTAATTTATAGCATATTTTTTTGGTAGACTTAACATGTGTGCATTATTTGATAAGTATATATATAATTATATTCAATTCAATATTCATTCTGACAGTCGTTTTTATTTTACAAGTTCAATTCAACCTAGGAGCTTTAGTAGTGGCAAGTGGCAACGTCAGCTTAAACAAAGCTGAAATTATATATTTGAGAAATTTGAATAAATATTATGTTAAAAAAGTCAAATAGCGCAAAATTAAAACTCAAACCACCTGAGACACAGACCCTTATTTTCGGGGTGTTGATAATTACTTGGCATTCAAATGCAAATGCAAATGCTAACTAAAATAAATGAACCTTCTTCCTAAAAGTCTAACCTGTAATAGTCCAATATTAAAAGTCGACATCATTAATCCTCTAAATAACAAATAATAAAAATATATTATATTTATATTTGTCGTCTTCATTAAGCTTCGTCAACTACAGCTGGTTTTCCTACTGCTATCATTACTTTCTTTGTGTTAATATTTGTTATGTTTTAATAGAAGGAGAGGTTTTGGCTTTGCGGAGTTTTTAAAATTGGGACAAATGGAGAAATATAGATTTTCTATTTTTAAATGCATTAGAATTATTCATATTGTTACTTTATTTAAAAGTTTCACCCATGATAGAAACCATAAAGTAAATAAACTTATTAATAATTTTAATTTACTTATATATAGCTTTATGTTTAAAATTAGGAGAATTATCAATTCAGGACCTGAAAGATGGGTAATCTATCGATTCAAAACCTCAAAGATGAAAACTCTCAATTTTAGACCCGAAAGATGAAACCTCTCAATCTAGGACCTCTAAAATCACGAATTTTGATTCCTTTTTTATTTTTAAATTAATTTTAACAATTTCTTTATTAGATTTAATAGATAATTAATGAGAGAATTTTCATTAAAAATTAATATAAAATTAATTAAAAATTAAAAAGAAATCAAAATTCGTTATTTTTGAGGTCTTATATTGAAAATTTTCATCTTTCGTGTCCTGGGTTGAGAGTTTTCATCTTTAGGCTCTGAATCGATAGATTACCTATCTTTCAGGTCCTGAATCGACAATTTCTCCTTAAAATTATTGAATAGGCATGCTATTTCGATTGATAATTTATATACTAAATCTATTTAGCCGATTTTCTATAAATAAATTTCATGTACTGTTTCCTTTGTTGTAATAGGAAACATATCAAGTGTTCATATATATATATATATATTTGATTTATATATATTTCAACTCTTTTCTTTTTCATTAATGTTTTATGCCTTCTTTCACACTATCTCGTATACATTACTATGACTTCTAATTAAATGAGACATAACTAAATGAAAATAACGAAGGCACAAATAATAAATCGAGAACAAACAAAAATAACAAAGATATTAGTATCAGTAACAACATAAAAAAACGAAAGAAATTGATTTTTCACGGAATAAATTTAAGTCAATCATCAATAACAAAATTTAAATAATAAAAATTGATCGAAGAAGTCGAAATATAAACCCGCGAAGTGATTTATTGAATCGAGCACGTGATTTTCGAAGTAAATAATCAGTTTTTTTTTTTAGTTTTTTATTTATAGAAATAGATATATAATTAATTTAATTAACCATTTGAGAAGTGATTAAAAATCTTTAAAAAAAAAAAGAATAAATCGGGTGAGAAGGGATTTAAAAGAAGAAGAAGAAGAAGAAGAAGAAGAAGAAGAAGAAGAAGAAGAAGAAGAAGAAGAAGAAGATATCTTCTGGCATGGAGTAAAATTAGGATTTAAACAAAATCATTATCATAGTTAGTCATCTTTAAGCATCATTAATTCCACACCCAAACTTTTAATCTAATGATGTAAAATAGTTTATATAAATATATTTAGATATGCAATTGAAATTGGGGCCCCTCGATGCTCACGGTGGCCGAGTGGGAAGAGTACTATATCTACTTCGTAAGATTAATTCAAATAATTTTAAATGTCTAGATTATCCCAATGGAAAAAAGGCATGCAATAAGCAAAAAGCATCTAGATTATTCCAAAACTGTTTCATAAATAAGATCGAGGAAATTCGACTTTTATTTTCAAGAATTAGTACGAAAAGTTTATTTTAAATAGAGGAAATTGTTTTCTTTTGAAGGTTAATGACTCAGCAAGTAGCACAATCCACGTTTAATTAAAGAATATTCGATCGAGAAACACAATCAATTGAGTTTCAATTTCGATAAATTGGAAATATTTATATATTATTTATACAAATAATTAAGTGAGACAATGTTATGAATATCGGCGATGAATTCAAAATTTTCTGGATAATTTCGACAGGAATGATTCTAAACAACCACAATAACAATCCAACTTTTCTTCTATGAATTTGGTATCAAAGATTAATATTCTAAAGAGTGTCCGAATTATGAGGCAATTGAGACGTTCGCCACATGTCCTCGAGAAAATCAAGGCCACTTATTTCGATATATTATTCTTTTATGTATATATATTATATATGTATGCATGATTTTTTTAAAGTTGTTCAGTAGCTTAGCGGTAATTAATCATTTTTTCTAAAGTGGACATGGTTCTATACTTAGGAGTAGCGCACAAACCATTAATTTTTATCTTTAAATTTTATGCCCTTTTTGTATTTATTCTGTTTTTTCAATCTTAAATTATATATAAAAAATTATATCTCTTTTCCTAACGCATATTTTTGTATAAATAGCATTTCTTAATTACATATATAACATTTGTTTTTGCTAATTGAATAAATTTTTAAGTTAAAATTAATCACCCCTTGCAAGATCAATTGTGTGCGTGCTTCTTTATTTTGCTTCAGACATCATTTTATGTTAGTACAATGCTGAATATTCTGTCTCTAAAATGAAGTCCCTTATTATTATTTATCCTAGCTCAATGTTACACAATCCAAAATAAGATTCAGATATATTTTCTTGGATTGAATATTGATGTTCAATGTTTCATAGTTTTTTTCTTTTAATTTAAGACTCAGGAAATAAATTATCTATTAATGTGGTATTTTAGGGGAGAAAAGAATCAATTAAGCTTTATATCAAATGAGGCTCATGAATCTCGCATTTTGATTCTGTTTATATATATATATATATATATATATATATATATATATAATTTTCAACCAAAAATTTAAACATTATTTCCATCTTAATTTAATTAAAAAAGACTTATATATAGTATATATGTATATATGTGTATATGAGACTTGTGGGCCTTCCATTGAAAGCTTCGATAGTCTCCCATTCATAATTTTTTTTTTAGGTCCCAAATGAATACATAACCAATTTTTCAATCTCTATATTCAGAAAAAAAAAGGCCAAAAGGGTAGTGGTAATTAAAATGATTATTGCAAAAAGGAAAATGGCAAACTCTACAACAATTTGCAATTTTAACTAAAATGTTTAATTTTTGCAATTCCATGCATGCACGAGTTTTTTGAGATTGTTAAATCAATATATGTATAGAATACGATCATTGAAATACTTAATCAATATAAAAACAAGTATTATCGGGTTTAAATGGAACCACAATATGACATGCTACGATATTATAGAGTATTATTGAGAAGAGATTAGAGTTGAGTTTTACAATTTGAGATTGAGTAATGAGTGGAGAGAACCGAATTGGAGTAGCAGCAGCTTACGGGTTCAATTTTTGGGTGGGGGTTTAATTACATTACATATTGATTTACAATAAGTAAAAATTTGGTAGATGAAATAAAATTGTAAAAAAGTAAAAATGGAAGTTTTAGTTAAAAATCATGATGGCATCCGAATCAGCATTCCACCTTGACAAATGCAAATTGCAACTGGGTAGTGGAGCCTTTTGACTTTGCATTTTCCACACACTTTTTAATAATCTCTCTCTCTAATAAACCATAATAATTTATCAACACTTGAAATTGTATAATATATATATATACATATATAGGTGAGTGAGATACTATTAATACTATTTCTATTCTTATTCTGTATTCTCAAATCTCAAACCCCACACGCTCAAGAATAAGTAACGCATAATCTTTATTCACTTAATTATATTCACAGTCAACGCCACCAAAACCCAAAGCGTCGAATATTTAATCCCAAAGTCAACTCTCTCTCTCTCCTCTCTCTCCTCTCCCCATTTATCTTCTCCGGTAGCTACTTCTCTCACTTCAACTCCAAATCATGAACTTTCAACTTCAACAACCCTTTTAACCTCCTCTGGCTCCGTCTCTTCTTCTCTTCCTCTCCTACACAGACAGAAAGAGAGATAGAGAGAAATATTCAATCTTTCTCTTCAATGGGAAATGGAATCGGGAAGCTGAGCCTGTGCTTCGCCGGAGACGCCGGCGAGATTTCCAGGAGGAGAAATGACATCGCCTTATGTTTATCTGACCCTCTCGACGAAGGCTTGGGACACTCTTTCTGCTACATACCATCCGAGCATCTCCACAAATCCCAATCGTTGGATGATTCTGCCGCCGCCCCACAGACAACGGTCTTCCGTACCATCTCCGGCGCCGCCATCTCTGCCAACACCTCCACGCCTCTCTCTACAGAAACTTATGCGTACAGCACGCTCGACAAGGCTTCTAGTTTCGAAAGCTCAAGTTTTTTCTCATCTATTCCTCTCCAACCAGTTCCCAGGAACTCAATTCACACAGTGAAGTCAGGCCCGATTCCGAGGAGCTCGGTTCCAGGATCCGGCCCAATGGAGCGCGGGTTCTTGTCCGGCCCCATTGAGCGGAGCCTCATTTCCGGGCCTTTGGACAACCAGTTTGATCAGCTACACAGGTACATGCGTAAATCCAAGAAAATGGCTCTGGTTAAGAATTTCAAAAGGGCGATGTCTAAGTCCTTCTGGAGTTTTTCCAGAGAGATAAGTGGTAGTGAGAGAGAGAGAGATCATAATAATGTTGTTGGTAGTGGTAGTGGGACTAACAGTGGGAATAGTAGCACAATTACTAGTCATAATTTGAGTAGTGAGCTGAGCTTGGTGGATGAGAATGAGGATGGTGAAAATGAATGTTTTGGGAGTCAAAATCTGCAGTGGGCGCAAGGGAAAGCCGGCGAGGACAGAGTGCATATTGTGATCTCTGAGGAAAATGGATGGGTTTTCGTTGGGATTTATGATGGATTTAATGGCCCTGATGCTACTGACTTTCTGTTGAACAACCTTTATGCCAATGTCTATAATGAACTTAAGGGGTTTCTGTGGCATGATCAGCCCGAATCCTGCGAAAGCACGGCTAACAGCTCTTCCTTACTGTCAAAGAGTTTAGATGGTAAGGAAAGGGTGGATCTTGACATGAAGTTGAGGGAGAAGTTGAGCGATTTATCATCTGATGGTGGTGTTTTGAAAGCTTTGTCTGAGGCGTTGAGGAAGACGGAGGCATCGTATTTGGAGATTGCAGATATGATGTTGATGGAGAATCCTGAGCTCGCTTTGATGGGATCGTGTGTCCTGGTAATGGTGATGAAAGGTGATGATGTTTATTTGATGAATGTAGGGGATAGTAGGGCGGTTTTAGGTATGAAGAAGGATTATAAAGAGGAATCACAGTATGGTTATGAATATGAAGAAGAAGAAGATGATGATGATGATGATGATAACGTGCATTATTTGAGTGCTTCTCAACTCACAATGGATCATAGTACATCTGTTAAAGAGGTGCAGATGTTTGGCTTGCTCATTAATGTTAGTGATGCATGGATCATATATATTATATTGATGCATGTTTGTTTAAATATGAATTCTCAGGAAGTGAGGAGGATTAGGCATGCACATCTAGATGATGCTTTTGCAGTTATGAATAGCAGGGTCAAAGGTTCACTCAAGGTCACCCGCGCATCAGATCAGATCAGCCAGTTTGTGGGGATTGTAAATGCTGATAACCCCAAAAGGTTTTTTCCATTTTCTCTGTCTAATTTTTGTACATTGTGGTGCTACTTGAGGTGTGGGATTCTTCTTCACCAAGTGCCATTCCAACACTCAGAAAATTTCAATAGAACTGGTCCAAATTCTTTCCTTCTTTACCATTTTCTTCTTTTTCTGAATAAGTATACTGTTCCATTTTATTTTTCTCAATATTGGCAAGTTGATCTCGCAATGAAATGCATTTAGCATGTTGGTCAAATGAACTCATTGCAACGTCAAGAATTTGCGCGTTTTAGTTATGTGAATGTGAATTCCACTTCTAAACTCCAACATTGCTTGCTGACATACCAGATTAGACTTTTGTGTACATGAAAATTTTAAAAATTGTATACTCTTCTTGCTAGGTCAATACAGTCGTTATATATGTTGGAAGAGGCCACGTGTACTAGCTCGTAAAGAAAGAGAGCAAACTACTACTAGATTTGACTGACTGTTTTAGTTGAACATAGACCGAAAATTATGGAGAATATATATTATGTGTAAACTCTTTTACTTTTATTGATACTGTAAGCAAGGCCGTTTTGTGGGATTTTGGAAGACACCACGCCAATGTGGTAGTCAAGTCTCGAATGTTCGTTATAATTTGGATGTAAATTGTGATCGTATTTGAATTTATTCATTTTAAAAAAAAAGGTGGGAAGTGATCATTCTACTCCTGGAAGTGGTTGGCAAAAAATAAAGACACATGGGTCATGACAAGTAATAAAAATATAATATAAAAAAGAAAAAGAAAAAAATGCATGTTGAAGTCATCCAGTACTTATAAAAAGCAGCCATAATGGTGTAGTTAAGATTTACTAACTCCACAAATAATGAATAACAAAATAAAACACAAACCTAGTTGACCAAAACGAAGAGGACAAACATGTCTAGCTAGATCCCTTGATTTAAATGCAATGATGATGCACATACAAACTGGGTTAGGTTTCTAGTAATTATAAGATAAATGAAGAAGTAAGTCAAATTAAGGTAAATGAACAAGAACTCTTTAAAAAACTGGGCCAAATTGCTCGAGGTTTTGGTATCTTTATATTCTGTCAGCATACATAATCAATTAAACATTGCTTTGAATTTTAAATCTTGGACTATCACCATCAATTGCTTGCTTCAGCCTGCAGGGAACGAACCACTTATTGATGTGACTGTCCTCTCAATTTAAGACCCAATCATTTTAAGTATTGTTATATTCTTTTAATAAAATAATGTTGACGTGCATATTTTATTTATGTGTTCATTAATATTATGTTCTATGTATTTTATCATTTTGGTTATATTAACAATATAAGAATGATTTGAAATAGGGAACGTAAAAGCAAATATTATAAGCCTCTAATCAACTATGCACGTCCGAAATTGGCTTTCAAGTATATCCATAAAATTCTGAAGTGGCTTGTCTAGGAAACTAATACCATGTTAACGTTGTTTGTTGTGTTGTCCTTGTCCATCAAACGACTGTACGTAAAAGTCTGACCTTAAGTGAATTGTTTGGTTCACTTATTTATCAATTAAATTTTAATAGAAGATAAAAACAAATTAATTCTGGTGAACTAACCCTCCCCACCTTCTATTTAGAACATATTTTGATTGAGAATTTATAAGTCTATAGAAAAAAGTTGATTGAGAATTTATATTTGTTTGGAAGCAGGCCTCTAACAAGAAGCAATTTATGCCCAGATTGGTGCCGGGATGAGACAGCTTAACCCGCAAACCTTTTTTATTTTCTTAGGAAAAATATATATAACATCAGACTTAGCTACAGCCTACATGAATAATAAAAGTAATAATACTTAGTAAGTTGACTCTTGAAGAACTAGGGATGAATAATGTGATCATTACAATATATTTATTAACATAAATTAATTGAAGCAAAATGGGGGGGGGGGTCCTATTTCTCTATTTCCTCCACTGACGATCCCAAATCCACTTCGGCAAATTCAAGAAGAATAAATACGTAGGTTCTTTGATTTTGTGCAAGACATTAAAGTCTAACATATTTTTCTTGAAAATGGGAAGTTTTATAAAATTTCAAGTAGAACGCAAACGGTGCTACATTTTCAAACAAAATAAACAAGATTGACCGTTAGTGAATATTAAAAAAACAAAGTTGATGATGTTCTTCAAAACCTTGTGACTAACAAACAGAAAACAAGTCAATTAAGAAATAGCATCAAGTATTTCCCAGAATAGCAAGAAATTAGCAAATAAACCTATGCAACTCCAGGTGGAGTGCGAACTGAGGTAATAGAATTAGAAGGTACCCAACCAAAAGCTGTATATTGATGCCCGATGAGGAAGACAATTGAAAGTGGTTGCAACATCAGTCAGGTCGTACTCAGACAATTTCCGAATCATGCTACTCTGTTCCACGGCCTGAGGGATATATAGGACAAGAACATATCACCATATGAACCTCTGCGCCCCAGCTTCATGTGCCCAAGAGAAAGGCCGAAACAAGAACATATACATTGTGAAGCAATTGATAGAAAGGTACATCACCCCCACAAGAAGCCAACTCATGTTATCAACAATGTTGGTGTGGAGAACCATGAAGAAGAATGGAATAGTGTAGTATCTCAACTCTATCAGCGGAGCCGGAATGAGTGCTGCAGCACAAGCTAATACATATGCCAAAACCCACACCTTCTTCTGATTTTTCCCTGCAAATAACAAAAGATTTCATCTGATCATGGGATTAAAAATCTAGAAGCAAAAAAAAAAAAAAAAACATTTAAAAAGAGAGGAATATGCTGGAGTTCGCACTAACCCAAATTCCTGACAATGGAGAACCATGAGTAGACATAAAAAGGGACCATAAAGTACTTGGTCGACCAATCGTAATTGATGACTTTCCGCCAGAGATAGAAAGGATAGTGCCTATTGTCTGCTACGAGATATGGATGAGCAATGCTGCACGACCCAATTAAACATTTTACTAGATTGTACAAGAACCCGTGTTAAATACACTAAAACTTTCCCTTAAATGAAAGTAGCCACCCGGCTTTCACTAATGAAGAAAATGGAAGACATGTATGGTACTTCCAACATGCAGAGTGAACAGAAAGATACAAAAAGACTCGTAACTTCCTTGAAGGAAGAAGGATTTAGTAACTCGGATCAAATTGAGCAAAAACTTATAAGATATTCATGGAAAAACATATTACGGAAAAAGTGATAAATAACATTATAACTAGGTGACTCAGCTGATTGACTTAGATAAAATGGAACTTAGCCGGATCTCACAGAATAATTAAAGAAAAATATATTTTAGAAACTATCATTCTCCAAGTTCTTGGATGACTTAACCTGAAAAAGTGCACAGAAATGAAACCAAAGGCTAGGGCCATAAACCACTGAAAGAAACCAAGCACTTTGTTCTTGAGGAGCTGTTGTAATAAATTTGCAGCTTGACCTAAAGAGAAGTGGACAGGAAACGTAAACAGAGAAGAAACCATGCCATAATACAGCACTTGAGCAAAATGGGGGGAAGCTGCATGTGCGTCTTTAGCCCCTGAAAATTCAGAGCAAGTTACTATTTTCAGCTCAGAAAAGGGAAATAAAAATTATAAGCAGTCATTTGAAAAACAAAAAATGGAAACAGAAGTAGAATATACCAAGAACAATACTCCCGTTCCAGCAAACAAATGCAACAAAAGCTACAAATACCAGAAAGAAAGGACATAACAACAGGAAAAGCTCCCCAAAATGATTCCAAGAAATAATTATTATGCTGTGAATCTCGTCAAGCAATCCTGCATCACACAGGAAAACATGTAAATATGTAGTTATCAAACTTGAAATAAAGAAAAACATAAAAAAACTGCGAAATCTTTTATGGTAAATAAATACTTCCAAGGCACTGATGTGAGGACCAGTGCAGAGGCCAAATATAACTAGTCTGACTTCTTTGCATGGATGAACAAGCAATAACAACTCTGCACCAACTTGGTTCATTCATCTTTTTATTCAACAATAATTATAAATTATTAAAAGATAAACAGCATTCTAACATAATTTCAATTACTTGCAAAATTCTTCTTGAATAATTTAATGCATTGCTGAATGGCAGTACATATTATAACCTGAGGAATGCGCCATAGGATTTGACATTTTTACAGCTAGATTTTTCTGGTTTTTTGCACCATTATCGACCCTTCTTTTTCTCAATTTGGAGATCACTGATAAGCCTTTATAGTTGGCAGAAAGACCATCATTTTCCTGTGATGTGCTGAAGTTATCTACTCCCCCATTATCCTTTAGATGAGACTGAGCAAATTCTATAACGCCAGTGCAAGCAACAAAGAGCAACCATATAATATTTGTTTGCCTTATCAACACAGAAACAGCCCCAAGCTACAGATTAATGAAAACAAGATCATTATGGTGCGCATGGAATGTCAAGGAAAAAAATTAAAACCAAGGGTGCCAGAGACACTCTAAAACTATCCAAGAGACAGAGAACCCAGGGTATTCACACACAGCGCTCCTTCTCGCTTTCACTCTAAAGGGACTCTAGAACTATCAGAGAGATAGAGAGAATTTCAGCCTCCCCCCACCCACCCAAACAGAATGAATACAAATCTGCCCAAATACATAGGCAAATTGCACACTGATAACGATATTAGATATACAGGATGGCAGTTTAAAATGTTGGCACAATATAAATAGCCTGAAAAGCACAATTTAGCAGTCCACATGATTATACAAACAAAATTTCAGAAGAACACTTCAAAAGTATCAAATAGAAAAAGGCAAACGAAGAAATAATGATACATCTTGATGCTAAGATGCGGAGTTAAAGAAACTGATAATTAAGAGAAGTTGTAAACAATATAAAACTACAGGTCAACAGGCTGTAATAGTATTCGTATATTATTGACACTTGTCATAGTAGTAAAAACTAAAAAATCAAGACAACAATAAGAAAAATATTTCTTACCAAGGAACTGAAAAGGTATTTCTTCTTCAAGACTAAGAGATACATGGCAAGTACTGAAGTTAGAGACGCCACATCTGTATAGTATAAAAAGGTGAAGAACCAGTGCAATGGATACAATGACAAAACGAAAGCACGAAGTGTTGCTTTCTTGTCATCAAGAGATGGATTCAGATGGATGATTATCTCATATACAAGAATGCTACATACTACTGCCAGAACACCATTGGTTAGACGTAAAATTGAAGTAGAGCATGATTCTGGAAATGATGACACTGCTTGCACACAGAACAATCCTGGAAACAAAGAAGCAATATAGGCAAGTGAAAGAAAGTACCTGCAAGATTTTTAAATTGCATAAATCAATTCTTTTTTTGAAAGATTCTATATAACTGAATTTTGTAAGGAAATCTCTCTTCACTTTTTTCATCGTCTATCGCCAGCTTATCTCAGCATCATTCAACATATTTCCCCAGTTATTATAGATGAAATTAACTGTATGAATTAAACGGTATATTAAGTCACATCTGAACTGTCTACACAAGCATCTAGACTGAAGAATTATTTCAAAAGGTCATGCATAACATCTTATCTCCTCAGTAGCAATTAACTACTTAGAGGAAGAATCATCTTTCACACTTTCTACAAATTTCCTAAATTGCTGAGCAAAAAAAAAAAAAAAAAAACCCATATGATTGCATCCCCAATCCTACACCTGAATATCACGAATTGATCTGTGACAGTGTCCGATACGATTTACTTAACATCTGATCCTATTTAAATGATTACAAGATTATATCTTTGACCTCTACTTGTGACCACAACATAATCCATCGAATTTTCCTGCTAATCGGCATAAGGAAACTACTTGACCAATGCCAACAACTAGGCATACTTCCTCACAGCTCATAATTCAGTGACAAGGCGAAATTGACGAAGAAATAAAAACTCAAATCAAAAGAATATAACATGAAAATAAACGCCAAATGAAGACCCACAATCCAGGAGGCGTGGTGATCATGGGATCCCAACTTCTGAAATTTCCCCTACAGTACTGTTGCGCCTGCGGTACGTGGAATATTTCATCCTGCACTTGCACCATTATAATTCAGAAACCAAAAATAAATAAATAAAATTCCAATCAGCAATCAAATCATCAATTTACACACAGAAACCACACAAAAAATGAGCGCGAAACCCTCAATGATTCGTCAAAAATTAGGTAAAAAATAATAAAGGAATTTACCATGTAAGGATCCGGAACGAGGCGATTGACGAAAATACAAAGGGGGATTAGGCATAGAGTTACGGCCAATGCAACTGTGGTTCTACCCATACTGTATAAAGTTTGCCGATTTGCTGAATTAGGTGATGACGAAGAAGAAGTAGCATCAGAAACGGGCTCCAGCCTTCAGCGTACAATGAAAGGGGGTTTAAGAGCGGAAATTTGATTTTTTAAATATTTCTTCATATAATAATTAATATTAGCTGACAATTATATTATTTTTTTATTTCAAAAATATATGCTTTAGTATAACTATTTTTTCAAATAACAAAATAAAATTAAATAATCTTTGGGAACACGGCTTCAATGCGCTATGGACATTCCCTATCTAAAAAGTGAAATTCTAACTATAATTACATTTGACTATATATATTGAGATAACACATTAGAAATTTAAATGAACACATTTGACAATGCACGTTCATAAAATAGCAACATTCATAAAAATCTACGCCATATAATCAAAGTGTCTCAAATACTCTCTCTTTCTCTCGATTTTTTTTACCACCATACAACATGTATAGTTTTTTTTAAGATTTGCACCCTATTTGCGCACCATTATTTGTTTATTTAGACCAAACGTGAAAGTAAATTAATTGAGCATGAAAACGATAAAACGAGTGTGAACATAAATGCATCAAGTGTGAAGGTGAATTATTCAAGAAAGAAGGAAAATATGAGACCTAAACGTTAATTTTAAGCGCAACACACTTCTATTAGAATCTTAAATTGTAGTGGAAATAAATTATCTACCTAGCAAGGTGGAGGAACGGGTAATTTTGACTCTTTGGATATATGGTGATAATTTTTTTATCAATGTTGTTATTTTGTGAATGCATGTTATAAAAAATGGATAGTCTTTAATTATTCCCATTGAATGATAGTATATATTTTCCTCAAAAAAAAAATAATAGTATATATTTTGCTTAATACAGTTATACTCGTAACTTGTAAGAGACGTTACACATTAATGATAACTACCATATCTATTTTCCACAATTAATTAGCCTAAATATCATGAACTTTGCACTAATTTCAGTTTTCAAGCATGAACTTTACAAAGGTAACACTGATAACACACATTTTGGTTAGATTGTAACATGTAATCAAAATTTGATAAAATTAAAACTTCAGGTTAGTACATGTGTAAAACTGCTCGATTGCATTAATAACTTTTACACATGTTAACTCAGGTGATAAGCCTGATATCATTAATTTAAATCACAACATAACATAACAAAACCACCTGCTTGATGAGACATACATCATTAATATATATGCATCACAGGTAAACTATATATTGTACTATGTACCATGAACAACTATGTAAACATCTAGTATACTAATTTGATGACAATTAATTAAATCACCACTTCACAATGATACAAGACTATGTGCTCGTATTAAGTGGCTATTAAATGCATGTATATATATAATATATAAACTAGTGTCAACTTAAACCACAGTAATTTTTTTTTTTTTTTTTTAAAAAGGTTAATTAGAACTTTTTAGGACCCCACCCAGTACCCCAAGTCCCGAAATCAGTTGGAACACAAATATGAAAAGTGGGCAGAATCTTGAAAAAAGAAGTAGGTCTGCTCTTCCCAAAGGAAGGAAATCAAAGCAAAATTTGTGTCGGATTCTGACATCCCAAGTCATGTTACAAAGAGGCAAACTATTGTGGGAGGCACGTAGAAAATCAAAATCGGACCATTTAATTTTGCATCACAACTAAACTATATATATATATATATATATATATATATCTTGTGATTTGCATTAATCCGTCGCACTTTCGAGTAAAGCGAAACAACACATGTTAAAATCGCACATCAACGAATAATTGATCGTCATTACTATTAGGCTATAATTAGCAGCATATATGCCTCGAGAAATCGTCTCATTTTAACGTATTTTCACACAACTTATTTTAATGTTACATGTATTCCGGAGACCTCTCAAACTCATATTTCACATAATTTTTATTTTTTGTAAATAATTTTAAGAATGGAATGTAATGCGGTTTATTAATTTATCTAACTATATTTCTACCCAGACCATTTTAGTTACAGCAACTGTACTGTTATCGGCCATAAATTAATACAATCTTTAACAAAATCTGAAATTAATAATATGATCATTATTAATTAGTATGATTTTTTATAAAGAGATATGTATATATATATACACATACATAATTGTAGAATAAAAACTTAATTAAAATTGCATCTATACATATTTTTTCCAACCGAGATCATGATGGGGGCAAAATGATGATGACGATGTGCATGCATAAGCAGGCAATGATGCCTCACCAGAGAGTCTGTGTCAAATAAACCTATCTTTCTGCACTCAACCATATATAATCATCATTTTTTAGGAGAAAAAAACATAATTATCATTAGCCAGATGTCTCTTAATTACTCTTAAGTTCTCTGTTTAGTCCTTAAATATATATATAGTCGTATTAAGAATGCATGGTCGTAGCGTTCGCGCGTAGATTATAGTTGAGTGTAACCATGCACAAATATCATATCCAATACTCTCATTAACAACACCGGATAAAATTTTATGTTTCCATCCGTATTATATTTCGTGTTTTATAATTTAATTTTTTTAATATACCCTAATTGGGAGAAAGATGTACCCTACATAGAAAATTTAATAAATAAATCATAATAAATTAAAAAAAAATAAAAATAAAGAGTTGAAACAAGAAATGCGACATGAACGAGAACAGGTGATCCCATTTCTATTAACACTGCTACGCAAAAAAATGTTGTTGTTTTTTTTGTTTTGTTTCATTTTTGCAATCGCAAAAATGAAACTATAATTTTATATATTATTTTATTTTTCACTTTAATTAATTAAGCGACTATAATTAATATAAGAATATAATCACTGAAGATTCGGATATATATGGTCAGGGCCGGCCCTGAGATTTCGAAGATCCTGTGCGATCATTAAAAATGGTGTCCCAATTTATTAAAATTAAAATTTAAAAATACGTATAAAATGCGCCTAAAAAAATATTTGTTTGCTATGTTCAAAAATTTGCATTCTTAAAAACTTTAAAATCATGTGACTCGTCCGCACTCACTAATATTTGAACAAACCCGAAATAAAAGAAAATATTATAAACAATATCATGTATGAAACACAAACTACAAAATATTATTTAGAGACACTTCTCCTATCATTTTTTGAAGCAAACTTATTTATAAATTTTTCAAAATCAATATTTTATAGCAACTCTTATTCAATGGATATCAAAGTAAGCTCATTCAATCTTTCTTGTGACATGGTCGATCGCAAGTAAGATTTTAATAGTTTCAATTTTGAAAAAAAAAATTCTGCATATGTAACTGGTCAATAAAATTCTATAAACAAAGTAGCATTGGGACAACTATCCAGTAAGCCAATATATCTAAAGTTTTATGTTATTTTGGTTAAAGATACCACAAAGGTTTTAATCTTGAAACAATTCTTGACCATCAAAATCACTAAGCGCCCCATACTTAGAATATTCTCAAGATTTCACCACTTGTTTTTAAACTAGCATCATCCAATTCAATTTTTCAGAAGAAAATAAAAATTCAAAGTTCTTTTCATATAAAGTGAAACTATCAATTTTTTGTAGTGATCTAATGATTTGATCTACTATATAGAGAAAATATATAATTGATTCTAAAAAAAAATTCAGGTGATTATTTATCCTCTATCATTTCATTTTCACCAAAATATTTATTCCTGTGAATCATACGTTTTTTCTTGAAATAAAGGATCAATTTTCATTTCATTATCAATTTCTTTAGCAATATTTATTGAATCAAGGAATCGGCCAATTTCTCTATATTTTTCAAAAAATACAATCAATCCTTTCACTTTCTTAATAGCAACATCAATAAGCATATATGGTCATGAGATTGGCAGTTATTACTAACTAATTAAATTAACAACAAACAATATTTCATACCATATTATTATGGAGACCAAAAACTCAAAATTGCATACATGAAGAATGTTAAAGCATTTGAACGACACCTCAAATCATTGTCATTTTGGACAAATTTAAGCTGGTCTTTTTTATTATTTTTTAAAATGCATGAATTAATTTTTATAAACTAAAAGGTTTTTTTTAATAAACTAACATATATTAATATAACTACTAGTACTAAAAATTTATAAAAATGGTACCCCTAAATTTTTGTGGCCCTTGTGCGACGCATCTCTCGCACGTCCTCAGGGCAGCCACTGTATGCGGCATATAATTTTCTCCACTTCGATGCAAATATAAAATTTTAATAGCTTTATAATTAATTTAGAGACGATATGTTATAACAATATTTTAATTAAAAAATTATATATTTTAATAATATGCAATTCGTGGAAATAATTATAAAATAAATTCAGACGGTATTTAATTTTCTTTCTTAATAATATGGTAACAATTTGAATACAATACCAAATGATATATATATATATATATAATTGCAAATTTTGAAAATTTCTGAATATATATACATTAAAGCTTGTTTGCTATATATGTATTAAAAATGGGTGATAGATTATGAGTCTATGACCCTCTAATATTATGTTTACTTACAAAATCAAAGCTAATGATCATACAAGAGTCATATATGTGTTAACTATTTATATGGATATATAATTATTAAAAATTTCAAACTAAAATAACCTTACTGGAATTAATTAAAATCTTATTATAAAATATTCAGACGATATATGGTAACTAATTAAAGGATATTTTAAAAATTGAAATATAGAAAAATTTAATATATCTAACCAAACAATATGTTATTAATGCATATATTTTAATACATCAAAACTGACATAATATTGATATCTTATATACGGTAAAAGATATCAACAAAACATATACAACCTTACTAACAATTTATTTTATTTTTATTTTTTTAAAACATCGAGATATTATTCTTGATTTTAAACACTGGGTTTAACCACGGAGGATTTGTTTATCCAATTTTAAGATTGATTATCAGTGGCAAAGTTACTAAAATACCCTTGAGAGTATGAAAAATTCAATCGGTCTTGGGCCGGATCTCCCTCCCTCGCCACAACACCGAGTGTGGTATGCCCACTGCAGCAAAGGATCTGGTCCATCCTAAGAAGGAATATTCTATTATTCTTTCTTATTTTCATTTTTTTAAATTAATCTAGTGTTTTCTTAAATATATATCTTTAAGGAGACTAATTCATTGTGTCATTTGCACAATACGTTATGTGCTAATTTAATTAAATGAGAATGTATAAATATTGTCACTTTGTATTATAAAATATGTTTGGTACACACAATCATAATATCGTGAGCTTTCTAATCATTTTTATGAGAAATGTAAAAAATACCCGACTTTATTAAATAAAAAGGTACATATATATACTTAGTGGGAAATGAATGCTTAATTAATATTTTTTGCACTATTTTTGTTTATATATATATATATATATATATATATACACAATGTAATCATGTTTGACCAATTATGCAATTAGTATATATAGTGAAATTATAGAAGAGCAAACTAATAAACGGTGAGATAAAAAATAAGGATTGACGATGACGATGATGATAATAAAGTCATCCAGTTATATATATAGTATATTATTTTGTAGACATGTATGCATGTGCATGATACCGAATAGTAGACATAATAGTTGCTATTTGGAGATTATAGAAAGCTTACCAAATCTAAAAGCATATATCCTTCATGGGAATCCAAGGCTACCAAAACATAATCCAGCAATCAGTACACTATTAGGTAAAAGGGATCGAAATTTCATATTATATTTTTTTGTATTTCACACCATATTTCATTATCAAATTTATAATGTTAATAATATTTATTATAAAATAGAAATTAATTAAAGCATAATTAATCACAATCAACATTTATCAAAAAAATCAACCATAATAATGAATTATTAATTGAAATAAAAAATTAAATAATAAAAATAATTATAAATCCTAGTTGGGTGGGATGAACCCTAAAAAATTATAAAATTAAACTAAATCACATAAAATAAAATAAAATAAAAACAAGAAAAACTCATAATTTAAAAGTGTAACAGAAAATTGAACGTAGGTACAGAGATGCTTTTGGCTTTCAACTAATTTATACATTACCACCTCATAAATTCTTACACACACGCATATATATAATTATTTATAATATAATAAAAGTGGCTGGATATATGATAATTTTTAACGTAGCTCTTAATTATTAAAATTGAAAACTATTTATAACTCCCCAATTTAAAACTCTTAAAATTGAAACGTTAACTGTACTTATTTATTAATAATTATTATAACCAAGGTAAAAAAAAAACATTACAATAAAAGATAAATTTCAATGTCTGAAATAATTAATGTGGATAATAAATAATTAATTAAGTCTCAAATTTTATTCTTCTTTCATTAGGTTTTGACTAATAGACCACCGTCACATTTTGTCCACTCACACATAGTTTGAGCTCTTGTTTGAAAGAAAATAAGAGATTGGTATGAGTTACTTTAAACTCTCACATATAGCTCGAGCTCTTACCAGAAGGAAATAAAAGATTGGTATGAGTTACTTTAAACTCAGTGAGACGTGTCCGTTATACAAATTATAAAGTCAACAAGGTAATATGTGAAAAAGATAAACATATTCGGTTTGTAAACTAAATCATGTAACATGTACTTTAATCTTTTAAATCAGTCATTAGGTTCGTTACTTTATAGTCTAAAGACTATGTATTTTATAGTCTAAAAGACTTTATACTGAAATTTCATATAACTCATGCACAAACATATACAGAAGATAATAATATAATATTTCAACGTAAAAACCTCAGTTTAACCTTGACTTGGTATTAATTTCGTGTCTTTTTACTTGTTTTTAGTACTTTTAGTCGTATATAGAGTTTTGTTATGGACAAAGTATAACAAGGGAGAGAAGAAGCACGTTTGAACTCATTATGGGCACAACCAAGATGCCAACTTGATTGGGGGCATAAAGAGGATCAACCACTAAAGCTTTGACAGTTTGTTGCGGATTTAGCACGGAAGTTCAGCAACGAATCCTTCTCAGCTGACGTGGTGTCACGAGATGCCACCCCCATCCTATCCCATCTCCCAGGATACGTCGGGACAAGTCCATTCCCTTATCCCAATCCTTGGGATAGGCAACGCCGAGCCCCTTGCTGCCGAGGCCCGTCGGGCTCCCGTGACTGGCGCTCCAGCACCCCGGGCCACCCGCACCCGCCTGGACCGCCAGCACTAGCACCAACTTACCGTCGGGGCGGACCTCCGCCAAACGCCCCGTTCGAAGCTCTATAGTTGCCTAGAGTGCTAGCTATTTCCTTGTAGTGTACATAATTGTAAGCACGGCCTTGCACGACCGTTTTTGCCATTTTCTAGCTTAGTAGTATCTAGTGTTGTCGCTAGCCTTTTTTTCTTTAAACCTATTATAGGGGGTGAGAGCGAACTTTTGTCTGACTGCGAGCGTTGCAAGGAGCGACCCCCTCTCCAACCAACGCGTGCTATAATTGCTTCCAAGCTATAATGTACATTCAAATTGCATTAATGAAGATTTCTTTGCAATCAATCGTGTTCATGTGTTGCTTGCTCTGCCGAGACCACTAAAAGCACCGGAGGGTGTGAATTGCGTCATCATCGTGCATCAAGCTTTGCGAGCAAAGCTTTTGTGAGTGAGGCGGACGTAGTCTAGGACGGACTACTAGCCGCACGGTGCGCTACTAACCTAAGCACTAAAAGCGCCCCATGACAGGTGGTATCAGAGCCTCAGCTCCTGATCCACGGACCGATGCGGGTTACTATGAAAAACGTGGCTACTGCTTCCAACACGAAGGGTGGCCAAACGGGCCACGAAATGGGGACCCCACCAAAGGCCCCGACCAAGAGTGAGAGAATCAACTCCATAGAAAGCGAGTGCGCCAGACTTGGGTACGTAGTCTCTGAATTGGAGGAAAAGGTCGCGACCCTACGGGAAAAGGTCAAGATCCTTGAAGAGGAGAACCTAGACCTCCACCATCGACTCGGTGAGAGTCGAGAGGCATGGGCGTCCGAGGGAGAGACACATCGTGCTATTGAAAGGTTGGAGACGCAAGTGGCGTTACTCCAACAAGCCGTTGTCAACAGAGGGCCGGCGGGCCGAATGGAGAATTGTGGAACTGGAGGGGGAGCGAGAAAACGCATCCCCGAGCCACAACTTTACAGCGGCGTTAGGAACGCGAAGGAAGTCGATAACTTCCTCTTTGATATGGAACAATATTTCATAGCGGCCGAGATTGAAGATGAATTGGAGCGAATCACCACGGCCATCATGTATTTAACTGGAGATGCGAAGCAATGGTGGCGAGGGAGATACCAAGACATACGGGATCAACGGGAGCGGCTCGATACGTGGGATCTCCTTCAAGCGGCCATCAGAAAACAGTTCTTTCCTGAGAACATCGGGTATAATGCCCGCAAGGCACTTCGGGAGCTCAAATAAACAGACATGGTTAATGAGTACACCAAAGCATTTGCCTCCATATTGTTGGACCTCCCGAACATAGATGAAGAGAGCAAAGTCTACCGATTTTTGGATGGACTGAAGCCCTGGGCCCGTGCTGAATTACAACGCCAACGAGTATCCAACATTCACGACGCTATGGCAGCAGCGGAATGTTCAATGGACTACCATACGGAGACCCGAGAGAAAAAACCACCAGCGCCCAGTGGCAACCAACAGAAGGGTTCCCAAAGCAGCACCGACAAGAGCCGCCTTCAATGGGGCAACAATGCCGCGGGGAGCTCGAGATTCGATGGGTGTTATTTATGCAACGGCCCGCACATGCTAAAGGATTGTTCGAAGCGACAACTCATTAACGCTCTATATGGAGACATGGAGTGGGACAAGCAAATGTCCAAGAAGAAGGAGAAAGAGCCGGCGCCGATTCCAGAAGAGACTGAGGAGGACTCCGAGATTGAAGGAGAGAATCTTGGAGCCTTCTCGCACAGATGTAATGCCATGTCAAGGATAGCGGCATGGAAGGGTAAAACATTACCCAAAAATATGAAGACTGCTCCCGCAATGGAGGGCGGAGCAACTAGAGAAGCGTCGACAAAATATACTAAGGAGAAGGGGTTGATGTTTGTCGACGTGAAGATCAACGGAAAGCCCATCCGGGCAATGGTGGAAACGGGTGCCACATACAACTATCTCGCTAGCACTAAAGTTGAAAGGCTCGGGCTAGTGTTAGAGAAAGGAGTGGGCCGAGTGAAGGCCATCAATTCTGCTGCCCAACCGATCGCTGGAGTTGCGAAGGCCGTGCTGATCAAAGTAAGGCCATATGAAGGAAGAACAAACCTGTCTGTGGTAACAATGGACGACTTCAAGCTCATCCTTGGGCTGGATTTCTTGCGAGATACGAAGACAGCGGTGATGCCTCACGCAGGAGCCCTCATGATGATGGGCAACAAACCCTGTGTGGCTCAGACGGTATCGCCCAAGACGAGTTCGAAGCCATTATCCGCTATGCAGTTTGTGAAGGGGTGCCGGAAGAATGAACCATCCTTCTTGTGCACCCTATGGATAAAAGACATTGAAGAGAAGCCGGGAAAGATCCCCGAAGTTGTGAAGAAAATCCTTCAAGAGTTCAAAGACACCATACCTGACGAACTGCCGAAGAAGCTACCGCCGAAGAGGGCGGCCGACCATGAGATTGAGCTAGTGCCGGGCACGAAGCCTCTTGCCTGAGCACCGTATCGAATGTCATACCCTGAGCTCGAGGAGCTCAGGAAACAACTAAAAGAATTCCTCGAGAGTGGGCTAATTCGGCCTGCCAAGTCCCCGTATTGTGCCCCTGTGCTGTTCCAAAAGAAGTCCGATGGCACCCTACGGATGTGTTGTGATTATCGCGCCCTGAACAAACTGATGGTGAAGAACAAATATCCAATACCATTGGTGGCGGATTGCTTCGATCGCCTCAGCCGGGCAAAATATTTTTCGAAGATCGATCTCAGATCGGGTTACTGGCAGGTCCGGATCAAAGAGGGAGATGAGTTCAAGACAACCATCGTAACAAGGTACGGGGCATACGAGTACTTGGTGATGCCTTTTGGCTTGACGAACGCCCCCGCCACCTTCAGCACTTTAATGAACCAGGTACTCCATGGGTTCCTAGATGAATTCGTAGTGGTGTACCTTGACGACATTGTTATCTATAGTGAATCCCTAGAAGAGCACATGGAGTATCTTCGCAGGGTATTCACTAGACTGAGAAAGCACGAGCTTTATGCCAAGCCGTCGAAGTGCTCATTTGGCCAAGACAGGATCGAGTTTTTGGGCCACATCATTGAGAGAGGGCGAATCTGCATGGATCCCAAGAAGATCCAGGCCATTGAAGAGTGGAGGCCACCTGAAGATGTTCATGAAGTGAGATCATTCCTTGGGCTGGCTAACTACTACAGAAGATTCGTGAAGGGGTACTCCGAGATCGCCCGCCCTCTAACGGATCTGACGAAGAAAACTGAGGTGTGGGAGTGGACGCCCCAAGCACAAGCGGCCTTTGAAAAACTGAAGAAGGCGATCATGAGCGACCCCGTGCTTGCACTCCCCGACCTAACGAAACTGTTCGTCATGGAGACAGATGCTTCTGAGTTCACCCTCGGCGGAGTGCTAACTCAGGGAGCACACCCAGTAGCGTTTGAGAGCCGGAAGTTGAAGGACGTCGAAAGACGTTACCCAGTGCACGAGAAAGAGCTTTTGGCTGTTGTTCACTGTTTGAGACAATGGCAACACTACTTGTTGGGCTTCCGTTTTGTGGTCAAGACAGACAACACAGCGGTGAGCTACTTCTTGACCAAACCGAAGCTGATTGCGAAGCAAGCAAGATGGCAGGAATTACTTGCAGAGTTTAATTTCTCATTGGAGTACCGGGCAGGCTCCAGCAATCATGTCGCTGACACCCTAAGTCGTAGGGCTGATCTTGAAGATCAACCGATGGTGGCGGCCCTTGCCTCCAGCAAAGTGACCACCGACCTGAGGAACCGAATCCGTGAGCTCACCAAGGAAGACCCTACTGCACAGGGCCTACTCAACCTAGTCGAGCAAAAGAAGATCCGGAACTTTTGGCTCGAATAGGGACTTTTGAAGACAAAGGAAAACCGCCTCTATGCCCGAAAGGCGGAGACCTACGAAGAACTATCATTGCGGAGTGCCATGACGCTCTCTGGGCGGGATACCCTGGCGAAGAACGCACCGTGGCCCTTGTACAGAGGGCGTACTTCTGGCCACAGATGCGAGATGAGATTGAGACGTTCGTCCGCACTTGCATGGTATGTCAACAGGACAAGGCGGATCTACACAAGAAAGCAGGGTTACTGGAGCCACTTCCCATACCCTCACGACCATAGGAGAGTGTCTCGATGGACTTTATTATCGGTTTATCTAAGGTTGGAGACTTGGATGCGATTGTGGTGGTGGTAGACCGGTTCTCGAAGTACGCCACTTTTGTGCCAGCCCCCAAGACAATCACAGCAGAAGAGACAGCTCAACTCTTCTTTAAGCACATTGTCAAGTTTTGAGGACTGCTGCGAGACATTGTTAGTGATTGGGACTCCCATTTCACTGGCAACTTTTGGACCGAGCTGTTCAAACTACTCGGGTCCAAGTTGAATTTGAGCTCGAGCTTTCATCCACAGTCCGACGAGCAGACGGAGCGCTTCAATTCAACGCTGGAGGAATATCTTCGGCACTTTGTCAGCACCAATCAGAAGGACTGGGTGAAGCTCTTGGATGCTGCTCAGCTGTGCTTCAATGCCCAAAAGTGCTCTACCACTAACAGTACGCCTTTTGAGATATGTAGCGGGTAGCAACCGCTCCTCCCACACTCGATCGACGCCCCACAAAGTGCTAGAGTTTCACCGGCGCAAAATTTCTCTCTGGAATGGAAGCAGAACCTCGACCTTGGCCGAAGCTACCTGGAGAAAGCGCAACAGCGCATGAAAAAATACGCAGATCAGAAGCGCCGCTTCGTGGAATATCGAGTGGGAGACCAAATTATGGTTAAGGTCCCAGACCAACGACTCTCCAAAGCATCCCGATGGCGGGACGCCCGGTTGATGCCGAAATATATTGGACCCTTAACCATTTTGCAGCCCATTGGGAAGGTAGACTACCAAGTAGAGTTGCCCCCATGGTGGCGGATCCACAACGTTATCCACGTCAGCTAACTGAAGCCGTTCCAAGCAGATAAAGTGGACGCTACGCGCAATATGCCCGACCGTCCCCAGCTCCGTCTAGCCAATGACACAGAGAAGCGGATCGCAGAAGCCATCCTTTGCCACCGGGACGCCGCAAAACGGAAGAAGCTCCACAGAGAGTACCTGGTGCAGTGGGAGGGCTGTCCAAAAGAGAAAAGCACATGGGAAAGAGTGACGACCCTCAAGGCGTTCCATCCGCTGATCGACGCATACCTGATGACCGTGGCGCCGAGGACGTCGCCAACTCCAGAGGGGGAGAGTTGTCACAGGATGTCACCCCCATCCTATCCCCTCTCCCAGGATATGCCGGGACAAGTCCATTCCCTTATCCCGATCCTTGGGATAGGCAACGCCGGGCCTCTTGCTGCCGAGGCCCGTCGGGCTCCCGTGACTGGCGCCCCAGCACCCCGGGCCACCCGCACCCACCTGGGCCGCCAGCACTAGCACCAACTTACCGTCGGGACGGACCTTCGCCAAACGCCACGCCCGAAGCTCCATAGTTGCCTAGAGTGCTAGCTATTTCCTTGTAGTGTACATAATTGTAAGTACGGCCTTGCACGGCCATTTTTGCCGTTTTCTAGCTTAGTAGTATCTAGTGTTGTCGCTAGCCTTTTTTTCTTTAAACCTATTATAGGGGGTGAGAGCGAACTTTTGTCTGACTGCGAGCGTTGCAAGGAGCGACCCCCTCTCTAACCAACGCGTGCTGTAATTGCTTCCAAGCTATAAGGTACATTCAAATTGCATTCATGAAGATTTCTTTGCAATCAATCGTGTTCATGTGTTGCTTGCTCTGCCGAGACCACTAAAAGCACCAGAGGGTGTGAATTGCATCGTCATCGTGCATCAAGCTTTGCGAGCAAAGCTTTTGTGAGTGAGACGGACGTAGTCTAGGACGGACTACTAGCCGCACGGTGCGCTACTAACCCAAGCACTACAAGCGCCTCGTGACACGTGGGTCCATGTGCACAGCAGTTCCGAACTCTGGGGAAGTCCAGGTCAAAGTAGAGAGAAGATATGGAGAGAGGATTGAAGAGATAAATGAGAGAGAAGAAGGTGGAACAAACCCCTACAATTTAGGGAACATGATCGTTGGTGTTGAAGTGGATCTCTCCAACTAAATCAGACCTCTACGTGGGCTGGGCTGGGTCAATCTGTGGCTTTTCAAACAACTATAAGTCACATAATTTGCTATTATGATAAACATATGAATCATTTGCTATTAACACATACAGAATTTGCTAATCACAACTACATAATTTGCTAATATTCATACATACGAGGCCATAACAGATTTCGACCAGTTCTTCTCTACATATAAAAAACCACATTAATGGAGAACATAATACTTGTATCTTCCATAAGATATATGATAACTGGCGTGATGAGAATATATGATCGATTCAGAACTTCTAAAAACCGACTCCTGCAGATGAACAGATGGACGATGAAATTTGATGAAGTCGGTGACGAGAAAAACTTCGAAGACGATGAACAGGTGGGTGATGAATTAAAATATGAAACAACGATAAATATAACCATGTGAAAAAATATCTGTAATAACCATCCAAAAATAAAAACTGCATGATATAGGAAATCCCATGATATATGGAACCTATATATTTACTCGAGATTTTTAATATGAATTGCAATTACGTGTATGCCCTTAACTTAAAATAATTATTAAGATATTGCATTTTTGACCCCATTTTTACATATCAATCTTAGCCTTACAAAATAAATGAATCAATGCTCCAGATTAGTTCCTAATTCCTACATATGGTTTTGGTTCTCATTTGATCTCTATACTTTATATATATATATATATGTATATATAGACACACACACATCATATAAACTCATTGCTTTCTCAACTATGCAAATATATATATATATAGTTAAAATAAAAATTTATCCTTATGTATAACCTATAAACTAACCTTAGTCATCCACTCATTTAATCTATGCAGTCTAGATTGATCTCAAATAAATGGGTCAAAATTATAATTTTTTAATAATTGTACCAAGTTACTTTGGAGTGCCCCGGTCCTGAAAGACTGTGGAAATGGACGCCACGGGGGATGAAATTAAGAAGCGGGAAAGAAAGGGGGTAATTCAAGTAACGAAAACCTCAACGGAAGACCCAGAACAACCAAACATGCTTTATAATAAATTATACTTATCCAAAATACTAAGATCAAAGCTCTTAGGATTTAGCAAAAATATCACAAGTGCAGAAGTTCAATACTTAATAGAATACTAAGGAGTAGCATAAGTGCGGAAGCTTAAATCACAACATAATATTTAACAAAAGGACATAATGGGAAATAGGTAAATAACAAAAGCCCATCTTGATGAGAATTTTTTCTTTCACAACGATTTAATCAACCACAAGCTTTAATTTACCAAATCTCAATTATGCAAGTGAACATAAGAAGCATAGGAGACCGGGTCGAACACGGGGAACTAGATGCATAACAAGTCTACAAGTACCATCACATCGAACATTTTCACTAGTCAAACCATTCGAAATTTTGTTGGAGAATTAACTAGAAAAATAAGATTTGCAATATTAAACAAAAAGATAGCAACACAAAAGGAATAAACGAGAGTAAAAGCTTAATAAAGATCTCAATGAGAAATAATGGCTCTAGGGCATTGTTCATTAGTGAAAATTTGTTCATTACACAATGGATTTATGCATAATCTCCCCAAACAACAATTGATATCAAATTTAGTCGAAGCCCTCTCTCGAGCAACTAAGACCTTTCAATTAAACCCAATTCCCCTATCTCTAGGGCTAAATTGTAATTTAACCTAATCAAGCACAATCAATCAACAAACATCAATTAAACATTAATCTCTCGATCTAATGCAAAATTAAAACCATAAATCATTTACCCATGCACAATTGATTATCTCGAACTCAACTATACACCAAATTCTATCCTAAGATGGCCAATCAAAGAATAGAAGTAATCAAACCATGATTTATGAGAAAGAAGGGGAAGATTAAGCAATAACCCATGTTTAATTTACAAATCCATCACCAAATCACAAAACCCTAGATGCCTAAAAATTTAGCTATCCATAATCATAATAGAGAAAAACATCACATAAAAGATAAACATAGTAGAGGAGGAGAAAAAACCCAAAAACTTGAATATAGATCTTCAAAAACTTCAAGAACTTCTTGAATCTTCCATACACCAAACTCTCCACTCTTTCTTACTCTAAAATTCGCAAAAAATATCAAAAGTGTTCTCCATTTTCGAACTAAGGATGGCTTTTATACTATGATAACAAAAATGGGACAAAAATCCGGATATTCCCGAAAACAAGACATAGGGGCGCGACACGGGGCCGGTCGCGCCCCTGGCTCGCGCCGCGTGGAGTGAGGCGCGACCCGAGCTGGCCCGGGTCTGGGTCGCACTGCGTTGCAGGTGAGAGAAATCACGCTGCGGACGTCGAGCCGCGGGTCGCGCCCCAGGCCCGGGTCGCGCTGTGTTGCAGGCCCTGCCCTGCCTCCCGGTTCCGACTCGGTCTTCGTGCTTTCTCGCCCGTCCGATCCAGCTTTCGGGTCCCTTTCGATGCGCACTTCAATCCTCGAGTCCCGGGTTGCTCATTTTAAACCTGTTTTCTAAATAATCGGTGTTAGGAACACTTATTGTAATTAACGACTAACATTACCCTAAATGATTACTAAACAAACTAAAACAAGATAAAAACATACGAAATAATGCTCGAATTAGGACTAAAATACGAGCATGTCACATCTCTCAGCCTCGTCACCTCCACGCTCCAGTCTACTAACCTGAAAATATTTGAAAAGATTTGGGCTGAGTACTAATGCACTCAGTGGGCAAGTTTTCACAATTTGAGTTATGTAAATCATTTTTCAAAAGTAATCTATATGTGTCCATGCAGGTAGTGAAACTTAGGAGGCTTTAAAGTTGAAAGCAACCTAAGTTCACCAAAATATTTTATCGTGAAGCGCTTAAGAGTATAACCAGTCACTGCCCGCAACCCTTACTACATCACCAACGCGTAAAGTTGAGTATGACCAAAGTATACCCAATGAGTGTAACCAATGAGTATAACCAAAGAGTGTAACCAATAAGTGTTTCATTTTAGTCTCACCGACAAGGAGTAAGGCAGGACAAATAACGCATGCATACTATAGCTACTCACATTGACACAATACTGGTTTATGAGACTCCGACAACATACATTAGCACGTAAATATTTAACACAAATAGTCACATATATGCAATTTTAACAAAGAAGAACTTAATAGCTCGAAAGATATAATTTGCAAAGATAGTATAATAGCCCACCTTACACATACAGAAGTTTTAACAAGGATTCAACACTCGAACACAGTACTGGAGACGGAGCAACGGTCTGAAGTTCCTTCCTGATTTCCCCTAGGGCTCAGCTGCTCTAACCATCTCATGATCCAACCCTTCATCTTCCTCGTAAGTCAAGCAAGTCCTACAAGGATCAATCTTGCTTTAGGATCAATAACTACTTCCGGAAATAATCTAATATTCGCTTTAATTTAGTTGGAGCCTTATTAATTTTACTTCAACTAGGAATGCGCATTACTCGGGTTTTAAATCCAACACGAATCGATAATAGGTTCTTACGATACTCTTCAATCAACTTGAAACAAATTCAACTTAAAATGGAATAACTTAAAACAGGGCAGCAACTTCAAAAAATCATAGGAAATTCAATTAAAATCGGATTGAGACATGGTCAGCGGCCACACGTCCGTCACAACGAGACCTACAATCGGTCAGAAGGAGTCGGAGACAACTTTCGATCATCTTGGTCTAAAATCTGCCAGAAAAGATATTGTTTACTGTTCCCGAAATAGATTTTTTGTCAAAAAGTTTGAGGCTCAAACGAGTTCGATACTCAACGGATTTTCATTCAAGAATACAATTTTTGATAATAGAGGAAACAAAGATTTCAATGTAGCAAATGGATTTAGATTTTATAATATATAACGACTGTAAATGAGCATGAAATTCAGCATTATTAACATAAGACATAATCTGCCGGAAACAAGTTAGTTTTCAGGAAACTTACGACTCGATTTCGGAAGAACAAATGATATCGGATCATGAATTGGAAAATATGTCTGCAAAGCTTGATATGAAAAGATTGTGCAGTCCAAAAATCAAGTCAAGAGGATGGAGGAATCGACGGAAAATAGCCTCCGAAGTTGCACTCGCAACACAATGATTTCTGCGGCAGATTTGACATGTTGATTTGCGACGTATCTTTGATAGACCAAATGATATCACATCGATGATCTGAGACCTATTTTGGAAACCTTGATGAGTTAAGTTTATAATGATGTAGATTTCATAGAAATATAATGGCTGGATCTATGGGAAAAAGATGTCGAAATGGGTTTTGTGAGTTACGAAAATTATACCACCAAGAAAATAGTCGAGGTTTGGTTAGGAGCTTTAGAGATCCGAATTGAGAAATTATTAAGCCTAAAATCAACTACATAATTAGAGGAAAAACATACTAAAATTTCAGAATTTATGGATGATATTTAAAGGACGAAAATTGTAAAATACGACTGCTACACTGATAATAAAACTTACAACTAGAAACCCCAATTTTGCATGTCTTCGTTTCTGACTTTCTGGAAACCAAATTGAGCGATTCCAGTGGCTAACATCAACTACGTGAAGATAGGAATAACATATAAAAATTTCAGCTATGTTGGTGGAGATTTGAGGGTCGAAATGTATAAAATACAATCGTTGCTGCAGCTTGGCGGAAAACAGCGACCACTGCAATCTTTGCCTTCGTTCTCGACCATATGAGAACCAAATTGGATGATTTCTTCGGCTAACATCATCTACATCAAAGTAGGAATCTCTCTGTAAAATTTTATAATTTTTGGCTAAGTTTAAAGGGTCGAAATTAGAAGAGAAAGAAAGGGTGCTGCTGGGAGGAGAAGAGAGAAACTAGTGAAGAAGAGAATGTGGGAGAAAGTTGGGCTCTTGCCCATCCCCCTCTACTTGATTCAACCAATAACTATGGTAAACATGTGTAGGACATGCATCCAACTAGTTGGAATAGATGGTGACACATGGAGCACTCTTGGCATGCATGGTGACACTTGGAGCAATGCAAGATGACATTTGGAACAAGGTAAGGTTGACACTTGGAGCAATGCAAGGTTGAATGGTGGAAATCAATTTATGATGTATTTTAATATATGGTATTGGGTTGAAATAGAGAATGAATAAAATTTGGTTGGAAGGTCAAACGAGCTCCGTTTTTAATGAAATTAACGACCATACGATTATGAAAAGATTTGTAACTCCAAGTCAAAGACGAAACCAATTTTCGAAGTTAAACATAAAGTGGTAGGATTTTATTTTATGAATGAAAATACGCTCTCTTAATAAGTAGGACATACAAGATTTAAGAAATGTCCAAATGACAAATGAAAAAGGCTTATGGAAATATCTCGTCACGAGGAACAAAATATGTTTTCGAGAAAAATTTAGATTACAACATGATTTTAAGAATAGAATTGAGCCAACTTTGGGAGTCGTTTTCTCTATATTTGGAATTTTCTAAAATCATTTCAAAGAATCATATAATCAACACATGATTCTTATACGATTGAAGTAATTAATAGATTTATTTTGGGACGGGGTGTTACATTAGGGATATAATACTAATTCAAATATATTTATATTATTAAATCCCTTATTTTGTGGAATTTCTATCTTCATGCATATCTCTTAGAAAAAAGGAAAAATGTTGTTCGCTCATCTAATTAATTTAAACAACTCAGATTGATTCTCAATTTATACACTATGCAAGTGTTTACATTTGATCTAATTTATTTTGGTGGGTCGGTGGCATATATATAGTTGGAGAAAGGGGAACGGTAAATCTCTCGAACCTAGGAGTCAAGACGTCACCCTTTTACACATAGATCTTAACTGTTGAGTGTTTTTGACAGAATAGAGGTAAACGATACCTACTGAAAAATCATCTTTTAAAATTATATATATATATATAGGGTGGATCTGGTGGGAACCCTCCCCTGTGTGGGAACAAGGAACCTATCCCATCCACCCATTCACAAATTTGGATGGCTAAGATTAAAACAAATTATCGATGGAAAACTTGTAAATATGTTGAACTTTTTAAAAAAAGTGGTGGCACATTGGTAAATAAATTGAACTTCAAAAGTGGGGGTTAATTTCTTTCCGTCAAATATAGATGATGATGTCATCATATTTGTACAAATATTGTAGAAACTTTAAGCAATCATAACTTGCTTATTTTTAATCGGATTTATGCAAATCATATATCAAATTAAAGCTCTTTTCTTACTCTTTCATTTAATATCCATATTGCATGTGTTTATTTGAGAAAAATAGATGAAAAATACAAAAATCAATTTCCAGGCATATTTTTCATACAAAGCAGCCCCAAATTTATATTAGCATGGTGTATATTATATTTTAGCACAACCTATATAGCATTTTAGCATGACCAATTATAAGTCACATAATTACGTTTATGATGTTTTAGCATGAAATATATGACATTTGAGCATAATCCGTAACTATATCAACATTGTGTTCATGACGTTCTGGCATGATACTCATAATTAACAAGATAAGATCAACATATTTACACAAGTATTGTAGAAACTTTAAACAATCGTAACTTGCTCATTTTAATCAAATTTACGTAAATTATATATCAAATTTAAGATATTCTCATTAGATTGGGGTGAACTCATTTGGAGGTATGTTATTAAAATTCTCATTTTAGCATGTTGTGTAATACATTTTAGTGGGTGATATTATGAATATTTTTCTAACAATTTTATATAAACACCTACACCTATACAGATACTACAAAATGAAAAGCACACAGTTGATGATAAAGAATAAAAAAGAATGAGAAAGTGAAGTAACGAATGAGATGGCTGACAACTAAGAAAGAAAATGAGAGAATATTTCCCGAAACGAGATAAAGTTTATGGGAGCAAAATATGTGTGCTTTAATTCTAAGTGCAAGCAGTAACACATAAAGTGAAAGGAACGAAGTTGAGGAAAACCTACACTACATGCTCTCATGTGAAGATGGTTCAATTAATGTTGAGTCATTTGTTATGTCGAAGTGATTTGTACTGTTAATAAAATTTCTGCAAGTACTATTAGTTTCAAGATAAATTTCTTATGAATATTAGTTTATGTTGATAAATATTAGTTCAAGTTGAAGAATATTAGTTTAAGGTGATGAATATTAGTTTCAGACATTTGTTATGAATATTTGGAAATGTCATTATTAGCGTGAATTTTTCTTTATACGAGCATGATATTGTTGTTTTATTAGCATCATACAGTATTTCATTTTAGCATCATACACTATTTCATTTTTGCATCATACTTCCATCATTTAGCATGATCTTCTAGACCCTAATAGGGTCACAATAAACCCTAATCGAAATGGGACACCAAATTTAACTTCATTCTCACTTCATTTTAACCTGATGTTATAAACAATAAACCATAATATGATGTAATAAACTCTAATGGAAATGTATAAACCCTAATGGGAATGTGACAAAAAAATTAGCATGCTACTTCCCTCAATTTAGGATGATCTACTAAACAGCAATGGAGGATCTAGAAAATCATAATACAAATGTAATAAACCATATTGGGAATAATGAACCCTAATGGGAATGTCATAAATCCTAATTGGAATGTCATAAACCCTAATTGAGAACAATGAACCCTAATGAGAATATCATAAATCCTAATTGAGAATAATGAACCCTAATGGTAACGGGACATCAAATTTAGCCTTATTTTTCCCTCATTTTAACCTGATACATCCCTCATTTTAGCAAGATACTATAAACAGTAACGGGTCATGCAATAAACCCTAATTGAGAATAATAATGAACCCTAATGGGAATGTAATAAACCCTAATTGGAAAAAATAAACCTTAATGGGAATGTAATAAACCTTAATTGGGAACAATGAACCCTAATGAGAATGTGACATCAAGTTTAGCATGCTACATCCCTCATTTTAGCTTGATAATTTTCTAATTTTAGCATGATTTGATAAACAATAATGGGGGGATGCAATAAACCTTAATGAGAATATATTTAGCCTCACACTTCTCTGATTTTAGCATCATATTCTAAACAGTAATTGAGATTGATAAACCTTAATATTAATGTAATAACCACAAAGGGAATGTCATAAACTCTTTGAGAAAAAATCATATATTCTTAAAATAAATGTGCTGAAAATAATTTACAATCATTGTAAAACATGATGATAAATGATGCCCAGTCACTATAATAACACCATTCTAAGTTGAAAAAAATAAAATAAAAAATCTAGTCGTATAATTCCTAGCAACATGATCTGAAAACTTGTGGCACTTGATGTACATTCTGAGTGGTTTGTTCTCCTTTCTCTTCTTTGCCTCCTTCTTAGATATCAAATGACTACCACTACATTTTGTTTTAATCGAAATAAGTGGATGAACAACAACTTCAGAAAGGGCATGTGAACCGTATAATTGCTCAAACATATCGTCTTGCTATGTGAAGTAGAAGACTCCATATCACCAGATTGAAATAATGCTTTCAAGTTATGCAGCCCAGCTAAAAATGAATTCATCTTCTCTAGCTAATTAGGATTAATAAATTTTAATTGTGATATAATAAACTCTAAGTGTAAATTAATAAACCCCAATTGGAATGGAGTAAATCCTATTTGAGCTGTTAACATGATTTTAGTATAATATTTATTTAATTTTAGAATGATCTACTAAATCATAATTGAGACTAATAAATCTTAATTGGGACGTTAACATGACTTTAGCATGATATTTCCTTAATTTTAGCATAATGTTTGTATTGATTTTAGCATGATATTTTTTTTCTTACTTTAACATGATATATGTAATGAAAATTTTTTTGGGCTATAATAAACTATAATATTGGACTATGATAAACCATAATTGAGATTAATAGATTCTAATTGGATTGTAATAAAATATAATTTGGAGAATATGCAATCATATACATTTCTAATATAATTTTACAAAAATAATGTGCTAAAATCAGTATATCATTATGCTAAAAATCTATAATATATGATGCTTGAATGAATACAACATTATGCTAAAAAAAATCCCTACGATTCCTAGCATCATGGTTTGCCATATTTTTGCACTTGTCGTACATTCTGAATGGTTTCTTGCTCTTTCTTATGGTTGTCTCCTTCTTAGATTTCAAAATAGTATCATTACATTTTATTTTAACCGGAAGAGAGCTAGCCGCACAACAACTCCAGAAGGGGTAGGTAAACTGTAGAAATGTTCAAACATCATCCTCTTACTATGCGAAGCTGAAGCTTGATCATCGTCAGATTGAAACAACCCTTTTAAATTACACAAACTATCTAAAAATGAATAAATCTTCTCCAGATCACTTTTAACAAAGCCCAAACAAGAATTAAACTCTGAAAACATTTGATTAATCAAACTCCTAGAGACACTACGCTTCTTAATTTTAACTATGTTCCTCACATCACCAATCTCAATGACCGCGTTCTTCTCACCTTCCCAATCACTATAGACATACGTTCAGAAAATGGTTCCATCTTTACACTTCTTTTCTCCTGCAAGACGAATGTCAAAACCATATGATTCTGCATAGATCTTAAAAAATTTATAACCTCATCCGAAGTTTTAAAATTGATTGGCTTCAATTCATTATTTGGTAATTAGTAATTGGTCACATCACTAAGATTACTCAACAAAGAAAAAAGTTATCACATTAAACAAAACAAAAGGTATATAACAGAGACACAGATAACAACCTAATTAAATGAAAAATGATAACATGCAAATATGGTCATATAGTCATGCTAAAAGATGTTATCATGATATTTATAAACACTAATTAAAATAGACTACAAAATCATAAAATTTGTATGTTATCATGCTAACATGAATATTTGAACATACTAAAATTAATTATTGCACATGCTAAAAATGACAATATCCCTGCAATTTCTAATATGCGATATAGGTAGGCTAACAGTGAAAAACAACTTCTATGACATGATGTTCAAACAAACAAATCAATTCAATCATACAAAAACAGAAGTAAATACACAATAACAATGAATTTCGATGATCGACATAATTCAATAAATAACACAACAAACAAAAAAAACTAATCGATACACCAATTTTTATAATTCCTCGAACAATATAAAATAAATTGTATACATGGAGTCTCCATAAAAATACAACATTGATAATTCTATCAATTGCAAACATCAAATT
Source organism: Perilla frutescens (assembly GCA_026008535.1). Taxonomy (NCBI): domain Eukaryota; kingdom Viridiplantae; phylum Streptophyta; class Magnoliopsida; order Lamiales; family Lamiaceae; genus Perilla; species Perilla frutescens. The sequence goes on from BRKX01000015.1 coordinate 37,374,551, forward strand.
TTCGTAACAAAATGATGAAGCCAGAAACTAAAATAAGATGAGAAATAAAAAAATCGCGAGAAGAAACAAGAAATAAATCAACACACCAAACTGTAAAAATAAATTGAAAAGAAAAAAAAAACATACATGGAGTCACCATACAAAGACAGCGCCGATGAACTCTACAAATCACAAGGTCGAATCTTCACGATAAAAAGATGAAAGCAGATGCTGGAAGATAATGAGAAATCAAAAAGGGGAGAAGAAGAACATGTAAATCAGCGAGAGAGAGAGAGAAAGGGGAAAGATGAATATGAAAAAAAATCTGAAGAAAGAAATTTGAATTATCAAATTACTATATTACCCTGCCTTCACTTAAACTTGTCAAAAATCACAAAAATGTCACCGCCCCATGCCTTTAATCTCCACCATCAAGATTGAGTCATTGAATGAATGAGATGAGTTCCTAGTTCCCACATGTGGAAGAGTTCTCATTTGAACACTTCCCTATATATATATATATATGTATATATATATATATATATATATATATGATGCGAGTGGATACACACGTTTCCAACTCTACATTAATTAATAGTTAATATGCCAAAATACATTCGACAAGACCCCGGAAATACAACCTAATCTTTGCTTATTGATCATAAGACCAAAATCTTTGTATTTATTTTGGAGTTCTATCAGAGTATATATATATATACTAGTATTACATCCCGTGCGATGCACGGTGAAAGATATAAATAATTTATATTAAATAGTTTTTATAAATAAAATAATTAAATTATAGAGTTAAATATATAATAGAAACAATTATAAAATGCACAAATAATATGATGTTATTTTCAAGTTTATGCCCTATTTTATCAGCAAACAACCCATATCCATGAATAAATTTACAATTTCCGTTGATTGTGCTCAATAAAACAATGAACACAATTTGTTCGTCTGAAACTCATTACAAACATAATTAAATTCCCTAATAATTTGAAGTACAATGTGAAAAATTAAGAAGAAAATGACACAACACCATAAAATACATTTAAGATAATAATGACATCTTCACCATCCCTTCAGACCGTGTGAAGTGGATACATAGGAGACCATCGAAGGAGAGTTATTATGACTTGAGCAACACTTCCACAATTTAATTAATGTTCCGATTCCTTATTGCCTCTTATATTTATAGAGAATATCTCGAACTACATCTTCGATGTCATATTATTTTATGTATTTTTATACATGAGTACGAATGTATTAAATTATGTTGTTGTAAAATATTGGTTTGTGTGTAGTGTGAAATTAAAAATATTGATAATCTTTTATGTATGATATGTAAAATATACATACGATATATATATCTATTAAAGAAAAAACATCAAAGAATTTGAAATGTGTTCTATAAATAATTTCTTGGATCAAATGAGGTAGCATATAAATTTTCAAATACATACGCAGTCTCGCATATTTGAAACTCATTATAATATAAATATGCTAACTAAAAAAAATTGTTCATTTTCAACATTATTTAACATAATTTGAATACCTAACAAACAAAATTCTAAATTAAGATTGTATAAATAATTTATTGGATTAAATGAGGTAGCATATATATTTTCAAATGCATACGCAGTCTCGCATATTTGAAACTCATTATAATATAAATATGCTAACTAAAAAAATTGTTCATTTTCAACATCATTTAGCATAATTTGAATGCCTAACAAACAAAATTCTAAATTAAGATTGAGAGTCATAAACCACTTCACAAAACTCAATTAGGATCAAGAGTCATAAACCAATTCACGAAACAATATCAATAAGTAAAAGTATTTATTGGAAATAAATCATTTTTATATGATATAATAAAAAATAATTACTTCTAAATTAAACGATTGAGAATTTTATGTACTAACATAAAATTAATCACAAAAACTTCACCAATGAAATGCGTGAAAAAGTCTTATTTGTTCAATGAGCCAAACATTTAACACAAAATATATTTGAAAGTGAAATGCATGGAAATCATAAAAGTAAATTTGAATGAACCTAATGAATTTTAAAAACTAATAAAATATAATGCAATAATTAAATTATATAATAATATGGAAAATTCAACCCAAAAATATCTTCTATTTTTCAGAGTTTGTGATTCTTTGATTTTCATCTCCCATTTTCGGTTGGTGTTGATTTGTTCTTCTTCTGGAATGTTCTTCTTCCCAAATTTTTCTTGGTCATTTGTAGCTAACACTACTATGTTAATTTCATCTTCAAATTTCAGTCTATTTTCAATCTTGTGAATAACATACTTTAAACATAAGTTTTATATTCATTTTACACAATTTATTTTCTATAGCCTACTTTATTGCATGTACAAAGCATTCATATAAATGGTGTCAACTATTATAAAATAGATCATCATTTGATAATTGTATATGGAATTGAAAATGCAAAATTATATATACTGATGTAAGCATCTTTTAATGTCAATAGCATCTGGTCATGTATTCTCAAATATATCAATGATAGGTGATATTGTTAGTTTATATTAATTTTAAATTCATAAATGCTTAATTTATTAATATTTTATGAAAGATCCATAGGTGAAAATTTGATGGCAAAATATTCAAAAATTTAAATATACCAATATAAAAAATAATACATTGATTGTACTTAGATTAGAAATTAAGAATAATTGGTTCTACAAAAAATACATCATTGTCCATCTTATACATCTGACATATATAGCTACTGCATTTGAAATACATTAAATTATCTCAAACATATAAAAAAGTAAAAAATAAATAAAGAATGCAATGTTTATAATTGAACATATAATATAATATTCAACATTTGAAAAATAAATCACAATATTCACCCAATATATTCAATAATTTAATAGTCAAATAACAATTTAAAACCTAAAATACACCTACATAACTGTACAAAAAATTGCACATATTTCAATTCTTGAAAAATATGTTTTGCAGAAAACGTCTGAATTCTCATGCTCTCCTCATTTTATGATATGCGATCATCTATATTGATCTATTTTTTATCATTTTAAAATTCATAAATTCATTAAGATATGTCAAATCTAATTATTCAAAAAAGATTGATCTGAAACCCATTCGACCCTCCAATAAATCTCAAGTAAATATTATCGTAGTATGCCCGTTCTTGTGCATTCAAGCATGTATACATGGAAAAGTTCGTTATAGAATTGTACCAAATATTAAAGATTTATGCTCAATACAATTAATGGCCTTTTTTGTTCAAAATGTTGGAACGTCCAAATCGGAGCAATCTTCAAGCTGCACATATGCAATCAAACTACATTTACAACACAAAACATTAGGAGGAAAAAAAAAAATCAATGTGTATATCGTATTTTTGTGAGTTTTATAAAATAAATGAAAAATATATCTTCTAAGGTATTCATCCATAGAACCCTAAAAAATTATATCTGTCCGTACATTTTTTTGTTTTCTACAAAAAAAAAAGCTTTTTTGTTTTTGTTTTTTTGGTTATAATACACCATTAAACCCTACTTTAATTTGTTTACAGAGTTCTACATGTATAGGTTTAATAAGGAGTTCAAAAGTGCAAGGATACACAAAAATTTGACGGGCAAACTAAAGTTTCTATTGAAAGCATACTTATTTGTTGTTATATATATGTGTTAAGATTAAGATAATGAATAAGATGTTACTTGGATATTATTGGGATATGAGATATTTGGCTTTATATTATAGTTTAATAATCAATTGATATTATAGTTTGTATATAAATATATTGTCTTATTTTAAAATTATAATTTTCGTGTTGATATATTTTCAAATATAAGGCTAAACTGTTTTTAATATTTTCAAATTTAGTATTTTTAAATAATGAGATTTGAATGAATCATTTCAAAGAAAACATTGTTTTAGACTTTTAGTTTACTCCATATATAATTTGTGCATTATTTACGTGTCTTAATTTGATAATTTTCGAAGCTATTATAATATAATGATCACTTCTTTTTCGTTATTATTCGAACTAAATTGTCAGGATCGCTTCATTAATTAAATTTTTATTATTCGGACATATATATATATATATATATATATTTATAGATTCATTTATGAATTTTTTTACCATGTATCTGGCGATAAGCTATAGTTTTTTTTATTTATTTATATGTAATAGATCCAAATTTTATGTTTAGGGCAACTTACACTATTAAGAAAAAAATTGTATTGGGTAATTCTATTTGGGAAAATTCTAAACACAATCCCCGTTTTAACTCTTTTTAATCTCACTATTTTATAAAATGTAGATAACCAACTAACCAAAGATAATAATGATGATGATGATGATGATTTGATTATAGAATACCATAACTTGATCTATATTATACGAATGAATAAGGAGATAATATCTGAATATTTAAGAAAAAAAACACTAATTTAATTATGACTATATCAGGGTAATATATACATTTATACAACATTAATCCGGAACAATTATTTACATGACGGCTTATATATTTTTCTCTATGTCATTCGGCAAAGAAGACGCAAATAGTTGAGGTTTGAGATGTTATACATAATGAATTATAGTTTTTTAAATCAAATCATCTATTTAAAATAATTATCGATACAGAAACATTTACTTAAAACCATTATAACTTTATTTACAGAATTGTATAATGTTGTTTGTATAATTACTCATCTTAAATTACATATGAAAATTACTAAGTTACTTTCATAATTTGGTCTAGCAAGATGCCTCAACGAAAAGTGAAACATGTAACTCAAAGCAAAATATAGATTTATAAGTAAAGCTTATATACACCATTTCATCAGTTTCTGCAGCAACATAAGTACCACATATCAATTAAAAAAATCCGTTCTTTCTAACTTAACCATAGCTTTCTTCTTATCCTCATTGATGGTTGATGAAAATCGATCATCCAAACTTTCTTTTAACCAGACATCCATTAAAATTTGTTTTGTACGGTGTAGTCGAAAAAGAACAAACAGAGCGTCCCATTGAACTCATCTTCTCATTAATGAATTTCTCATTTGCCAGAATTGAAAGTAGATCCATTTCTAGAGGCTAATTGAAAAGAAAAAAAGAATTTTTTTTTCCCCTTAAGAATAATGGGTAAGGATAATCAGAGAATTGAAAAATCGAAGAAATTGAATAAATTGATGATTTTGATGTATATGGTTGTAGGATATTTATTCTAATGAGAAGAGTGTTCCGAAAAGTTTGAGTTTGCAGTCATTTATATAAATTGAGTCATTTTTGCCAGATTTTGGAGGAAATCGTTGCCATCATTACTGTATGAAATTATTGCCATCATTGTAGGAATATAAAGAAAATTCCATAAGCAATACCTAACATATTTAAACCAATTGATATTAATTATTTATTTTGTAACTGATTCCTTGTCTTAAATTACTCATAAATATATAAAAATTTATCCATATTTTTTTAGTATTTTTTAACGGAATGAAGAAAGCGTGCATTTATATATAGAGTAAATTAAATTTGAAGGAAATCAATTGAATGATTTTAATAATCATCACAATTTAGCTGAACTGAATTCCTCTATTTCCGTTAGTTTTTGGCTATGATAAAATCAACGTTGATGTATTAATGTACATATGTATATAACATCCAATATTATATTATATGTTTACTATATATTGTATTATACTAACCATCTTAATATATAATTAAATTGTTAATTATTACTTTTATTATATGTAATTGATATGATATATATATATATAGGATTTGGTTCAAATGAGAACAGTGCTTCATGTAGGAACATGAGAACGAGCTTGTTTAGTGTAATTTTAGTGTTTTTCTTACTGTATTTTGATGCAATTTTTTAATTTTTTTTTAATGCTTTTCTTATTGTATTTTAGTGCTAGATGATTTAGCACCAAAATAAAATAAGAAAAGCACTGAAATTACACTAAATAAGTCTGTTCTCACGTTCTCACACCAAACTTAGTTCCTATTATAACCAACCCCTGTATATATAAACTATTATGTATTATATTGTATGATTAATTAATGAATAGGTAGTCTTGATATAAAAATTAACTTATATGCTTAATAGATTGTATTATATTAACTATGTCTTAATATATATTTAAATTGTTATTTTATCATATGTATTTGATGTCATATGTATTTGATGTCATATATATATATATAAACTATTATGTATTATATGATATGATATGATATGATATGATTAATTAAAATATTTAATACAATTAATACAATCTTAATATAAAATTGACTTATTACTAAATGTAGAAAGTATTTTGGCGGGAAAATGCTAGATTTCTATTAATGGCATAACTTCTTGTTTTTATATATATAAAGATATTCCGCAACATGTCTTTGTCCATGAAACTGGTGTATGTCGCACATTCTTTTCTTTTCTTTTTTTTTTTTCCTTTTCTTTTAAGAAAAAAACATATATTAATTAATCAAAATCATCAACCAATAAGAATTTTTTTTGTTTCATATGTACAAAGATCACACCTTGGCACCCAACACCAAAATATGAGTGAGTGTTTATAATAGCATTAGCTTCCTTATACATATGATGAATATCACAAATGAATCCATTATTAACAATATGAGTCAAAGAGAAAGCTTCGTCTCTAAATATGGTTCATCCTCATAATCATTGGTAAATAATCCAATGGTCAAGAGTTTGATCAGAAAATTCCATTGTGCCGGTTCATTCTTTTTTTTTCCCCTTTTCCTAAAAAAAACTTTTTGGATAACATACAGATACAGTATACTTTTGTGGGGTTAATGGTATGAGCTAATATTTTTTATTACCAAGTCTACTATACATTATCTCAGGCCTAATAAGGCTCATAGTCATACATTCATCAAACCGGTCGAGGTCAATGTGAGTCAATCCGAATCAACGCAGGTCCACCCAAGTTGACCCGCAAAAAAAAAACTGTTAAAAATCAGTATCAATTCTATCACTAAAAAGTATCATTCAAAATTCAAAAAGTATCACTTGTATCATTAAAAAGTAATCGGTCTGCTACTTTTCTATATATTTAGGGTATATGTATTTATTTCAAAATTATATTTTTTATTAAATTAATTATCGAGCGCAATGCATGAGCCCACGTGTTGGCGTCGAACGAGTGCATTGCGCGAGTTGCCGAAATTCAAAAAAAAAAATCATTCACTTTAATTTTAAGGTTCATTAAATCAATTTCAGATATATATTTATATTAAATTCAAAAAAATAAATTAATTTATTTTAGTTTTAGGGTTCATTAATTGTATTTTATGGTATATAATTTTGAGGGAAAAAACAAAAAAATAAAAAAAATAAAAAAAAAATAAAAATAAACAAAAAATTAATTGTAGCTCATGTACTCCATGTGCCGCGTGTGGGATCCACATGCCAACAATTGTTAACTTTGTTTTTTGACCATTAGCTATTATTGGGCCTGAATCTGTCTGATGGCTCAGACCCATACACCATATGTATAAGAGAATGTCCTATTTTTTATTGGTACAAATTGGCATGAGTATAACTACAGTATGAGAGTAATTGAATTTTTTTATTTTTTTCTTATAAAAGTGCTTTTTAGAACTTGAGTGAAAAGTAGGAAAAAATGTCGCAAAATAAATAAAGTGCGAAGAACAAGACTCAAAAATTTTTGATGGGATTCAAAAAATTTTGATGGGACTCAAAATTTTTTGATGAGAATAAAAAGTAAAAATTACCATAATAACGATTAATTAAAACGGATATCTTAATTCGAAGGCACCAAGTCAAGAATAGGAGCAGAAAATAATTTTTGTGTGGACATTTAATTATATTTAATGATTTTTTATTTATTTTGACCGGCATTCAATGTGACAGCCGCAAAAGCCAACAATATTCTTCAATCAATTGTACTGTTTTTATTTTACTTTTTCCTTCTTATTTTGGTTCCGAGAAGCTATATATGTGAATTTAATGCCCAGGAATAATTATGTATGTACATCCCAGTCCAATTTGCATTCACCCGGTATATCAGAAATAATTAATTTGGTCAAAGTCTTTCCCCCCAGTTATGGAGATGAATTACCCCATACAGGTGTTTGCATAAACTTTTAATGAAATTTTTTTTTGAAGAAACTTTTAATGTAAATCTATATCTATATATATATATATTATAACACACTTTTGCAACTCACTTTTTCCCACCCAAATGCAAGAATATTTTAGGTAATTAATAATATAATAATCTAATAAGTTATTTAATTTAATATTACATGAAAACATCTATCAATAATATTTTTATAATTAATGCAAATTACGTATTACTATAATTAACATGTGTTTATTCATTCATACGTGTTTATCCGGATTACATGGTAGAAACGTTAAATTTTAATTAATACAATAATTAGTCATATAATTATTCCAAATAAATTCCATTATATATATATATATATATATATATATATATATTATAATAGAGTTCTGACACATAATTTTTCCCTCCCATTTACAAAATGATATTTTAGTCAATTGATAATATATTGGATTTATGCGCGTAGTTTAATTCTATGATAAAGCCGCCTATTTTTCAACAACAACATTAATGCATTTCTAAAATTAACAATGACAAGGAATTGAATTACGTTTAATTATTAGTGTAATTGACTATTAATCATTCTATGTATACGATTATATAATTAATGTAATTGACTATTGAATCATTCTATTTATATAATTATGAAATTGGTTTAATTTTATGATATGGCTACGCATTTGCAGTTTCTGCGTTTTAGTATTTGAAATTACGTGGGTAATTAAATCTAATTGGTTTATCATCTATCAATATCATCTTCCAATCATGTGTAAATATAGAATGAATTATATTATATAAAAATTAGCATCAAATAAAATTATATCCTAATTATTTCATATATTGTATAGATAGTTAGATATTGAATAGATATATATATATATATATATATATATATTCTCTCTTGAATATTTATATGTTATAATTATATCAATATCACATTATAATTAATCAATAAATTATTTTATAATTTCAATCAACCTTCCCAATGCACCATTAAAGACTCAAATTAATCAACTTTCCAAAAAGGATGCCAAATCACCCTCTAAACAGATCAAAATGCCTGAACTTTTTTTAGGGGCAATGCCCGACCCTTTTATGTGATTATGCCAACCTTAATTCATCAAAAAGTAAGTCTGTCTTTAATATTTTTACAACATAAATCAACCGCCACAATCGAGGTTGTCTAACTAATACTTTGATCGTAGATATAGATTGGTTTTTTGATTATGTCAATTATGCTATTGATATTATCTATAACACATTAATTATATTAATCATAACATAATGTAGCCTTTGAGATGAATGTATCTCATACTTATAAATTATTGGTTGTGGTGTCCCTCATGAGATCTAAACATACACGATCTCTCTTTAAATAATTACAGGTATATTTTTTTAATATATTACTATGTTCCATTTTTTTTACTATTATTTATATGTTCGTGTGATTTTTCATTTCACCGATTTAACTTATGTTGATGTCTTTCGTAGGTTTTATAACTGATAACAAAATAATATTCTACGGGCTCCATTTTTCAATCTGGTGAAAGAAATCAGTCCTTCCTTTCATCAAAATATGCGAGATTTCACAAGAAAAACTTATATTATTATAAGAGCTAACAGATTCATCAGTTATATTGGGGAATAATATAGAAGATCTCACAAGATTATAATGGTATATTGTTATAACATATATATAATTCATAGTTGTTTTAAAAAAATTGATCATCAGAATATTTCATTCATCGAGTTTACTAAACTAATTAAACGTAATATATGAATTTCAATCATTTTGAATCACATTATGAAATTCTCTATATATGAATTAATTATAAGTTATTGGTTTTATAGTTCGTTATAACTCATTTTCTAATTTTATTTAATTATATATGATTTCTTATTTTATACAAAAAATGTAAAATATATGTGAAAAAATTATAGTTATTATATACCTAATAGATATTTTATTATTCTTATCACATATTGCATCAATATAATGTAATGATTTTCAGTAAAATATCAATACGTCCACATCAATATTAATTGAACCAATTGTGTACATGCATAAATATGAACCACCAACATAAATATTTTAATGATCTCATTCTATTTAATTTCAAAATATATCTAAAAAACACTATTTCTTTATTTATCAAATGCACATAAGTATTTCAATTTTAATTGATGTTATCGAAATATTTGAACGGAATCATTTTTTTGGCTCATGCAATACAAGAAAATTATGTATATATTGGTAAAAAAATTAAAAATTAAAAAAAATCTCATTCGCATTACATTATTTTATAGTTCAAATTTGCACTATTGTCCAATTTATTAGTTATTACTTAGTATTTATTAATAAAAAATATTTAAATGATAGGCATGATGTCACGTAAATTTATTTTATTTAATTTATATGAAATTTCTTTTACCTTTTAATTTTAATTTTTACTTTTCTTATATATTATAAATTATAATAAATATTGCATATAACAAATTTGATCTATTTGATAAATTTATAATTGTTCTGTTTCAAATATTTGTGAAACAAAATGAGTTTTTCTTTTATTGAATAATTTTTTAGATACAATAATTTTCTTAATTTATAATAAAGGTTATTATTGGTCATTATTGTAGAAAAATGATAAAAATGAATTGTATTAACAAAAATTTTTGATAGAATAAATGTTAATTAGATAGCTTAATTAAGAATCATTGGTATTAGTTGTTGGGATTAGGTTTGATGGTAAACTTTAGGTGCATAATTGTAAATTATATTAAATGAATGGTTTAATTTTTAATTTTATTTACTTTTGATTTATTTCATCCATTTGAAAATTTTCATCTTTTTTTTATTTTATATTTTGATGATATTCTATATTCTTCATTTTGAACTTCGATGAAGTAAATAAAAGAAGTGACAACTGTTACTACATCACGTATATGCGTGTATGACAATTATAAAATAAATAAATATTTTTTTTCGATTTATTTAGGTTATTTTAATTTATGTAATTTAAATATATAATTATCAACAAATTTATACATCTTTATATATATAAAAACAAGAAGTTATGCCATTAATAGATATCTAGAATTTTCCCGCCAAAAACACCTTCCGAATTTAGTAAATTTATTAAATAATTTATATTTAATACTATTCTATACATTAGCTTTAAAATCATATTTTTTAGATAATGACGTATTGTTATATATGTATACGTTACTGAAATGTAAAGCTATCATCCGAAAAATATGATATTTTTCATCATTTTTTCCTTCATTTATTTTCTTATTTTCTTTTCATAATCTATATAAAATCTAATATAAATAATTAATGTAATATAATAATCTATATCTATATATACATATATATCTAATCTAATATACAAATAATATAATATCGTTTTAAACCCAATGTAGCAATATAATATACATATATAATATATAATTAATATTTAATATAATATGTTGTTTTATAATATAAGTTTCTTTGCATAAATTTATATATAATATACATGCTAATTAAGTATATATAGTTATGTCATCAATCACCTCAATTAATTAAAATTGAATGACGTGATAAATATATATATATATATATGCGTTTTTGGGTTGCATATCACTCTAATTGCATATAAATATAGATTGATTATTCTATTACGTTAATTATGCTATTTTTATTAATTATATATTAATTTTAATTTAAAATATATATATAAGTAAGAAGTTATGCCTTAATTAATAACTAAATTTTTCCGTCTATTTACACTTACCGGAGATGAGAATGTAATATTTATTAAACAATAAATATTTATAAATTGAAAAATCATTATCTACAAATCCAAAAATGTTAAATTTATATACATGGTCAATTTCATTCAATCATTTAAGATGATAATCACTATATTTTTTAAAATATTATTATATTTATAATATATATTCTATACATCGATCTATATATAATTAATTAATAATATATTATTAATTAATTAATATTACATTCCTAATCATAAAAATATATGTTTATACAATTAAATCAATACTTTATAGATAAAATACAAATCATTCTCACATTTTTCCTAATTAATATGTTTGATCTTTCAATACAAATTAGATACACAGACACGCGCACATATATACATTGATGTTATAATACATACATATTTGTTATATATTTTTTACCTCAATTAATTATCCCAAAATTTAGTTTATCAATCAATTATTATTGTTTCTTCAATTAATCCAAAAATCTCGAATGTAAATTATGGAATGAGTAATTGACTATAAATATGAAATTAATGGACCAACATAAGTTTCCATATTATGCGGACAATGCATAATATAAGTTTCAATTAACTAATAGTAGTATAAGTTTACATAATTAGTGAGATAATTACACTAAGATTGTGCCCATTGTTTTAATTATATTCTATGTACCAGTTCCTCTATAAATAGATGCATCATATCATCTTTTGCATCCAACATATTGTATTTATTTGCATTTTTTTGTGTAATGGTACGAGTTATTAATTTTTTTTGTAGAAGACTTTTGAGTAGTGCTTGTGTATGTTGTTTGTCACTAAATTTTTTGTTTATTTCTATTGCAGATTAGAAGTACGAACAATCAATAGAAATCAGTTTCTCCCACAATGAATAGGAATTGGAACTCCTTTTGATCAAATTGCACGACATTCTCCTACATGTGGATAGAAAACAACCTCAATAGTCATGATGTTTTATCGTCATTGTGTTTTTTTTTTTTTTTTTTTGCTTTTTTTTAAAACTTGCATGCAAATACTATTACAATTGCTTTTGATTTTGAAATGAAATTTGAAAATGCAATTGTTTTTTCTGTGCATTGTATATATTGATTTAAGAATGAATTTTATGCAATTTTTAGATTTTTTTTTGTGATGATTATTATGCCAAAGAAATTACATAAAATAAAACTAATTGTACTGCAAACACATGCTGTTGCAAAAAAAAAAAAAACACCATAAAATTGAGTCATTAAGTGTGAACAATTGTATCGCTTCATGTCCTATTGAGTCATTAATAATAATGTTGTGTTGCCTAGATTTTAATTATAATCCTTTTAATTATAATCCACATAATATGACTATTTACAATTAAATATGATTATTTAAAAATATAAAGTTAACAAAACATAAATAATTCAAATATTAATTTCTAATGTGAAATAATTGATTTCACACTATGTGTAAACCAATATTTTACAATACAATTTAATAAATTCCTACTTAATGTAAGAAGACGTAAAATGATCTGATGTCGAAGATGGTATTTAATTTCACTTATTCTTTACAAATAAAAGACATGATGACGAAATAATCAAATTTTAGAAGTGTTGCTCAAGTAGTGACGACTCTCCCTCAATGATATGATATCCACTTCACACAATTGGGGGATGGTGAAGATTCATATATATAATATTTTTCTTAAATGTGTTTTTTTATCATTGTAACTAAAATTATAAACAATTTCGATTATGTGTGTTATGGATTTTGACAGAACTATTTATGTTATTTATTTTATTATTTTTATCAGTTATTTAACTATAATTTAATTATTTTATTCGTACAAATATTAATCATAAATTACTTATATATCTCTCCGTGCATCGCACGGGATGTAATACTAGTTAAACTTACAAAACTAGAAATTTAGTATGTGAATATTGTAATTAAACTAACACAGATTTCAAGATACTCATTCTAAGAAATCTTTAACAATGTTAATAGATTACTATTATTTATATTTATTACATCATGGAAATAACAAATTAAAAACATTATATATCATCTATATCTCTATTATTGTATATTGTTCGATTTATCGGTTACATATTTACAATATTATAAACGTCGAAATATTCTTGTGAGAAATACTAGTTAATACTACATATTACTCCTTCCGTCCCAATTATATGATCCATTTTCTATTCGCTCGTAAATTAAAAATATAATATTTATGAAAACAAGATACAAAAGCTAAACTTCCAAGATTATCCTTATTTAAGATTATAACTTTCAAAAAATTAGTGGTTAGTTTTAAATTTTTAAAATTTAACAAGAGTATATTTGTACATTATTACGAAAAATAATATTAATTATAGTAATGAGACTATATAATCGGGACATCCCAAAATAGTAATAGGATTATATAATTGAGATAGAGGGAGTATATTTTTATATTTATGCACAATCAATCTTTGATTTTATAGGCCTCCTCTAAAACGAAATACTTTTGTCAAATTTTAGTATTCATAGCTTTGTATGTAATTAACGAGATGTAACTTGTTATTTTAGTGATGCCTTTCTTATATGTTTAGTACCTAATGTTAAAGGTCTTGCACATAATTAAGGTTTAGAGACGCCAAATCAGTAATTTGCGGTTGAAATCAACTCCAAGGGGCACGGCATTTGGCACGCCATTTTAGGGTTGTGGAGAGAGGAGCGGTATATTTACCGTCCCTCTCTCCATTGACGGCATAATTTTTTTTATTTTTTTCATTTTCTTTTTATGTTTTATTTTGTTTAGTATTTTATTTTGTATTTTGTGTATGTTAATTATTGTATATTTTGTATTTTAAATAATGTGTTATAATTAATATTAAAATTTATTATATATGATAAATTTAATTAAATACAAATGGTGAAACATAAAATTAAATTAGATAAAAATTAGACAAATAAATAAACATACTAAAATGAATAAAATTACACCAACCATAAAATTACATAAAAATATTGTAATAGATAAAAGTACATGAAATAAAAATATAATGCACACAAAAATATTTTAATAATTATTATGAAATTTTTAATTTAAGTATAGATATCTATTAAATAAGATTTCATAAATCATTACATGTTATCAATTATAAAATAATAATTATAAATGAAATAAAAGGAATATTATGGAATATTCTCTTTTGGTGTATAATTATAATGCAAACTGTTGGAGAAGAAGTTGAGAATTTACTGTATTTTAATGATAGTGATGTTGTATTATAGTGCAAACTGTTGTAGATTGCGTAAGTACATTCTTTAGTGCAATTTGTTTTAGACATTATGAAGTCAAATGGAATTACTGTATGTGTTTCTAGACTGACTTTTGAACATTGTTAATTATATATTTCGGATTTGAAGCAATTTAAGTTGATTTTTCTTTTTTTAAAAAAAGTTGATAATATTGATTAATTAAATATTATTGTATATATATGATAAAATTACATATATATATATATATATACACGAAACTAAATTAAAATAGATGAAACAAATAAAAAACAACTGGAGCTAGGCCAGATGTGTAATATGCAATTCTTACTATTAATGTCACCCGAAAATAAAAAAATAAATTTTTTTACTATTAATGAGTCCATCAGTCTGGCCATGTGAATAATTTTCCATCTATACTTGACCAATTTTAATTCAATTGGTAATAATAATTAGTAGAATTGGCCCCTACCAATATATCTCACATTGTTACTAGCTTGTTAGAGTAATTAAAGGTAGCGTTGAGTCATTCAATACAAATTGATTTCATTCAAATATATATGATGATTCATACATCTTAATTAATTGCATTTTTTTTTCTATCCAAAATAATATTTTAAATATATGCATAAATATAATGATGATACTCTGAATATATGTGAATATGGGGTGTATTGTGTAAGATATCACATTTATAAATTATAACAAATTTTTGTTAAGCACGTTAGGCAAGTATATACACACACACACGGACACACGGTACGTACATAGTAGGACTGAGTAGTAATTAATAAAAAAGTAAAAAAAAAAAAAAAAGAGAAGATGAGGACACTCTTAATTATTAATATTAATGAGTACTATGATTCAGATTTAGTAATAGTATATAGAAGTCAGGAAGTACTCTTGGTCATAATTTTATTTGAAATATTTTCCACGTTTAGAAGCCTCTCAAAATTAAAATGCTTAAGCTAAGAAAGTGAAACTTTTTAAAAGAAATCCAAGTTGATTTATTAAAAAAATCCGAAGACAATATAATTCCAGTTTGATTTAATTTCGAAATTTAAAACTAATATCGACACCAAAAAATAAAAAATGAGGAAAGAAACGACAAATAAGATTATTAATTTTATTTAAATAAATAACCGAATATTGGTGTTTGGGAGGCAGCCTCGAAGGCATCCACATGGCATGTTAGTATAGTGTCTTGGATCTAACTCATATTTTGTTGGAGTTTTATTTTGCCACCAAAAACCGCCTTTTTTTATTATATGTCACATAATTTTGTTTGTAATTTCTAATTAATTTTAACATCGATTACTCTGTATGTAAAAATTAACATCAGATACAGTTATACGTATATATATATATATAGTAATAATATGTAGTCAGTTTACTTTTATTTCCTTTAATTTTTGTAAACAAATAAAAAACAAAAATTTAATTTGAACTTTTGAGATAGTATTAAATAAATTATGATATATTTATAGTATGGTAATAATTCCGTACAGCCACACGCCTGCAACTATCGATGAAGACCAACAATTTGACCTGCGGGATGAAAGAAGTGGAGTAACGTTCCGTTACAAAAACTAAATAAATAGTAATAATAATATACAAAAATCATCCATATGTAATTTGCAATTTTGAATTATTAGTATAAATAGAAAACGTAATAATATATAAAAGAAGCAAAATCCAAATATGCATGTCCAGTCGGCGGCCATATTCAGACAATCTCAAGAAATTGACAAATCATAAGATTAGATGAGCAACAATGTCAGATTCGGCTAATTTTTTATCATAGACGACGGCGATGATTATACATTTATTTAATATACATATATATATGTGTGTGTATTCCTTAATCATTTTTGGTAGCAACTTCTTTCTTTTTTTCTTATGTAAATGGGAATTAGATTGATTAATCACATGATAATGTTATTTGGCCATAGCATACTTAGTCCGTCATAATATTTAATTAAGGTAAAATTTCATTTTTTGGTAAGTTGTTAATTAAGATTCTAATTATTGATTGATGTGTATTTACACTTAAACCCTTATAGTTAATTCTAGAAAGATGTTGCCTTGTTGTGTTTGAAAATTTTAAAATATCCATAAAAATCTCTACAAATATGTTAACGAAAAATGACTTCAAATTATAAAAAAAAACTCTGATAAAAATGAAAATAAAAATTAAACTAATCTATACCAAAATAAATAAGAATTTCATTTGAAAATTATGTGATATTCAACAATAATTAGTTTGTTAATTATCGATAATTAAAAATATAATGTATGATGTATCATATATACAATTGCCTTAAATCGGATGCATTAATTCTCAATTAGTTAAACTTAATTTAATTATAAGAAAAAACTTAAAATATTAAATTAAATGTGAAAAAGGTAGAGAAAAAAATACATATGGTTAAGAATATAAAAAACTAATTGGCGCTTCTCCTTAAAAAATGATTAAAATTTTTACACTCCTCTTACTAAATTCAAAATTTTTATACTCCTTTTAACAAATTCAATTTTTTTTTTAATTTTTTTTTTCATTTCAACAATATATTTTACACTCATCTTACTAAATTCAAAATTATTTTATATAATAAATTAGTTAATATATTGTATCAATAAATTTGATTATTATGTGATTCAATTTTTTAAAATAAAAAATATAACAAAATGAAAATAAATTCAACAATATATTTAATTAATAAATTTGATTATTATCTAATTCAAAATATTAAAATAAAATAAAATAAAAGTATTAGTAAAGAAAAATATATTTAATAATATATTGCATCAATAAATTTGATTGTTATGTGGTTCAAAAATTCAAAATAAATAAGAATATTAGAAAAATAAATAAATTCAACAATGTGTTTTATTAATAAAGTTGATTATTATGTGATTTAAAAATTTAAAATAAAATAAAATAAAAGAACAAAAATAAATTCAACAAAATATTTTATTTTTATAAACTTGTTTATTAGATGATTCAAAGTTTTAAATATAATTTGAAAATATAAAAATAAAAATATAAGAAAATTTTCATTTTAAAAATAATAAGTCAACTTCTTTCTAAAATGAGTCAAGGTTATAAGAGTAAAGAAACATTGATCAATGATTAAAATCTTAATTAGCTACTTAATAAATATTAAAATCTTACTTTAATTAAGTATTATGGCCGGCCACGTGTAAATAGCGTTACCCCTTAATCACACGCTACTGCTGTAAGCATATACTAGTCTATAAATTACAATTATACAGATAATGAAAGAAAAAACTAAAATTATAAAAATTTGATATTAGGTTCGCATGAATTCAGAAAAACCATTTTTAGTTGTGTACAAATATTGTTGGCCTTTAGATTATAGAGCGGTAAGAATTAACCTACTCTTTTATCAATCTCGATCGCTAGTGTATTTAAGGTGATTAATTACATTTTTATATAAAAAAGATTTAAAATAATTATTAGATTTAAAAATTCAGATTGTATTGTTCTCTCCGTAAATTAAAAGAAGTAGGAAGTTTTCATAATCACCACAAACATGATTTTTATTTTGGTCAAAATCATTGTGTAAAGCCATGTTTCCCAAAAGAAATAGTAATCCTAACATGTATTTTCTAATATTGTAATTAAATTGATTACGATCTTGTCATCTCACTTTGAAATTGCTTCGAGCTTTTTGTAATAACTTAGTACTATATTTCATATTATGTTTGATGAATGTATAAAATACATATAAAAAACTACCAATTATGCATAATGTACAAATATTAAATATAACCAAAACTACACTAACAAACTACAACAAAATCCGCTCATGAATAAAACAAACATGATTGGGCTAATAGTCTTTGACCTTATAATTATATAGAATAGATTAAGAATAATGACCGCGATTTTTATTTTTGAATTTTCGAGAAAAATGTTAATGATAATTTGAATCAAAACTCATACTTTTATAAACGAACTACTTATTTCTATATCGTCGGAAGAAAACAAAACACAGTATAAAAATACAATTAGTTCTGAGAAAAATCAAAGCATATATATTAGAAAGTATAAAATATATGAGAAAACAAGCTTAATAGTGTGCTAACTTCAGAAAAAAAAAACTTCAGAAAAATAATAACCCCGGGGTGTAGCATGCCACGTGCGTAGGTTGCATCAAAGAGTGTATATATATTATCAATATATTTATATAGGTCTACAGTCTACACGCGCACACAAATATACGGAAAACACAAAAATTCTCAAAAAAAGAAAAAAGGAAAACAAAAACCATACCATATTTTTATCTCCTAATTGGCCAACATACGTGGAAAAAGAAATAGATTTATGGACTGTTTGGTTTTATTTAAAAAATTTCCAGTGCGTGTCTGTGTGAGAGAGAATGAGGGAGACAGATTTAATGTGTAGAAAAAGGCAAAATAGGCTTATAATGAGAGTTTGTGTACATCGGATCCCTCGCCAATGCTACTGTTTGAACGCCTCCACCTTCTCTAACAGCACCACATGTCTGTTTCTCTCTCTCTCTCTCTCTCTCTCCCTAACCCCGTTCTCGTTCTCTCTGTCTCTGTCTCTCTCTCATCTTGATTTCTTGAGAAAATCAGCAAGAGAGAAGACTGCGATAAATCCCTTCAACAAACAGCCCAAAAATATGGTTAGTTGATGATTTTACTCACATGTAGTAGAATCATCTATTTAAGAACCCTTCTTTTTCTCTTCTTCAATTCCTCAGGTTTGTTTCTCTCTCCCCCTCTCTCCCTCTCATGTGCTCAGAAATCGACCGGTATTCTTCATTTCTGAAGAGGATGTCCGGCAGTGATAACCCGAAAATATTCCCCGTCGAGAAAAAGGAAGGAGCCATCAGCTCAGAATCTCATCCACAAGATTCCGAAACTGCTGCTGAAGAGAGAGAAAGAGAAAATCTTGAAGCCGATCATCAAAAGAAACCAGACGAAGAAATCAAGAGCCAAGACGAACCCGAACCCGATAAAGCCACAGCTTCTCACAGAGAATCAGAAGACGACGACGGCTTCAAAACTCCGACATCGTCCGACCACAGAATTCCGGCGATCACGCAGTGCCCGCCGGCGCCCAAGAAGTTCCGCCCGCCGCCGTCGAAATTGAAACGAAAAGCGGCTTCGCCGCCGGCAAGCTCCCGGAGCATCGAACTAGACTCATCTGCAGAAGTTGAATCCATCTTCTGCCCGATTGTAAAGGATCAAGACGACACGCAGCAGCACAAAATCAAGAAACCTCGAACAGATGATAAAGACCGATCATAAATTGTTGGTACGAAATTTAACGTAAAAAAAATTGAAGCTTTTTTTTTTTTTTTTTTACATTCTTTTTTTCCTTCTTCCGATGTTGTAATGGGCTCGTGAAACTAATTATGATACGGTATATTTACAGTGGGGGAAATTTTTATCTATCGTTGTAAAATCTAGTTTTTGGTAGTCATGATTTATTGTGAATAAACATAATTCAGGTTAACTAATTTGGGAAAGAAAAGTTAAAGTTAGAAAAAGATATCTAGTGTAGGCTATGAAAAAGAGATGACAAGGACTTGTTAAACTTTTTTCTTAGCTTCTAACTTCTTTTACAATCAAGGTCTTATGTTGTGAAAAGTAGACTACATTCTCATACAATCTTTTTTTCTCAAATCTTTTTTGTGGTATATATATATATATTTATTTGGAAAAATAGAACATTTAGCCAACATAATGTTTGATGTTTGTGTGGTGTATATATGTATTATGGATATGTATATGGTCATGCATGTGCTTGAGGTCGTATATTTCTTTAAGAAATTAATAAGAAGATATGATGTACTCCTTTATAGCTAGCCAAACTATTTTATCAGTAAAATGTAGGTAGAAAATAAGCGAGGGTAATTAATTAAATTGCATTTTAGTCATGTAATAATGTGCTAACTTTGTTCCGTAATTAGGTTGGATGACAACATCCATCTTTAAAAACTTTCAAAATCTCATGAATATTTGTCATTTTCACCATTTTCTGTTAGATAACATAAAATTTAGTGCTTTAAGCTGAAATGTCACGATTCCGCTGAGTTTTGATGATTTTTTTTAATTTAAAATGTTGAAAAGATATTTCATGAAAATTATTATGGTATTTAACTCATGAAAATGTTGTTGAAATCGTGTCATTTTCGCGAGAAAGCACCTAATTTCACGTTCTTTGGTAGAAATTAAAATAGGGAAATTAATTAGGTCCAGAGGAATAATAAAATTGCGGAATTTTGAGATTACTTGGAACTAATGTTGCCATTTTCCTAGTTATTATGGTATTAAAAGCAACTAGCAGCCGTCCATAAAATTAGTTATAAAATTAATCTCACATTTTATTTTATTCAAATGTGTATACTTTGTACATTAATAAAATGGGGGAAAGATTAAAGATCCAGACTGATTCGTGATAATGAAAAATTATTACCCAGCATTGAATTAGAGTTTAAAGGTAGGAGGATGTCTGTGTTGATGCTAGTTTCTAGTCCCAAGGTTGTTTATAATTATAAATGTAGGCCTTTTTTCTTAAGAAAGAAATTCAAGTAAACAAGAAAACAATGTTTTAATATTTAATTAAATTAGTCTTATATATACCTGGAGCTCGAGGCAGGATATAGGATCCATAAATTTGAAGAGATTTTGGGATATTATAATATAATGGTGAAGAATCAATTAATTCATAAATCCTCCCGTGATTTGTGGATTGCTGTCCTTGATTAATAATAAACTCCATGGTTTGTGTCGATAGATTTATTTATTTGGAATGGAAAAATAATGATTGGATGAGCTAATTATATAGCTAGGTTTATTGGAATACTATGCAAATATGCAATCATATAGGTACCTGCTGCCTGCTGATAAAAATCTTTTCGTCTATTTTGGGCCATGCCAAGCGTATCCAGACCAATGATAAGGTTATACCTTGTGCTTATTTAACTTGTACCTTTCCTTTGCATACAAAATTGGTTAAAACAAGTTAATTGTTTTGGGCCAGATGACTTAAGGTAAAAAAACAAACAAACATAGGTTTCTTTATTTTGCTAATTAATTGAGCAAATGAATGGAATTTGAAATTACATATTATTAAAAAATAAAGAGTTTAATTTACTCGCAATTTCAAAAATAAATTCATTTATAATTTTTCAAGTTGGTGATTTTCGATGCAAATATTCGAGCGAGCTCAACGGTTTTGGTGGGCTTTTGTACGAGATTACTGGATAATTGGGCCTATAATTCCGTTAACCCCAACATACCAACTACAAATTATATAGTACATCAATTACCTCATATTTAATAATAGGAAAAAAAACACCAATTAACAATCTTTCTACAATGAGTGTTGGCCCCTTTGGTTTGATGGATGATATAAATAAGATGAGGTGCTCTCTTATACATGAGATATATGGGTCTGGACTCATTAGACTGGCTCAGACCTAATAACAACTAACGGTAAAAAAAAAGTTAATATTATCGGACGTGTGGATCCCACGTCCGCGTATATCCTAGAATACAATTAGTGAACCCTAAAATTACAATGAATTAATTTTTTTTTGAAATAAATATAAATATATACCCTAAAATTAATTTAATGAACCCTAAAATTAAAGCGAATGAATTATTTTTTTTGAAATTTGGCGACTCGTGCAGTGCGCTCGAAAATTAATTTATGGGGGGTGTATTGGTTGTGGATTTTAATGGATTTCATTGGACTTTTAAAATCCGGGTGTATTCAATCCAGACTTTTAAAAGTCCAATGAAATTCTGGTATATTCAATCCAGACTTTTAAAAGTCCAATGAAATACTGGTGTATTCAATCCAGACTTTTAAAAGTCCAATGAAATCCTGGTGTATTCAATCCAGACTTTTAAAAGTCCTTTAAAATTCTGAGGTATTCAACAATCCACGGACTTTAAAAAGTCATTGACTTCGTTGGATTTTGGCTGGATTTCACGTGAAAATTACAAAGGATGAAATTCGACCTCCAGACATGAGAATTCGATGGATTTGGAAAACCCGGCGAGCGCGGTGTCACAGCGGCCGGTGAGGAGTTGAAATCGGGCACCCCAGCCGTCACCCGACCCCAGCGGCCGCTGGCCTTGCCAATGATGGCACTCCAGCGACCGCTGGGTTCAATTTTTCTTGCCGGGTACACCGATCGTTGTGTTCAAACGAGCGCTGGCGAGATGGATTTGAAATCCATTGAAATCGCTCAAAATCGGTCCGAAATCCATACGAAATCCGCCAGACTCTGCGTGAAGTTGGGAGACTCCGTGTGGAGTTTTGGGAGACTCCATGTGGAGTCTATGGATTTATAAAATCCATAAAAATTCATGGACATTTTAAAGTCCAACAAAATCCATCAAAATCCCAATCCAATACACCCCCCTTAATTTTTTTCAAAACAAATATAAATGGTAATTGAAAAAAAAATACTTTTGAAATAAATATATACCCTAAAATAGAATTGGTGAACCCTAAAATAAAAATGAATGAATTTTTAATTTTTTTGAAATAAATATAACCCCTAATTGAGATTAACAAACATAAAACAAATATGAACCCTAAAAAACATAACATAAACCCATAAAAAATCTAAAAATTACTAAAAAAAAATCTCCTAAAAAAATCCTAAAAAACCATGAACCCTAAGAAACCCTAAACTCTTAAAATCTAAACATTAATTGGAATGGAAAAAAAATCACAATTTCAATTAAATAAACTCATATAAGATAAATAGTAAATGCGTTAATTTTTAATGATACAAGCCAGTGAGATACTTTTTAGTGTTATGATTGATACTGATTTTTGACTCTTTTTTTTGCGGGTTAATGTCGGTCTACGTGGGTTGACCCGTTGACCCCGATCTGTCTGATGGATGTATGAGCCTTATTGGGCATTATGTCATGTATATAAGAATTGCCCAAATAACATTGATTGGACATAGACATAGTAAGATTGATCGGATCATATAATATAGTAGGATTTTATGATAGATTATAAATATTTTGTTTGGATTGAATGATTATGATTAAAATATAGCAAAATACCTAATTTGCCCTTCATAAATATGTAAAAGGGTTCGGAAATTATTTTGATGAGGAATATTGGAAAATTTCGAGTTTCATCAAGTATGAGATGAGAATAATCACCCCAATATTGGGACCATAAATTATCATTTACATGACTGATAAGAGTATAGATTCATCATCAATATCGGACTCCAATCAAATAAACTAAACATGTAATTGAGCGCGATAATTTTATCAATCAACCATAATTTACCTTAGTCAAGCAAATCAAACATACGTTTCTCGGTTTAAATGAAATTGATTACGTAAAATTTTACATACAAAATTATTTTAATAAAAATATAGATCAATATTTTACATTTTACATAAAAAATTATTCTAATAAAAATGTAGATCAATATTTTACAATTTTATTAGATGGATTACCATTGCAACAACACATATGAAGCATACAAGTACTCGAGCAACATAAACACTGGAAAATTGGCTAACAACTAAATTTCTTTAGTACGAAATCCCATTACTTAATAATGCATTTTGTTCTTACTCAATCGGGTGAGGACTTAAAAGTTGAAGGAAGGTGTATAAAAGATCCGATGAGGACTTCTTGAAAGAATTTATAAATTGAGATTAGTTTTATTTTAATTAATTTATAACATATAACATGAGTTAAATGAATGTACCCACAGTAATTTTTTTTAAAGGAAAATAACAATCTAAAATTATGAAATAAACGAGACATATATCAAAAGCATCAATACAATATCTCGAATCCGCAAGAAAGACAATCATTTAATTTGTCCACTTGATGTTCTTACAATTATGCATCGCAAACCCAGTAAAAGAATGAATGACATATATAGTTAGCATGCGATAGTACTGTATATAGTTAGCATGCCATATTATACACTTACAAATTTTCTATTGCACTGTTTCTATTATATCGTGTTGTACTTTTAAATTATTAGTTTTTTTATATCTTTTCTTCATTTTTTTTTTGCAATTTAGTTTATCTTTTATGACTTGTTTATTAGAGATCACCCCACCCAATTAAAGTTTATAATTCTTTTTTAGTATTTATTTTTTATTTTTCAGTTAATAATTCATTATGATGATTGATTATTTCAAAATTAAATTTATAATTTTTTTAATTCATTTTTTTGTTGATAAATGTTGATTTTGAATATTTATGTTATAATTAATTTTTATTTTATAATAAATATTATAAAATTAATAGTGAACACGGGTGAAGGGCGGAATAGCGCCGGATAAAATTTGAAGGGGACAGTAAAATAGTCAACGTACCATTCGATCTACTAATATTATACCGGAAAACTCGGGTAGCTGTATTAATCTGTTCTTAACATTTAATTAATTATCCTTAAAAAAACATACAGAGAAATATAAAGAGTAGAATATAGAATCTCCGAAACATAATATAAAATGAGTAGCCAAAAAGCACCATTTATTTTTCCTAAATTCCCTCTCTTCCACCACTCTCTCCCCTTCTCTCCTCCTCTCTCAACTTGTTTCTTTCTGCAGCAAAACATTCTCAATCCATTCCCTGACTTTCATATGAACACCGATTCCAACTTCCAACAATGAATCGGACAATAAGCATAAGCTTGGACGACGATGACGACTTCTTCGACCCGTGCGACAGGCTATCGTCCGTCGTCGCCCTCGATTTGGTCTCTGCCTCCGACGACGACGATGAGTTCTACGAGGCCAGCCGCATGTCCTTCGCCAGAAATGCCTCCATCCGCACCGCCTCCATCAAACGCGTCTACTCCATCTCGCCGATCAAAACCGACTCCTCCGCCGCCGCCACCACCATCCTCCCTGCCTACGACATGTGGATCTCCGAGCCCGGTGACGTGAATGAGCGCCGCCAGCGCCTCCTGCAAGGCATGGGATTGGTCAGCAACAAGAACCTCGTCCGCGTCGCCACCTCCAAGGTCGCTCGAACAGTTTCCATCAAGCCCCCCGCCGCCGCCGCCGCCGAGGCATCCCCGGATACCGCCGCCGTCGAATCGACGCCGCCGCCGCCCTCGAAAGAGCCGGAGCCGCAGGTGGCGGTGGCGGTGCCGGTGAGGGCGGTCATGCTCGTCCGATCGCGGTCAGATGGAGACATCGACGCTTTCTCAAGCAGGACGAAGAAGCGGAAGGAGGAAATGATGGGCCCCGTGTCGAAGAACAGAATCACTCGGCGGCTATCCGGACAGCTGGTGGCGAGCACGACGGGAGGCGCCATTAGAGTGGTGCGAGAAGGAGCGAAGATCGGGGCACCGAAAGGTAGTAACAATGGCGTGGTGTCGGACGCTGCGTTGGGATCGTTTTTCCTGATAAAGAATTTGGATACGGGGACAGATTTTATAGTGAAAGAGTTCAACGAGGAGGGAATGTGGAACAAGGTGAACGATCTTCAGACGGGGAAGCAGCTGACGATGGATGAATTCGAGAAATCGGTGGGGCACTCGCCCGTGGTTAAGGAGCTGATGCGGCGCATGTCCAGAAATATGCGCAAGGCTGAGAGTAGCAGGAAGAATTCGCACTTCACTAAGAGCTTCAGGAGCAGCACCAAGAAGGGATCCGCGCTCTTGAAGAATTTGAAGGGAGCAGCCAGCGGATTCTTGGTCGTCGAGAAATTAATGGAAAAGCCTGCGGCAGACAAGCAGCAGCAGCAGGTTGTAGAGAAAGAGGAGAAAGAATTAGAGGAGACTCCTCCTGATGAGAAAGAGAAAGTTGAGAAGCAGCATTCTTCGCAGTGGGTGGACGCTCATCAGCATGGGAAATCCTTTAAAGAATTTACAGCATTGCATTTTTCTCAAGAAATTCAAGCTCACGAAGGATCCATATGGACAATGAAGTTCAGCTCAGACGCCCGTTATTTGGCGAGTGCAGGGGAAGATACCAACATTCATGTGTGGGAAGTCCAGGAATTTGGGATTATGCAACCCAAACCGGCTGAAGATTCAAATTCAGACGCTGCTGCTTCTGAGCAGACGGATAATGGTGATACTAATCTCGTTGGGCTTGCAGATGTAGCCACTCTTCCCTCAGAACGGAAAAAGGGTAAGAAAACCGGAAAGGGAGGTGCCATCCCCGACTACGTCAAGTTGCCGGAGACACTCGTTTCACTTTCTGACAAACCTAGGTATGCTCTCAAAGGCCACAAGGATGAAGTCCTCGATTTATCGTGGTCACAACCTCAGGTTAGCTACAATATAATATTTTAACTTACCTTCACAAAAATATACGCACAGCTATGAGCTATATTGATAGTGATAGTGATAGTGACAGTGTGTTATATATATAGCAATTGCTTTCGTCTTCGATGGACAAGACAGTGAGGTTATGGGACTTGGAAACGGAGAGCTGTTTGAAGATATTTGCCCATAGTGACTACGGTAATTAAATTTAAATTAATATATATATATATATATATATATAATGAAAGAATTAATGAGTAGTATGTTGTATGATATGATATGATACGGGGTGCAGTGACTAGCATACAGTTCAATCCAGTAGTTGACAATCACTTCATCAGCGGCTCACTCGACGGTAAGCTTCGCATTTGGAGCGTGGCTGACCGTCAAGTTGTGGACTGGACCGATGTTCATGAAATGGTTACTGCTGCTTCATATACCCCTGATGGCCAGGTACATACACGTACTAATTCAAAAACAAATTAAAATAAATAGAATTCATTTAGTAATTAATTTTATTTTGAATGTTGCAGGGGGCTATAGTGGGTTCTCAACAGGGGAATTGCAAGATGTACAGTGTTGAAGGTAATTAATTCCGTATGTGTGTGTGTATGTATGTATGTATGTATGTATGTATTAAAATTGGGTTCCGTGGACGTGGTGGTATTGTAGATTCGACGTTGGAACACCGCATGGATATCCAGAAGAAAAAGAAGGCTCCAGCGAAGAAATTCCCTGCATTTGCGTCTCAATCGAAGAAACTGACGGGTTTTCAGACTCCAGCTCCAGCTGGGAAAATCACTGGTTTTCAGTTCGCTCCTTGGAATCCATCTGAAGTTCTAATCTCTTCAGCCGACTCTCGCATTGGAATCTACAACGGTCCCGACCTCGTCCAGAAAATCAGAGGATTCCGGAACTCCAGCAGCCAGATTTCTGCCTCCTTCTGCCCCGACGGAAAACACGTCATCAGCGCCGGCGAAGATTCTCAAGTCTATATCTGGAAGGTTGAAGAGTTGAAGAACCCCAGTGCAGGAGCCCCCAAGAAAAAAACTGTGGCAGAAGTCGCCGCTTACGAGCACTTCGCCTGTAAAGATGTATCCGTCGCCATTACCTGGCCCGGAAGCACTAAATACGAGGCTCCGCCACTAAATATTCTTCACTCCAAAAAGAGCACCAAACGCCCACCGCCACCCCAAGATGAGGCATGCACCAGCGGCACCAGCTGCAGTTTGCCCCCTCTTCCCAAGAAAAAGAAGGAAGGAGCGGATCAGGAAGATCAGCTCGACACCGATCAACCAGGAGTAGCAGTAGTAGAAACTAGTACTGACTCAGTTGCTGAGGGAGAGGACCCTTGTGCCGCTGCCGCTGCTGCCACCGCCGCCCAAGCAACCACCTGGGGGTTGGTCATCGTAACAGCAACCTTAGAAGGCCAGATCAAGCTTTATCAGAATTTGGGGCTGCCTCTCAAGGTCGCTCGTCTCTTCTGATATACATATATATATATATATATTTATTAATTACAACAAATTTAATTAAGACGTTTGTCAATAATTAGATATATTCATTCAAGATCCGAGTAGGCCAACTAATTATGATAAGCGTAAGTTAGCTGTATATATACATCTTCTTTACATGTATATATCTCTTGTTCTACTAGCTAGTTCATCAACACCAATTAAGCATTAATGCGTGTGTAGAAAAGTAGTCATCCCATCCTATACGGACAATATTGTGCATATTAAATGGACGATTTGTTTCCTTGTTACTGGGGGGTATAAATTCGATAGAAATACGTGGAGTCAAGAAACGAGAGCTACAGCGTTTACTAGATGTGATGGGGTTTGTTTATTTGTTTGTTTTTGTTCTTTTTGGTTAATATCACTGCAAGTCAACAACCTTATGTTCATAAACCAAAAAATCTGAGATCCAAATCCTCTTTCTGAAACTGGGAGTGCATTCAAAATATTTCAAATATGAATCTCCCTAATGTTTTATAGTTTGGAGTTTGGACCCTTGTGTTTCCTTTTACTTGTCATGAGTCATTTGCAGTTACAACTTACATATGATATGACTCAAGTTTACTCAACACACTATTGATTACGGTTCAGATTTCTTTGATCATCAAAAAGAAGAATTATATTGAAATTCAAAATTTCATTGTTTTCTACTTCCAGGCCTAGCCAAATTCACCTTCTTATTTTGCTAAAAAATAAAATAAAAAAAATTGACTTTCTTATTCTGCTAAAAAAAATAAAAAAATTGACCTTCTAAAAACAATCAACAAGTAAGGATTGAATTGATTATTGCCACTTAAACTTTAAAAAAACTTATTTTAAGTTTTTAACCAATAAATTTTAAACATATTTTTTTAACCATTTTTGACCAAAATGCCCTTTAGACATTAAAAAAATAAAAAAAATAAATTGAAATATTCCACCTACTCCCTATCCATCACACTTCAGATCAGTTTTTCATCTTCATCGTCGATCTTCATTTTTTAGACCATAGTTCTTAGTTCGATCATGCCAAGCTAGTGCAGTGAGCAACTAAGTTCAATTTTTACAAAAAAAAAGTGATTTTGTTCTTAACTGCGCACTAAATTGTTCTCAAGTGCGCTCAAGACCTGGCTTGCACATGTAACAACAAACATCGGCAGAACATCTCGGCAGACATCGACATAATATCAGTTGATAATTTCACCTCAGGTGTGCGCGTGTGGCCACAAAGCGTGCTCACACAAAGCATGCACACGATTTTCTTCTTAACTGCGCACTGAAAATTTCACCTCAGGTGTGCGCGTGTGGCCACAAAGCGTGCTCACACAAAGCATGCACACGATTTTCTTCTTAACTGCGCACTGAATTATTTTTAACATCGCGCACAAAGCATGCGTATGCGCAGACCTCAGCAGAACATCTCGGCGCGTGTGGCCACAAAGCGTGCTCACACAAAGCATGCACACGATTTTTTTCTTAACTGCGCACTGAACGCCACAAAGCGTGCTCACACAAAGCATTATTTTTAACATCGCGCACAAAGCATGCGTATGGGCAGACCTCAGCAGAACATCGACAGAACATCTCGGCAGACATTGACATAACATCGGTTGATAATTTTTGGGTATTGACAGAACATATAACGCCCCAGGCCCACGGGGTGGGGCCCAACAACGAAACGACGGCACAACAGGCCCGCTAGCAACTACTTGGCATCCGTCCTCGCATTGCCAAAATGGTTAACCCAAGTTGCTAGAGAGTCCATTAAGCCCACTTATATACTTATCAAACTTACATTCTCCCACCGATGTGGGACATTACATTCTATCCCCGTTGGAGACACGACGTCCTCGTCGTGCTTCTTCATCTGTAGGACCGTCCCCCGAGGTCCGGTTTGAGCACACCTGGATTGGTTCCAGGGCCCGGTCAAGCGCACCCGGTATCGGCTCTGATACCATTTTTAACGCCCCAGGCCCACGGGGGTGGGGCCCATCAACGAAACGACGACACAACGGGCCATCTAGCAACTACTTGGCATCCATCCTCGCATTGCCAAAATGATTAACCCAAGTTGCTAGAGAGTCCATTGAGCCCACTTATATACTTGTCATACTTTCGTTCTCCCACCGATGTGGGACGTTACAGAACAGCAGTTGATAATTTGATCTCGGGTGCACGCGTGCGAGCACAAAGCGTACACACACAAAGCATACGTGCGATTTTCTTCTTAACTGTGCGCTGAATTGTTCTTAACTACGTGCACAAGCATGCGGGTACAAGCATGCGAGTACAAGAAATGCACGCACAGACCTCGGCAGAACATCTCGGCAGACATCGGCATAACATAACTTGATAATTTTCGGGTATCGGCAGAACAACAGTTGATAATTTTATCTCGGATACACGCATGCTAGCACAAAGCGTACGCACACAAGACATGCGCGCTAGGCTCCGCGAGCATGCACATCGACTGCGCAGTGGAATTGCACACTAGGATCCGCACGCAGTTCCAGTGCGTAGTTAAGAACTTCATTTTTTCAGATTTTTTGAAAGTTGCAGAAATACTTAATTTTTTTTTCCAAATTTTCAAAAATCAACTATATTATAGATGATTTTTAAGTACTTCTATTGTCAAAACATATCTATTATGTTTAGAAAATTCTTCTACTCAATTTTTTCCCAAATCAAACCTAAAAAATAAATAATACCAAACAATCTAACAATATTATTAATAATTGGATCTGAAACATACACGCGTTAGGGAAGGATTTTCTATTTCTTCTCTTAAATTTTCGGAGGCCGACAATGGCTTATTGATAGAGAAATCTGGAGAGAGAGAAAATGAGATTGTGAAGAAGATTGTTCTAGAGTGGTCGATGATTTGGAGAAATCTTTCAGAGTGGTCGACGATTTCTTCCAGATTCCATCAGTACTGCAGATTATGAAAAAGATGAGATTGTCTGCAGATTGTGAAGAAGATGAGATTGTAGAGGAGAATTTTTTTTTTCAAAATCTAATTTCAAAATGTGAATGGACGGCTGGTTGGTGAATTTAAAATAGGGTTTCTTTTATAAAATGAATATAAGGGTATTTTTGTAATTCTGGCTAAATAAAATATATTTAAAAGTTAGTGGTTAAAATAATTTTTTTAAAAGTTCAAGGGGCTACTTTGACCCATTCCTATTAGTTACCGCCATCCCAGCTAGTTATTGCCAATTTCAAATCCCATTTTTTTATTTTTTTATTTCAATTTATTGTGATTTTTATTTACTGTTCATCCTTTAACAATTAGATAATATGAAAAAAAATTAAATTTAATTTTGACATATAAAATTTAGGGTGATTCTATACACAACCATCCTTTTTCTCACTATAGCAACCGTATTTAACAAAAATAAAAATATCAATTAAAGAATATTTTAACCCTATAGCCCCGCATGATAGATTTATTTTGAGTGGGATCCTACTTAAAATTACGATAAAAAAAATCTAATATCTAATGAATCTTAGAAATAGAAATATGATGATATCTTCGTCGTGTTTTCCACCGGCGTCACTATTCCCTCAACTGAAAAAGGAACCTAAGAAGAGAAGTTCTTCCGGCGAAGTCCTATGGAGGTGAGCAAGAAGTGGATTAACCCAAGGAAAATGATAAGGCTAACATAATGGTTTTGTTTAATAATAAAACACTATATACAACATCACGTCTGCATTCCTCCGGACTTTGCATAATATGATGCATGCTAGGGTACGCCGGAACAGTATATATCTGTACTCAATTCAACTATTGTCACAAGACATAAGGGGAAAAGAAGAAACCTACGATGACTGAAATTGTATATAATTAAATATTCAGTTGGTGCAAACTTTTCAAATTAATTTTTTTTATTACACAAACACATGCCTAATTCTCTCAAGGTTCATTTGATACCAAATAGCTAATTATGTTGCATGTGCATCAGTTTCTTGGCCTCCGATCCATTGAAAATTACCATTTTCTTATCGATCCTTGAATTTGATCTAATGTAATTTTTCTGGTCTGATTGTCCCTTTCTTGCGATTCATGTTTGTCCTTTGGCTTGGATGTCAAAACAAGCAATAGTTTTCTATTGAAGCCAAACAATAATATTGTCGAACGATTTCATACCGGAACGGTTGTGTTCTTGGATGATTTAGAATGGTTGAATTGGACTTCTTTTACAGTGAGGATTAGTGGGGGCTACGCAGGTGATTTTTTTTTTTATATTTTATTCAATAGGATTCTAAGTCAAGGACAATAGAGTTAAAATGGTACTATAATTAATATTTTATTTATGTTATAAAGTGGGGGTTGTGGTGAGAAATTTGATTATTTTGTATAGAATAAATATTACCCTAAAATTTATCATAAATTAACGTACAGGGTATGACCCGAGTTATTGCCCAATACCAACTGGGTAGCTAGGTTTCATTTGAGCCGACAAAGCCTTAATAGAAGGGTAATTCTATTCATAGCCCCCAAATTTCTCTTCACAACCCCCTTTAAAATAAAAATATAATTATTAATTAGATGGACTTTTATATCCTTGTAATTATGGAATTCTTATGTTTCTTCATAACCCCTCCCCAATCCCCACTGCACGAAATTTATCCTCCCTAGATCTGCAACTCACAAGGATTTTTTTTTTTTAATTCTATGTTTCTCTTTTTTCTTTACTATTGCTTCCTCAGGAATAATAAATCATCTTTTTCAATTTCTTGGTTCTTAATTACATCGATGAAAATTTTCCACTGTCTTGTAAATTAATGATAAACAGCGTCAGAAAAGGAATTTATGTTTCATATTAAGAAGAAGGTGAAGATAATTATTGTAATGATTGTGATGAAGATGAAGAAAAATTAATTTATACTACATGAGTTTGATTGTATCAGTGGTGATGAAGAAATATATGTAATGAAGAATTGAGGACTTGAAGGTTTAGAAGCGGAAATTAAAGATTTGAAGACACCAATTCAAACTATAATCCTACTATCGAAGACACCAATGCAAACATAATTAATTGAAGTTTGAATTTTTTTTTTTTTTTTAGGAAAACACTATTAGGAAATGACTAGTGATTTGTGAATTTAAATGCTAGTTTCCACTAAAATTTTGCCAATGTATAATGTCCAGAATTTCTTAATAATTTTTTTTCTTTTTTGAGGGAATAATTTTCAGATTGTTATTACTATATTGTTGAAGAAGAGAAATAACAGATCCGAGAAGTTAGGGAATTTAGCAATAAAGAGGGGGCTATGCGATTGAATTAGAGATGTTATTATATTTTATTATAATTTTTAAGTAGTTGGATAATAAGGGTAAAAGAGTATATTCAAATAATATTTATATTTTAATTAATTATGGGGGCTACAAAGAGAAAATCGGGGTTGTGTATAGAATTTCTCTTGATAGAATCGAAAATCTAAATTTGGGGCAAGTGAGGCCCAAATGGGAGAAGCGACGTCGTCAGAGATTTCAAATTCAAATCATCGCGCGGTTTGCCTCTGTCTATCTCACCATCGCTCAGAAGTCAGATCCAAGCAGAAAAGAGTCAAATTTCTTGTTTGACTCGATGAATTCTATCACCGCCTCCTACTCCTTCGACGATAAGGACCTAGACGACGCCGCTTTATGGGCCGTCATAGACTCCGCCGCCGCCGCCTCCCTTTCATCCGCCAGGGCCGCCACAACCTCCCCGGCACCCCGCGCCAAACCTCTCACCCCAATTCCTTTCCCCCTCAACTCTCCGCAACCACAATTCGACAACCGTAGTCGAAACCACCGCCACAGTTACAACCGCAACCCTGACGGCGAGGTGGTGCAGAATCACCGCCCTCACAAAATTCCGAGAACAACTACCACGCCGCGGTCCAGTCCTCAGCAATTGATGGTGGTGAAGCACGTGCACCGCACGCCGACCACTCCTCCGGCCTACAATGCTGATTCCACGGAGACCAGAAATTTCGCTGTGACGAATTTTCACAGTCCAAATGCGTCGTCTCTGAGCTGTGAGAAGGTGGAGGCGAGGCATAGTTTGGCCGGCCAGTTTCCGACTGTTTCGTTGTTCAAGGAGTACCAAAATGCAGCGATGGCGGTGAGCTATTAGCTTTGGCTGGATAATTTATGTTGGATCGGTGATAATTCTATATTTTGTATGTATTGTGAATTTAACTGATTTAATGAAGAATTCTGCGATCCTTTTATTTTGTTGTTCCAAATTCTGGTGATTGATTTGCATTATGGGGAAAAGAAAGTGGAGGAACATCTGATGTTAACTTGGTTCGTGAAGTCCTCTGAAAGGCAATGGGAGAAAGCAAATGACTGACATAACTTGTACCTTCGTATTTTATGCCACATGCATCTCACTTCTGCATTTTAAAACTTGTTACGGGATCGTGTGTTGCCCGGCAAAAAAGATATGACAATCAATTCAAATTTGTAAAAGCATTAAGAAATTAGGATCTAATTGCATAATGACACGGCATACCTAAGACATTAAGTATATTGGTTTGACTATAGTATTCCTTTGATGGATGTATGTGATCTTAGGCCTTGATTTGATTCTCACTTGGATATTAATATTAGGGCCATTGAGTTGATTTAGTTCCCAAGTGAATTGTTTTCTTGAGCCTCTTTCCTCAAAAAAATATTTCCCCGTGAACAGGTAGAGTATTCAAATATCTGTAAACATATATCTCCTTGCATCAATTTGGTATCTACAACTTGTGCTCTTGACTTTGAACCATTAAAAATTAACATGAAGTTTCGTTACTAAAATTTTAAAACTTTGACTGCCTTGTTTGAGAACACTCATTTTGCTCACCACCTAGGCTTTGAAGATGATAATTATCTACTGTGAGACTATTACTAGCCAAATATAGGTTTTGCTGATTTCAGTGAGGGGAATGTTTAGACATAAAACCCTTCTCCTCGTCTCTTTAAGTGAAATCAACTTATAGGTTCTATCTTTAGTTTCTTGATCTTTATAATCCAGAACATTGAAATGAGTTATTTAAACAATTAATTTTCACCTGAGTAGAATTATCTATTATGTGGGTAACTTGCTGCTTAGGTTCTCATCTCAGTCAAACTTATAGAAGTATAAACTTATTTGAACGACCTCAGTCGTTTTTCACATGCTATTGAAAAGATTTAACTCTGTTATGGAAATGAACTGTTACTCTTTCTTGATTTTTCCTGGACAGATATTGGAGAAAAGTGACTATACCATGATATCTGGAAATACTTATATTAAGAAGTCAGGTATAATGCAAGGTTGTTCTACTTCATAAATAGTTAGCACATTAGGGTGTGATATTAATGTACACATCTGAACTACAGGCTGGAGGAAGATATCATTTTACTTCAATCTCTCTTATGAAATTAAAGACAAGACAATTGAGTTTGATGAGAACCGCAATGTTCAGCGTGCTGAGTTTATTGTTCGTGCTTACATGCAGTATGTTCTTTTGACTGTTGAATATTACAGTTTTTTACTCTAAAGATTCCTACCTTATTCATAAGCACGCTACTTTTCTTGTTTACGTTGGCAGAGGTGGAAGATTTTCAGACGGATGGGGTTCATGTGAACGACGGGAGAAGAAGTTCATGAAACCAAATCATGATATTCCTAGCACAGCAGAAACTAGAGCCAAAAATAGGGCATGCCAGGTGTGTAATTTTACAGAAAGCTGCATCTTTCAGAACTATAAGGTCTTTCTGGTCTTCATGTTCCTCTGTAAACGGCTCAGTTTTTAAACTTTGCAAATGCATGTTAATTAATTATGCAAAACAATAAATAAATTTGTTTCCATTTTGGATACAAGTTGATTATGTACTTCACTGTAACATATTCTAGGACTTCTATGAATAGTTGAGATGTGAGAACACTTAATGGCTCACCGTGAATGGTTAAGACAAAAGATAAAAAAAAGGCCTTCAGTGATAAATTCTTTGCCCATATTCCATCAACAGTTCAGTCATACAGACTGCATTGCAATTGTATGTCAACTTCTCAAAACTCAATTTACAGTGACAATAACTATCTTATTTGTCCGCTGTCATCACCGCCAACAGTTAAATTAGAAAAAAGAACAAAAAAAGTATGTGAAGTTCTATCAATTTTCTTTTATCTTTTCCACAGTTCCAAGAAGGCTTTACTAATGCAGAGTGTACTATGTTGCATAAGCAGTGAAGAATCTAAAGTTGAGTATGCATTGAACCTAGATACATGTCAGTATGGATGGTTCACGCATAAATTAATAGGTGATTTCTACAATGCAAGGGAATCTGCATGAAACTTTTTACCGTTCCACCTTGTACAGAACAGTGCAGTTTGGTGTATTCTAATCATCTACGCCTGGCCACATCTTCATGGAACAATGTAACTGACATCTTCTGTGAGTGTGTCTACCTCAAAATCGGATACATATGAATTTCGAGAAAGAGTCTTGAGATATGTGGGAATCCTCTTTCTCCGTAGAATTACATCAAGGACATAAATTTGTCCAGATATGGTGCATGGCCCATTATCAGCTTTCCCATGTGATCACTCTCTTGGAGTTGTGAACCGGGCTTGATAATTTGGCCTCAAACTCAATCGTTTTGTGTTTTTTCGCCTTGTGCAGTTCAAGAACAATAGTATCACAGTTTTGTCAAATCCATAATGCTCATGCACTGCGCACTAAATGCTTGCAGGACTTGCTTGGAATCGGAGAGTACCGACCCGGTGCCAGGCATGTACAGGGATGAAATATAAAGTTCAGACTCCCTCAAAATAAGCATATGACTGAACTTGTGAAAGGTACACATTGAAACCAAACATAGAAATCCACCAACTCTCCCCTTTTAGGTGTGACGGTTCTCGTATGCAACTATATCTTTGTTTCTATTTGAAACCAATTAGTTTGTCTTGCCTCAGCAAAACTAAGTCATACTAAAACCAGGAAAATGATGCCCTTGGCTTGATATTTTCAGCATACTTGCTTTATGTATGTCCTCATTCATAATCTGAAAGTGATTATGTAATTGTACTTAATGTATCACAGCATTTTAGTATACAGAAAGATGAAAACATCAATTGAGTATTATGAGCACTTAATATTTTGGTACTGTCAGCAAATACAAGATCGTCTGCCAGAAATATTTTCATTGGAGTGGTAGACTTCAAATGTTTGCCTAATTTTATTTGAAGAGTTAACATTAATGATTTGATATTGTGAGCTTGGGTACGACGGTCCTCTCTCTCTCTCTCTCTCTCTCTCCAAATAAAGCATTGATCCAGATGATTTCATGGGGTATAAAAAGAAATTGTGATAAGCTTTTGTGGTTTGTGACTGGACGTCTGAATGATTCGTGTGAACGATGTGATGATGGACACTTGTACCCCAACCCCACCCCATATATACTTTTTTGACGGTTATGGATCTTTAAGTTAATCTTAATAATAGCTGCCTCCTAAGTCCTATCCTTTTCTAAACATTATCAATCACACCGACACTACAGCTGCGTTAATCTTCGATCTTTGTGCAGTGAAGTTATGATGTCTCTTTAAAGTCTTATTTCCTTTCTTGCTTGTTCCTTTGCACTTTAATTCTCACTCTTATTATTCCCATGTAATGCACATGCATCTTAGTCTTACACACGCACTTGTTTAAGATAAGACTAGCATAATTTACCCCTTTCCACCATTTTGACTACTATTTTACCTTACCATGTTGAGTAGTATTGCTCTGTCTTTCTCTTGATGTCTGCTTTCACTTGTTTATAATTTTTTCTTGTATTCTTTATCAATATTATATATATCGACGATGACTATGAGATCCTAATTTACTCATAGTTTATGATGTGAGATACTATATATATTGTATATTATTTATTTATTTTGCAGGAATATTAGTGCATGTGACTATGCGGGACTCTGTATATCTATTTGATTAGATGCACAGTATAAAAAACATTATAGAACAGTTTAGCTGAGTTGTCAATTAAATTTAGGCTAAAATTTGATGATAGCAGATACTAGACTCGTACTATATCTTATCCACAGTAAAAATAATTTTGCATTGTCATTATCAAATTACCCAAGTCTGCCTTGTTAACGCATTCTCTTTCGCTATGGAATTTTGTTTATACGCTAGCTGAGAAAAGAAGCGATTTAGTTAGTTTGATTTTGTTGAAAGGGAATCTTTCAGCCCTAAGTTTTGATGAGTCAAACCAACAATTGGCAATGGGGCTGCTTATCTGCCACATCCTTTTGGGATGGCACTTTTGTCATTTACCCCTTGACATTTTCTTTTTATATACAAAAACTTGTATTGCTCTTCACAATGGATCAAGATATGCTAGGTCGTGTTCTGGTTTATATTTAGTGACATATTTATAATTTTTATGATAGAATTTAGGTATGAGTATTTTCTGATGAATTTTTAACCAATAAGATGGTTCCACAGACGCTCCCTTATTTATTTAAGTTTTAGGAACAATTAGTTTTTTTGTTTTTTTTGAAGGAAAATTAACAATTAGTTTTCACTATGAATTGAAGGTGTTACATGGTATATCACGCAAAGTGATACACCCCCTCCCCCCCCAAAAAAAAAAAAAAAAAAAAAAACACACAACTTGGTCAATGCATGAGGGCGAAAAGAAAATTTCTACCTTCGGAAGAATAGAGATTTTGTAAATATCAACATAATTTAGAAAATATGCAAATTGGAAAGTTGTTAGCCATCCAACATGCTCCATTTTCACGCTCCAAATGGCGTGGAAATGGATAATAGCATATATAGTTACAGAAGAGTCATTCTCCCAAAATTCACACATGGTGCTTTATTTATTTTGTAATATTTTTTGTTCCATTTTATGTTTATGATCCTTTTGTTTGGTGGTCTTTTTGGTCATTTGTCAATAATTTCCATGTAATTATGTAACTTGTGTATTAATTTAAATTATCTAAAATGGAAAGAAAAAAAGGATTTGGCAAAATTTGAAGAGTATGTATGGTCGTATGGATAAAGAACCTTTTAAAATGAGTAGAGAGCATCTAGTTCCAACTTTGTGTGTTAATTGTGTACCAACATTAAAATTATATATTTTTAATAAAAATTAAATTTATTATTATAACTAATCATAATTCATATTTATGGCTAAAAATTAAAGTTTCACAAAATTATATACCCTATGTTTGGAATAATCAATTCCAAAAATTAATTATATTAACTAAAAAATGAAATTTAAACATTAAAAAATAGTTATAAATTCTAATTGGGTGGAGGTTCATATATGATATCATCACTTTCTTCGTGGACTTTCTTCACACGAAGAGAATGATGATCGTAAGGCTTATCATTGCTATTTTCTTTGGTAAATCATTGCTCTATATTCATTACGTAAAAAAGAAAAGGCTTTAAAATATATGTTTAACGGTGAGTGTTTCAAAAAATCAGATTGACTTAGAAGCTTAGTAAATATTAAGAGAGACTTGGAAGTCCGAACATAAATATTTATAAGAAAGAGTAAGCAAAACAAGTGTATTTCTTTTTTCCCTAAACACTGATATCAATTTTTCATTAACTTTTTGCAACAATTTTGATAGACGGGTATTGCATTTTAAAAGAGAGTACTGTTTGCATGATTTAAATTTGCGTACTTGTAAAAAAGTGAAAATATGATTTCATACATATATATAGAGATGGGATCATGTGAGAACTAGATATCCATGTGAGAACTGAGAACCGATCTCAGCCATAAATTGCTCTGATTTGAACGGTTAAGATCTGTACCAAATTTAAAAAAATCGCGGTGGCATTATTGTAATATCAGCGATTTTTTAATGAGCCAAGGGCATTTTTGTAATTTATTAATTCTGTTATATTTGGAAAGAATGTATTTCGGTCTGCAATTCCTTTTCGATTCAAATATCTTTCCTTGTATATATCAAATTTCTTTGTGCTTATATAATCGAAATTTCAGTCGATTCTCTTCGAATTTTATTCACCTGAATCGGTGTTCACGCGTTTTTTTGCTGGAGTTTGTGTTATTCACTGTTATTTGACGAAGATGCCGGGTAAAAAGAAATTTCTGTAATTTTGCTGCGATTTTTTTATACGTTTGTTTGACAAGGTTTACAAAGCTTATTTTGATTTTTTGACGATCAACATGTGTTTTTAGGGCTTTGTATTGTGTATTTTGGTTTTATATATGTATGTAGAGTTATTAGCATCATAATATGAATTATTAGCATTTTGTATTTAGTTTTTATCATTGTATAAACGATTGAGTATCATAAGAGTATCTTGTTAATAGAGTATTTGTACGATGAATGCAGAATTTGGAATAACAAATGAGTATTATAAATAATATTTTCTTAACATGTAGTTTAGCACTACTGTGAACTACTTTAGCATTGTTGTAACGTATTTTAGCACTAATGTGAACTATATTAGCACTGATTTTAGGTTGATGAACCTTACTAAGCTGTTATTTTGAAATCTTGACGATGAGCATGTGTTTTTAATGCTGCATATTGTGTGTTTTCATTTTCTATATATCTGTATATTTATTAGCATCACAATATGAATTATTAGCCATGCAAAAAGTAAATTTTGGTCAGACATTTGCTATATGAATGAAGTCATATTGTTTATTAACATTCTATTATTTGTATGTTGTTATGAGAATAATATGTAAATATAATTGTCATGTGTTCATTGTTTTATTTCTCTCTTGTACTTTAGCACTGATGTGAACTATTTTAGCACTTTTGCAACCTAGTTTAGCACTATTGTGTTTTTAAGGCTGTATATTTTGTGTTTTGATTTTCTGTATACCTGTAGATTTATTAGCATGAGAATATGAATTATTAGCCATGCATAAAGTAAATTTTGGTCAGGCAGTTACTATATGAAGTCAAGTCATACGGTTTATTAAAATTATATTATTTGTATGCTGTTATGAGAACAATCTGTAAATATAATTGTCATGTATGTTCATTTTATATTTTTGTCTTACAGTTTTAATCATGTATAGAGGAATATACATATTATGCTAAAGAAATCATTTTGTTTCCCATGTGGATAAATGAGAATTTATCCAAATAATCAGTTTAAATTATATCCTTGACTTAGCACATACTTTAGCACTACTGTGAAACATTTTAGCACTGTTGTTATCTATTTTAACACTACTATGAACTATTTTAGCACTTCTGTAAGCTACTTTAGCAGCATTGTGAATTTTTATATCATGATCTTAGAATATGTTATAAATGTGCAGATTGTGCTTCTTCCAATTTGGAGATTTCACCCGTCTTTTCTGAATTTTACACACCTGAATGTGAACCATCTTTGAAGCCTGTATTGGATAAGAATTTTCCTACTTTAGATGACGGTATAACATTTTACAAGGTGTATGCCTCATCGTGTGGATTTGATACTCGTCTGTCTACTACAAAGAGGTCTAAAGATGGTACTATAATTTGGAAGTATGTTCTGTGTAGCTGTGAGGGAGTTAAGAACACATCTGTTGATTTTGGTGAATCTTCAAAGAAAAAGAGACGTCGTGTGTCGAAGAGGAATTGTTGTATGACTAGGATTGGTTTGAAGTATATTGGTTGTGATGACTACAGTGTTGGATTATTTGAAGAAAGACATACACATTCTCTTGTTACGGATACACATAGAGAGTTTATGAATCTGAATAGGAATATAGATCCTTCACATCAAATGTTTATTTTAAACTGTGCAAGGGTAAACATTGGACCTGTGACAACATTTAGATTATTTAAAGAAGTTGTTGGTGGATATTCGAATATAGGCTGTACAGCAGTTGATTTCAAAAACTTCAGTCGAGATCTCAAGGTGTATGTTGTGGGTGTAGATGCGCAAATGATGTTGGATAAAATGTCCAAAAGGCATGAACTCTGCTCTGCTTTCACATTTGATTATGAAGTGAACAAGGATGATCAGTTGAGGTGTGTGTTTTGGGCTGATCCTATATCAAGAAAGAACTTTTCTCTATTCGGGGATGTTGTGTCATTTGATGCAACATATAGGACTAACAGGTTAGTGTGCTATATTGTTTAGACTTGCTGTTCTATTAGTTTTAGCATTCTGGTGGTTTAGCACTGGTATATTTCTATTTAGCACTTGCACTTCCTATTTTAGCACCTGTAAGTTTATATTTTAGCACTTGCATTTTCTTTTTTAGCACTATTACCTAATGTATGTTTCTGTTTCATTAGCATATGGACATTTTCTTTTTTAGCACTGCTATTTTTCTATTTAGCACTTGCACTTCCTATTTTAGCACCTGTAGTTTATATTTTAGCACTTACATTTTCTTTTTTAGCACTATTACCTAATGTTTGAATATTTGTTAGGTGATAGTATTATCATTTGTAATCTTTTATATACAATGATAAAGACATGATAATAACACAAGTTTGTGAATTTTTATATTGTTGCAGGTATTTAATGATTTTTGCACCCTTCACCGGGAAGGACAATCATGGGAAGCTTGTAACCTTTGGTGCTGCTTTAATGTCGGGTGAGGATGCTGAATCTTATTCATGGGTTCTTCAGAAATTCAAGGACTGTATGGGTGCTTCTCCTAGCCTAATAATCACTGATCAGGATCTTGGATTGAAGGTTGCTGTAAGACAGGTACTTCCCGATACCAGACATCGATTGTGTATGTGGCATATTATGTTTAAAGTTCCAGATAAGTTACCTGCGCATATAAAAAAGAACGAGACATTCAGAAAGAGGTTAAATAGTATTGTGTGGTCTAATTGTATAAACATCACAGATTTTGAGTTGATATAGAAGGAAATTATGGTTGAATTTGGATTGGCAGACGATAGTTGGTTCAAGTCATTGTACGATTGATAAGTCCATTTATTTCGTATTTTTATGGGCATTTTATCCTCTATAAATATCCTTTTTAGTGTGTTTTGAGTCGAAAAGAACCAGGTTGCGGTCAAAGGGCATTCCAAGAGTCAAGTCTGGCGGAAGGGGCATTTTATGCCCAGTTATTCACGTATATCTCACACATATGTTCATTAGAGGCACAGGGGACTTCTTCAGTATCCATCCCACATTCGGTCGGTGAAGAGGGCATAGCAGATACGGATGGAGCTGACAGATGATGCCGTGCCCACAGTACTCGCACAGACTCGACCACAGGGCAGAATGGGCATTCCAGTGAAATTCGGGATTCAGTTGAGGGACAGCTGGTGGAAGGATAGCTACATATCCGCAGGAGAGTTGGAGCTAAGCTGGACTCCTGGAAGGTGCTGCAACAAAAGGATAAGCTCAGACGAAGAGATAAAGCTCAATCTGAAGAGATAAGAGCAATCCCTAAAAAATAGGGATTTGTTGAAGATGAAGCTTATCCAGTCAAAGTCAGCGAGGGCACACCGTTCCGGATTTTCAGCAGAAGACCCCCGCCTGTGGGGCAAACTCTACTCGGAAGTGTAGTTATTTAAACAAGTTTAATTTCTGGAAAAACAAGCTTTAGACACTCTGAAACATTTTATATTTTCTGCATTTTAATTTCCGCACGCTGCTTCGGCAGCCATACAATCCGAAAGGTCTTAAACCTTCGGGACTTAGGGTATGTTCGTATTCCTCAACGTTGGAGTTGAGTTTTTGCTTAATTAATTCAGTAAGTTTTCGTTTATTTTTATGTCTTTAAATTCTGCAAGTTTAATTATGTCTAGCCTTCTCGGCTAGATCTTTAATTCTGGCGTTTGAA
This sequence comes from Perilla frutescens, assembly GCA_026008535.1. Classification (NCBI taxonomy): domain Eukaryota; kingdom Viridiplantae; phylum Streptophyta; class Magnoliopsida; order Lamiales; family Lamiaceae; genus Perilla; species Perilla frutescens. Next base: position 37,419,260 of record BRKX01000015.1, read on the forward strand.
TAATGAAATTGGATTAAACATAAATCTGGACTCGTGAGGCCAAAATGGGCATAGTAATGCATGATTAGTTTCTATTAATTCTTGTGCCTTGTTCCACGTGAGTGTGTGTCTGAAATGCCCAATGTGGCTGATCACTCGTTAGGTAAAGAGGGCACACCACTATTAATTGAATTAGCGAATCATGACTGTTTGTCGGTTCATATAGTAATAAGGGAATTAATGGGGTATTGTGGGCACAAGAGGAATCAGTTGAACACAACATATCTGGGTCCGTCTAGGGCACACTGCTGCTTGCTTGCTTACATCTCTTAGAGGAATCGGGAGGTGGGTAACTGGTTAGGGGTTTAATTGAAGAGGAATTACTTTTAAACCTAAAATGAAAGGATGGATGAGGAGACGCAGAGAGGAATCCGGTCACCATAACTAGATGACATATCATGTATGAAAATCGGTGTGCCCATGATCGAGTTGTTTTATGTTTAAACCAAGTTCTAATTCAAATGTCAGAATCTTTTGTTATTTGATATTCTCTTTAGTTTCTTTTGCAGATTTAAATTCAGTTCAGTGACAACACCAAAACCCCTTTGTGATTGGTTACTTGAAGATAGAATCGCAACAGCTCTCTGTGGGATCGACCCGTACTCATTGGCTAGCTACGCTCGCTGTGGGCACAAGAGTTTACAAATATATTTTTGAGCGCGAAACGACCGCGCGTCAATGATATTCATGAAGATTGGGTACCTGCATATTTTAGGGATTTACCGATGAGTGGGTTGTGCAGGACTACCGCAATTTCAAAGAGTGTGAACAGTTTTTATTCTAGGTTTCTTAGATCAAAGTCAAACCTTGTTGAGTTTCTGATGAACTTTGATAGCGCACTTGATACTCAGAGACATGCACATGCCTACTTAGACAGCGTTGATGAGTCGTCAATTCCTCAGTTGAAGACCCCATTCACATTTGAGAAACATGCTGCCACTGTTTATACTAGGAATAAGTTCTACGAGGTTCAGAAGGAGATTGAAGATGCATATTATCCCTGTCGTGTTTGTAATATTTCAGAAAACGATTCAATTTCGATGCTAGAAGTGAAGGATGGTTTTGGTGCTATAAATAAGGTTGTTTACAACAAGGTTGAGGATTCCACTACATGCAGCTGTTTGAAATTTGTGAGGGATGGGATCCTCTGCTGCCACATATTCACTCTATTCAAAGATTTGAAATTGGAGTCAATACCTTCTAAATACGTTGTGTCTCGTTGGATGAAGTCTTCACTCATTAACGAAGCAGACGCATAGTTGGGTGATCGGTGTTTTTTGTTGGAGGAGAACAAAATTGTTACGAACCAATTAATTTCTGAGTTTTATGGATGTCTTTCTATTGCTGAAGGTGATACTGCAAAGATGTCTCTGTTGCTGCAAAGTTTACGCGAGTTAAGGGAGGGGTTTTCATCTGGTGATATTGAAGACGATACTATGTCAAAGAAGAGTAGATTATTTTCTGATTTTTATGGATTGTGTGCACCTAGTGAAGTTGAGGTGCATCCACCTGAGCTTGTGAAGACAAAAGGCAGTGCAAGTCGTATAAAATCAAAAGAAGAGGCGAGAGCTGAACGCAAAAAGAAACCTTTACGGACCTGCAAGAAGTGTGGGAAGAAAGCCAATCATGATTCTAGGAATTGTGGGAAGAAGTAGATACATTTTATTTTATTTTTTGTACTTTTTTTATACTGATTTTTTTATTAATGATAACGATATTCTTTTCTTGAAATGCTAAATAGGTATAGATGGTGTTTCATTTTTTGAATTGCTTATAAAGGTTTTAATATTTCTAGCAGGTGTGTAAAATCAATGCTAAACAAGGAAACGTAAGTGCTAAAGAACAAACCATCAGTGCTAAAATTCAAACTTTCAGTGTTAAAGTAGAATTTAAAATATAAGATTCAAATATTAGTGCTAAAAATTTAATGTCAAGTGCTAAAAAATGATTTGTAAGTGCTAAAACATTTAATGCTTTTTAAATTTTAAGTTCCAAAATATTAGGTTGTACGACAATATTTTCCTTTGTTTTCCTTACAAGTCATTGCCATATATTTCATAGAGTTTAGATCCAAAACCATTCAAACTTCTTTTTATTTTTTTCCCACAAATAGTTTAGATCCATCATTTCAACTTTTTAAATATATATGTCTGGAGAAATGTGAGATATACATTAATACAAGGAAACTTGCAGTGCTAAACAAGGAAACGTAAGTGCTAAAGTATGAACCATTAGTGCTAAAGTAGAATTTCAAATCTAAAAATCATATACTAGCGCTAAAAAAGGAATGGCAAGTGCTAAAAAAGATTTGTAAGTGCTAAAAAAAAACTGAAACTCAGAATTTGAAATGATTTGCAACTAGTGCTACAAAAGAAAATGCAAGTGCTAAAATCTCAATTACCAGTACTCATACTAAAATATTGACAAGAATAAGAAATTGTGTCAGTTACTACAAAATATTCACCCACTTATACTATATACTATCAAAACACAAATATTGTATCATTAATACAGAAATATTCATCCACTTATAGTATATACTATCAAAACACAAAATATTCATCCACTTATACTATATACTATCAAAAACACAAATATTGTATCCACTTATGCAACAAGTCAGTTCATTATTTTCATTTTTGTGGGGTCTACTACTATTTCCCCCTGGGTAGATGATTGTCTGTAGAATAGATTTGCAGCTTTCACATGTTCATCATTCAGCATGTTACTGTCTTCAGTTATGATTGCAGCACAGTATTTTGCTCTCAAAAATTTCATATGTTTGTCATTTCCTTTCTTCAGACCAGTGCTCCAGGTTTTCACACCACCGCCTCTATACGTCTCCATGTGCCTCATGACATAAACGCCACAATCATGCTTGTTCTTTGTATCTCTCCATGGCATCTTCATCCTGGTAGTCCGATGTTTTTCCTTCAATGCATTTGATTTTGTTTCAAGCCCAGATGTTGCAAGGAACTCAGCAAAGAAGTTTACCTGCATATGTTTTTAAAAATTAAAATTTTTAATTGCTATAGATAGTGAGAAAAAATAATTGGTGACAAATTCATATATTACCAGGGTTTCTGGAATGTCGCCGTACTTTATCTTAATTCCATCCTTCTCACTATCCTTTGCACTTGAATTGTCAATAATCTCAACATTGAAGTTACCCACATCAATGGAGATAATGAAGAAGTGGCTTGAATAGCAGATAGGAAAGAAAAACTGCACACAGAGTTAGTTAACATGGGTTGTCAATACGAGATGACAGTGCTAAAAGGTAAGAAAATGTGCAGATAAATCACAGATTGATAAAAGTGTTAGGTTTACAAAAAAGAAACAAAAAATAAACTCCTAAATTAATAACAATGCTAAAGAACATAATCTGAATGCTAAATTATGAGATGACAGTGCTAAAACACCAAACTATAGTGCTAAAATAAGAGTAAATGTGAAGATAATTCCATCCGTTGTCACTATCCTCTGTGTTATAATTGTTGCATGTTTAACAAACTTAGTATTTGCATTAATAATGTAAATTTGTAAAGGGGTGTAAACAATGTCAAGATGAGTAAAAATAATTTGCATACCAGATCAACATTGCTCAAAGATACCCATGGGCAGCATTCGATCTCAAATTTTATTTTATCAATGAATGAAGCACATCTTTTGGAAGTATCCCAGGCAGATGGTGCATCAACTACAGTGAAGCTCTGCAAGAAGAACAATTTTTAATTATATTGAGTGCACTTTAAGAACTTTATATGGAGTTCTTCTCAAGTATACACTTACGTAAGGCTGTGTGGTATAGAAAAATCTTAGTTTTGAGGATGGGTCTCGCATTCTTTCATTATGATTCAGTACGGTGCTCCAAACATCCACAACAGGTGAACTGATGTATTCATTTGCAGCCATTGTCCTCATATCAATCCGTGCAAGCTTGACTCGTTTGTCATCATACAAGACTTGTTCACTGATAATTTGATTCAATATAAATAGAAAGGCAGTCATATACCAGTATACAATATGATTTTTTATGAAGTATTTTTACATAGCATAAATCACATACTTGCTTTCTGAATCATTCTGCATAACCCAGAAGAATATCTCTTGTTGCTGCCTGTCAAGTACTTCATTTGTATCAACAAATCTGATTCTGTATGGTGACATCAGCTTCTCCGTTGGCTTCTTCTGCTCTTTGGTTCTTGTCTCCATCCGGGTAGCTAGAGCCTGCATTATGTGTTTTGAAAAAATAACATTTAATAATTTTTACTTATTTTTCTTGTAGAGTGTGATAAAGATACTGAATGCTACTTCAATTGCTATATCACACCTCAGCGTTATCTGGAACATTTGTTGGATTTGATGCCCCATCATCCTCATCAGGCTTTGATTTGTTTGAACTGAGATGTTGCATCTCTACCTGCAATTAATTTTGTATGTGTATTAGAAACATAAATATAAGTCATGACAGTGTTAAAACAATCCATGAGAATGCTAAAATAATTCAGGAGAATGCTAAAATTAGTCATGAGAGTGCTAAAATAAAACATTAGAGTGCTAAACTAAATCATGAGAGTGCTAAAATAAAACATGAGAGTGCTAAACTAAATAATGAGAGTGCTAAAATAATGAGAATATTTTTTCCATACCTGGTTCATTGCATCCTCCAGGATTTCAGCATCAAATGTTTCAGTTTGAGCTTCTTCCTTATCCAACACATCCCCTTGAGAAATTTCTTGTGTAACCTTCAGTACCCCAGCCTATGCATCACTTAGACCAAGACTGAATGTTGGACCTTCATCAGCATATATCTTCTCAAGCTCTGCACGCTTTGCCAGAGCCCTCTCAATCTCCTCAATTGCTGCTATCCTTACTGGATCACTCCAGAACTCATCATCATCCGGTGTTGCTTGTGGCTGTGTCTGAGTCTGTGATGCCTGCGACATTGGACTCGGCTGTTTCTTGATCAAGAGTTGTTGTGCTGTCTCATATGACTTCTTGAAGAAAAGGTTGTCCATCATATATTGTGGCACTCCCTCTATTGTTTTCATCAATGTGGACATTGCCTCTGCCATTCGCTTGGAGTCATCGATTAGCTTTTGAGCATATTCCTGTACAGGATCATTAGCTGTTGGTAGTGTAGGATTGTCAGATTGTGCATCGAGATTGGTCTCAAGATAAGCATCCACAGCATGTTGAGAACCAACCTCTAAACGAATGATGTTGTGCTCAGCCTTTCGTCCACAATCATCTTCTACATATGGGCCATAAATGTGGCCTCCTCCAAAACCACCTAATTTTAATTCTAACTGCTGTTTTTTGAGCAGAAACTTGTGTGTCCAGCCTTTGAATACTGGAATTAATAATGTACGTTAATTACTAAACTAACCATTAAGAACATGATTGGTCCATTGTAGCCTTTATCTCTTTTCTTTCTCCAAAGTAGTGCCTTCTGCACCAGACACCTGATGGTGTACTCACACCAATTGTACTCACATATTCTGTCAACATCATCGAAGATGTGTACCAGTTGTGGATGTACATATCCATTTCCCGTGGATTCAATAAGGCTATTTGTAAGCAGAACCATAAAATGTACCTTGAACCATTTTCCACCGGCTTTATCTTCTTCCATTTTGTCTGAAACATCAATGGGACGGATTCTGTGTTCATTTCTGGCAAATTTCTCTTGCCATTGCTTTGTTAGATTGTATCTTTCACATCTATATTTCTTCTCTATACGCATAGCACCGCTTGGAAACCCCATGATCAATGATACATCATTTTCATCTATGTGCAACCGTCGATCTCTCTGGAGGATCAACTCACAGCTTTGTGGATCAAAGTTGCTAACCAACCAGTGGCTCAGTACTTGAGGCACTTCTTTTATACTCAATTGCAGAATGCTCCCAAAGCCAAGTGATTCAACAGCACTCTTCTGCTCAGCTGTGAATTTTTTTATTGCATCATATAGGATGCGTGGTGTTGTTCTGCTTTTAAGGACTGGAAGATCTTCCTGTTTGGATTTTGCTGCTGGACTTTTTGATTCAGAACCACTTGTTGCTTCAGCATCTGACTCTGGTGTAGCATTTATCCTTTCAAGTAATGTTAATGCTAATGTTCTTGACCGAGATTTGAGAGCATTAACATCATGTTTATTCTTTGATCTCATCTCCTTAGTTATTGATATATTAATATCCTCTGTGGATCTTCTCTTTTTGCTGGTACCTATATATGTATAGTTTTGTTAATACTATTATTTTTTGTATATATTTGCAAATTGTTGATGTTAAAAAATAGAACTCATTGGTGCTAATTGTGTAGAAAACTAGTGCTAAAATGAAAAATTAAGATCTATATTAACATTGGAAGGAGAACATGTTACATTTCGTTTAATTAACATTATACTATCATTATAACGAAAACAGAGCATGGAAACATTTTCTTATTATCATTATAAAGATAAGAAGTCTTATGCTAAGTGTAAATCTCCTTGATGCTATTTCCTAATATGTCAGTAACACAGAAATCATTAATTCATTCTCTAATATAGTGATGCTATATGTGAACACAGAAATCATTTACGATATTAATGTTTATATCATTAAAAGGAAATCATGACATGAAACATAGTTTGCACAATGCATATGCATTCTAAATATTTGATTACGTATACATGTGATTATTTTCAATAAAAGATAACAATTTTCATATATTTAAAATTTTATCGGGGTTTCGTGCTTATTTAGACTTTCTGTAATTTTTTTTTTGTTAGAACAAAAATGAAAGACACACTACTTTATTTTTATGATGATGGAAGAAGAATGTATTGCATACCTTGTTCGCTCTCCATCTCTTCATTTTTTCTCTTCTTTGTTGAAGAGTCGCTCCCGCTGTCGTTGTTTTTTTCCTTCTTTTGTAAAACTTTTCACCAGTTTTTAACTTCTTAATGCTTTGTGATTTTTCCATATCGATTTTTTGTGTTTGATGTTTTTGAATCTAATTACTCGTAAAACCCTATTCTTTTCTGTCTTTGTTTGAAGTTTTTGGAATGGAAAATGTTTGCGTGTGTGTGTGTGTGTGTTTTGAAGAAGTTAAGTATTGAGAATTGAAGAGATGGCAGGTTTTTACCTTTTTTTTCGGAGCGGGTTTTATTATTATTGTTTTCTTTTTTTTATTATCAGTTTTTATTTTTTTTTATTTGAAAAAAAAAAGATTTTTGTTTTTTCTATAGGTTATACTTTAGCATTGATATTCCATATTTTAGCACTGGTAGGTTTTATTTTAGCACTAATAGTTTGTATTTTAGCACTAGTAGATTCTATTTTAGCCGCATGTGTGAAAGTTTTTATACTTTGTTTATTTGGAAAAATAATTATGTATTTTCTTCAAATATATAGTGTCGATAAATAAATACAAAATTTACAGTTATGTATTAAAATTTTAAATTGTGTAATTGGGATTTATGTTAGCATTATTTGTCTTAACATTAGAATGATTTTTTATATTTTAGGATTGATATTTTAGCACTGCTAGTTTGTATTTTAGCATTTGTGGGTTTTACTTTAGCAGTGTGTGTGGATTTTTTAGCAGCTGCGATTTTGATTTGTATGAGAATTTAGAAAAGTGAATTTGGACTTTAATGTGTACAACCAACATATAGAATGAAAGGTATACTTTTAATTTTAGCATGTTACTCACAATTTTAGTATATAAACCTCTGAAACTTTGACAGTGCTATCATGGTTTACAATTATATATAAAAATTTTAAATTGTGTAATTGTGATTGATGCTAGCATTATTTGTCTTAGCATTAGAATGATTGTTTATATTTTAGGATTGATATTTTCTTGTTTAGCACTATTAGTTTATTTTTTAGCACTGGTGAGTTCTACTTTAGCAGTGTGAGTAGAAGTTTTAGCATCCGCTATTTTTAATTTTAGCACTGATACTCATAATTTTAGCATACAAAGCTCTGAACTTTTGACATAAAATTTTAAATAATTATACTAATCCATAAGCATTCCCATAATACAAAAATAGGAAATTTAAAAGTTGTCCAAGCAGTTATAGAATTTGTTACATATATATAAGTTGTTCATTCATTATCATCTTCTAGGTAGAGGTTTTCAATACTGATTGGGTTGTCTTTAGAAGATGCTTGGAAGTAGAGTCTTGCTTCTTTGATGTTCCTCTACCTGTGGATGTTGCATTCTACAGTAAGAATGGCAGCGCAATACTTGATCCTTAAGTATCTCAGCTGCATCTGATTTTTAGCTCTTATTCCACTCTTCCAATTCTTCATAGCATCTCCCATATACGTCTCCATATGACGCATTGCAAAGACCCCACAATCAGTGTTGTTTGTTGAAGTTCTCCATGGCATTTGAAGACGGTTCATGCTCTTGATATTTTCAGTCACTTCTTTTGTTAGTTTTTGAAGGCCAGTTGTCTTCAAGAAGTAAACAAAGAGCTTGATCTGAAATTTATGATTAAAGTTAGTTCATTTTTATTTTTTGAATTTAATGTGTCTTTGTTAATTTTATTTCACTAGTCAAAAAATCAATAAATACATATTTTTTCTTACGAGTCTTGCAGGGACATGCTCATATTTGAATAGTGGGTCGTCCTGCTCTCCTTCCATGGCATTGGAATTGTCAATGATCTCAGCCACCATTCTTCTTGTATCAATGACAATAATGTAGAAGTGTTCTGATTGCAATATCGGGAAGAAAAACTGCAAAAACAAATTGTGTACATTTTAGTTATTATCATGATTACTTTTTGCAATTTTAATAATGAATACGTACCATGTCCGTCTTATCTACTTCCACATATGGATATGTGTTCAGTTCATGTTGTATGTTGTCAACAAACAGCTTTGATACCTTCTAGTCATTCCATTCTTTTGAAGGTGCAACAACCGTGTAGTTCTATAAAGACAAATAAAGAATTTTGAACATGAATGTGCAGTGTTGTTTAAAATAGAATAAAGTGAGTTAACTAGAAAATAGTAACTATGAAATTCTTCACTTACGGAAACGTTGCTTGTTTGGAAAAATTCTCCTGGGAGTCTTTTGTTCAGGAAGCTTTGCTTGAGCATGGTTCAATATGCTACTCCATACATCAATAACAGCAGAACTGATGTATGTGTTTTTGTTCAAACTCAGCATCTCATCTCTTCTCAGCTCTCCTCACTCATCAGAATGCAAAACAATCTCCCTTATATTGAATAAAATTCTTTATTTAGTGTAAAATGTAGTCTGACAGAACAAAATGGCACTGATAACTTTTATTTATATTAATAATAATGCATTATAAAAGTACCTTTCATCATCACTTTTGTTTTCCATCGCCCAGTAGTGCAGCTCACACTCAGAAGCTCTCAGTGTCTCTCTTGCGTTCACAAAGTTTGTAAAATGTTCAGTTTGCTTCAATGTTACCCTGGACCTTGTGGAGACTGTGCTTGTTTGGATCACTGCCTTCTGTATATTTTTAGATATTAATTAGAAAGTAAAAACCTGTTAACAATATAAGTTATCATATTGGTATTATTATGTGGTGAACACCTTTTTCTTGCTAACTCTGGGTGTTTCAGCTGGCTCTGTGGGCATATCACTGTCTGCCTCTTCTCTGTGTCTTTTGATTGCCTAATTTAGCAATCATTTTACAATATTGTAAATTTTGTTCTCAAGATTATTAGTAAACTTGATGACAATGCTAAAAAATGAATGAAGAATGCTAAATTATATTATTAGTGAATGCTTACTGGATTGTTTGAACTGCATGTCTCTGTCTCAGGGATCTCAACAGCTAAACCCTTCCATTTGTCTTGATGCCGTCTCTCTTCTGCCAATTGTTCTCTTTGATTCTGATATATTTTTTGTCCAAATCGGATAAGTAAATAGTCATTTATCAAAATAGAATTGAGTGATGATTCTAAACAAAGAAATTAGCAACATAAAAATATATTAGTGATGGTATGTGACCTTATGAGTTGATCCGACATCTTGCTCATTCACAATCAGAATCTGTTCTTGTTCGACTTCTCTCTCTCTCACTTCTTAAACCTCACAACCTCTATCTCTATTTTCCTGTATGAACTCAGCCCTTGTGTACGCCGGCCAAGGATAGCCACCTCTGAAATCTCCAGCAGCGAGCTCTGTTGACTGCCTGTCAGCAAGCAATGTATCGTTCCACCTATTGAAGGCTGGGATATACCTTGGCACCTCCCGGAAGTACACCTCAACTCTATCCACGTACATCATCTGTTCGAAATTGACCAATTTTTTTGAGTAATGTATGTAGATAATGGTTGCAACGTTTATACAAGCACTATAAGAAAAAATAAATAATTAATAGCACTTACCAATAAAAACAGAATGAAACCTGTGAATGACATGGTTTTGTTGCTCTTCCACTTGATAGTGTGGTTCACCAATGATCTCAAGACATACTCACACCAGTCATATTGACTAACGTTGTCAATCTCGTCCAGGCAGTCCATCAAGTTTTTGTAAATATGTCCATCTTTAGAGTTCTCAATCATGAAAATAATCACCAAAATCATGAAGTTTGTCTTGAACCATTCCTCTGCTATTGTATCTGAGAGTATGCTACTGAGCAACTCATCCTTCGGCATGACCTGGCATATTTGGCCTCTAACAGTCTTTTGTATCTTCTGTGCTCCTCTGGGAAAATCAAAGATCACAGACACATCAGAGACTTCAATCCTCAATCTTCTTCCGTGTTGCAATTGAAGTTCTCTTGATACTGGGTCGAAGTTTTCGAGCAGCCAGTAGTTCATCCTCTTTGGGAAATCATATATATCCAAGCAAAGAATGCCGCCAAATCCCAGTTGTCTCACTGCTTCCCTTTGTGTTTTGTTCATTTGCATTACAGCATCTGATAGAGTTGATGGCGATGTTGTCGCTTCTAATAATGGATATCTGTTATATCTATCAATAAATCTATTATCTTCAATCTTCGGGGCAGTTTTTGCTCTTTTGTGTGTGCTAGTTTCACCTTCTCTAGTCCTTTTAGCACCTGTAATTTTTTTATATAATACAGTTAAGTAGACAAAAATAACAATTGCTAAAGAACAGAATCTGAATGCTAAAATATGACATGACAGTGCTAAAACACTAAACTAGAGTGCTAAAATGAAGAAAATGTGCAGTTGAATCACAGATGGACAAGAGTTTTATGTTTACAAAAAAGAAAAACAATATGAAACTCCTAAATTAATTACAATGCTAAAGAACATGATCTGAATGCTAAAATACAAAATGACAGTGCTAAACTTCTAAAATAGAGTGCTAAAATGAAGAAAATGTGCAGTTGAATCACAGATGGACAAGAGTTTTATGTTTATAAAAAAGAAACAAAATATGAAACTATTAAATCAATTACAATGCTAAAGAACATGATCTTGAAAGAGTAGCACCCGTCGCACCAATTAGATTGGTCATTTACACTCTTTGTAATATTTATTGTAAATAAATTCTTAATGGATTATATTATATCAAGGCATTTTATTTATCTTATGTGTTGATTATATAAGCATGTGATAAAATTCCTAGATCTTAATAAGTCATGAAACATGATCATGCATGTGATGATGATTATGGAATATGTTTCCTATACTTAGATCTTAAATTAGTTCCGAGTTATATAACTGATCAAGATGGGATATTGAACAGTTTAACTCGCACGTATGATACACACTCATAAGATGAGAATGTTAAATTCCATTAACATTAATGTGGTGACGTAAATGTATATACGTGGGTGCTTGTTAGAGAACAAGTTCACTGAACAAACCCATTAGAAATTCTTAAATGGAATTTATCGAAAATATGAATTTCTAAATTACAATAGTACACGGTTAGTCCTTTGACTTGAGACACCATAGTAATCTTGTATTAATTATATCTCATTTTGATATAGTCTCTGATTGCATGACAATCGTAACGAGATTATGTTGGATGTTATATTAATTAATATGGAGATTAATGGAATGGTCAATAAAGGATCTATTACTCGATTGTCGAGAGAATCTTCCAATTAATTTTCATGATTCATGATTCAGAAGACCTTGGCTAAGGCGTGATGAATATTGATTCATTAATGAGTTGATTGAATGGAAATGAAAATCTAATATTGGATTGATTGAGTTGTTCGTATTATTCCATAACTCAAGATCCAATCGGAAGATTAGATAATAGAAGGATCGTACGTGTATAACGACTTGTAATTAAATAGGTTTACTCGCTATTTCACCTAGTGCTAGGTGATCATGCTACTTGCTAGATGTTCCCATGATTTGTAGGTTATCGAAATTAAAGAGTTAATTTTGAGTATATTAATTTATTTGATAAATTAATAGAATAATATTTTATTCGTTAAATTGTAAATGTTACAAGCCTACTACTAGTACTAGTTGTGAACCTAAGAGGGTTACACAAATAGATTGGAATTGTATCGGTAGAATTGATTCAATTGTTGAATCCAATTAATTAATGATGTTAATTAATTGAGACTATTTTGATTTAATTAGTTAAATCAAGTATTTGATTAAAATGTTTAATTGAGATTATTTTGATTAATAGTCTAATTCGAAAATATGGATTGAATTAATTTGATTAGTTTAATAGAGATATAAATTAATTGAATTAATTTATATTGTGCAAAATTATTGATTTTCATTTATGGATTATGAATCCTAAATAATTAAGGGAATTAATGATGAGTTTAATGGAATGAGAGAGAAAGAAAAAAAATAACCTACCTATTTAGTTTGGTAGAGAGAGCCGCCGATCATACGGTTTTTGAAGAGAAGGCAGATCATTTTTTTCTTTTCTCTATTTCACTAGTTCTCCATTTTGCACAACATACATATTTTCGTGTATTGATTACTAGCGAAATCAATATACGACATACACTCCAATTGTGTGAACCTAATAGAGGAGAGACGCTTGGATCTCTGCGAGTGGACGAGCAACCGATTGCTTCATTCCCTACTTTAATCGGAAAGCGAAAAGGTACATAACGAATCTGGATTAATAGTTAATCATCTAGTTAACGCGAAAATGTTGATACACCTTAGATGAAACAATTGTTGTTTCATGTGTTGTTGAAAATTTTTAATTTCCCCTGCGTTTCTTTGATCGATCCCAACAGATCTGAATGCTAAAATATAAGATGACAGTGCTAAAACTCTAAACTAGAGTGCTAAAACCAAGAAAATGTGCAGTTGAATCACAGATGGACAAGAGTTTTATGTTTACAAAAAATAAAAATAATATGAAACTCCTAAATCAATTACAATGCTAAAGAACATGATCTGAATGCTAAAATATGAGATGGCAGTGCTAAAATTGTAAAATAGAGTACTAAAATGAAGAAAATGTGCAGTTGAATCACAGATGGACAAAAGTTTTATGTTTACAAAAAAGAAACAAAATATGAAACTCCTAAATCAATTACAATGCTAAAGAACATGATCTGAATGCTAAAACATGAGATTACAGTTCTAAAACTCTAAACTAGAGTGCTAAAAGCAAGAAAATGTGAATTTGAATCACAAATGGACAAGAGTTTTATGTTTACAAAAGAGAAATAAAAGAAGAAACTCCTAAATCAATATCAATGCTAAAAAAAGATAATCTTAATGCTAAAATAAAACAACATGATAAAATATTATCTAATAAGTGCACAAGTGCTATGATAATGCTGAAACAAGTGCATAAGTACCATGCTAAAATAAATCACGAGAGTGCTAAAATATGAAACTCCTAAATCAATAAAAATGAGAAAAAACATAATCTGAATCCTAAAATATGAATGACACTGCTAAAACTATATTCATAGTGTTGTTGACAATGACGATGCCATTTTTTTTTGTTGTAAATGCTAAAAATTGTAATGCTAAAAATGTGTCATGCTAGTGCTAAAATACGACACGACAGTGCTAAAATAGGGAACGAGATTGCTAAAACCCTAAATTGAAAAATTTACACGTAAATCACATATATGTTGCAAACATTGTTAGGTTTAGCATGTTTATACAAGTTTTACGTCATTAACAGAACAAAATGAAACGGATAAATTATCATGTAATAAAAAGAACAGATTTTTGGTAAAGGTTATGTTTTGTATGTCTCCGGAGGAAGTACTATTATGCTAAAAAAACACGAAGAAATTACTAAATCATCATAATATAGTGCGAAATGTATTTTTATAAATGTATTTTTATACGCTTAAAGTAATAGCCAACATAATTTGAAAAAATAAAACAGAACGATATATTACCTTGAGGATTCATGATTTTTGATCGGAAATTTAATGTTCTTCGTGCTTTTCCGATGATTTGAACGGTTTAATTCGACGATTTTACTGATTTCGCGTGAGGAACTCAAGCAGCTATGGTGGGAAGAAAGCTTTTTCTCTGCAAAACGTTTGAAATTGCATGTAGTGTCAAATTTCCAATTTTAACCTCGATAAGTTTCAGGGGTAGCGAACTTCATAAATATTACAATAATGCCACCGTTTTTTTAATTTTGGAACAGATCTTGACCGTCCAAATCAGAGCAATCTGTGGCTGAGATCAGTTCTCGGTTTCCACATGGGGTATGGTTCCTTCTGGAATCCAACCCTATATATATATATATATATATATATATATATATAGGGGTGGGGTTATATAAAAATAACCCCTTGTGTGAGAAATGAGAACACATCTCACACCACACATCCATTAAAAATCAAAGGTCCAGATTTGATGAAAAAGGCGGTGGCAATTTTGTAATATCTGAAAAGTTTTTCGCGCGGGGGTATTACTGTAATTTGGTAATTCTTATAAAAATCACGGAGGATTTGATAACAGATCGTTATGCTAACGAAGTATTATCATAATGCTAATGAAGCATTATAGTTATGCTAATTAAAGTTTTCAAATATTGTTGGCGAAAAAATATTCTAAAAATTAATTATAAACCTAATTCGATTTAATAAACCCTAATTAAATGGAAAAAATCATAATTGGATGAAATAAACCTATTTAGATAAAATAAACATTGATTGGATGTGGTAAACCCTAAATGAGTTGAAAGAAATCATAATAATAATAGTATATTTGTACTACGTTAGCATTATAGTTTTGGTTCGTGAGCATTGCGAATACACTATGTTAGCATATGGCAATACTCTATCAACATACGTTATAAATTATAATTGGATAGGATAAACCATAATAATCAATTAAGAACTATAAACAAAAAATTAAATTTCAAAAGAATAATGATAATTAGATGGAATAAACCATAATCGAGATTAAATAAACCATAATTGAAATTTAATAAACCCTAATAAACTTATACTATGTTAGCATTATGATAATTCTTTGTTAGCACATCGAATATATTATGTTAGCATATGACAAATGCTTCATTAGCATACGTTCATATGCTATCATAATGCTGACGAAGAATTATTATATGCTAACGAAAGCATTTACAACCTGGGCACGCGTAAAAAAATTTCTTTTTTATTTTTCATTCATATTTTTTCATCCAAACATAGCCTTTCGACATCTTAAATGAAAGAGCATGAAGAGAGCTTTAATTTGATATATTTTTTTGTGTGCATTGGATTAAAAATGAAGAAGTTATGGTCGATTAAAGTTTTTAAGATTTTTTTTTAATTGCTGACATCATCAATTTTAATGGATTTGGACGAAAATAGCCCTCCTTCCTTATTTTTTGCCCTATGATTTATGAAATTGCCACCTTAAATCTCAACCATTGGATCATTAAATTGAATGGTGTAAGATGTGTTCTCATTTCTCACACCAACAAGGTGTTCTCATATGAACCATATCCTATATATATATATATATATATATATATATATATATGCAGGTATGCTTCCCTATATATATAGAATTTTGTTCAAATGAGGACTAGTGTTTGGTGTGCAAATGTAAATATATATATATATATATATATATATATATTTGCATTTTTAGTGATTTTCTTATTGTATTTTAGTGTTAATTATTTTAGCACCAAAATACAATAAGAAAAGCACTAAAATTATACTAAACAAGCTGATTTTTTACATTTTCAAGAGAAACTTAGTCCCCATTATAACTAACCCCTATACATAGATGAACATGTCTTGTGTAACTAGATGCATATCAGACGGTCAGAGCGTTGATTAAAAAATCATTAAAATTAGTATCAATCGTTACATTAAAAAATATCGCTCAAATGCCCAAGAGTATCATCTATATCCTTAAAAAGTGTTGGTAAGGAAAAAAAAACAGAGAATAAAAATCAATATTAAACATAACATTAAAAGTATCACCCAAAATTCAAAAAGTATCACATGTTGACGGGTTTCATGTTGACCCGATCAAGATATTGACCATCTGATGTGCACCAAGTGTACAAGAGAATTGGCGCGCGCGCTTGCGCACACACATATATATATAGAGAGAGAGAGAGAGTAAAGACTGGGTTACAATATCAACAAAGAAAAAGCTCTCCCTACCATACAAAGAAGATTCTAATCTAAATATGGTGGAATATACACAAGTAAAATATATAATTAAAATTTAAAACTCTAAAAATGAATATTCACCCCGTTTCGTTTTGGTTGTTATTTTAGATTTTTTATCTATAATTAATAATTAATTTTATGGACTAACATACTCATCCCTCATATATAACATAAAATATTATTCACTTAGTGTTTGGGATAGAGTTAAAATTGGAAGAGTGAGTGTGAAAATATATAAAACAAAAAATATTCTGACAAAAAATATAAAAATTAAATAACAATCAAAACAAAACGGAGGAAGTACTAAAAAGTTTTAACTCAAAAAAAATATTTTTTTAATCTCATGACATGAATCATAAATTTCCTCAATTTAAAAGTGGATTGTATTCTTGTATTGTGAAGAAATAGAGATACATTTGCAACTTAAATTAGTAAATATCGGTGTTTAATGTTGTTAAGTTCAAATATGGTTATTTTCGTATATGAATATGTAAATTACTTATAGTATTTAAATTGAATATCAAAATTGATCAAGATATTATATATAAAAATGAATACAGACCCTACAATGAAGGCAATCCAAATCTGTGTTGACCCTTACTTCGCCCACTAAACGGATTAAAGTGGAAAAAGAAACTCTTCTTCCATATGCTACTACTTCATTAATGATTACACTCCAACCCATATTCCAATTTCCTCATTTGACATCTTGCCTAATTTTAGGACATTAATTACTTGCAACAATCATTCCCATTTGAAAATTAGGTGGCACCTTAAAGGATTAATTAGGCTCATTTTTATTTTTATTTTTATTTTTTTGTCATTAATTAGTTCTTATGGGGGAAAATGAAAATTGAAATTCACTTCAAACGTACTTCTATAACAAGATTTCATTCGCGAAATTATTAACAAGTTGGTGTTAACAGTCACATTAGAAGTCAATTGTTAAAAAACCTACTTATTAAAAGTGTAGGGTTTTTTTTTTTTGGTAATAAGTGTAGAACAATATTACAATGAAGAAGAGTAGAAAGCTAATATAATAAACTGAATTGAAATAAAACAAACTGGAAACCGGTGAAAACTGCAGGTTTCCGAGAAGCAAGCTGAATCGAGGAGACCACTCTCCACAAGATAAATATGCCTCGACTAGTGCTCATGGTTTGACGTTCTATCTTTCAAAGATGAAACAGTTTTCTTCCTTCCGGCAGTAGCACCGCAATTCCAGCAAGGCTCCGGCGAACTAGACAATGCAAGACTGGGAAACAGACACGAAGATGAACGATTACTTGGAGATATGAGAGTGAATTTTTGTGCAAGTTCCAACATGTTGGAGTGTCCTATTTATAGGCACTATTCCACACATGAGGATCAACTAAGGTTTTGGGGCATCCAATCCCAGGTGGTGTAACCTTCAGGAGTTACAGTCTTGCCATCAAGCCCTCCAGGAATTACAATCTCTAGTTTTTGTAGATCCCGATAGTTGTTCAGGTGCCTCAGCAGATTTCGACACGTGTCCAAAAGCAACTGCAGATCCTTGACTCCCTTAGGAGTTACTTGCTTCACACTCAAACTGAGTGGCCAGGTGGGAGCCTTTACACTCCAACCCACAAACCCACTTAACTCCACACTCCACATTCAAACTGTCCATTTTTTAGCCCTAAACTTGTAACGGCCAGGCCCCGGTAGCCCACGTACACCTAAAGTCTACTCAAAGTCCAATTGCCAAGATCCAAGTCCAAGGATGAGGATGAGACCGAGATCGAGCCCGAGCACTAGCACGGGCTCGGGCACGCGCGTGTGGGCTCATGGTCTACATTCTTGTGCACTTTAGATATTATACTTAAGTGTTAAAATACTTAAATACACTTCTTAAGAATTCAATGTGTGATCATTAAATGTGCCTTAGGCATATTTTTCCACACTCTATAAATTCTAAATCATGTGACCAACTTCAACAATTAATTTCTCACCCACTTAAAATCAGATTTGAGAATATAAAAATACTACGATTATCTACTACAAATATAGATCAATCACATACTATTTATTTCCTCCAAATTTATATATCTTAGTCACCAAATATCAGATAAAATGAGTCACGACTCAATTTATTACATTCACTTTTTCAACAATTCCCCACATGAGTGGAAATTAGCGCATGCATTAATGCAGACAAATAACTCAGTCCTTAAGAGGCACAACAACAACAGGATAGATAGCTTGTGACCTTGAACTTTCCATCTTCAATACTATTGGGTATACGGGCTGATTAGTGGATGTGATGCCTTGAACTATTCATCCTTAGTGTATACCGAGACAATAAGATTGACACAACAATGTCTCAAATATATGTTCTCATGTTGTGTACGTTTTTGGCTATGGACAAGCTTTTGAGTTCATAAGTATCTATTAGAAGCGGTCTTACTTCTCACTTACATAGGTGATCTTTTTTTTTTCCCTTGAGTATCCTACCATACCTAACCTCACTTAGGTTCTAGAAATTATTAAAAGTCATAAGACTTAGCCTCACCACAATAACAGATATGCATTTAGCTTGCAAACTAGGAAAGGATTAAGATTTTAAATCTTTTAAGTGCTACTACACAGATGTTTGTAGCTTAGTTTTCCCATTGAACCAAGTTCTTGGGATCTCTAGTCATCATGGTTGGGTCACCACTACAACCATTCTCAAATTGTGGATTTTAAACTCATCCTCTCTAGAAAATATTCATTTGATCTCGGTTTAACTCTTTGGTTAGCGGATCCACTAGATTGTCTACTGACTTCACATAGTCAGTTGAGACTATTAGAATTTGTTGCCTCAAATTCGTAGAAATCTGATGTAAACAACAAAGTTGTAAGTAATGTCGAAGCTAGTATTTCCACTATGCCTTCAACATGCAGTGGAATAATAAATAATACTTTGCACAAAATATGTTTTAAATCATACACCTTCAGTATGTGATTGCCTCAAGGAGAAATTCACTAACATAAGTGAAATACAAAACAATACAAGTGTTGTCTCGGTTCACTCCCTTGACAACATTGCATACAACATACAAGAGATCTATTCTAGCTTCACTCACTTGAACAATCTCTCGAACAAAACACTATCTAAACATATAGATAGATATAACACATCAATCTAAATCCTAGACTCTCGATATTTGACTATCTAACCTATACACACAACTGAAACTAATCTTCAGTTGATTGAGACGCTAGGCAGATATCGGGGAGGATATCTTGGATCTTCGAGACGACACTAGATGCAAGTTTCAGAACTTCTCACAAACCACGGTGATAACCTGCTTACACAAATGATTTCAAGGTCTAAGGAGACCTTAAATACTTCCTCCATCTTGTATTAGCAGTTGCTCCACGATCACAAGAGACGTGGACTTGAATCAACCACATTCCACTTCCCATTGTTGCAGTGGACTTGAATAACTGATTTCTGCATTGCGTAGCACACGTTCTTCAACATCGTGTAATGGTGGCAGTTACTCCAGTGACCCATGTTCACCTACAATGGTTAGTGTCCAAGAGAGAGTGGGAACATCACGTCCCCTACAAATTCGGAACAGATTTTGAACAAGTCAAAATCAAACATTATCCATGATTTAATTCATAATAAAATAACTAATAAATCCCTAAATACGTGAAAAACAAAATGTGATAAATATAACAATATAATTAGATTCATTTAAAATAAATTAATCCTAAATACTAGGAAATGATAAGGTTAGCTTTCGGAGAGTTGTACTCGATGTCACGAGAATGATGAAACACATCGGATATGATATTGACTTCGATGTTATCAGACGAAGTGATAACATCATCTGGAACACATCATTCTCAACAGAGACAACTCCACTTGAGATCATATGCTTCGCGGTATTATGTCTCTGACATATGTGTCAAGACTTACCATTATACATAGCGTTATGTGCCCTTCCGATAGATGTTTAACTATCAAGTGAATCATCAATGATGACACTGACTTTCTCCAGCATGGAATATCCTCTAGAAAGTTGTGAAGCCACTTAACTTCATCACGAGCCTTATCCAAGGCTATAAACTCATATTCCATGGTGGAGCGCGCTATACATGCTTGTTTCATAGATTTTCAAGACACTACTCCACCGCCGATAGTGAATACAAATCCACTAGTCGGGAATGAATCTTTTGTATTTGATATTCAATTCACATTAGTGTACCCTTCAAGAATAAGAGGAAACTTCGTATAATGCAGCCCGAAGTTCAGAGTATACTTTTAAGTTCTCATAACTCGTACTAGAGCTTTCCAATGCTCTTTACTTGGATTATTCGTGTACCGACTCAATTTATTTATAGAACAAAATAAGATCAGGCCAAGTGCAGTTAGTGATATACATCAAACACCCAATGGTCCTTGCATACTCTTCTTGAGCTACCAATTCTTTCCAGTTTTTACTCAAGTATATGTTTAGCTCTAATGGAGTCTTAATCGGCGGAATATTAAAAGTATTGAATTTCTTAAGCACCTTCTCAACATAATGAGATTGTATTGAGATAATTCCATCACTTGTCTGAACTATTTTGATTCCGAGAATCACACTAGCTAAGCCCTTATCTTTCATGTCAAAATTTCATTTTAACATTTGTTTCATTTCAGTGATAACTTGGTGGCTACTGCCCATGATCAACATATCGTCTACATAAAGACAAACTATGACATAGCCATTAGAACTGTTCTTTATGTACACACACTTATCACACTCATTAATTTTGAAATCATTTGATAATATCGTGTTATTAAACTTCAAGTGTCACTGAATTGTTGCTTGTTTGAGACCATACAATGATCAAACAAGTTTACACACTTTTCGCTTTTGATCTGGTGCAATAAATCCTTCAAGTTGCTCCATGTATATTTCATTTTCTAGCTCACCATTCAGAAACGTAGTCTTCATATCCATTCGGTGAATTTCAAGATTGTGTAATGCAGCAATCACCAAAAGCACTCGAATAGATGTAATTCTCATTATTAGTAAGTAGGTATCGAAGAAATCATACCTCTTTTTTTGTCTAAAGTCCTTGAAAACCAAACAAGCTTTATACTTATTAACACTGCTATCTGTCTTATACTTTCTTTTTAGGACCCACTTATATCCTAAGGGTTTACAACCGATCGGGAGCTCCGTCAACTCCTCAGTATTATTTTGCATGATGGAATCAATCTCACTATTGATTGTCTCTTTTTAGAACGAAGCATCTAGATTAGATAGGGCTTCTTTCAAAGACTTTAGTTCATCGTCCAACATATAGACAATGAAATCAGGACCAAACATCTTAGCTATTCTACCTCTCTTGCTACATCTTGGTTCTTTATCCACATGATCAGAACTAGTAGCAGTTTCAGAAGTTTGTTTCTTAGAACTCTCTTCTATCACATCCTTATTTCTTCAAGGATATATATTCTCAAATAATATATCATTTCTCGATTCCATCATCATTCATTCAGTCATCTTGAGTATTTTCAATTTATGAATAAGAAATCGATATGCACTACTGTTAAGTACATACCTAACAAAAAATACAATCCACTATTTATGGTCGATTTTAACTTATTTAGGAAGAGGCACTTCAACCTTAGCAAAACACTCCTACACTTTGAGGTATTTATAAGACAATTTTCATCCCTTTCACACCTCATAAGGTGCTACATCCTTACCTTTAAAGTGAAATCTTGTTCAGGATATAGTTGGCTGTCAATATAGCTTCCCCCCACAAGTTCTATGGTAATCCTGAACTTATCAGCAAAGCAATCATCATCTCTTTCAGAATCCGATTTTTGCGTTCAACAATACTATTAGATTGTGGTGAATATGGAGTTATAGTTGATGAATTGTAACCATCTCTGCACATAACTCTTCAAACGGGGCTATATATGATGCGCTGGATTACTTCTGCTTTCTTTTGTGTTTTACATTTATGCTCGAGTTGTGCCTACAAGTGTATAAGCATATTACAGATATGATGAAACGAGGTCGATCCACAGGGAATGAGATATGTAAACAGATGACAACAAGTACCACAACTATAGATGAGTAGATTATCTAGACTTTGAATAAGTGAGAGTTTGATTTCAATCTAATAATTCCAAAACATAAACCAAAAGATCAAATATAAAAACAGAAATTACACTAAATAAGGAATCTAAATTCTACACCAATGCAAGATATTTAAAGACTTAAAGAAAACGATTCAAATAATAAGTTAAAAAAAAGACTCTAGGACATGAATACACAATGCTCCTCTTGCACACACAACTAGAGTTATCTCTACTATCATGCTTCGTTCAATGATAGGAAGACCATGAAGATCATAAGAGCATCTCTCGAATATCTCTTAAATTCGTATGTGATAAGGATGATTATCCCTAATACATTCCAAGATCACACATACCAAAAGCACAAAGGGTCTAGTTTCCTTCCACATAATCAACATTCGACCAAGAAGATAAATACATAGATTCGATCCATACATGCTTTATGATCACAAGATCTATCAAATTCATGTGATTCAAACATTTGATGTTAAATGAAGACCACTTAAACAACATCATGTACGAATGAGTAAGAATCAAAATCTTGACAAAACACAACCATAGATTAAACCTTAGATGAGAACAAGATTCACACTATTTTTCC
Organism: Perilla frutescens; assembly: GCA_026008535.1. Taxonomy (NCBI): domain Eukaryota; kingdom Viridiplantae; phylum Streptophyta; class Magnoliopsida; order Lamiales; family Lamiaceae; genus Perilla; species Perilla frutescens. The sequence goes on from BRKX01000015.1 coordinate 37,442,561, forward strand.
ACGTCCTAGAGCCCTAAGGTTCTAGCTAACCATATTTACATCCAAAACAAGAACAAAGAAGAAAATAACAAAACTCATCCTAAATACAAGTGTAAGAGAGTGAAAGATAAGATAAAATCCAATGTAGATCACTTTTCTTAAATCCCTTGGCTTGAATCTTCAAGATGGATGGATGCTTCTTCTTCTTCTTCTTCTTCTTCTTCTTCTTCTTCTTCTTGTCCAAGTGTGTGTTGTGTTGTGTTCTTGTGAAGTTTTTGTTGTGGGAGGTGAGAAGTGTTAGAAGTCTCTTAAAATTCCTCAAAAAAATGAGTATATGAAGTGGCCAATAATTGAGTGCCAAAAGTTAAAAGTGAGATCCGTTCATCCGGAACTTGACCACAGGGGAGTCGCATTTGCACCCTGAGTTCCACCATGCATTGAGGCATGACCCCAGTAGGTCGTGCTTAAGGGTCGAGTTCGGGACAAAGAAAAACACCTCTCTGAAGGGGCTCAAACTCGGGCTGCTAGTCGCATGTCGAGGTTGCGCTGTACTGCACTGTGAGGTACAGCCGGTGATGGGTCGTATTCGGTCTTAGATTGGGGCGACTGAGAGAAGGTCGCGTGTCGAGTTCGCATCCTTGCTGAAGAAGTTCACCTCTTTGAAGGCTTTGCAACGCGGGATTTTGATCGAGTTTGGTGGCTGAGTTTGGTCGTGCTTTGAGGTGCGACCCAAGGAACTCATGCTCCGGGGTTGCATCCGAGCTCAACACTTGGTTTTCTTCATCTTTTTCTCATCTTGTGCGGTCTTGGTTAATCAAATCTTCGAATTGAATTTAATTTGCAAATGTTAAACCCAAAATTTCCTGAATTGACCACTTTTATTAAAAACAAGGATTTTAAATATAATTACAATATTTACAACTATATTTACATATAAAACATATTTCATTTATAGAAAAATGCAATAAAAAAGAGTGTAAAATAGACACTCATCAATATACTCCTCACTTCTATCATTTCGAATTGCTTTAATTCGACCTCTTAATTGATTTTCGGCTTCATTTTTTAAGTTCTTAAAAGCTTCAATAGCCTCATCTTTACTTCTCAAAATATAAAGATAACAGTATTTAGTGAAATCATTAATAAAAGTAATAAAGTACTTTTTACTACCTCTAGTTTGCACAAACTTTAAGTCACATACATCTGCGTGAATTAGGTCTAGAGGTTTAGGGCTCCGTTCTACCGAATGAAACAGTAACTTAGCCAATTTAGCTTCAACACAAACTTCACACTTGTTTTGTGTATTAAATTGGTTCACTTTTAGCAAATCTAAATTCACTAAATGTATTACTGTATTTAGATTAACATGTCCTAATCTACAATGCTATAAATCCGAGCACTTAACAAGCAAGTAAGCAGAAAATTAACTTTATTAGCAGTATTTTCTTTTACAACATGGCGCATAACCATTATATTCATTTTGAAATACCTATTAGCGAGAAAGCCTCAACCAAAGATCCTTCCGTACTTGCTCAAAATAAACTTTTCAGACTGAAACGCTAGTCTAAACCCATGGTTAACCAACAGTGAGCTTGGAACCTAATTTTTTCGAATGTCTGGAACATGCAGCATATCCTTCAGAGTGAGTTCCTAGCTTGAAGTGAGCTTTAAGATGACGTTGCCCACACCAACCACTTCAGATGAGGCCTGGTTACCCATGTGCAACTTTTCTACCTTCAACAGCTTTGTAGGTAGCAAATGAGCCCTTGTCTGAGCAAACATGATAAGTGGCTCCGGTATTAACAAACCATTCTCTCGAGTTATCCATATGGTTGACTTCAGACATAATCGCAGTCAAGTCATCGTTATCCTAATCATCTTGATGACATTTGCCTTTGTTGTGTTCAACCATGTGTGCCCCATGATTGGGCCTCTTCATCTTCAGAGTCGTGCAATGTTTGGATATATGCCCTGACTTATAACAATTGAAATAGTTGTGTTTAACTTCATCATTAGCTTCTTCACTTTATCAACTTGACCCGGACGCTTCCTCTTGTTTCTATTTGATGGTTTACCATGCTCCATTAAGTTAGCCTTGGTCTCGATCAGGACTCGTGGTCTCAGATTTGTCTTTTAGTTATCAGCTTCAAGACGAAGCTTAACTACAAGGTCTTCAAGATTCATCTCTTTTCGTTTGTGCTTGAGATAACTATTGAAGTCTTTCCAGTTCGGTGACAATTTCTCAATCACTGCAGCAACAGTGAAGGCATCTGGAAGAACCATTCCTTCAACATAAATGTCGTTCACAATGAGTTGAAGCTCTTGCACTTGATCCATCATTGATCGTGTGTTAACCATTTTGTAGTCGAGGAACTTTACCACCACAAACTTTTTAGTTTCGGCATCCTCCATTTTGTATTTCTTTTCTAATGCTTCCCATAATTTTTTTGCACTCGTTACATTGGCATATACAGAATATAAGCTATCAACTAAACCATTCAACATGTAATTTTTACATAAAAATCACCGTTGATCCACTGGTCATATGTCGTTCATATGTTGACGTCTGACTTATTTTCTGCAATGACTAGAGTGTCTTCTTTGACATGGGCCGCTACTTCTAATGTGGTCAGGTAGAAGAGCATCTTCTGCTACCACCTTTTGAAGTCCAGATCGGAGAACTTCTCCAGCTTCTTAGCTTGGCCACGGGAAATGGTCTTCATAGGTGTAGGGGGGTAGATGATGAACTCGCCATTCCAAAAGTAAAGATAATGTTGATTTGATATTTGTATTGCGATTGTAGAACATTATTATAGTGCTTCTGGAATACATATAATCTGAAGTATAGAAAAGAGAAAAAGAGTAGAAAGCTAATGCAATAAACTGAATTGAAATAAAACATATTGGAGAACGGTAAAAACTGTAGGTTTTCAGGAAGCAAGCCGAGTTAAAGGGACCTCTCTCCGCAAGACAAATACGCCCCAGCTAGTGCTCATGGTTCGGTGTTCTGTCTCTCAAAGATGAAATGACTTTCATCTTTCCAGTAGTAGCACTACAATTCCGGTAAGGCACCGACGAACTAAACAATGTAGGACTGAGAAGCAGAAGTGAAGATGAGCGACTGCTTGGAGATATGAGAGTGAATTTCTGTGCAAGTTCCAACATGCTGGAGTGTTCTATTTATATGCACTACTTCATATATAGAGATCAACTGGGATTTTGGGGCATTCAATCCCAGGTGGTGTAACCTCCAAATGTTACAACCTTGCCATCAGGGGGTTATAACCTCCAGCTCCTACAGATCCCGACAGGTGTCCAGGTGCCTCAGCGGATTCCGATACGTGTTCAGAAGCAGTTGCAGATCATTGATTCCCCCAGGAGTTACACGTTCCACATTTAAAACTGAGTGGCCAGGTGGGAGTTGTTACACTTCAACTCACTAACCTACTTAACTCCTGCAGCTCCAGATAGGGAGTTACAAATTTTAATGTCTATTAGGACCATCCAAGTGCATCCACAGATCGGACGTTCGACCTGCCATTTCACCACCGACCCGTTTAACATCCCGTCCATTTCTGAGCTCTAAAACTGTAACAGTCAGGCCTCGATATCACACATATAATTAAAGTCCAATTGCTAAGATCCAGGTCCAAGGATGAGGACGAGGATGAGAGCGTGGCTGAGACTGAGTCCGAGCACTGGCACGGGCTCGAGCACGCGTATGTGGGCTCATGGGCCACATCCTTGTGGACTTTAGATATTACACTTAATGTTAAAATACTTAAATACACTTCTTAACTAAGTTAAGAATTCAATGTGAGATCATCAGACGTGTCTTAAGCACATTTTCCCATACTCCATAAATATCCAATCGTGTGACCAACTTCAACAATTAATTTCTCACTCACTGAAAATCAGATTTAAGAAAATAAAAATTCTATGATTATCTACTATAAATATAGACCATTTGTACATTATTTAATTCCTCTAAAATTAAATACTTTGATTACCAAAAATTGAATAAAATAAGTCATTACTCAATTTATTACATCTAATTGTTCAACAATAAGGAGCCCCTCCCAAATCAACTAAGGACACTTTATAAAAAAAAAATTCTAATAATATCAGTTGAATATTTAAAATGCATTTCTACTAAATATATAACAATATTTATGAAGAGTTTTTCCATGGTGAGCACTTAAATGAAGAAAACGCTTCGAAGAGTTTTAACATCGGCTTATATTAGTTCATTTCAATATAATATTACCAATGAATACAAGTAATAAAACCAACGAATATGAGGGAGCTCATGCGGCGATATCACAACGCCCTTTCGTATTTAGGGTAGGCGGAAATAGTCTGATCCTAAAAAATATAGGTTTGGGCTTAGTTTTTACTAAACCCTATATATAATATATATGTTTAGTTTGGTTAGGCTCTAAGTGCCTTTTTTTTTAGAAGAATGTGGCTTAATTTTTACTAACCTTGTAATTGTATTTCAAGCTATTGTTGGGACACACTTTTACTTGACAGTTACAATGGATCCCACTTATAATTGTATTTTTAAATTTATAATATTATACTTAATAGATTCCACTTATAAAACCATAAAATTCTAACTTAATTCTTTTTTTTCTTTGCCACATGTACCCCACCTCACGAGTAAATTTATTTATTTAATTTGTTCTAATGTATGATGGTCAGAACTTACTCAATATTTATATTTTATAATGCGTAGTTGAATTATACTATTTATTTTTTCTCGATTTAAGTTCCACTCCATCGTCCTTATTGACAACTAGAAGCCGAACGCCCGGCTCTATATTATTCATTTTTTTAATTATTTTATATATACACATTATTCAATTTCTCAAAAACTAAGAACAAAAATAAAAAACAAACAGCTTAAAATCATTAGTATAAGAAAAAGGATTAGTAGATGTCGAGAAAAAAAAAATAATGTTGTAAGATGGCAATTAGAGAGAGAGAGAGAGAGAGAGAGAGAGAGAGAGAGAGAGAGAGAGATTGATAATTGATAATTAGTTGCGTTGTGTCTGAAATGAAATCCCCACGCCTCCTTAAAAGCTTCACAACTCCTCTCCTCATGAGTCAGTCTATGTAACTGAAATCCACTGCACAAAAGCAATGGCTGAACAACAGGTACTCTCATTGTCTCACTCACATTCTCATTCTTAGATTAATGGTGTTTGTATGTATGTATGAGTGCAGCAGGAAGAAGGTTGGCCGCTGGGACTGCAGCCGCTGAATGTTCGAGTTGGTGGGATGGTGAGGAATCGTGATCTGAATGCCTCTCTTTCCTTCAACACTCTGCTCACCGCCTCCCCCGTTTCTTCCGACGATTCTTCTTCTGATCTCGATACTCAGGTTACTTCATTTTTCTTCAAGTGTTTAAGCAGCTGTTTGTTCTTCTACTTCTTCTATCGCAATCCCAAAATGAGAGTGTTTCAGTAGCAAGCAAACGCTGATAACTAAGATTCAGGGATGGGAGCATCTACAAATCTCTGTCAAAATTTTATCAAGAATTTGAAGACAATTTTTTACTGTGTTTTAGTGTTTGAGGAGAAACATTTTTCTGAAAAGTGGCAACTATTTTATAAGGTGTCAGAGGGCATGCCCCCCTGCTTTACTCTTTTCACATGCCCCCTCAAATCTCAATCATCTTCTTTTCTCTCTTTGACTAATCATTGATCTCTCCATCTTCACTTTGCTAATTTTGTCCATTCATTAAAAACCCAAAGATGCCAACATTCTCATAAACAATGCTTAATGGTTAGCCATAATCTTAAGGTATTGGGAAATTTTATAACGAAAATTAGACTACTCTAGTGAAGAATACTAATTAATGCTATGCTATATTGTTAAACCCCCTCCGAATTTTGATCTAAGCTAGCGTTGTTTTAAGTGTCATTTAATTAATTTATCATTTTGAAGTGTTTGATACTAACCAGGAAAGTGTCTAAAGAAAATGATGATCGTTTCCTAATAATTAATTAGTAGTGGTTGGTGAACATAACATATATACTATTTATATGTGGTGAACATAACATTGTAAATTGAACAATGAATCCATCAAAGTAGAATATGTTGTGTTAATGCCTAATGGTGGATCCCTGTGTGAGTGTGGCAGTCTACTGGTTCATTCTTTCATGACAAGAGCATGACTCTGGGGAGCCTGATCGGCATTTCGAGCATTCTAGAGCTGTCACGAAGATCAACACGGAGAGTTGGTGGTGAGCCTGCAGTGAGGAACAAGAAGAATTACAAGAGGAAGACATGGTTGCTGTCTCTGTGCTCGAGGCTAAGCACCGATGCAGTAAGCATGAACAATGCCCCTGCCCCATCTCTGGGCCACTTTCTTGAAGCAGAAAGGAGATCAGCTGCTGATAACTACATAGGAGTGGACGATTTCTGTCATCATGTTTTGGATCCTAATTCGTTGTTCGTGGGAGGGCATGTTGCACCTCCACAGCATCACCCTCACCCTTCCACTACTACCTTGTCGCATCACAATGCTCATGCTCCATTACTTCTCTCATGTTTATGTGGAAATCTTGCTCATTCATCATCAAATTAAACTTGCATTTCATTCTTTTAAATAATATTATTCTTTTCTTCAATATATGTAGCTACTTAATCATCTGATTCAATAACAGCACTTGCTTGCATTCAAGAGTTGCCACCTTTGTTGATTGTTATTGTTGAATATCTAATGTAGTTTACATATATAGCTTCCTCATCTCAAATTTCATGCTTTCACTCACAATCATTTACTGGCTAATCTTTACTTCTAACGGAAAAAGTACAACTTCTAATAGTGAAAATCATGACTCTATTTTATTGGAAAGTAATACAAAAACAAATAAAATAAAATAGTGACATTTTTATAATTATTGCTACATTTTGGAGATAAAAAAAATATCACTTACAAGCTAAAAAGTTTCTCTTCCAACACTAAAAAAGTATCCAAATGAATTAAACCATTTTGGAAGAATTGAACCTTTGCAGAACTTAGATTTTCAATAAAAGGTTTTTTTTATTTAACTAGCATAGGTAACGTGCGTTGTATGTAATTTACATAATTTTATTAAATAATGATATAATAACAGGTATATTTAATGTTTATTATAATTATAAAATATCAAATTTAGAATAAGAATATATTAATCATATTAATTAAAATCATTATTTTATATAAAAATGATTGATAAGTAATCTATCTTTGTGTTAAATTTCATGTTGAATTCTATAGCCCATTAAGTGTAAATTCTTAATACGTGAAATATAATTTAAATTTTCATAAAAAAAAATGAAAAACTTAAATTGATTGTCAATAATTTAGTCTTGATTAAAATAAATTGATTAGAATATTATCTTGATTTAATGAGTTCCAATTGCATAATTTATTTTTTTACATGTTAATTACATTTCCTTTCATTTTTATGTTGATGTTTATTATATTCTACATTTATAAATGATTAATCATATTTTTTTTTTCTAAAATTCGCCAACATTTAATTTAAGAAATTACTAAAATATAAATCATAAATAGAGGAATTTAAATGTACAAAATGCTCTTAGTTTGTTGTGTACTTATCTTCCAAAAATAACAATAAATGTCTACGTTTTAATTGAATTAGTATCTATGTCATAAAGTAGTATTTGACTATCATAAAATAAATAAATTCAATATAATTTTCTAAACTTTTTCATGAGAGTTTAATAATTTTCTTATATAAATAATTTCGCAGATGTTTATCATACGTATGGTAGAAAAATATTTTCAACTTGAAACTACAGTTGATGTGTATTTATAATATTAACTTTTGAAAATAACAAAATTTATTAACATGTTCAATTTCAAGAAAAATCTAGACCATAAGATGCCTGGAAATTCTTGCAGAATTTTTCTTCGCTAGATTATCGCAGGATGTTGAAGATACATTTCCAGTAAAAAATGTGTGTTAGTGTGTGAGAAAAATATGTGTTGTAACAGATATATATTATTAACTTTCGTCTCCCTTCGTCTATTAAAGTAGCAAAAAAAAAATGATCAAGTTGATACCTTTAAAATAGTTAAAGTAACAATTTGGACAAAAAGGGTAAATAGGGACTAAAGTACTCTTAGACAAATAAGAAAGGGAACAAAATGGACGTTTTCCCCCTTTTTCTGAAATTTCAAAGAGGATATAATGTAGGATGTTTTTAATGTTTTGATTTCATTTCAAATTACAGTGGTAGTATTTTGATTCTTGTTGAATTTTTGTACCTTTTTTAACTTTTTATTTAAAATTATATATATCATATCGTGTGCAATGTATATATATGATTAATTCAATGTATATATATGATTAATTCTTACACTTGATATAATATTGCTTCCATCATGGTAATACATACATATATATATATGTATACTTCTAGTGTATTATAATATTTTTTTAAAACATCTTTACTTTTCATTCAATTAAATTGAAGACATCCAAAATTATCAATGCAATAATAGTTTATACAATAATAGTTTTAAGTTTTTATATTTTAAATATATCACTACATATGTAAATGTAAAAATAAATAAAACACAAAATTGTTTAAATAACTTAAGTGGTATTTAAACTAATAAAAAAAAGTTACACAAACTATGTTTTTTACGTTAAATAATATGTCAAATATAAAAGTAAAATGACTTACCTAAAAACTGTACAATGTTCTATTCATACAAAACATAAAAGTACATTGATCTAAACAAGTTTATCATCTAAGAAAAATGAAATATTTATCTGCATATAATATATACTTTAAATTGATATAAATAAGTACATTACTATTAAAAAATAATAATGCATGTATTATTAATATATATGTATTGATCTTCACTATAGTGTAAAAGATAATATAAAAATATACATTCTTGATTTACATATTATATATATAATTACTTGTAAGTGTAAAATTCAAATTGATATATTGTCTTACAAATAATATTTAAATATTATCTTTTCACCGATCTGTATATTTGACATTAACCTCTATACTGTTAAAATTATATCAAACAAAAAATTATTTTGAGGGTTAATAAGTTTAGGTATTATGAAACTATTTATGAATACCCTTACAACAAAAAATTATTTTCCGATACTCGATTGCACCTAATTTTGAACTGATGTTGTAATTATAAAAATGTAAGTTTGTGTTGTAGGTCGGTATATCATTTTAAAGTTCGTGCTGATAATCAAAATTCGAGTATAGTTAATGATATTTAAACCAATTAACCATAAGTTTAATGAGTTATAAAGTATATTTCGATAAAATAAGTAAATTTTTCATAAAAATATTTTTTGATTTGAACTGCATGACAACATAATTTAATTTATAAATTAATAACCTTTAAAAAAACTCACTTTAATACAAACAAATAATTTGCCAAAATAATATCTCATTGAGTGAATTATTATTAATTCAAACATGCATGCAACTGATGACTTTTTGGTGCATTTAAGAGTTCCATTCCACTCTTTAAAATTAAATCATAACTATTTATAAATGCATATCGTATTTTGCTACTTTTTATATTTATGTTAATCAATCAATATTCATGTTAATAGTTTTTTTAGTTGGGGGTAGAGGATTAAAATTCGTACCTAAGTGTTTCACCTTTTATGCAAATGGAGGGATATCAACTAAGGTGCATGCCAATAGTACCAATACTCACATTATTGATATCGCGTGATGCGAATTAGTAATTTATAGGTAGAAATTAAGATTGAAGTATATTGAATAAATTATAGGGATATATAATTTTCCAAATAAATTACTATGTTTGACCTATTTTGCAATTCAACATGATTTTTAAAATGTTTCAATATTATCACCATTATTTTTATATATTTAACATCCACAATATGCAAATTCAACATTCACAAATTGATGTTAAAAATACATTTAATTTCTTAAATAAAAACAAATATTTTTTTTACATGAATACATGATGAATTAAGGATACCAATAAATTTCCTAGGATTCTATATTAAATATTATATTAGAATATATAACTAAAAGAAATATAAATATACATATATATGACAACATTCGAAATTAACATCAATTCATTTTAACTCGCTTTTCTAGAGTAGATATTATTTTTCCTATCAAAGGTTTCTCCATTGGGATTTACTCTGCTAGGTAGGGGTGTACACAATTGGATTGATCTTGTTGAGGTGTTTAAAAAGGTCATCTCATAGACTACGATTTGAAAAATCATAAGCCATTGATTTTTTTTCTTAATCGCACAACTCAACCATGATTTTGTGCCATTAATTTTTTTTCTTAATTGCACAACTCAACCATGCTTTTCACAAAAATATAAGGGTTGGGTTGTGTTGGGTATATTGGGTTGTGACAAAAATATTATATTGAATTCTTATATATTATTTCAGTTGTCTTCTTCATGGGTTCTCTTAGAGAATCCTGTCCAAATTAATTTTTTTTCTTCTAAAAGTTAGTGCATGTAAATTCAAGAAGATCATTTATTCAATGTAAAGTTAATGTAAATTCACTGGTCATTGTAAATTATAATGAAGATTGCTGATGTGGACCCATGATGAAAAATGTTGGTCCCGGGCGAGTCCAAATCAGTTTAGAGGGGGGGGGTAAATAAACTGACTCCGGTTGACAACAATTTGCGAAATGAATAGGGTCCTTGACTCGCATAAATTTTATCCATGCACTTGATCAGTTGAGAATATCAGTTGGCTCAAAGTGCAACTTGTGTGATGAATGTGTGCAGTTAAAGATATGTAATTGAAAAGCAATAATCACAACACACAAGCAGTTTATAGAGGTTCGAAACTGAAACTTCTACGTCCTATCTTCCTTACTGAAAAGGGCAATTCACTATGTAATAGTAAAGTTTCTTTATTACAATTACACAATGAAGACAATGTGTTGAACATGGCGAACGGCAACTTTACAAGTTGCGGCTTCCTTTCTAACTGGTGCTATCCCGGAAATGGCCGTTCCAACGAATGCGGTCTCCTCAGCCAGTAAGTCTACAGCTCACACTTGCGATCTCCAACTGCTTGCTGGAGAGATAAGGTGCTATTGCCTGTCTTTACAAGGTTTTAAATCTCTTTCGATCTTCAAGAATGCAGTCTTGAAACTGTTATCAACTGGTGTGCTCCTTAAGTTTGAGTTGGGTAGTCGATCGGTGTAGAACTTCAAACTGAGAAGCTTGCTCTGGCTGGACTTCTTCAACAGCTAGCTTGATTATGGGCAATCAACCTCTTCTTCTCAGTTGGGACTTCTTTGCTGCAGATGATTTAGAACTTGATCTTTGAGAGCTGTCTTTGCAGTCTTTTTCAAAAGTCTTAGCTAAGTTATAGCAAGAATCACGACAAAAGTCACAGCAATTGTCACAGCAAACTCAGCAAAAAGTCACGCTCACAAGTTGAATCACTCATCTTTTATAGAGGAGTGAGCTTGTGACCGTTTGTGAATCAACGAATGATCATAAATGAGTCATTGATTTTTAAAGCCGTTGAGAGGCTTTTTGTTAAAGTAGCCATTGCACTGCCTTTGTTCTCCGACAAGCTTTTACTCCAGGACCCTGGTTGCATTAACTTCAAGATCCTTATGTTGGCAGTTCTGAACATTTTGAATTTCAGTTTTGGCTACTGTCTTTGAATGTCAGTTCTGAGTCGGCAGATGTGTTCTCCTGAACTGTTGTTTCTTCAGCTGGAATGTCTTCAGTTGGAATGTTGAACTGGTATCTCTTCAGCTGAAATGTCTTCAGTTGGAATGTTGAACTGGTATCTTCAGCTGGTATTCTGAATTGGCATCCCTTCAGCTGGTGTGTCTTCAGTTGGAATTATGAACTGGTATCTTCAGCTGGTATGTTGGCAGTTGGACTGCAGACTAGAATGTTTTAATCAACATGTGCACTATTTTGACCTTGATGGTCAGTTAGTACTTTGATCTTGTCAGTTCCATTAATCTGACAGTCTGCACCTTCAGTTTACTAACTGATTTTGTAGTTAAGCTTCTGCCTTCTTCTTTTCTCAGCACTTGGCTAGTTTTGATCTGTCTTTTTTCTTCTTCTTTTTATTCTTTTTTTTTCTTTTCTTTTCCTTTTTTTTTATTAATCATTCTTTTGCTTTGTTTAGCTCAATTTTTTATTTGATCAATCATGGTTTTCTGCTTGATTTTTTTTCAGTTTTTCAAAGCATTTTGACATGTTTTGACATTTCATCAAAACCACAGCAGAGATTAGGTAACTCTTGATAGTTTTTCCTAACAAAAAAAAAGTTGATAGACTACCCTAAATGGAGAAGAAGAGTTAAAGTTTGATATATTTAGGATTTTTAGTGATTGAGAGTTAAGATAGTCGAATAAATACATATTAGCGGGACATTGGGAATGTGATCATAAATATATACGAGATCATAATTATATACATTATTAATTAAGATTTAACATATACATAAAAATATATTAAAAAATGAATAAAAAGTAATGGTTTGAGTTGGTTTGGTTTGAGTCAAGAGTCTTAAACCCATGAGCCAACCCATTAATGATGGCTCAAATTCGATTTGGGTTAGTTAAATTGGTCGGCCTACACATGTTTACGTGCACCGCTACTTCTAGGTTTTAATGAGGCATTTCCCTAATGTTTTGGTTTGAGCATTTGATGTGTTAGTTTTTTTATTTCATGATTTGTTCATTTTTCTTTTTTATCAGTAAAACACAACTAATTTAGATATCATTCGAAATCAAATATATATTTTAATATAATGGAGTCAATAATATTTTTTTAATGGCTTCCATATATCATATTAAATTAATTAAGCACCAATATGGTCAAAGTCTCGTAAATGCTCTTTTTTGTCAATAAAACGTACATGTATTTATTTTCTTAATAAAATGTACATGTAAAAATATTATATTATTTTATTATCTTTAAATAAAATGTATTATATGGATATAATAGGTAAATTAAAATTTGCAAAACTCTTTATATATAGTAGATTATATTTCTAACTCATATCAATATTTTGATATTACTAAAAATTAATAAATAATGTAAATAAAGTAAAAGCTTATTATCTTATGTTGTCTATCGATATGTACCTTTAATGTCTTCGTTGTTACGTTTTTAAGAGTATTATAACATTTAATGAATTTTATTTAATTAATAATTTATTTTATTAATTAACAATACAAAATATTTTATATAAAAAATAGTAGCAAATTATAAATATATCGATTTTCCTTTTTAATTTTGGAAGACGATTAATCCTACTTTTAAAGTAAAATGAAATTTTAATTATGATTTTCTTTTGATTGACTTGTGGTTTATAATGTTTAGTATTAACATGAGTTTGCTATCCTGAAAGTTTGTTTAACCCATATTTTTTTTATCTTAAACGTGTACAAAACTGTAAATTTTAATAATGTATTTGAATTTAAATTAATTATTTTAATGATTATACTATCTTTTTAGGTTTTTAGCAAATTAGAATTTTAGGGTTAGAATATTAGAATGTTAATCATAGATTAGTTATTAGAATACAAAGAATAATAAAATATTGAATAATATAACATGATTACATTATTACCCTTAGATAATACAAAGAATAATGAAATATTAAACAATATAAGATGATTACGTTATTACCCTTAGATAAAATTTAAAATAAAGTTATAATAGGTAAACTCAAAATTATAAAATAATTAGAATACAAATAATAATAAAATATTAAATAATATTAGATGATTACATTATTGCCCTTAAATAAAATATAAAATAAAGGTATAATAAATAAACCCAAAATTGTAAAATAACATACTTTTTATATTAATATATAGATATAGATAATATTAATCAAGTGAACTCAGTTGTTGGAAGTTATCTTGTAGATTGAACGTGACTGAGAAAACCCAATATTTAGGTCCTCCAAGAACACGTACACACTTTTCTTGATTTTATGGTGCATGTTTGCAAGCTACATGTTTAAAATGACATCATCAATATACATATTTCATTTATTAGTTGTGTCTGCATAGGAGATGAAGTATAATTTTATAACAAGGACCTGGTGTGAACAGCCAAGTTGAGAAGAAATGTCAAATCGTGTAATCAGATATTATTAGTACAAAATGAACCCACTTCTCAGTCAATTCATGCATTTATATTAGGCAACTAATTGAAATGATCAATAATTTAACTCTCCCCTCAATTTCTATTCCAGTAGGTAACAATTAATTAAAAATGGTCCGCATTCTAGATTGACAACAGCAGCAGTTCAGATCATTTCATGGTTTTCTTGTTTACTTCTCAACTGACCTTATAGTCAATGGAAGGCGAACCTCAGTTGAAAAATTGCGACAGCAATGGTCCATATCACGGCTTATCAATATCCTGGTTGCATTCTGCAGCAACCTTCCCGGAGCTACGGCCCAATCTTCCAAACGAACCCAGAGTCGACAAACTCTTGAAGCTGCTGCTTCCTTCACCAAGATTGAATGATTTTCTTGTTCTTGGCTTTGTAGGACTCAATTCCAACTCAATTTTCACATCACTTTTGCTCTTGGCAACTGCCAATCGAGTGATGCTGCTTCGACAAAAGGGGCAGACGGGGATCTTGGTAGAGGAATGGGGTTTGCTGTGACAACAGAGGGCTAGAACGCAATGAGCACACATCTGATGACTGCAGTTCTGCACCTCAATTGTACACTCCTGCTCGAAGCAAATGCAGCATAGCTCCGCATCTTCAGCCTGTACACCAAAATTTCCAACATTTTTTTTCAGACTAGAAAAAACTGAGCTATTTTCTTAAGTAATAATTGTATGAGAAAAGACTGATAGCTACTTCAATCTTTCTCTCTCCGCATATATCATTTGATTAAGAAAATTATAATGTGGACTTCAAATGGCTTCATATCGAACTTTGACATGCATACATCAATCATTAATGCAAAAGTTCAATCTTATTTTAAAAAGAAACTACTTAGGATTTACTCATTATGTTTGGTTGAAATACATCGTTCTCGTGTATATTGAAAGTGTAGCGCGTCTTTTTAAATTGTTCTTCCCCGATTCTTTATAGGTCTTACCCTTTCTCTGATTAGTTTGAGCTAATATATCTTAACTTCCTGCACACCATATTGGAGCATCTAAAGGTTTCCCCTGCACACACCATAACAATCTTATTCGTAGTTCCTTGATTTTCTCATCTATAGAGGCCACTCGAACTTCCTTTCTAATGCATTCATTACATGTTCTGTCTAATCCATCCAGTGTGACCACATACCTGTTTTTAACCCTTCTCATTTCTGCATCAATGGTGTCTATTTCAAACTAACCGTTCATGAAATTGAGAGAGTATAATGTTGAATTTACTCTAATCTTTAGTTAGTTTTTGTACCTGAGATTCATCATCAATTCCGCCAGAATCTGGGAGTGGTTGAACGGAACAAGGTGCTTCCATCAAGATCGCTTTTTCTCTCTTTTTGTTGGCTTCAATTAGAGCTTTCTCCAGCAATGATTTTGCATCAGGATTGAGCTCACTAATAAACTTTAATGGTGATGGCCAAGTTAGAGGCTCTGGAGCCAAAGGGTTCAACAGAGCAGCACAAGCATCATGTTTGTGCTTTACAGCGACCATGTAAGGTATTCTCCTGCAGAGACACCACATCACCAAAGCATTTATAGTCTTAATTTAAATAAAACATCAGGATATACTATATAGATAGAACCGGCAAGTATGTATTAGTTGTAGGTAGTAGGGACACAATTAACACATGAAAAGGGAAAGAGTTGCTCAAGGGTGATTGACCTACATGTCAGGTAAGAGCATTGTAAGATTTGAACTACGTGTTTCAGTTTAAGCTTCATGCAATCATTCTGTTAAAAGTTAAAACTGAAGCAACAACTCAAATATAATTATTTATTGATTTTGAAGGAAAACAAATCAAGCTACACAAAAAAAAAAGAGTGGTCTCAAACTTCATGTCACCCATAGGTCTTGAAACTCCATGGTATTCAATTTAAGCAAGTATGCTCGATGTTTCAAGAGAATTATGCATTACAGAGTGAAGGATTTGCATTGCTCACCCAGAAGAATCTCTTTGAAGTCTATCAGCACCCCAAGCAAGCAATTCACGGACGCAGTCCAATGAGCCTCCCCGAGCAGCCAGATGCAGAGGTGTGCTACCAGGATATCTGCAATTATATTTGTCACTTCAACTGAACCATGGACAAAAAGCTGGTAAAAATGAGACATGATACCTATATCCACCAGAAGAAGCACAGACGAGAGCCCCACTGCTTAATAGAATGTGAACGCAATCTGAACGCCTTTGCCGCGCAGCTAAGTGCAATGGGGTTGCACCACTACCGTCTCTTATATTCACAAATCTTGAAAATCCCCTGACCCCGAAAGCAATTTATAAGAATAAGCCAATTGTGTTGTTTCTAAACTACGCACATAAAACTAACTAACAACACACAAGGGGGGAAAATGAAGTTAAAAAGAAAGAATGAAATCCATGAAAAACGTAGACAATTACCAAGATTGAGCAACCGGGGTAGAATTTGCAGCGGAAAGAATCAATTGGAGGCAATCTGAGTGACCATAGTAAGCTGCATAATGCAGACAGGTTCTCCCATACAATGCATCAAACAATAAAACCTGGGAATATCACAACCAAAATCCATGATCAGATTATACAAAACAAAAAATGCATATCTTCAAAATGAGCAAAAAAAACAAAACATGGAAAACACAAATGACAGGAAAACTTTCATACATTAGCTCCTGCTTGAATAAGCCTTTCCACGCAGGAGAATTTGCCATGAATTGCAGCTAACATCAATGGAGTCTGAGCCAATAAGAACACACACACAAGAATTTCCATATTTAGTAAACAAACAAGACAAGAAAGCTGCGAAAGAACACAGTTTGTTCTTAAATATATAAAAGAACAATGGCCGAAAAATATAAAATTGCAAGAATCAGATTGACAATTATATCACACCTGTTTGTGCCGATTCAAGATATCTGGATTCCCAAACCGATCCAAAAGCATAGAAAGAACCTAAGAGAAAAGCAAGAAAAAAAAATACAGAAATCAAACTACTTTCCCAAAACACAATCAAGATGGCATGGTGATGCAGATATCAACAACAATCAAGCAACAAACAAAACCCACCTCGGCCCGCCCATTAGCAGCTGCCACGTGGAGGGCAGAGAGGCGGCCGTGAACAGTTTTGAGCGTCAACAGATTTGGGTCTTCGGCCGCCAGCGCTTCGACGGTGGCGACCTCTCCATTTTGAACAGCGTTGAACAGCTCACTGTCTTCGTACTCTCTGCAGCTGAGGCTCTGCCCCATTTTCGGCGAGTTGCATTCACGATCAGCCACCCACCACGGCGTAGGAACGGCGGCGTGGTGGTGACGCTGGGGGTATCGGGAGTGAAGATATGATGATAGTGGAGGGGACATTAGCAATGAAAAGTAGGAGAGGTATTGGAGTTTGGACTGCCCGCGGGATTCCGGTCAGTCTCTGTGTTTTCGGGCAGACTTGGGATTTATTATTCGGGCAGCTCTGGACACACTTGCAAAAATACGGGCTTTTCCCCTAAATCCTATCTTAATAATTTCTCTCTTTTACTGAAATTCAAATTACCCTCTTATCTTCTCTTTTCAAATTTTCAAATATCTTTTCTTTATAACCAGATTAAATCATGTGTTATATATTTTTTTACAAATCCTGATTTTTTAGATTCAAATGGTATATATAATAGTTGCATAACAAATTCACAATCTTTTTTTATTTACCAAATTGTAAATTTGATAAGACTTTTAAATTATAAAGGATAAATTACATTTTAATACCTATATTTTGGTTCTTTTTAAAAAATGGTTCACTTTTTAAAAATTAACGAAAGAGTACTCATTTTTTCAAAAAAAAAATCCAAAACTAATATTTGATTAATTTTATGTCTCGAAAATTATACGTAATTGATTGTATTTTAATATTTTTATTTCCCAAACCACGTAAAAAAATTCTTACGATCAAGAAATCTTAAAATACAATCAATTACGTGCGGTTATTGGACTGTAACATTGATCAAATGCTAGATATGTAAAACTTTTAACAACGCGGATACTGTTTTATTGATTTTAAAAAGGTGAATTATTTTTTAAAAAGAGCCCAAAATATATGTAATATAATTTTCCATTTTATAAATTTAACACTACCTTTTCAATTTGGTACAAATTTAACATGCCTAATTTTCTCTAAAGATTAAATTATGACGAGCCCCACATATTTATTGGTTATACACAATATATACCAACACATCAAAATAGGTGTTGTAAGAGAGTCGGTCACATCAAAATTCGATCTCAAAAAAATATTGGGGACATTAATTTGCATCAAGATAAAAAAAAATGTTGTATTAAATTTACGAAGTTAAAAATCATGCTGAATTTGTATTTTGGCATACACGTTGTGCTTTTTGGTGCAATTATTGCTATAATAAACTATAGCATTATATGTTGTATGTTTAATAATCTGAAAATAATTTTGTTTTAAATTTTTGTTTTTATTTTACTTATATACCCCACCTGTGACATTGATAATTTTGGTTTAAAGTTTACAAAATGGTTTTTAATATTTTTATGTGCAACTCACAATTTATTTATTCATTTTCTCGTGGAAATTGGAAAACAAAATAAATTTATGTACAATCTTATAAGCTATGCGCTGGGACCTTACAAATTAGTAAAACAAAACTTCATCGACAATTTATCAACTAATAATACGACACTATTGTGGCCGTGGTCTGCTATATGTTTACTCTATGTCAACAAAAATATTAAATTATATAATTAAAGGCGAGCCATAATCATACGATAATTTATAAAGTATTGACATTTTTGTATTTAGCGTTAATTGAATGAGAACCCAACAACATCAAATGTCTTTGAAGAAAATTGCTTGTCATCTTAAAATTAACTATGATACTTAGCTGCCCATAAGAAAAATGTGTTCAAAATTTAATTAATTTTTTGAAATAATTAATTAATCAATCATGGCTAGTCTTGTTTAAGATGTTAGTATATATGGTCGCATTTGGCTGACACCGCACGTGTTAACTCGATTAATATATATACTTATTAATGATATACTTTTTTTAAAATGATTATTCATTATATAACTAATAATTTAGTGCATTTATGCACATACATTTTTGGCATATATTTATTTGTGAAATTGTCCAAAAAAATAAAGTGTGATTCGATATGTTGAAAGATGAACACGGAACTGAATTACTTGGATAAATTAATGACATGTTTCGAATATTAATGTTCCACCCCTCGCAAACAAGACGTGCAATTTCCATCTATGTGCTAATATATATGCTTGAAGATATGATTTTTTTATCAAGAGTGATAGACTTGCTGTCAACCACTGAAGATTTTATGTTGAATATTCACCATCAAAAATCAATATAGACTTAAAAGAGTCACAAACAAACTTTATAGAGTTTGCTTTACTGATTCAAGATCTAGAAGAAGACCTTTACATTTATTATGACAATATGTGATTCAAGATGTAGCTCGTAGATTTCCTTGGTGTATTTTTTATGAACTTTTCATGGGCATAAATATGTTAGGTTGTTCTGAAATGTGTTCTTGTCTTCCTATCAAATGATAAAATAGTGTTTAGTCACCAAACAGTTGGAGGGATCAAATTGAGTTCAAATTATAAATGTGATTTCGAAGAAAGACCATGATCAAAGACATGAGTGGAAACAAGGGGATTCGGGTGTGAGGAATCTCGCGATTCAATTAATGAATGAATGAAGAGAGAGACGAGACGACATAATGAATGAATCATGTAGCAACCTACTTAATGAATTATTTTTCAGCTGGGCACGAAGACCCCAGATGTAAGTGGTTTATCACCGAAGTGGTTAACTAATTCTTGTGTCATTTTAATAATTTTATTTAATTGTTCACACACTTTACAATAACATCTTTCGGGGCATAAAGCAAAATCCCATAACTAAAAACATGCGCAAATTTTATAATTTTTTCATAACTACTGCTCCCTCCGTCCTAATAAAATATATTTGTTTGCCTTTTGGGGATGCCCCTATAAATAAGCATGTTTATATATTTAGTTAATTTACTAATATATACCCCTATTTAACATGTTTATATTAGTAAATATTAATTCATTGTCAAATAAATAAATAGGGGCAGATTAAGAATATTTTTAATGAATTATCTTTCCAATTTTTTTCTTAATCCTTGTGAAAATTTCAATCAGCCTATCTTATTGGGATGGAGGGAGTAATATATTTAATTTGTTGAGCATTTTAGCCCAAGTGCATTTTAATGCCTCAAAATTAGAATAGTCCATGTTAATTAACTTTGAGTCCGAGACTGTATCAATTTTCTTCTGGATCGAACTTTTTTTTTTTTTTTTCACGCACCATAATGTTTACTATTCTATCTTTTTCCATCTTTTTACCCACTTAGATATTATGTAGAATTTTATGGTAAATTTCATGCTACATTAGGGTGTAGTTCATCACTGTCACAATAGATTTAATGTGAGAGAAAAAATTTATCGTGACAATAATACACTACATCTAGTGTAGCATGGAATTTTCCGAACTTTAGAAGTATAAACTCTAAAAAACATCTCCTGTATTTAGATAATCAAGATGATCCCAAAATCTAATAAATGTTGGACTTTAATCGTACAATTCGATACGATTCCATATAAAAAATGAATTCAACTTTTTTTTTTTTAAATATAGTAACAACCACATAGGTATAGAAGTCAGTATAATTATTAGAAGTTGGTCACGAAATAATTAGAGTTGTTGGGCATTTTACTTCACGACATATACAACAAAAAGTCATGTCGGAAGTTAGTTGTATAGAGATTCAATCGTTGTTCGGACCTCTTCTGTTTTTTAGTTCAAAGGAATTTTTTCTATAATTTTTACTATGTCAATCATCAAAAGCAATTTCGTCTCAATTAATTTATACTTTAAATCTACACTTTTATTAGCTATGTTCCAATGCACATATAGTTTTTTTTGGTTATTTGTCAAAAAAATCACTATCTTTGAATTAATTTGCAATTTAGATAAGAGTTTTAAAATGCTGTAATAATAACCCATTTTTTTTAAATTTTATTTTGTTGTCAAGAGTAACCCGCAGCCGTTACTAAGGTGTGCACTGGGTAAACCCCGCCCCTGTGTAATAGCCTGCAAACCACACAATAATCCAATTTTTTTTTTATTTGTAGCATATTCGACACTTCTAAATTTTTTATGACGATTAGAATTATGACGTGAGAATAATTTTTCCACGTGAACATATTGATTCGGTTTAGAGGTGTTGAAAATGAGAATTTATATTAAAGCAACACTAGTTTTTCAATTGTCAAAGTTTTATAAGGGTCTCTATTTTATTACAAATTAAAAGGTTAGACTATTATTACAATATTTTAAACATCATATTTAAATTGTAAATTTATTAAGGGGTGGTGAATTTTATGATAATTAACCATTTCCTTTTCTAATTACAAATTCATAGCGAGGCGGCGAGGCCGCACATAAGTATAAGAAATAACAGAATACATATTCATTTTTATTATGAAGTCTATAAATCTTAAATTTGAAAACTCTTTATCCAAACATAAAATCGCTACCACAAAAAATCTAATACAACAATGTAAACTCAACTGAAGAAAACTAGTAGTGATCAAAATGAATATAAATGCTGTATAAAATTTTTGGTTACTTTATATAGTATTCCCTCCGTCTCGTTTGCAAGGTCCACTTTTTATTAAAATAGAGAGAGTAAATAATAAAAAGGTGGATCTTCCTATTGAAACGGAGCGAGTAGTGTGGATGTTGGTCCAATGATTCTTAATGGGCTCATTTAATTATTTGATAGCCCATTTCTCCTAATCAGCCCAAAACCCCTAATCATGCCCTAAACTCTTCTCTTTCACGTTAAAATGCTTGCTGCGCCGCTCTAATTAAACTAAGCTCGAGAGAAACACACAGATATTGGGCTCTGTTATTCCCGATTAAATCTCCTCACCGGATTCCCTGTTCACCGGTGTCCTGATTGGCGTTGAGAGTGTGAGAAGCTTCGTGAGGGAGTGTCGATAGCCTTGGCAGATTTCTACATTTCCCCTGCTCGTTGATAGCCCGACTGTTGCCCGTTCGAAACCTCCCATTTGATCGTTGCTATTGCCGGAAGAGAGCGCCGACGTCCTTGGATCCCTAAGCCACAAACACATCTTCTAATCTCCTATTTTTCTCTATTCTACATATACATATATTTTTCGGTTCCTCTTGCTCGTTTAGTCACAAACAGATATATATATATATATATATTGCTGGGATCTACTCTTATTATTTTTCCATTGTCTAATTACTGATTTTATTGGTAGTTTGCAGCAACATAGAGATCGACGGAGAAGACGCGGCTGTGCGCCACTGCTGTTCGGGCTGCCATTGACGGAGAAGTCCATTGAAGTTACAGCGACGCTGCCCGTGATCGAAGAAGTCGACTGCTGCTGCATCGTCTCTGTGCTGTCAACCGGATAAGACTAAAGTTGTCGTTCATTGTCGGGGAAGACGACAGCTAGCCACAGTGATTGTGAAAAAGCATCACGGCTGAAAATCAGAGCAACGGACTTACCCATCCAAACATCTTCTCTATCTATCTATCTGCTCTTTTTTCCCCATTCTTCCATTTACGATACATATATATATATATCATTATATATATATTTCTTTGAATATATAACATATATATATCTACATATATCAATACATATATATTTTGTTTGGAGCCTGTTGCTGCTGGTTTATCATTGATAGAGCATTAAAGTCTTTTGTGTGTTTGCAGACTTCTTCATCGCCGGAGAAGACGACCGACGCTTCTGTTAGACTGCCGGAATCTATCCATAGATGTCCTCTACCGGAAAAGACGCACGAAGTGCTGCAACCTGTCTGATTTGATCAATGTTGCTGCTGTCATGAACAACAACTAACAGAGTTGCTGTTTGTGTGTCTGAAGCAGAAAACTAAAGGTGAAAGAATCTTGGAGTGGCTGCCACATCTCTTGTTAAAGCCCAGGTGACCATGTGGCTGACCCCGATGAGTTGGGAACCAATTTGGTGAATCCCGGCAGGGCATGGATACCCCACAGTGGTATCAGAGCCATGGGGACCTTGCCGGGATACCCTTCGACTCGCACCAGCGCACCCCGCCTCCATTGGCTGCGCCGTTTCGCTCCCGACGAGCAAGGAATACGGTAGGTCAGATTTCTCCCCTTCCTAGGAGGAACTGCTCTGGTAAAGTGGCGAAACTCTAAGCTCCTAGATCTTAGGCTTGGGTTATTTGCTATTTGCGCTAAATATTGGTGAATTGTGGAGATTTGGAGAATATTGGAGTTTTTGTGTTGTTTTTGGGAGAATTTTGGAGTATTGTGGTGATTTTTTGGGAGAATATTGGAGATTCGTGGTTATTTGTGATAATATTGTTAATTTTGTACTGATTTGGGAGAATCTGTGATTTCTTGTTGAATTTTTTGGGTAAAGTTTGAGATATTCTACTTCGAATATATATATATTTGGTGTATCTCTGCTTTTTTGTTCGGTATCTTGCGATCCTATACCTTGCTTCCGCATTCTTTTGTTTTTCTGTGATATCTCTTAAGTGTTTTACCTTCTTGCGAATCCTAGCATTTCACTCTTGAGAGCTCTGTGCTCTAACTGCCTTGCTTACGGTTCAGTTCGTCTGGATTCCCCTGTGGGTCTCCTCGTGCGAGTAGCCTGGATAGCAAGTGTAGTGAAGGGTTCGCCGGAAGTTTTCATGTTGTTGATTGGTTCTACCTTTATTCTCTTGTGTTTATTCATATTCTGTGAGTATTTTGGTTGTGTTTGGTGGTGGAAACCTGGTGAAACTCCAAGTTTTGTGAGTTTCTGAGAAACTGACTCCGGTATTTGAGTCAGTTGCTGTTGGGGTTGTCCTGAGTGAATCCTTGTTCCACAGATAAATCTATGCTGAGAACTGGGCTAGCCTCAGCACTTTATCCCCCGAGTGTACTTGTTTCTGTGCTTTGGAAGTGTTATCTTCCTGTTCTGTGAGCTTTTTGCTGTGTTCTCTGTTTTTTGGGTGATTATTTGCCTCCTTGCTGCTTCTGTGACTGCATATAATCATGAATAATCTTCATATGGCCCCCTTTAATGGTAGAGATGATTTTCAAGATTGAAAAACTAAAATTGAATGTATTTTGGTTAAGGAAAAGATTTATAAGGCCATCTCTACTAAAATAGATAAATCTGTGGATGATGAAAAATTGCATGAAATGAATGATAGTGCTAGAGCCACTATTTTATTGAATCTGTGCAGTACTGTGGTTAGAAAAGTGTCTCATCATCAATGTGCCAAAGATTTGTGGGATAATCTGATATCTTTATATACTGCTGCTTCTGAAGAATCTATGTGGTCTTTGCAAAATCAATTTATGTCTTTTCAAATGGATTCTTCTAAGGATATTGATGCAAATATGGATGAGTTTTATAAATTGTTGCAAGATCTAAAACTTGCTGGTGATGATTCCCTTGAAAAGTATGCTCCTCAAGTTTTGTTTGGTTCTATTCCTGAATCTTTTGCTGAAGTTAAATCTGCTCTTAAATATGGTGGTTCTAAGGTGAATTGTGATATGATAGTCACTGGTTTAAAAGCAAAAGAAAGTGAAGTAAGGAAAATGAAATCCTAGCCTTTGCATAATGAGATCATGTATGTGAATAGGAATAATAATAGAAATCCTCCATGTGGCTTTAATAAATCTCTGAATCCTGAGAATCCAAGTGTGCTTGCTGCTGAAAGACATAAGAGGGATATGCAATTAGGGCGAAACCAACATTATAATCAGAATTATGCTCAAAATCATAATCATGCTCCTAATCATGCTCAGCATCATACTTTTGACCAGAAGCTTAGGAAAACATGTTGGAATTGTGGTAAACCTGGTCACTTTTCTAATAGATATAAGCAACCTAAAAGAAATAAGGGTTATGGGAATTATGAGCCTAAACGACATGCTAATAATGTGTATGAGGATGATGGTATTTATATGGTACATGATGCATATGATTTTCAGTTCATCAATTACACTAATGCCGGTTTAAAATCTGTTTCAAATAATGAATGGCTCATTGATTCTGGTTGCACTTTTCATGTCACTCTATTTAAGCATCTATTTCATAACCTGCATTATATGAATTCTGGACATGTAGCTCTTGTTGATGGTCAAAATTGTGATATTCAAGGAAAATGTGATATTTGCTTGAGATTTGAAAATGGGTGCATGCTTATGCTAAGTGATGTCAGATATGTGCCTCAATTGAAATTTAATTTGTTATCTGTATCCAAAATTGCTGATAAGATGCTTGATGGTTCTGTAAATTCTTTGAGATTCAAATTTGAGAAAGATTTAGTGCTTTATTTTATTGTTCCCCGAAAGAGTGATTTGTATGTTGTCCATACTGAGTCTGTGTCACTGCTTGTTGTTAATGTGATTCAAGAAGATAAGACTGCATTATGGCATGCTAGACTAGGACATATGAGCAATAAGGGTCTTGCAATTTTGCATAAAAATGGTGCATTTGGCAAAGATAAAGTGTCTGCTATTCCTTTCTGTGAACTATATGTTATGGGCAAGCATCATAAAGTTCCTTTACCTGTCACTATGCCTTATCCTAGGAAGCATGTTAGCTCTAAAATCCTCGAATATTTGCATGCGGATGTCTGGGGCCCATCCAAAGAGCCTACCCATGGTGGAAACAGTTTTTTCTTGTCTATTATTGATGATTTTTTGAGGAAAAAATGGGTGTTTTTAATGAAGAACAAATCTGATGTGTTTATGTATTTTTCTAAATGGGCTGCTAAAATTCAAAATCAAACAAAAAGGAAAATTAAATGCATCAGAACTGACAATGGGATTGAATTCTATAATAATGCAATGGATAATTGGTGTTTTGATCAAGGTATTAAAAGGCATAAAACTGTGCCTCACACTCCACAGCAAAATGGAGTGGTAGAGAGAATGAATAGAACTCTCCTTGAGAGAGTTAGGAGTTTACTTGTTGCCTCTGGTTTGTCTAAACATTTTTGGGGTGAAGCTTTCATGACTGTTACTTATTTGATTAATAGATCTCCATCTGTGCCCCTGCTTGGTAAAATGTCTGAAGCTGTCTTCTTGAATAAGCATGTTTGTTTGTCTAATTTGAGAGTCTTTGGGTGTGCTGCATATGTTCATCAAAAATTAAGCAAACTGAAAATGTGGAGAATGTGACTCATATGTCGTCTGACCTGAAAATGTGTCTCATGATTTACCTGTCACTGAGCATGAGTTTGATAATCATAATGTAGATGATTCTATGTCTGAGTATGAGGCTGATGATGAGCCTATTAATAATATGTATGTGTCTGATTCTGAATCTAGTTCTAGCTCTAAGAATGAACCTGAGACTATTCCTGAACCTGAGAATTTGAACAATTATCAACTTGCTAGAGATAAGGTAAGAAGGAATGTTAGATTACCTGCTAAATATGATTATTATAATCTGTCGTTATATGCATTTAATGTATTTAGCAATGTTGATCAATTTGAGCCTAGAATTTATAATGAAGCTGTCAAATCTGATGAATCTAATAAATGGCTCGATGCAATGAATTGTGAAATGAAATCTTTGCATGACAACAATACTTGGATACTTGTTAAAAAGCCTGATAATTGTTCTATTGTTGAATGCAAATGGTTATTTAAAATCAAGCATGAAAATTGATAATGTGAGGTATAAAGCAAGATTGGTAGCAAAAGGTTTTACACAAAAGGAAGGAGTTGATTATAATGAGATATTTTCTCCTGTTGTTAAGTTCACTATTGTGCAAATAATGCTTGCTCTTAGTTGCTCACTTAACTGGGAACTTAAGCAAATGGACGTTACTGCTGCTTTCTTACATGGTGAACTTGAAAACAATATTTATATGAAATAGCCCGAGGGCTTTGTTGATAAAAACAAACCTGAGCATGTGTGTCTGCTAAAAAAGTCTCTATATGGTTTGAAACAATTCCCTAGGCAGTGGAATATTAAGTTTGATCAATGCATGAAAAACATGAACTTCACTCGTTCCAAATTTGATCATTGCTTATATTTTATGGAGACTGATACTCCCATATTTTTGCTATTATATGTGGATGATATGTTGTTCATTAGTCATTGCATTAAAACTGTGAAATATGTTCAAAAATTCCTTTGTGATAATTTTGATATGAAATACCTAGGTGATGCTAGGAAGATTCTTGGCATGAACATTGATAGGAATAGAGCAAAATCCACTCTTATGTTGCATCAATCTCCTTATGTGGAACAAGTTCTCAAGAAATTTAATATGGAAGATTGTAAGCCTGTTAACATGCCTCTTGCTTCTCATTTTGTGTTAAGTAAGGGTCAGTCCCCAAAGACTGATTCTGAAATGTTTGAAATGCAAAATGTGTCTTATGCCAATGCTATTGGCTCTGTGATGTACTTAATGATTAGCACGAGGCCTAATATTACATATGATGTGTCTTGTTTGAGTAGATACATGGCCAATCATGGTTTACCTCACTGGGAAGCACTTAATTGGCTTCTCCGGTATTTAAAATCCACTATGAAGAGTGGTCTGACTTTTGGCAAGTCAGCAAATGGTGTGAAATATGTTGGTTATGTGGATTCAAACTATGCAAATGATAGAGATAATAAGAAATCCACAATATCTTATGTGTTTACTTTATGTGATTCGTGCATTAGTTGGAAATCTCAACTTCAATCAATCGTTGCTTTGTCTACAACTGAATCTGAATATATTGCTGCAACTGAAGCTATGAAAGAGGTTATATGGTTAAATGGTGTATTGTCTGAGATTAAATTTATTGATGATAAGCCTATGGTCTATTCTGACAGTCAATCTGCTATTCAACTGTGCAAAAATCTTGTGTTTCATGATCGTACTAAGCATATAGATGTGAGATTCCATTTTATCCGGGATGTTGTTGAAAAAGGGGAAGTTTTGCTTGATAAGATCCCCTCTGAATTTAACCCTACGGATATGGGTACTAAGTGCCTTCCAGTTGCAAAGCTAATGTCCTGCAAGAGATCACTGAACTTTGATCTTGGTTAAATTCTTTTATGTGAAGCTTTATGTGATGGTATTTGACGCGCGGTCGTTTCGCGCTCAAAAATATATTTGTAAACTCCTGTGCCCACCGCGAGCGTAGCTAGCCAATGAGTACGGGTCGATCCCACAAAGAGCTGTTGCAATTCTATCTCCAAGTAACCAATCACAAAGGGGGAGTTTGGTGTTGTCACTAAATTGAATGTAAATCTGCAAAAGAAACTAAAGAAAATATCAAATAACAAAAGGTTCTGGCATTTGAATTAGAACTTGATTTAAACATAAAATAACTCGATCATGGGCACATCGATTTTCATACATGATACATCATCTAGTTATGGTGACCGGATTCCTCTCTGCGTCTCCTCATCCATCCTTTCATTTTAGGTTTAAAAGTGATTCCTCTTCGATTAAACCCCTAACCAGTTACCCACCTCCCGATTTCTCTAAGAGATGTAAGTAAGCAAGCAGCAGTGTGCCCTAGACGGACCCAGATCTGTTGTGTTCAACTGATTTCTCTTGTGCCCACAACACCCCATTAATTCCCTTATTACTATATGAACCGACACACAGTCACGATTCGCCAATTCAATTAATAGTGGTGTGCCTTCTTTACCTAACGAGTGATCAGCCACATTGGGCACTTCAGACACACACTCACGTAGAACAAGGAACAAGAATTAACGGAAACTAATCATGCATTACTATGCCCATTTTGGCCTCACGAGTCCAGATTTATGCTTAATTCAATTTCATCATTCAAACGCCAGAATTAAAGATCTAGCCAAGAAGGCTAGACATAATTAAAACTGCAGAAATTAAAGACATAAAAATAAACAAGAACTTACTGAATTAATTAAGCAAAACTCGACTCCAACGTCGATGAACATGAACATAACATAAGTCCCGAAGGTTTAAGACCTTTTGGATTGTTTTGCTGCCTAAGCAGCGTGCGGAATTTAAAGATGCAGAAATGTAAAAATGTAAAAATGTTTCAGACTGTCAAAAAGCTTTTTTTTTTTCAGAAACTAAACTTGTTTAAATAACTACATTCCCGAGTAGAGTTTCCCCCACAGGCGGGGGTCTTCTGCTGAAAATCCGGAACGGTGTGCCCTCGCTGACTTTGACTGGATAAGCTTCATCTTCAACAAATCCCTATTTTTTAGGGATTGTTCTTATCTCCTCAGATTGAGCTTTATCTCCTCGTCTGAGCTTATCATTTTGTTGCAGCACCTTCCAGGAGTCCAGCTTAGCTCCAACTCTCCTTCGGATATATAGCTATCCTTCCACCAGCTGTCCTTCAATTGAATCCCGAAGTTCACTGGAATGCCCATTCTGCCCTGTGGTCGAGTTTGTGCGAATACTGTGGGCACGGCATCATCTGTCAGCTCCATCCGTATCTGATATGCCCACTTCACCGACCGAATGTGGGATGGATACTGAAGAAGTCCCCTGTGCCTCTAATGAACATATGTGTGAGATATACGTGAATAACTGGGCATAAAATGCCCCTTCCGCCAGACTCGACTCTTGGAATGCCCTTTGACCGCAACCTGGTTCTTTTCGACTCAAAACACACTAAAAAGGACATTTATAGAGGATAAAATGCCCATAAAAACACGAAAAAATGGACTTATCACACCCACACACTTTAAGCATGATTGTCCTCAAGCATGGGGTGCAACGCATCCAAAAAACAAAAGAAAAGAAAAGAAGAAAAGAAACAGACACAAGACACAAACATGCAAACTGTTACTCAGTGTGGGCACATTAGAAATAATCCAACAAAAATGCAAATTTTCAGCATACCTAAAATAGGTCAAAAATGAGTTTTAGCTTGGTGTTCCTCACAGACTCTCTTCACTCAGTGTATACTCTCATTTCGGCTGTAATTCTATGCAAATTCGTCCCATAAGTTTGCCAAAGTTCTGTTGTTCATTCTCCAGAAACCATGATGCATTAGTATCAATAGGGCTTTTTAGGCTACAGTTGGGCATTTTAAGTGGAAGGGGTTTTTATTGATTGAACAGACCCCTCCCCAACTCCTTTCTATTCTCTACCCTCCTGTGCCCTGTTCAGGCACTGAATTTTTCTATATTGGGCATTCTAAACACTTAGAACATTGGGGGATTTTTATTCTGACTTTTTTTTTCTTTTTTTTTTTCCTTTTTCTAATCACTCTTTTTTTTCTTTTTTTATTTTACTCTTCCCCCTCTCTTTCCTGGCCCTTTCATATTTATGCCTCCCCAGAAACAGCTCTCCTGCCCCATTTTCTTTTCAGGTTTTATAATGCCCTGGTTAAGTATAAACCATCCCAGAACAAAATTGACCAGGGCATTTTATAGGCTTAAAGGGGCTGCAAGGGCTATGTTTTTGGTGGGAGTTATTTTATTTCAGTGGCTCAGCAAAACATGGCCTATCTCATTTACATATGCATCAATAATTCCTAGAATTAAACACAGAACAGAGGCAAATTCTAGAACATCTTAAGCACAGCATTATTCACACTCATGAATGAAAGAAAACTGTAAATTTGAAGCATACAGCATATAGGCTCAAGTCTCACAGGGCATGCTAAAACTCGTTCGTCATCCCTATCTTAATTGGGCATGCTGATTTTTCTGTAAAGCAATTAAGGTTAGATCATCACGTGAAATGCCTACACAGACTCATAGAAAAGCATGCTTTGACTCAACTACCCACCTACACCCTTTGCAACTTGCAAAGTGTGGACACAGACTCAAACAACAAAAACAAAGAAAATAAAGAAACACAAAAACAAAAACAAAACCTAATCTAAAGGACAGAAAGAACCAGGCTAGTCGGTTGCAGGCGTTGGGTAGGAAAACCCAACATGTTTGAAATAGGCCTTCAGGGCTGCTTCTATTCGGGTCAGCTTTTCATTGGTTTGGAACTGGGCATTCTCAATCAGCTCAAGTCTCCTTGTGATCATTGCGACTGGGTGCTCCCTCTGCGGTGCCTTTCCTGCTGGTGGTTTCTTTGATGTGCCTGCAATAGCTAGAAGCATGCTCGAGGGGTCTGCCCCCGGCACAAAGAAAACAGGCTTTCCATCCTCATCGTCAACCACATCTTACATTCTCCTCAGGCAATTCAGATCAAAATACTCACGGGGAAGGGGGGTCAAATCAGTTTCATGCAAGTCAAGGAGCTTATATCTAACCGCAATCTGGGTGATCAACTGGGCACAAGAGATACGATGCCTAGGGTGTGTTTTGATTTCCCGAAAATGTGCAATGGCCACAGAACCAAAGTTGATTTTAATTTTATGAACCATACACCACAAAATAAATAGCTCCTGATTGGTGATTGAATTAGAGCTATCCTTACGGCCAAAAAAATTGTAAGCCAACACCCAATGGCAGAATCTCAAAGCATCGTTATTTAAACAGTACCCCTTTGTGGATCCGCTTTGAAAAACAGATCCATCCCCAATATCTACCCATTTCGCGTCGACTCCTTCTGCAGAGTCGGGCACTACAGTCACGGTATCAACATACTCCTCCTCCTGGAGGTCCAAGTATGTCACGACGCCCAGTAACATATTCAAGTCATCAGCAGACACAAAATAATTCCTACCCATTAATTTAAAAGTTAAAACCCTAGTGGAAGTAGCAGGCTTGTTTACAGCTTTAATTTTTAAGTTATGGACAAAATCACGAGACAACGACGGGAAAATAACACACTCCATATCTAAGAAGCATTCCCAACCAATTGCAGAACATAAATCCCTTACCTCCTGTTCTATACCAAGAGCTGCAAGCGTCTCACGGTGGACTCCTTTTGAGTTGATGATGCCCCTGACTGGTGGCGGGCCGCTGCTAGGCTTACTCGGTGTGGGGCTCCCCACTCCTCTGCCTCTTTTAGGCACAGGGGCTGAAATGCCCTCTTCAGCTTTCCTCTTCTGCGAAGAGGCCTCTCCAGCCAGCTTGGCTCCGACTTTCATTCCAACAGATTTCCCCACCCTTCGCTTGGGTGAGGAGTCCTCCGAGGGCTCTTCAGAGCCTGCTTGCATTTAGGAGGGCACACTGGGCTCCTGTCGCTCCTTCTCTTCGTCAGTATCCCCTTGCTGGGACACTTCTGGCTCAATTAGCTCTGAAGTGGGCTCTCCAATTTTTCTTTTTCCCTTTGCTTTCTCCAGTGCCCGCTTCTTGATGTCAGCGGGCGCCTCTTCCTCTTCTTCAAACAGGGGCACCTTCTCTGGTTGGGGCTCAGCCTCAATGTCTTCAATCTCAGTCAGATATTTGTCCAACTCACTATCTTTATCCCCTTCATCTTCTGCTCTTCCCTCTACTTCCTCTCCTTCTTCTTCATCCTCCAAATCTTCGATCTCCACCAACGGCACAGGAGTCGGAACCTTAATGGGCTTCTTAGCTTTCTTCTTTTCAGCCCCTTTTTTAGGCTTTGGCGCAGGCTCTTCAGTCGCTTCTTCCTCCTGCATGCCCTCTGCAGTCGCCTCATCATCTTGCTGCTCCGTTTGAGTTGGAGTAGCGGAGCTCTCTTCCATCGCCTCGACTTCAGGTGTAGGCTCATGTTCTGGTGGGGTCTCCTTGGAAAGCTTACTCGAAGCGGCTGCTTCAGACGCAACTTTTCTCTTAGATTTCGCAGAGGGTTTCTTTACGACTTTCGTTGAAGAGGGCTCTTCAGATACAGCGGGAGTCTCGAAGTCCAGGTGTGCCTTAGGTCCAGCTTTTGGTGCAACCTTCTTGCCTCTTGTCTTCGCCATTGTTGGGTTTTTGAAGCTTTTCAGAAATTAGGGTTGCAGGAAATCGAGAGAGAGAAGGTTCTGATTTTTTTTTTTTGAAAGTGATAGTGGAGATTTTGTGGGGTTTAGGCTTTTATATTGAAGGGATTACTATTCATGATTTGACTTGTGACTCTTCAAATTCCTTAGGAGTCTCTTGGATCAGTATGCCCTATGCTAATGGATAAGCCTTATCCCTGAAAAATCGGAACAGATTTTATCTCTCCAGAGTGCCTCACTTCAGAATCCCTATTTCCAAGGGATTTATTTTTATCTTCAGCTTTCTCTCTCCTTATCTAAACCTGCAACCACCATGCTTATCCAAAACAAGCGTAAAATGCTCCCTAAACTAGTTTAATTAACTG